>JAWMRA010000078.1:77096092-77224207 GCA_035584735.1 Pseudotriccus pelzelni
GTGGTCAGAATGAGATAATTATTTACCTTATCAAACCCTGCCTTCTTCTTGGCACTATGTTCCCTTTGTTCTAGCTAGAAGGCTCGCAGCCATCTTGACAATTACAGTTTACAGTGTCTATAAACTATATTAAAACAGAGTTTATAAAACTGCAGAATGCAACATAAATTGCTTATATATCCATCATGTTCCTGCAACACCTCAGTTGCAGAGAATGGCAATTTAGGGGCATGAACAGAGCAGGAAGATTCTTGAACCTTGAAATATTTCATAAGAACAAAATGGAAAAAAGCAATCTTGGACCCATTATAATAAAAAGATTTTGTTGAGAAGGTGACTTGGGGTTTTCAGAGGAATGCAAAGCAAGATTTATGTCTTTTGGTTTGGCAGAATGCAAAGCTGTTTAAAGTATTAAAGGAAATAAATTGAGTATAGAAATACTTTTATGTTATCCTCAAGACTTAGTACTATATTGTCTGTTATATTTCAGTGATTTTCATGAAGATTGCCTAGATTTGCTAAGGCTTTCAGTTTTGGTTACTAAAGATTTGGTGTTGCGACAGGAGAGGAAATGGGAAGGATCAAACAGGAAGGAGCACATAAGAATTCCTGTTTTAGGAAATCCCATATACATTTGACAAAGACTATCCCAAATGCAGACTCGCAGACTTAGCTTAGGCCTTGTCCATACTTGGTTATTAGAAAGTTTGAGATGTGAAAAGTAGCAGTCTCGTACAGCATAAATCAGGGGTATGTCAAAGAGCCTTTCATTGCTAACAGATTACTGGAATTTGGATAAGATTGTGTTCAAAGACCTGGTCAGCTTCAACCCATGTCCTGTCTCAGTCTTAAATGCTTGAAATAACCCTGTGGTTTCTAATGCCAAATCTGCTGAGCACAATCAATGTTGCTGAATGGCATATATCTACAGCCTGTGCTTAAATAGTAATGATGTTCTTGTGTAGCTGTGGTTAATACAACCTTCACTAAACTGCATAATGTTAGTTGCACTGTGTAGAATATACTCTCCTCACAGACTGTACAATAGCATTGCAGCAAGCTTCTGTTGGTTAATGGGTCACCTAGGCAAAATGACTGTGAAGATTCCAGCTGAATTCCCACATGACAAATGTCCTAATCATAAAAACGCAATAAAATTTGTCACTTCCTCTTGCGCTGCCAATACTTGGAGAGTGTTGGCCTTGTCACAGCAAGGTTGAATTACGTAGGTAAGCAGCAAAGAAATTAATGGTGACTTACAGACACCCATCATAATTATCATTGCCACTTGTGGTCCCACAGTTTCTGATTATAGCAGTGCAGTGTTTTTTCATAGCATTAAAATTCAGTCTACATTGTACTGTGAATAAATTCATGTCAAATGCATCAGTAGTGTCTGATACACAGGGAGAATTTTAAGGTATTCTCTATGACTTAGTGCAGGTATTAATATTAGGTTTGTTAAGGTGCCATGGAACAAGTAAAAAAGGCAAAGAGGAGAAAGAAGAAGCTAAAATATTCAACATTGAATCCAATGAAAGACACTTTTTGCAAGCTATCTTAAAATTGTTATAAATTAGCAGTTATAAGTTATCTGGATTTTCAGTTATATAACTTAATGGGATTTGAATTTTCCTTGTTGATAAAGCTAAATTGTTGGGATTTGCATATATTTTTAAGTAAATATGCTGAAAAACACTGAAGTCCTGTCATTTTCTAAAATTATATATGACAGGTAAAAGGTCTTGATGTGAAAATTTTCTTATTTTCTTCTCTCTTTCTTATTTTCCATGTATAGGCATCAAGGTTTGTTTATGACAGACCATTTTAAGATAATTTCCTACCTATGACATAACACAAGCTATGAAAATAGCATGTGGAACTGTTTTTCTTCAGTGGTCAGATGTTACAGCTACTTACCATTCATGCAACACCTCTGGAGACTGGTACTTTTACCTAGTGCTTAACACTGTCGTAGTGTCATGACAGAAACAAATACACATTTAACACATGGAATGCATTATATTAACGTAAATTAATTTGCATAGATAAGGAAAATTGTAGCATCTTTAAAAATAAAAAGAAACGTTTCTTTCAATAGCTATTTTATACTTTGTCTTGGAGGCCAACAATATAATTAAACTGAAATCAATAAATATTATTCTATTTCTGATAAAGGCATTAAATAATCCTCAGCAAAACCAAAGGTCCTACACTGTTCCAACTAGCATGGACTATGTGGTCAATGCGCATTACCTTCTAAGTTGTAATCAGAGCCGCTGTTTATCCCTTCAATAGATAACAAACAGATAGCTCCTCTTCATTTAAATAGCCTTTTCTAAATAGACTCATAGCTTAAAAAACAATGAATATTTAGGTCTACAAATACTCCTGTAACCCAATTTTATTTTGAAAAATAAGGCTTTATTTATGAATGCTCTTTAAAAGAAATCGAGTTTTCATCTTAAATAAGATGAAGATACAATCTTTTTCTCTTTCACATCCCTTATACCTACAGGCTATGTTTCTCCATGTTACTTGAAGAGGCCCTCCTATTTTTCTTCTTTCTGTGTTTTTTGAGCACAAAGCTATGAATTGTGTGTCCTAGCTGTTTCAGTGTGTTTGTAGTCACTTTTCAGAAATCTGAAGATCAGCTGGGGCAAACCAGAAGAAATAGGAAGGAAATAGATTCAACTATACGAGGTCTGAGCTTTCACAAAAAGAAAGAACTTGCAGAATATTAGTAGTGGCAATGGCAGTACTTTTATTTTGATTTAAAAAAATAAGGAGCATGCATGATTAAAACACTTTGATGGTCACAGCAGGTGTGACTGTTACCTTATTCTTTCCTTCTAATTTTTGTTGTTCCTGTCACAAAGAAATGTTAAATGAGAGACTGATGATGAGAGTAGTAATGTGCTGCTAAAACTTCATTTTTAATAGAAATGATATACTTTTTGGTGTTGGTTTTTTTATGGTTTTGTTTGTTTGTTTTGCATTTTTATTTTTGCTATTGGGATATTTTTTAACATGGTTTGCCTTTTCACTGAGTACAGTAAAACACAGGGTTTTAACAAGACAGCTTTCTCATGAAGAAAATTGCTTGTCTAAAGTACCAAAATATTTTATTTGATGTGCACCAATTCTGAGAGTCAAGCAAACAGTAATTAATTCCCTCTCCCTTTTTGTTTCTCATTTAAATGTCAAGAGACATGTCCTGTGTGAAGAAACCAGTCATCTCAGGAAAAAAAACCCCAAAAATTTTGAAAGTATTTCTTCTTCAAAATTCTTTTCTGAGTCATTCTGCATGCAAGTTATGTACTTTCTAATTGCATGAGTCTCCATGAAAAAATAAAAGTTGGCCAGAAAAAAAAGATCCAAAGAAGAGTTATGTGGCATTGGACACTACATAGAGTAATAAAGGCTTTGGAAAACTATCTTGTGCTAATAATGGGGGAGGGGGGAGTTGTTAACAAGCTCATCACTGTTTGACATTTACTTTTGCAAGTTTATTCATTCTCTCTCATTCAAAGGGGTTCTCGTAGGTAGATCTATCATGTGGCGGCAAGTTGTATGACAGAGCAACAGGGAAGCATGCAAGACTGACAAATTTTTATTTATTCTAAATGGTTGGAAAAACTGTGGCAACCAACATATTCCATACAGATTAGAGGAAAGAAATGATTCTGTGAAAAGTGTGATTCTGTAACCATTCTTCTAGCATAGTCTTTGAAATTTTGAGTACCAGAAAATGATTGATCTTCCTGATGCTACTTTGTAAGTTTGAGTTATATAGATTCAAGAAATGGAAAAAATTATTCTTGGAGGTCAATCCTAATTTCAAGTTAAGTATGTGACCATATTTAACTAATGTGAGATTTTGTTTGCTTGTAAGTATTATTAAAATCTCAAATCAATAAAGAACTTCAATAACTTGATTTTCTTACCCAAGAATATTGCTGGTTTTTTAAGTAAAACATTGCCCTGAAAAGTGTCTTAAACTGCTTTTTTTTTTTTCTGCTTGAAGTCAGGGGGATTTTTTTGTTTATTTTTTAATTACGTTATCTTTTAATTTTTAATACTAAGTGTAATATGATAAGAAATGGAGGAGAAAGTTACTTTAGTAAATAATGAGACAATATACCCCTTAATCTAGCAACACCACCAAAAAAACCCCCAAAAAACAACAAGGACCTTACAAAATTCCATTTAAAAACTTCACAGAAGAATAGTTAGAAGCTATTTTGTCATCTTTTGATATCACAGACTTTTAAAAATTAGAATGCAAAGATCTTTCTTTTACTCACAGAATTTTTACTCTGGAAGGATGAGTTAAGGGACCTGAACAACCTTGACATTTTCTGATCCCCCAGAATGATAGACTAACAGTCCTCCTGTGGTCTGCAAAACATTGTGGTAAATCCCTGAAAAGCAAGGCAAAGCCTGAGGATACTTTTGTCTGAAGACTGAGCAGTAAATAGGGAGACAAAGGAAGAAATGTTGTACCCTTCTGTTTTCCAGCCCTGAAGATACTCCTGTCATGAATCTCCAGCCATGCGATTCTTTCCCTACAAACTGCCAGACTGACCTTTGGTTTCACAAAGGCTGTGTTTGTGATGGCACCATTGGGAATGTATTGCTTTAGCTATTAAGTATGACAAGTTCTGAGTTGATTCATTTTTTTCTCATACTTTCTCATAAAATACAGAATGCAGATTAGTCCACATCTCAATAAACTTGAAGAATGGAATTGACTATAATGGGTCTTGACTGAAATACTTCTGATTTCATTAACTTTTGCTGTAAAGTTCTTGCTTGCAGGACTTGTGTTTATCTTGAATTTGGAATTCTGTTGTTAGTTGAAAAGGCTAGTTTAGATTTTCTCTATGTGTCTGATGTCCTAAGTGAACCACGTAAGTGCTTCCAGTTCTTAATGATGTATCTATTAAAGATTTGATACAAGGCCTACATTTTGTAATATTCAATCTGTCTGTAGTTCTTTGCCCCTGACCTTTAATAGGATCCTCTGGCAGAAGAGATTTTTCTGCACTCTTCCTTCACTACACTGGTGAGAGATATCAGAGGGAACCAAGATGAAAATCTGAGAAAGAGATGAAAAACACCCAGTTGTTATTTTCAATTTGTTTTTTAAGGTAATTTCAACTTTTTTATAAATTTTACTTAAAGGTACAACTAGCACTCCTAATTAAATTGAAAGTGTAATAAGGTAGGCTTGTTTTGTCTCATAAGGAAGAAGGACTGGTTATTGCAGAAATCCTATAAACACCTAAACAGATGTTATGTTGGTCTATAGTTTGTGACCACACATAACTAGTGCAAGATTTTGTTTGCTTGTATGTACTATTAAAATCCCAAATTTACATAAAAATTCAATAATTATTTCTTCATGAGGCTTGTGCTTGTTAAAAATCATTATGTGCTACACATAAAAGATTGGTATCACATGAAGACACAATCATTTTTGCTTTATACATTGCTTGTTAGATTTTAAAGTTTTAGTGGAAGTCAGTGTTCTAAAAGACTTTTGCTCTTTGAAGCGATTGTGTTTGACTTGCTCACCACCAGAATTTTTCAAAGGAAAATGAATATGTTTCTACTTGAGACTGATTCAAGTACTCTGTAAACTGCCATTTCTTATAATACCTTGAGTTTGCTTTGAAGATATGCTCTATTTCATACCCTAACATAACACTAGCACATGTATGTTCCCTAGGTTACTGTCTGTAATAGTAAAACTTTCCACTTGTTAGTGACATTTCTAAGTTCTTTTAATTTATTCTATAGCTTGTTTAAAACTTTCAAGAAACAAAATTCTGGTGAATAGTGATTTCATCATGTTTACAGAATCACAAAACGGCCCAGCTTGGAAGAGACCTCAAAAGATAACCTGGTACAGTAAAATTTTTTTTTTTTTAATTTGGTTTTATCTCAAGATGTTTCAGTGCTAGTAATTGCCTTGGAGCAGAATCCTCAAGCCTTTTCATTTCTTCTCACCTCTGCTACTTCCAGATTCTTCCTAGGTTCTGTTATACTTTTCCAATTCCAGAACAATGGAGTAGCGAGGAAAGTCGTCTTTGTTAGATCTTGATTTGCTTTGCTAAACAGCTCAACAGGAGTCAACCCAGCACAGTGTCAAGAGATTTGAAGATAATTTGCTGTAGTCAACAGTTGTTCTTGTTTTGTAGAGAGGCTATTCAGTCTAACAGATGGACGTTTACACTTGTGCTCTTCAGGGTCCTGATTTGTCACAGTAACTCATTGAAACCACTGAAGTTAAGCAGGCATAACTTTGTAGTGACAGAGTGCTGAATTAAGTTTTTACTGTAGTTGAGTAGAGCAGTTCAGACCACCCAGAAATAATAAAGTATGTTATTCTCAAAATTTAGAAATCAATCTAAAGTCTTGTTTTGCAAGATGCAACCTTATCAGCTTGATTGGTCAGTTATATAGACTTTTTCTGAGGTCATAAAATAATTCAGTCTCAACAGTTTGAACAAAATCTTTCCACCTTTGTCTATCCTTTTTTTCCAGTTGTTTTAATTATTAAGTATAGATTTCTATAGGACCCTGACACAACTGTTATACTGTGCACCTGCACGCAAGCCAGAACATCCAGGGACCTCACCCAGAATAAAGAGAGGGGAGAGAGAGAAAGAATGAGCTATGTTCTCATTTCTTACTTGTGGTCAGTTTTTAACTCTGCCAAAAATGAAGGAAAACAAACTTCCGAAGAACAATGAGCTGTCAGTCAAAGTATCCACTTGAATCTAACACGTCTCGGTTTTTGGCAAAGGACAAACAGTACAGATTACTTTAGTATGCCAGCCAGCATCACTGATCATCTGATAAATCTATATAGATTACAGCAGTGAATGAAAGTCATGGAATTAATACTACTAATAATAGTAGAAGTTTAAATATTTTGGATGGACTTATGGTGGATTTATAAATATATGCCTCAGTCTGTGAAGAGTTAGTGGATATAGAAACTTATAAATTTAAAGAGATTAAATACAAGTTTTCTGTAGCACCAGCCAAAGTCAATAGGGCAAATATAATTCATTCACCATATTTGTATGTGGAATATAAATGCAGGGAAAATAAGGGTGTTATAGAAGAACTTGCTATGCCTGTTATAATTAAGCCTGATATAATCAAGCTAGCACATATAATTTCACTGAGAAGCCTCAGACAGGTGTTATTACGTCTATAAATCTTAGCCTTTTACTTCTTTGCTCCATCATGTGATCTGATACCACAGCAGAACTCCAACCATATGGTGGTATATCCATCAGAACTCCACCCGTTCTTGTATTTAAAAATTACTTTTTTTTTAAGACATTGTATGAGTTAATGATCTTGATGCAAGAAAATAGCTTTTTGACATTCCTGGACTGAGATGGAGCGGAGTCTGTGGTGTCAGTCCACTGTCATACCCGGTTTTCAGTTTGCGTAAAGTAAGGTATAACACTTTGTTATGCCTCTTAGAGCATGCAAGGATGTCCTCTGTTGCAGATGTGAAGAAAGCTTGCTTTATAAGGCTCATTGTGATACATATGGAGAAAGGATGAGTCCTTCAAATGCAGGAAAATGGAAGACAGAGAAGTTTGCCTCCTCAGAGGGATATTTTAAACTAAAAGAGAAGAGATTTAGATTGTATGTTAGTAAGAAATTTATTACACAGAGAGTAGTGAGGGACTGGAACAAACTGCCCAGAGAAGCTCTGGATGACCCATCCCTCAGAGTATTCAAGTCCAGTTTGAATGGGGCACTGGACATCCTGATCTAGTGGGTGGCGTCACTGCCCATGGCAGGGGATTTGGGAACTATTCAAGGTCCCTCCAACCTAAGTTTTTTCTGTAACATGAGGATTCTATGTTTTGCTTCTCTGCATTAAAGAGCATTTTGTACAACTAGAAAAGGAAACTGAAGGTTTAGGCCTGTGGTTCTGCTGCATCTGTCAGCTTAGATTGCCCTTAAAGTACCCAGTGACACACATAAAAAGCACAGTCTATCCTGTATGTTTGTGATAAAATGTAAAGTGTGCGAAGTGGTACACATACAGGTGATTTTTCTACATCTTGAGCAATTATATATAATGTGAATAAGACAAAAAATTAGCAAGCGGCTGTGAACAATTCACCTAAAAACCAAGAACAAAGTAATAAACCCAAAAACCAACAGGTTAGTCTGCTTTGCATTGCCAATTAGGGTTAAACATGAAGGGAAAGTGTTCCCCTTCCTTAGGATGCGAGCTTCAATTGATTTTTGTTTAAGGTTGTGAGGATTTAACACTTAAGACAATTAGTTTATGTCACCTGCTGAAAAAGACATTTGCAGTGAGTTGGGAAGATTTGAAGGACCTTATGTGATTTGTCCTGGGTTCCAGTTCACCTAACATAAATTTCCTGTCTCTCAGTATGTGAGAGGCCCTTCTTAAGGGTTCATTGTAATGGAGAACTAAGGAGGATGTTTCTAGCAGTCCAAAGCTGGAATAAGAATCTGTTCTGAGCCTTCAACTACTACAATCATCTTTGTTCTTCTTTTATGTACCAGGTTAGTGGCTATTTTTTAATAGCCAGTGTCTGCATGAGCTCCTCTCCTACTGCTTCTTTATTCCCTAAATTTCAGAGTATTTGATTCCACCAGGATGTGGAATAAGACAGATTTTTTTCACCATTTCTTACATGGATCTCTTTTAAAGCAAAAACCTCACAAAAAAATGCTGTTCTTCTGGACCTGTTTCCATTTCTGTAATTGTTCAAATCTTATCTCTGTACCTGTTTTGCTGCCATTCCTAGTTTTGTTTTGATTTTTTTACAGGTTTCTCATTAAAACAAAGGCTTATGCAATCTTATTGTGACTGTTTGCATATGCTGTAATAAAAGATTGATGAATGCTTTTCTCTTTAAAGTGCACACAAAATAATTATCCTGCAAACCTCCAGATCTGTTTGTGTCATTTCCGTGGCACCACCAGTGTCTCTGCTATAAAGTAATAGGGATTTTTTAGGAACATGCAGCAGTTGGTGCACATGCTATAGCATAGTTGCTAATGTAAATAGGAGTGATTAATATTCTTGAAACCTTAAATAGCAAAGGATAATTTATTTTCTCCACCAGAATAATACTGTTACTACACCATTCTATTAACTGTGTTGTTAATAGCCAGAATTACAGGCCTCATTGCTGACTAGGTGTGCAAACACACTAAGTAACAATGGGGAAAAGTTCAGTTCAGACTAAAAGAGCTTTGCCACTCTTTGTAGGATGCTAGAGACATTTTTCTTTCTTTATTTAAATAAAGAATTTTGCAAATAGGAATCTATACTTTGGTTCCAAATTATTTTTCATTTGGCTGATGAATGCAAAGCCTGTATGATTTTGTACTGCTTCCATCCTCATAAATCATCTGCCCCACCAGTACATTAGAGGTGATACAAATGATATATAAATATATAGTTTGAAAATATTTTCCTTTGATCTTGAAGAAAGGACTCAGTGTGGGACTTGTGAATGCAATATTTTCCCTCTCTGAACCTACACTTCTCCTTTGTCTTCAGCATCTTGAAGGTCTTGCACCCTAAACAATTCTATGATTGTTTGGGGTCAGAGTTCTGTTTCTGCTTTTGTATTGCAATAGATACAGAACTCCTGATACAAATGTGTGACATTAATTTTGTAAACTGAAATAATTATGCCAAGCAGTTTGGCTTTACACAAACAATCTACTTAAGGTACAACTGGACATTCAAAAACAGTGAATCTGGTGAAGCAATGGAAACATCTGACTTACACCATATACCTAGGGAATAACACCAAAGGTGTTACTTAACATAAGTCTGAAGTAATCTTGAATTCATAAAAATTGTTGGTTTAAATCCTTCCAAACTTCATTTTTCTCACCAGACTAAAAAAATTTTTAATTCATGTTTTTCTTCATTTTTGTTCATTTCATGTTTTATTGAGAAGCTAACTCACCTCAGTGTAGCCAAAAGAGAGAATTAAGCTTCCACAATTTCTCATGAAACTTGCTTTTGCCCACCACTTGAACCCTCATGAGTGCTTCCTGCTCCCCACTATCTGCTATCAGCTGTACCCCAGAAGAGAACTCTGTATTTCTATGTCATCCATTGTTCTTACATTTACTGACTCTGTGAATATATCTGTACTGAAATACCATATCCCTGAGCAGGAAATACGAAATTTTTGTGAAACAAGAAGATTACATTATTATTGCTGTTCAGATATATCTCTTTGGTTACCCAGTGACTTATATGGTGTTTACTTTCTGTGGAGCACTTGATTTCTATGAAAATTGCAGAAATACCTGCCCATACAAGGCATTAACTTAAAAAATCCTATTATTT
Source organism: Pseudotriccus pelzelni (assembly GCA_035584735.1). NCBI lineage: Eukaryota > Metazoa > Chordata > Aves > Passeriformes > Tyrannidae > Pseudotriccus > Pseudotriccus pelzelni. The sequence continues at coordinate 77,106,483 of JAWMRA010000078.1, forward strand.
CTAGTAATTTTTCATGTTATGTTTTTCATGGAGAACAGCATTGGATTGTCTAACATGACTTTTTTTTTTTCTAATTTCTAGGGTTTTTTCATTAACAGTTGAAAAAAGAAAAGGATTAGCTGAAAAGTAAAGGATAGATGGAAAAATTGAACTCATGAATGTGGGAATACACAATAAAAGGTGGGTTATTTTCCCCACCAGTGTGGTGTTGCAGGGCAGACTTTGTTTTTTATTTTCCCAAGGCAAGATTCAGATATATGACAACAGCAATATATTTAGCAAAAGATTTACTTTATTGTCCAAAAATTACCAAAAAATGTGTTATGCAGTAACTATGTTGCAAAACTGGAAAAAGTAGGTTAAACACCAGGTCAAAAAAATCCAAACAGAATACAAGAGATTCATAAATAGTTCAGTGAAAAAAAGGTCAATATATATATTACTGATATCTATTATCATTTTAATATCTTAATTTATAAATATTTGGCTAAGTCACCTTTTGCTAACAAGAGTATTTATGGAGGAAAAAAGAAGTAATTACTGGAAATTTTTTGATATTTTTGCTGGTTTTAGAGATATTTTTAGAAAGTTTTATTGCCTACACACTATATTTAAAAATTATGACTATGAGGATTAAAGCACAAATTTTAACTAAGATAATGCGGTCAGTGAAATAGGAAATCATTAATAGCAATTTAAACTAGAAAATAAAAAGTATTCTGTGGCTTAAAAATGAACAAGTGTTAAAAACTTGTAAAATGAGCTTAAAATTGCAAGGACAAAGAATGTCTATATGCAAATAAATTATAAGCTAAGGAAAAGATTCAGGTTTGAAGATGTTCACATCTATGTATATTTAAATAAGTATACTCATGTATGGTTTGTGAAAATCTTTGGCCTGTAAGAATTCCAAATATACTATGATAGTGTGAATGCCACATTGGGACTTCCACTGAAACCAAATGGCATCCCCTGGGATAAACACCTCTGAGTAATTTTTTTTTCTTTTTATTCAATGAAATGTTTTTATACGTGTGTGGGTAATCAAACTGGTGAGGGATCTAACGAACAACTCTGAGGAGCAGCTGAGGGAGCTGGGGTTGTTTAGCCTGTAGAAAAGGAGGCTCAGGGGAGACCTTATCGCTCTTCACAACTACCTGACAGGAGGTTGTAGCCTTGTGGAGATTGGTGTCCTCTCCTGAGTAACAAGAGGTAGGACTAGCGGAAATGGCCTCAAGGTGTGCCAGGGCCATGTCATGTTGGATACTGGGAAAAAAATTTTCACTGAAAGAGTTGTCAAGCACTGGAACAGGCTACCCAGTGAAGTGGCAGAGTCACCAGCTCTAGAGGTATTTAAAAGTAGTGTAGATGTGCTGCTTAGAAATGTGGTTTAGTGGTGGACTTGGCCATTCTGGGGTAACAGTTGGACTAGATTATCTTAAAGGTCTTTTCCAATCTGAAATGATTCTGTGATTCTCTCTTTTCCAGCCCTAAGGATTTATTGATTCTATGATTCTATGATGATCTTAATGATCTCTTCCAACCTAAATAACTTTTATGATTCTACGTATCATGTCATAGGAACCTTAATTGTTTAAGAATGATGATATAATCCATGCTAGTGATATCCCTGTTGTCTTTTGAAGTTGATAGAAAAAATCGTTACCTAGCAATTCATACAGGTAAAACAGCCTTCAGATATTTTAATGTTTTAAAGCATGGTATTGCAATAATGTATAAATGTGGAGCATTTCTTTTTGTAGCATCATATGCAAAACATGTTTCTTGTTTGGTAAGAAACAGTCTTACAAAATAGACCTCTTAATCTTGACATGCAGTATCTATATCTATATATAAAATTCATTGAAAATGCTGTAAACACACTGAAGGCACAAGATAAAAGCTGAGAGTTTCTGAAGAAATGGGAATTACACACACTATTGGGCACAGTCAATCAGCAATATGAAAATTGTCCAGTATAAAAATAAACTCTTTTTCAAATACCCAGAATGTAAAAAGGTATATAATCTGTAATAGTGAGATAATTGGATTTCACTGCAATCCAAGTTTTAAAAAGTCTTTTAAATTCTTAAAAGTGATGTTATCCATTTCCCATAAGTCTTGGAAATGATGACACACCTGGATATCCAAGTATCAGCTGAAAGAAAGAACACAAGTCTGAACAACAAAATATAAAAGAAACCATCCTCTTGTTTTCTCTTTTTAACTACTTTTCTGCTTGAAGGCAGTCAGAAGACTTTCATAGAAAAGGGAGGAAGTAACGGTATTAGGGAATATATACCTTATGAAAGCAAAAATTTTGCCTGACCCATTATTTTGTGGTCAGATCTAAAAGCCTGAAGAAGATGACAAAACAGTGCACACATAAAGTAATGCATCTTCAGGATTTACCAGGCTGAAAAGATTAAAGATTTGGAGATTACATGCATAATAAATTACATCTTCAGTTTTACTTATATAAATATTAGCAGTTTTTTACAGCGCACTCTAGTTTCATGAATTTATCTAATTGACTAATGACCTCAAAGCATCTCCCAGAAGAGAATTCCTCAGCTTAATCACAATGTGTTTGTGAAGGAAAATTGCACGCAGGTACTCCAGATACCAGGCAGCAGAGGGATTTAGGAAAATTTATTTCCAAAAGCTGAGAACACTAGCATGACAATGCCACCTACAATGGGCATGAAATAATGCACTGCTTTTTCCTCTCTGGACCTTTTTAATGGCTTGTCTGGCCATCCCTCACAGGGCCTCCAGGGCTGTCAGTATGAATTTTATCTTTTCAGGGAGTTAACCTCCCTGCATGGCAAGAGAGGAAAAAATACCAAAATATCCATGGGAAGATGTTTCTCCCCAGAAAAACTTCCTTGAGCAACATGAATTCCCCTCTCCTTGAATAAAGTTTTCTACACTTACAGTGCCAGGGAAAGTACTTCAGTCTGATTGTTTTGAACCTCTTACTTCCCAGCTTTAACTGATATTGTCATTACCTGTACCGGAGGAGAGTGAAATACATTTCCTAATTGCTTTTCCTATGCTGCTCAGAGGAAAATCTTTCAAGACTTAGAGGTAAACATGCAAATGAACACATACCACCTACACAAAAAAAAAATTTATATGGAGCACATTCCAGACTTTTGATCACCCTTGACACCCTTCTCTGAACCATTTCCAGTATTATCTGCTCCCTGAGAAGAAAAGGCAAGAATGTTACAAGGTCTTCAAGACAGAGACGTGGATATACACAGTGGGAAATTATTAATCTTTGCTCTACTAATAAAGTGCTTGGGTCCATGTACAAGGGTACACCATACACTGCTCTGCAGCTCATTATGTCTTCCAAGGGATTTCTTGTGACTGGTGTTAAATGAGCCTATCACACTGAGGTGTTAACAATAAATTTTTGGTAGGAGTAGAAACTTTTTCAATTTGTCTCTATATAAAGTGATGTATCCTGTTGCTCTGATTGAAAACTTGGGTCATATTAATTTCAAATCCAAAATTTCTTGCCTAGATTGTGACTCTGCAAGTTTCCCAGTCCAGCAGTTTATTCTCAGACCAATTTATATGCATAACTTCAAGTGATGCAGATATTTCATGCTCTCAAAGTATAGCTTGTTACATCAGGACCTCTCGTACTTGAAACTAGTTGGTACAAAATGGTTTCAAAAGAGGCATTGTGTTGCATGATCACGATTTCAGGAATAACTGAATGCACTAAGGTGATCTCTTTGATAATTCCTCATGATCCCCCTCAAAATGTCAGTCCATTTCCTATGAGTGCTAAGACAAGTTTTGTGTTAACATCTGTGCTTTATCAAAACCAGCAAGTCTGGGAGCTTTGAAGCTGGGCTGCCTTTTGCACAGTTGTACTAGAACAACAGTATGCAGCCTTACCCCAAGGGATGGTGCACAGCCACCTCCCACTTGTGCAGCAGTACAATGTGAGTGACATACTATCTGTTATTGCAGAGATATTTCATGAGAAGGGTTAGCTCTGTTTGAATGACACATTTTACAGTATTAGACAAAAACGAACAGGTCATATCAATTAAGTATGTAAAATATGCACAAGGGTCAGGGAACACATGGCAAACTTCTCTGCCAGAGAACCTAAATGCCTGAATTCTTAGCTGGGCCAGATTGTGTATGTCTTAGAATGACACAGTAATGAGCTTTCTTACATACATATTCACACAAAAAAACCCCACTACTGATATTTTCTATTACTAGACACGCTCAGGCTCAGAATCACAGAATCATCAAGGTTGGAAGTGACCTTCAAGATCATCCAGTCCAACCATCCACGTAGCACTCTCACTTGTAACTCATAAACCATTAAACCATATCAAACAACATGCCTCTTGAACATCCAGAAGCCTCTTAAACACCAGGAATGCTGACTCCCTCACCTCACTGCAGAACAGATTCCAATGCCTGACCACTCTAGCAGTAAAAAATTCTTTTCTAATATCTAATCTCAATCTCTCTTGTCTCAGTTTAAGGCCATTTTCTCTTATTCTCTCACTGTAGGCAAGACAGAAGACACCAGCCTGATCTCACTGCAACGTCCTTTCAAGTAGCTGTGGGGAGCAATGAGGTTCCCCCTGAGCTACCTCAAGACTAAACAAACCCAGCTCCTTCAGTCATTCCTCACAAGTCATGTTTTCTAGACCCTTCACGACCCTCGTTGCCCTTCTCTGGATGTGATTCAGAACCTCAGTGTACTTTTTGAAGTGAGGGACCCAAAACTGAATTCAGTACACGAGGTGTGGCCTCACCAATGTTGAGTACAGGGCAGTGATCAATTCCCTAGTTCTGTGGCTTCACTATTCTTGATACAGGCCAAGATGACATTGGTCTTCTTGGTCACTTGGTCACACCTTTCGCTTATGTTCAGCTGGTTGTCAACAAGCACCCCCAAGTCTGTTTCTGCCAAGCTCTTAAGCCTCTCCTCCCCTGGCCTGACTGCATGGGGTTGCTGCAACCCACCTGGACAAGGTCCTGTGTCACCTGTTCTAGGTGACCCTGCTTTGGCAGGAAAGTTGGATTAGACGATCTCCAGAGGTCTCCTCCAACTCTAACAATTTTATGATTCTATGAACCAAGTGCAGAACCCAACACTTTGCTTTATTGAACCTCAGGCAGTTGTCCTTAGCCCATTAAGCAAGTCTGTCAGGGTCACTCTGTAGAGCTTTCCTACCCTCAAGCAGATTAACAGTCCCACCCAACTTGGTGTCATATCAATCTCCACATTCACATCATCAATAAAGATGCTAAACAGGACCGGCCTCACAACACAGCCCTGGGGAGCACCATTAGCAACCAGTTGCCAACTGGGTTTAACGCCTTTCACCACAACTTTCTGGGCCTGGCCATACAGCAAGCTTTTTAACCATCAGAGATTCCACCCATCAAAGCCACCAGTTTTTCTAGGAGAATGCTGTGGGAGATGATGTCAAACGCTTCAGTGAAGTCTAGATAGACTACCTCCACAGCCTTTTCCTCACCCACTAAGTGGGTCACTTTGTCATAGAAGGAGACCAGGTTGGTTAAGAAAGACCTTTGTTTTGTAAATCCATATTGGTTCGGCAAGTTGTCTTGCATGTGCCATGTGATGTCACTTAGAATGATCTCTTCTATAAGCTTGCCCAGAACAGAGGTAAGTCTTCTTTTTCTAGAAACACAGCATTGCTACTCTTATACTACTCCTATACTATATCTTTTAAAGTTTATGGTGGTTTTTTTCTTCGTGACTGAAAATAAACTGATATTTCATTTAGCATCTATAGCATTATATATTCTTTTATTTTGGACATTAGTTTTTCTTATTTGTAGATGACCAGGTTATTTGTATTTAATCAATTTTTATTTAAATCTTTTAATGCTGCTGCATCAATTAGGATTAATTCCCTTCCTCTGTCTTATAAAACCACATACAAATATAAACTGTTCTTAAGGAGAATCTGTGACAGAGTGGTTCCAGGGACAATTATTTACTATGTCCATCATTTATGTCTGACTCACCATAGGTATCTCAAGAGGCCTTGACTGATGCAGTCACATAGCTTCACAATTTTGAAGCCACTAGCTTCAAAGCTTCACAGACTGAAGTCACTAGCTTCACAGTTTTGCAATCTGTACATATAGTCCCCAAATCATAAATGAATATTTCAGTCTCTTGCTGCTTGTGACATTTTATGGTATGGACCAGTATTGTTTTAATTCACTTCTCAATAAGTTTGTTTTCTGGTTGTACTTTAAGTTGTAAAAGTGATTTTTTCCTACTCATAGAATCGTTCTCTATGTAGGCCTCCTAACCTAATAATCTGAAAGCAGATGTATCTTCTGTGCCAATACATTCCTTATAATCTAATAATATTGTCATTTGTATGTAGTAACAGATGGTGTGGCCTTTCCCACCTAAAATTTAACATTTATTTAGGTTTGTTTTCAACAGAGTTTTATTACTTTGTTCCTGCAAGACAGAGGATGTTTTTGAATTTTTGGTTTAGAGCTGAAAAGGAGAAATTTTTGAGGTAGAGCTCTTTTATAATACTTGTTTTACATCAGCTGTAACACCTCCTCAAGCTCCCCTCTGTCCTTCCTTTTCTGTCCTTCATTGCCACAGAAGAGAGGCTCTGTCCCAAAGCTCAATTTCACAGTCCCAAACATGTCCCATTCCATTCACAAGATCAGATGTTTCAGAAGTGGCAGAAAAGCCCAAATATTTGCTACTAATTATGATACATAAAGAATAAATTCTGGAACAGTGTGATAGCTCACATTATTAGGTGACAAAAGAGCAGGACTTCAACATTAATACTAAATATTGAGTTAAGAAAAAAATTGAAAAATTTAACAATGCTTTATGGACAAAGGGTTTTTGTTGATGACGGGGTTTTTTACCAGATTAAAAAGTAATGGATTCTTCTTGGGTTTATTTTTAAATCACAGTCTTTCTATTGACTGCTGCTTCAGGTCATAATAAACTGACTTGTTCCATTAGACAGAGATCACGAGAGACTTTTAAGAACAAGACCTTGATCATAATAGGAAATTATGTCTGGCTCAAATCAAAACTAGAAAAGGATATCAGTTAAATTCATATTTGATACATTAATTTACAAAATTATTTCACAAAGGAATAGCATCAAAATTTGGAAAGGCTTTATTTTTGGAGCTTTGTGACTGTCAGTCATTGTTGGTTCTGCTTCCAATCTTAACGAGTAACATACGTCAAAAATTTTTACCATCATGAGCTTCCAAATTTTAACATGTTTGCACTTTGCTTAAAATTAGCTCTGGTGGAGACGGGAGGAACAAGAAAAGATTTAAGAAAATATGGCAATTTTCTTCTTCCCACGGATTAGTGCTTTGCCCTAAAAGCTCTTTGCACTTCATACAGTCTAGACTGTGTAAGAGTGATACTACTTTTTCTAAAGAGAGACTTGTTTGCAGTTATTTGTTCTCTGGTTTACTTTTCCATCTGTTTAGGTGTGAAGTGAAGGCATCAAGATATAAAACTATAGATAATATTTTGACATTTGAATGAAAGTTTCAGGTTTTCAGTTTAAATTGTAAATGTATGTAAAAATTAATGTATTACCCCAAAAGGGTTCAACTGGTAACAACTTGTATCCAAAAACAGATAACCATAATAGCCAAATTCACTCTCTCCAAAACTGTTCTTCCTCTTTGTTCACATAAGTCTTTGATTACCAATAGTCTTCTCTTAACATGATTTTTACTGGGAAGAAAAAGAAGGCTCATAAAAGCAATAAAATATATTTTGTTCTTCTTTTTTTAATTGAGATTATGGTTTAACCCTTTTAAATTTTGAAACAGAGTCAAGATTAAAATGTTCAAGATGTCAAATGTAATATTTCTTGTTTGCTACTCATTCAGTTTTTATTTTCTGATGTATTATTTTACCACCCATGCAAGTCATATAAGGCAAAAAATTTTGAAGTTTTTAGTTTCTATAAGCTATTCCACATCAGAAAATACTGGTTTTGTAATGTCACTTCTGATACTACAATGGTTACTTTGTGAGCCCTGCATACAAATTCATTGTCTAGATTTCAGTGTTTTCGGTGTTTTCCTATCTCAGTGTTTAGATCCTGTTAAGATTTTAAAAAGACACACAGTAAATATTTCTGTGTCTACAAAATTGTAAGTCATAAATGCACTAAGCCTTTAGCAGCAATCTGAAAATCAATCGTTATTTTTCATCCTTTCCTCTTAAAATTATATTTTAAGTACTATTTCAGTGTTCTTCTCATCCTTCAAATTAATGTATTTGAATCTGGAAAATCAAAGGTGACACAAAATTCATAGTGGACTAGGTGAAAAAATTAATAACAGTGCTTTTCCTAGATTGGTAATAGTCTAAAATAACAATTAGTATGCAAAATAAGGCCAGCCAAGAAATCCTGGTACATAAAAAACCAATGGGAAGGATTTAACTAAATATTTGCAAAGAAGTCATAGCAGATTGACTTGAAAATTCTCAAATGGAAGGTCCCCAGATATAAATATTTACTTTATTCCTGGCTTCCTAATATGTTATCCTTTTTTGCATAATGTATTTCATTTTTGGCCTTATTAAGATGTAAATATCTCTTACATTCATTACAGGATTGTTAAAATTGACTTAGTATTTCTGTTTCTTTCTCCTAGGTGTTAAAAAGATGATCCTGGGATGTATTTGTACAGATAATGAATGACAAACCATCTAGAATTTCTCTCTATTGCCACAGGTAAGCAGATCTCTGCATCTACAAGACAAAGAAAAATCATCTAATAACTAAGATACAGAAGGTAGAAACAGGTATTAGCAATCTGCTTTAATTTTGATCGCATTCCTCATGCTATATGAACAGTGAACACCTTAATAAGACTAATGGACTTACTGAGAAAATCAGGAAAAATTAAAATAAACTATAGAGACAGTGGATAGATACAGCATCCTATACAAGTTAAAAGACAGAAAACTGGTTGAAAATAAATAGTTCATCTTCATGTTGAAAACATTCACAGTGAAGTCACGGTAGAGAGATCTGCAAGATCATGAGAGGCTGGAGAATATGACTATAGAAATACTGTTCACTTTTTGTTCCAACACAAGAAATAGCTTTTGTCTTCTGAATGTAGCTAATAGTAGTTTCTAAACAAAATAAGGCATAACATTTTTTGTAGAACACTTTAGCACAGCTTACTACAGTTACCAAAATTGTACGTGGCAAAGAGAGGTCCAATATGGGTTTCTGTTTGTATAAAAGTGATTTAATGAGAAGGAGTAAGGAGAAAGAAAGTATGTTCTAAAAGTTGTCAGATAATAGACTTTACATCTTTTCTGGTACCTCCATGAAGTCTTTTGGTCTAGTAAAAAGATAAGCAAACATCTCTTAATTATTCCATTATTCATAGTTTGGCCATTGTTTACATTCCTCAAATTAATAAAGTTTAGGAAAACAGTGTTGTTTGATAATGTTAGTATCTGAATGACTACCAGTACATACACTTTTTCAATATCTATAGATTTTAAGTGTTGCATTTATACATTGCTAAGTCTATACGATCTTGTGGCACTGCGACTTTGGTGGTTTATTGACTTTGCTTATGGCAAATGAGCTGCTACAGAAAAGTAGAAGGATGTTTCATCTCTGCTATGCTGCAATATCTTCAGTTTCTAAAGTATGTTAGCACTTGATGCTTTCTAAAATTTATTACTTCAAGACTCTTTGGATACCCTAAACATTTTCTCCATTTTCTTCTTTCATGTAAAAATAACATTTAAGAATTTTCTAGTTTAAGAACTTGAAAACTTTTCTGTTTGTTTATCTGATTGGCATTCTTCTAGCTATATTGAGCATCAAGATACAATGTATCAAATAAGTAATTGATATAACTCTGCTGGATAATTGCTCTAAATGCAGACATATAGAAAGCCATCTATATTTATAATGATATTATTATATATCAGTGTTTTAGGTAGGTTAAGTTATATAGCATCCACAACAGAAATTCCTGCAGTCCTAGAAAAATAATGATACAGAAGATAAAGCTTTGAAAAATAGCTTTGTAGTTACTGACTATGATGTGTTCAGTCATTACGTAAATTGCTTCCCTTAGCAAATAAGGGTTTAGGAAATTATATACTTGAGATACATCTGCAGTTATGGATCAGTAACTGTATATCACCTTGTCAGTCTGGTGAGATGAGACTAATATGCTGAAGTATAACCCGGAAAAAATTTGGTTCTATTCAACTCATCATCATCCTTTTCAATTTTCTAGTCAAAATTACCAATAAAAACTTTAGAGGATGTGAACAAGGAATAAATAGACAAATATTTCTGCAGTTGATCCAGGACATATCTTAGCTGTACTATTTGATGTAACTAACCTTTTTGATGGGCTTTGGACAGTCAGTTGACCTTTTTCTCCTAATACCTCCCAGCATTCATGTACTTCAGAAATGATGGTTTTTTGCTTGCTTTAGCTATACTTATTCTTATGAATACAGTGTTTATTATCCTTCTCACTGTAATGTCAGATTGAAAGGCAAACATTTACTATGCTATTGCCTCCTTTTTCAATATATCAATGGCTTAAGCTATGAACTCTGTATATACTTAAGGCTCCTGGATATTGCTGTTCTTTCTTGAAATAATACCAGCCAGAAAGCAGACAATAAGGTCACTTTGGGTAAGATCAGTATCAATTGATCTTTTTTTATTGCTTTGTTCGTACTCAATGAGGACACGAAGGGAAAGAAATAGAGCTGACCAGTGACTGCTACAGCCTATGAAACATGAAAAGTCTTGCAGGTCATGAGTAGAGCAATAACAGTTTTGCCTAGAAATGGAAATTCAATTTTCAACTTACAGTTAATGAGATCGCTATCATGTTCTTCATAGTTTTAAACACTTAGAAGCTGTTGAGATGAAATTTAACTGATTTATATCATTACGTTCTGTAAATGACGGAAATTAACATACATCTCCTAAAATGTGCCATTTGAAACACAGAGCACAGCGATGCCAAGGATATTGTCTTTCCATTTTGCAAAACATTAGTATATCATGACTTTGTATCCCTTGTGCTAACATTCTATGTATGTAAATGTAAAATGTTGCCTACAAAAATTATACAGTAGAAAAGTTTGTTTGCTTTATTCTATATTCATCCTGATAATGAGGGATGATTTGTGCTGGGCAGCCAGAAACAATTCTAGTTAAAGAGGCACAAAATTCAAGAATAGAAAGTATAGTTCACACAGTTCCATATCCCTCTGTTTAGGGAATTTAACAGTAACATATTTTTCTAAGAAGTGATGTTTGTGATGAAAAGGAATTTAATTTAATGTTAATATTATCTACCTTGAGATTAAGGCAAGGAGTCATAAGCTGACACACAGTTCTTTACGGCTAACTGCTTGTTAGTTTCCAGAAAAAAAAAAAAAAGTCATCACACTTCTATAATATGTTGAACTATGCTGTGTCCTTTCAACAGAATTCAGGAAGTATTTTGAATAGCAAGGATAGGCTTAAACAATTTCCCTCCATACAATACTTTTCATCTTTTTTAAGTGGTATTGAGTGGCAGGTGTTGCTACTACTTTTAGGGGTTTGTCCAGTTGAAATGGAATGGACCTGCAAAATGGACAAATCTGCATATTATTTCCCAACCTAGGTAATACATCACACTGCTCAAGAATGAGTGAGAATTTACACAGGTTGGTTAAAGTGTTCTGCCAATCATGGCTTTTAACAAGGTGGAGGAGGAGACAGAATTTTTTTAATATGTAACAAAAAAATCCACATAGAAAATAAGCAAAAAGTCAAGAATGTAATTATAGGAACAAGGAAATTACCAAATAGTACCTGTGGCTTCATACTATTTGTAAAAATGTTGCTAATTGTGAGTAAATATGGATATCCTTGTTGACAGCTTCCTATTGTGTTTATGGAAGTAGAACTTGTTACATCCTTAATTCATAAACAGGATTGCCTTGAATCCACTTCCCATTTATTTTTTCCTAAGGCTTGACTGCCTCAAAATTTGTAATTGACTTGTAGGTTAATAACTTCTTGATTAACAACCCAATAGAAATATTCTGTGAAATAAACTTTATAGCTTTATCAGACTCCTCTTTTTGATTATTTTCTTTTTTTATGTTCAGGTGGATTTTTTTTAGCTCTTTTTTTTCAGTGTGCTTTTGAACATCATTACTAAAATAAGGAACTTATAATATTTTCCTGATGGTGCTTACTGAGCCACGCCTTCAAAGCTTTAGGAATGGTTGCTAAATGGCAGTGGGAGCAGTAAAAGGTAAGATTGAAAGTTTCTGCTGGCATTTTATAGGATCACATTGTATTTATGGTTCTCAGAATGTGGGTTTACATAACATGTTATTAATATTGTATGAGACAAAGATACATATCACACAAAGCCAAGCTCAAAACTAAGGCTGTATTTCTGCAAAGCCTTCTCATCATACTACCCACTAATATTCATTAAAGATCAGGATAGTCTAATCTTTGTTTCTAAATGTACTTTGCAGATCAGTTCTGTATTTTAGAACCAGAGTTCTAACCAGAGTTACTGCATACTTGGATCCTCTGTTCACTCATTTTCCCATTTTAAAGGAAACATTTTTAAATTGATTTGCTTTTACTTAGCTTGCATGTTGAATTTTCTTCTCATAGTCACTGATAATTGTAAGAAATACCTGCTGAGTTGGCTGATCTCTGCTCCCAGTATGCAGCCATGACATCAAAATGGACTATTTTTTCCAGAAGCACAACAGTGTATGAGCCAAATAAGCCCTGTTTTCTTAAAAAAAATATTCAGAGATAAATCCTTATTAAAAAAAAATAAAATCCTAAAGACAGATGTGTGTGCTTGTTATCTTAGCAGAATAAGAGTTAACTTTAAAAAATACCTCATTAATACCTTCAAAATTATGCATTTGAAAGTTCAGTTGCCTGATCAAAAGCCTGGTTTTATTCATTTTGTTTACATACAGAAAACAAAACAAAGAAACAAACAAAAAACCTAAAGAAAACCACAAAGAAAAGACAGGACCAAAGCACTAAAAGCAATAATTGTGGATACCTATAGAGAACTGAATGTGAGCTTAAATCATTCTTTGAATTTCTTTTTTCTTCAAAAAATACACAGTGCATTATAAAAGGCATGGGAGAAAACGGGGCTGGTTGGTTTGTTTCCTTGTTTAAGAGAAAAAGATCTTCTCACAACATTTTCCTTTCTTTTTTTTTTTTTTTTTTACAATGCATACATATCCCAAAAGTATGGATGATTTCAGAAGTTTAACTTGAAGGACTGCACCAAGTCATCTGGGATAAAAGTGTCAGAAATATGAGCTACAACAAAGTACCAGCATTTTTACTGCCCTTGTGCATGTCTCTGTTTCCATGTACGTATGGTAACATTTATAGCAACTGAGGTAAAAGTCAACTGTACTTGAAAAAGAAAGGAAAGATAAAAGCAAAGAAATATCTTTCCGAAGATCTGAAAATCTTGATAGAAAGCCAAGAATTTTGCCAAATATCAAGGTATTTATTAACTACTCTGCAAAAAACCTGGGAAAATGCTGTTTCAATTAACAGTGAAAGGTCAAACATAGACACTTCGGGGACCATGATATAAAAAAGATACTAAGCTATTAGAAAGCATCCAAAGGAGGGTCACGAGTATGGTGAAGTGTCTGGAGAGGAAGCCGTACGAGGACAGGCTGAGATCACTTGGTCTGTTCAGCCTGGAGAGGAGGAGACTGAGAGGACACCTCATTATGGTCTTCAGCATCTCCACAAGGGGAAGCAGAGGGGCAGGTACCATTCTCTTCAGTCTTGTGGTCAGTGATAAGGCTTGAGGAAAAGACATGAAGCTGAGTTAGGAGAGGTTTAGGTTGTATATCAGGAAAAGGTTTTTCAACCGGAGGGTGGTGAGCACTGGAACAGGCTCCCCAGGGAAGTGGTCATGACACAAGCCTGCCAGAGTTCTGGAAATGTTTGGACAATGCTCTCAGGCACATGGTGTGATTCTTGGGGTGTCCTGTGCAGGGCCAGGAGTTGGACTCAAAAATCCTGGTGGGTTCCTTCCAACTTAGTATGTTCTATGATTCTATGATATATTGACTCTGAAGTGCTCTTTGCAGGGTGACTGAGGCCTGCTATCCACTTCAACAGAGTATCCAGTGAGAGATACAAAATGCCAGCCCCAGTGACGGCAGTCAGGCACATTAGAAGATGGCCAATGTCACCTTTTATAGCTGGTGATCTGTCTCATTTACCAGAATACAAAAAGTCTTGACCTCATTTACTTACAGTGAAGAAAAAACTGAAAGCTATCAAAGTTAACCACATGTCTTTTAAGCGATAAAATGATGGCACAAACAGGAAAGTTGCAGGTGGTAGTAGTAGGGCAAACAAAATATTAAGCAGTTCAATTTCAGCTTTCAAATGCTAAGTCAGACTAGCTCTGGTGGCACCTCTCCAGCTGAAAATCATCACGAGGATGGGATGCTCCTTCTCACAGAGCACATAGGTCCACTTTCCTTCTCCCCACTCACTGAAAGAGATTTGGCACAAGAAGAAAGTGTTTTAGAGGGAGAACTGTTAAGCTTCAGTAATTGCCTCAACATCTTTGTGAAAGCAGCTCTGCCTTCACTGAGGCTACACTGCTCCACAACTGGACAGCTCTATGCAGTCCCTCAATACACAGTCACTAACTTGGCTTTTTGTAACCTGAGTGGTTTGAAAACAGAAAGATTTACTCCCTGTTCTATTTCATAAAATCATAGAATCATAGCATTGTTTGGGTTGGAAGGGACCTTAAGTCCCTTTTAGTCCCACTTGGTTCCAATGCGCTCTCCATGGACAGGGATGTCACCCACTAGACCAGGTTGCTCAGAGCTCCATCCAACTTGGCCTTGATTACTTGTTTTATAAGAAGAAATCTTTATAAACTTACATTTTATAAGAAGACATTTGGACATTTGGACAATCAGATATATATGCTTAGGTACTTTTACCACAGATTAACATTTCATGTTTCTAGTAGTCTGTGTCCAAATTCAGATATAGAATGATCTTTTAGTTTGAACATTTTTCAGAAATTGTATTCATTAATAAACCTCTTCTGTAGTTTCTTACTTTTTACTTACCTATATCTCTTTACTAACATGTTTTGAAAATGAAGTCAAAATAACAGCAACAATGCATAGCGAGAAAGTTCATGGAACCATAGATCAATTTGTTGTCAAGAATATTTACTAATTTGTATTCTGTAAGCAAAAGTTGTTTTCTTACGTTGACTATGAAATGGATTATATTCTTGTATATTCATTTGTTTTGTTTCATGCTTCCAGTGCTTTCATTTCAAAAACAATATGATAAACAAAGACAGTGTTACTTAGCAACTTCAAATATTTCCTTTTCAACCTCAGTGTTTTGTGCTGTAATGTAAGTTCAATGTATACTGACTGATGAGTTATTGAAAAATAATTAACTTTCGCTTTCTTGGATTAATTTCTCAGAAATAGATTTTACAGGTTATTGTATCTGCTGTTCATCTAGGGAGAAGGAATTGTCTAAATTATACTCATCTATATAGATTTTGTTAAAAAAGCAATTCATTCGCTTACATATTGAAGAATAATTCTTCAGTAATTAACATTAAAGTAAAATTTATTTTCCTTGATGTGTATAGAACAACCTTAAATCAGTAAACCTCTACTGTTTAAAGGTATCCCATCTAGAGTGATTCTAGCTTCTATCTCTCTAGTGAGTAGCCAGTGATATAACCTGCTCATGCTGTGTAGTTACACTTTGAAATTTTTGCGTTTTGTGTGTGAAACAACAGACTCTTATTTGTCAGTTCAGTGATACAGAAGTCTGAAGCCATTCATTTAACTTCTGTCAGAAGAAGATGTCCCAGCGGTGTTTGACTAATAAAATCAATCTGCTACTAGTGACTGGTAGGACTATATGACCATTAATATAAGTAGAGATATATGTTTATTAGTTTGACTCCCTGTCTTAAAATTTCTTCTTATCTTCTTCTATATATTATGAAATTTCTTCCTGCAAAAGAAAGACTATGTGCAGATCAGTGTATATATGTGTGTGTATATAGATACAGATACATGTAGATATATAGATATATATCAGGATTTAGAAGCCATGGATTAATTAATTAATATCTTGTATGTTGCTTAAAAACTTCACATTGGCCATGTCTAGTGTTCATTTTCTACTCCTTACTGGAAACAGATTTAAGTAGTAAGATTCTGAAATATGAAGAAGACACAGAATTTTCTTCCTCACTAGTAATTCACATTAGTAGTTTGGGTTTTTTTGAAAAATCTTTGGCATTTCTTTTTTAAGGACAGCAGGGTTTCTGCATTTTGATGGATTTGAAAGTAATTTTTGTGAATAGAACTGAGACTTTCAGAGGAGGAAGAAAGTTATGAAAGATTGCTGCATTGTGACAAAAAAGATTTTCAAAATAATGCAGTCAGAATAGATTAAAAGAGCAAGGACATTCTTTTGCAGGCTCATGTTAAACCTGGATGCTGTCATAACATAGTATCTGCGTTGAAGAAAGGGGAAAAACAGTAGTTCTCTATTATATAATAGTATGCATCTTCTGTATAAGTGTTAATTACTGTATTTGGGGCATTTATAAACAATCCAACGCAGCAAGAAGCTGGCAGTAATCCAACAGGCAAAGAAGAACATCATTTCTTCTAATTTATTAAGTAACTTCAGTAATTTAGGTTAAATGAGTTGCTAGGGTTTTTTCCCTGAACTTCTCTTTGAAGGAAAGTAGATCCTCAGTTAATTATCTGATAGAACGGCAGAATTCAGTAGATTACCCTTGCTCAACACCAGCATTTTAACCCATATATTGTGGCATGGATAACTCTGCAATTTCATATTCCCCAGGATAGAATCAGTGAATATATTTTCCTCAAAAACTTTCTTTTTTTTTCAGTGAAGAGGGAGATAACTTGGTTAATTTTGAATAAGAAATGGTAATATGTTTATGCTTGCACTTCCTTATGACTTCAAAGGGTAGACAAATTTCTAAAGAAATTAAGACTTTAGAAGAAAAATGTTGTTAGTTCTTTCTTTAATCAGAATTTGCAGCCACAAAATAAATATGGATTGGAAATACTTTCTCTTTTAGTCATAAGCTATCACTTGAAATTTGGTGACAAATACTGTCTAACAGTTTTACAACTTTGTGTGTAGTCATCCAGTTCTTACTGAAGCTAGAATCTATTAAAGGGAGTAAAATCATGGAAGAATTCTTGATTTAGAAAATGGACCATCAAATTGCAGAGTGCTGAGTTGCAATATTCTCCACACCCTATTAAGTTGTCTAACATCAAAATCTTAAGCAGAAGCCCAATTAAAAACAAACAAACAAACAAAACCAAAAAGGTATTTATTTTAGTTTCAACTTCTTCTGTTTGTGTCAGTTGGTTGACAGCTAGATTTGACCCAATACGAAAAGCACAGCAAAATACTATTATCAGTGGCAGTAGCTGGGATCATAATTTCCATAGCTAAGGATAAACTACAGAAATATTCTGAAGCTCCGGATATTCTCACTTGGCAAGTCTTTCAGTAACTTTTTTAAAACCAGTACTTTCTCTTTTTCTCTTATTATTTTTATTTTCTTTTTTCATTGTTTTCTTCTTCGGTTCTTTTCCTGAAAATTCAGTATCAAATGAATAGATTATCTGCAGTGTGCTTGTTTTATACCATACAGTCTGATGATTGTTTGCAATATAATTGTAGATATTTCATGTAGGTCAGGAAAAGACACTTGCCTAAGAAACAAAGGTAGTTTGTGATTTGGGAGAAGACCTCCAAAAGTGCCTAAAACTATAATGAGAATTAATCTTGAAGTCTCTCTTATGTCATATATATCATAAACTTCATAATTAACCATCCAGCTCAGATTGCCTAGCAACCCCTGAAATTCTTGTAGTTCTGCTTCACAACTTTCCATGAGCCTGAACTGGTTTGTGATTGCATACCTGCATGCACCTTTCTCCATCTGGATGAATTTTGCTCAGCTCAGGAGTTCTCCGTAGAGAACTTCTACAGTTATCAGCAGTCCTAGAGCATATGCATTCTTATTGTCTAGCTTAGCTGCATTAATTTTTCTTGTCTTTTACCTGAAAGAGAAAACACTGGAGAATGCAAAAATACTTTTCTGTGTAGGTTATTATTCTTGTAATCCAGAGACCCTAAAATAATTTTGAAGAAGAAACATTGTTTCTTGAGAAATGCAGAATGGGATATGAATTTGGTATTACAAACTGGTGTAGAAAAGAAAGGGTAGTTTGTGCATCTTTTGCTAATGGAGAACAATATGAAGGATAACTCTACATACTTATACAGAAACGTATTGGTTTAGGGACTTCTATGAGTAAACAATTTTCTAAACTTAACTATGTTACATGATATCTGAAATTTGTTAACCTCACTAAGGTTCTCAGTGGTGTACAGAAGATGAATTTTGGTTTTAGACATCCTCAGACTTTATCTTCCTCCTATATCTCTACTTGAGAGATCCGTGTTCTGCCTTCCTGCAAACTTGTACTTGCATCTAGCTGGTAAAGTTCATGGATTTTTTTTTTCTCTTGCCTTTCCTGCTTTCTTAATAATGTCATTAATGTGTCTTCTGTGAAGCACTTTACATTGCTTTGCATTCCAAAAACATAAAGATGTAACTATACTGCTTCCATTTTAGATTTGATTTTTTCAGTTGATACTGTAGTCTGTAGAATGTTAAGTGTCGAAACAGATAAGATAGGCTGTTAATTGAATTTTTTCTTATCCATATATTTCTTTTTCAACATTTTCTTTTCTTGTTGAATCCTGTAGAAATATACATTTATTTCTTCCCCTTCACAAGTCTCCTCCTGGAAAGAAAAAGTGCATGTTATATGTTTTATGAAAAAATAAGCTCTTTGAGTTTTGATCGTTTTTATTACACTTGAAGAGAAAGATGTTTGTTCTGAACAAAAAGAAAAAATAATGATTAAGTCTTTAAGAGAAAATGAAACACCCACTGGGAATTAAATGAAAGGCAGTCAAAAGGCTTCTTCTGTGAAGCTGTTGTATCTCCTCCCGAGAGGCTGAAATCTTCTTATTTGGCTTCCGGGAGGTACAGCACAGAATTATTTCTTCCTTAAGAGAAAAATACCCATTAATTTGAAATTATTTCATGTTGAATTTTTCATACCCTCAGTGATAAAAGCTATAACAATTTTCCCTGCAGGGTAGAAAAAAATACAACTATCATTTCCATGGGGTTTCAAAAAGTTTGCCTCTGTGTGTGTGTGTTATGTACACAGAACAGAAGCTGCAATAAACTGTAGGTTCAGATTTTTTAATTCTTTTGCCTGTCATTCTCTATAGGTTATAATTATTGGAAAACTTGAACGGATATTTTAAGATATCATCACCCACTCTAACTAGAAAAATCAGGAAAAATTTTACTTAGAATAATTCTGAAACATAGAATAAACTTGGCATAGTTTTCTAAGGCAATACAATGAAAAACCACTGAAAGCCCTGGATGCTCTTCTCCTATGTCATCTAATAATTATGCGGTTTTCACCTTTTCTAAGATTTGAGAAGGCGACATTGCTTTCAAACATAAAGCTCTGCAGAGCTACAGATCCTCCCTCTGACTTTATCTTTGATGATGCTCTCAGCAGTACAGATCATGACTACAGACAACCGATCCTACGTGTCTTTCTGTACCAACAGTCCAGTTTGGAGACATAAGGGCTGAATAATTATTTATTAATAATAATTTATGAGTTAAGAACAAATAAAAGACAATATTTATTAATTTCTAAAAGTATAAGGAGGCTAGATATTCCCTTTTTCTTTCCATAAAAGTCAATATTGGTCTTATTTCACAGTGTTCAGTAAATACTCATGTTAAGATACCATAATTAAAACCTCAGTGTCCTCCCTTCCTCCCTGTCTCTACAGTTTTGGCTAGAAAACCTTTCAATCAAATTTGTCCACTCACAATTATGATGCATTCCATGTAAGCCAAATGCAGCACAGTAAGAGAAGACCATTTAATCTCTCAAATGAAGTTACTAATTTTCAGTAGAATTGCTGCAAGAAATGGTGCAAATTGTGTGTCTGCCTTAGCAAGCTTACAAGCTGTTTGACTAGTTTGGTGTTTCCCTCCGAATTGTAACCAGTGATGCTTGCAATCTTCAACATTAATGAAACTTACTACAATTGTCATTTTTCAGCAGTTGCCACTTTGGTTTCATTACACTGACAACTAAATACCAGTTCTTATAATCAAAGAACAAGTAATGCTTTTTGCTGTAGGTTGCAGCTTGCTCCACTAGGGTTCAAAATAAAAAAAAATCAAAAAAAGACTAAATGCACTAATTTTTCCCCTCTCAAATTTAATGACTTTCTGAGACAGTTTCCAGGATACACCGTATTGTCACTTGCAGGTCTACACAACATTCCAAAGCAATTAATTGAATTTGTACTTAGAATGATTTAATTCTTGCTGGGGAGACATAAATCACATGGAATTTTTTCTGCTTACTTGATTGGATGAAAGTAAATTTGATTCTACTGTGAAAGTGTGTATTTATGTGCATAATTACTTTTTCTTTCTTCCTTTTAAAATTTGCAGATTTATTGCTAGTAAGTTCATTTGCTAGGATAATTCCAGGGGAAAAAAAAAAAGTAATGGACACAAAAATTTATTGAAACTTTACATCTGAAGTAATATGAAAGAAAAATATTTTAGTCAAAATTTCCCAAGGTTAATGGTAAAATACACACTGTCTGTTAAATATTAAGCAAAAATGAAATTAATCTATTCCCCCAAAATCTATGAATGCCTACGTATGTGCATGTATGTGTTTGTACATGCATATATTTTGAAAATAATTAGAAAATATTTAAGGGATAGCCTCAGAATGCATAATTATTATTGTTTGTGTATCATTGAAGTACTGCATGTGAATTATTTTTTTTTTCTGTTTTTCTTGGAGAAGAACAAATGTGTCCATAAACATGAGATTTAAGAATGATTTCTTTCATGTGATTGCTCAACTGCTAGGTATTTTGTTTGGAATTACAGTAATGATCTATTCTATTCAGGATGGAATTATATTGACAATCTATTCTGCAAAGTCTTTATTTTTTTAACTGCTTTGCTCATAAAAGCATAAATTCCCTGTCAATAAGGATTTGAGAGATTGTTACTCCTCAGAATCACACAATAATTTGGGTGGCAAAGCACCTCCAGTGGCCATTACTCCATCCTCCTGTTTTATTTTACATTGTACAGAAATAGTCTCTTATGGTAATTGACTAATATTCTGGCAATATGGGGTTTTTTGTAAAATATACGAAAGGATGAAAAAATATAATCTTAAATTTGTATTTTAAGTGTTTACATTTTAATAAAAGTATTGCGAAGTAAGGGGAAGCGAAGGGTTTTGCATTTAGTTGCCTAAAATACTAATCTGTGTAAGTATCCTTAACGGACCCTATTCATGAATCAGCACTCTAGTCTAATGCATGCTGTATAACTGTACACAACAAAGTTATCACTGCCCCCGGGGCTTTTTAAGCTGTATAGCCTACATACAAAAGAGACAAAGGTACACAGTAATACATAAAACTTTAATAATCAACATAAGCAGTCCTTTCATACATCATCAAACTAATGATTGTCATGGGGTTTATAAAAATCCACAGCAAAGTGGAGTATGAAGAGAAAGTTTTTAAAGAGGATAGATGGTGGAGAAGTTTGTAAATATTTACATGGAACTTCTGTGGCGGGATGCACTTCTCCATCTGCCAGATCACACTCATCTGTGCTCTCTCTGCCCCACCTCAAGTCAGGGAGGTCACTGACCAGTTGAGGACTACATACCTCAAGTACCAACAGACATAACTTGAGGAAAATTCACATAATGTAACGGGTAAAGAGTAGAGTTGGACCACAAGAAACAAAGACAAAATTAAACCACCTTCCCCCAACAAAGCCTCCTTTCTTCACAGGCTCAGCTTTTCTTCATCATTCCCAACTCCTCTACCTCCTCCCCTCCAGCAGCACAGGGGGATGGGAAATTGAGCTGCAGTCAGTCCCCAACAGCTTCTCTCTCCCCCTCCTTTCTCCTCACTTTTCCCTGCTCCAGTATGGGGCCCTCCCAAGGGTTGCATCTTCCTTCAGGCCATGTGCACCTGTTGTGATGTGGGGTACTTCAGGGGTTGCAGGGTGGATATCCAGAACACCTTCACCACAGCAGTCTCTCTCTGCTGGGGCTGCAGGGTCATCCCTGCTGGAGCCTGGAGCCCCTCCTCCTGCTCCCCCCTCGGGGCTCACAGGGCTGTTTCTCGCACAGTTCCCCTCAGTCAGCCTTGGCTACCAGGCAGTGTTTTGCCCTTCCTTGCTCATCCTTGCCCTGCAGTGAGGCTGTTTTAGCCAGTTGGAACTGTGTCCCCCTCCACACAGGGACTGTCCCTGCTACTGTCCTACTCCCACTATCGAAACCTTGCAACAAAAACCCAATACAGTTTTTCAAAGGTGCAAGAATATAATAACAAAGGCATGAAGATTTGAAACAGGAAAACAAACAAACCTAAAACAAAACAAGACCACAAAAAGACAACCAACCAAACCAAACCAAACCAACAAAAAAACCCCAAACTACAATTTAACCTATCTAGAGGTTGAATATTGGCTTCCTGGGATGAGTACATTCACAGTCAGGCTTTTCACGCAAAAGTACAGATGATATATGCAGAAAGGAAGAGGGATAGCAAAAGTAAATATAAGCAGTTTGAGTGTACGGCAGAACAGCAACACAATGAAAGAGGAGGGATGGAAAATCTAAAGCTGAGTGTGAAAACAGTCTTGGTTGCAATGTTCCAAATAGATTAGGAGAGAAAAATTGAAATTGTCAAGGAAATCAGATGGGAAATGAGACTTTGAATGAGCTCTCCCTGTGTATTTGAAGAGAAAAGGTCATGGCTTATAAATTATGCAGAAAAACTTGCCAAACATTAATCATAGTTTGACTCTAAGAGCTCAGACTGAGTCTGAGAAGGGGTCCTAAGTTGATATGGGTAACTGAGAAGCATTCTGTTAAAAACCTTGTCAGTGACTTGAAGCAGGAGGACAGCTGTTTAACCTGTTATGTAGCCAGTAGAGATGGCTACCTACCCCTGAAGACATGTGAAGGCAGAGGGAATCAAGGCTTGGTTAACTTAGAGAACTTAATTTGCTGCTGAACATTTTTTTAGACTGGATTAGATCTTTCTTTGACAAGGGAAGCTTTAAAGGAATGAATGAGAATGTGAACTTCCTTTTTGTCCCTAGCTTCACTTTGCAAGGAAACATGCTTTATAAAATGAATTAAAAGGTATCCTGAGAAAATACCTGGACAATCCTTGGGACAGAAAGTTGCAGTTAGATAATAGAACAAAGTACATTTGTTTAGAAGAACAGTGGACTATAAACAACAAAGCAGAATCATCTGTCATATCTCCATCTCCTCCCATCTGCCTCAGAAACTTTATGAAGATTTCTGCCCTCCTGTCATCCCAAAAGTACTGAACTGAAGCACTTGTACAAGTATTCAGTCAAGTCGGTCTAGCTAGCTAGATGAGTGAGTCATTTATCTTGGGGAATTTTTGGCTTTGAGAAAAGGTAAAAATTAAGTAAATACTCTCATTTGATGAGGTAATGCAAGGAGAATTCATCATTTTTAATATTCTAGATGCCTAACATGTGCCATATGTCTGTGTTCTGCCCAGTTAGCCACAAGTGTTTAGAGACCAATTCACCTGAATATTTAAATATACAAGAAAATGTCATTAAAGCCTCTTGGCTAAAGCAAATCGTCAAAGCCCATGAAATCCTTCTTCTAACTACACAGTCCTGACATACATAGACATTCAGTTTGAATCTCACATTACCCGGCCTTGTGACAACAAGATCATGTGGTCATCCCAAGAATGTATGTTCTTATTCCTTACTTGTGATTTTCTCTGTGACTTTCTTTCTTCTAATTTTAATAATTTTATTTTTAATGTTGTAATAACTCTGTTGGATAGTATGAGACTATAGTATTTTTACAAGTTTTTATTCAAAGAGGAAATCATGCACATTTAATGTCTCAAGATACACCACAAAGGACAGAGCTGTCATTTCTCTGGCACTTGGTAGACAACATAAAGTCACTAGGACTTTTATTTTTTGCAAAATCACATAGAATCATAGAATAGTTTGAGTTGAAAGGGACCTTAAAAATCACCTAGTTCCAGCCCCCCTCCCATGGGCAGGGACACCTTCCACTAAATCAGGTTGCTCAAAGCCTCATCCAGCCTGGATTTGAACGCTTTCAGGGATGGGGCATCCACAGCTTCTCTGGACAATCTGTTCCAGTGTCTCACCACCCTCACAGTAAAGAATTTCTTTCTAACATCTAATATAAACTATTCAGTTTAAAGTCATTCCCCATTTTCCTATTCCTCCATCCCCTTGTGAATAGCTTCTCTTCTTATAGGCCCCATTTAGGTATTGAAAGGCTGCAGTAAGGTCAACCCAGAGCCACAAAAACTTTACAAGACTGGGTATCCTTCCCAGCACTGGACAATTATGTCAGCAAAGGTCCTGGTACCTTTATTCATGATAGTTTTGTATAAATATGAACTCTTCCTGAGTAGAACCTGTTGTTTCACAGTACAAAAATGAGCTCCCACTATTCTTTTCGTGAGATGGTCTGTTGTGGTAGGATATGCTATTTCTGTAACTAAATAAGGATGTGGATTGTTTGAAAAGAGAGCATGTATTGGAAGCTGAAGGGTTGTGAATGACAAAACAATATGGGGGGGAGGGCAAATTCTGAGATTAGCAGCCTACACCAGAGATTTAGTATTTGCCTTCTCTTTTCCTTACCCTTCACAAAAGTTAAATTATCCTTATTCTGTGGGTGACTAAAATCCTTTAGCTCTTTTTAAAAATAGATAAAAGCAGATTGTAAAATCCACTTAACAAAGGGACTAAGAACAATAAAAATATTCACAGGAAAAAAATTTCTTGGGTAGCAGAATTTATGTAATTTCAGCCCCACTAGATGCCCAAGTATACAATCTAAAAACAGGAATATGCCCAGCCAACAGTTTCTCTTTGCTATAGGACTGGTGTTTATAGCAAAGACTTCTGTTTGGAAAGCCTTTAATTCGTGCTTAACATGCACTTTACAGTCAGAATTGGACCATTACAATGCCTCTTCTTTTCTTGAGGAAAATAAACATGGTGGGGTTCACTGCTCCTGAGTGAGAGGGGACAGGCTGATGTTTACACTGGCAACCAGCTGGACAGAAAGTTCTTTGCAAGAACAGTATCAGAAAATATCCCGATTCTGCCCATTGTAGATATTACATTGTAAGGAGTTTGCTATTCAACAAAACCTTAAAGTAAATGCAGAATTGTACTAATCTATTATTAAGTGGGAAATAAAAATTATTATTTGGTACTCCTGGAAGCACTTAGAGTCCAAACAGCTAAAATTAATCAACATCACACCTTTTTACAACTTTATATGGGTAGGAATAACATTGTAATTGCCTAATAAAATGTTACTTAGAAAAGGGAATAAAATTAACCCAAACTGGTTTAGAAGATTAATTCCACTCTAAATTAAATCAGGCAGATGATAATATTTTTTCCTAATATTTGTGAAACCATATTATAGGGAACATATTGAAAACCTGAGGACTATATTCAAGTATTCTTAAGGTTACATTCTAATTAAATATTTGAGAACTTTGCCAACTAAGTTCTAATCACTGAGTCGCTGACCTAGATTGATTCATCTAGACTATGTTTATTACTTCCTTTTGTAGAGATATTTGTAACAAAACTTCCACTCTTACTCTTGGAATACAGCAAATTTTTCATAGTACTCTGTACTGTTAGTTTTCCCTCATGCAAAGAATTATATATTTACCTTAAGTATTGCAGAATGTTTAATTGTTCATGTACAGTATCTATAGTATTTATCATCTGATAGTGAAGTTTAATAACTCCAGATCATGAACATTGTAAGCAATTGTTCTGTTTAGGGTATGAAGCATATTAAAAAAAAAAAAAAGAAATATAGGACACCACCATATTCACTAATAGAGTATAACAGAACATAGCAACGATTAAATAGATCATGATATAGTGAAATGAAAAACAGAAGCCACCAAAATAAAGGAGGCAATAATTATCTATTATGAAATTATGACTGTTGCTAACTTGTCACTGATAACATTTCCTTGTGTGATAGTGACAGAACAGAATTTCCCAGCCTTTTATCTTCTTTTAAACTACATTTCTCAAAGACAACTGAGTGGCAAAGAATACAAAGGAGAAGGATCAGAGATTTAGCAGCTAAGAGCTATGGCAGATTAAGCATGCCTGTCAATAGGTGAAAAATTGTTTTAAAGAATATAGTAGCAGTTTAGTTCAAAATGTGCATATCGCTGTATATGCATGCATGCTAAGATACTACAGAAATGTTGGGAAAGTAAACAGCCAGTTGTCTGAGGATTTTTGAGAACAGCTCAGAAAAAGATCTAGTGTATCCCAGCTCATCATATGGTTTTGATTTGGATCACCTTGAAGACTAAATAGGAAGTAACATGTATTTTTATGAACCAAATATTAATTATTTCTAAGCATTATGACTACTATTTAGATATTCAGATTTTTAGTAGATTTTTAAAAATTATTATTATAGCTATTCTGTCTGGTTCTTCAATCTACCTTAAGGGGTGGTGGTTTAAAGATATTTTCATCTAGGCTTTTGAAAGACTTCATAAACCAGTAATTAAAAATATAGTTACGAAAAATAACTGATCCCTATATTAAAGTTGTTCAACACTGCTGAATGTTGAGGAGGGAAGGGGGTGGGGGGGGTGTGTGTGTGTGACTGAGATTTCATCACTGTGTGCTTGTACTTTCTGAGAAAATTGTGAACAAACCAATATGCAAACTATCTTCATGCTTGGACTTGATTTTTTTGCAATGGACTTTTTTTAAATGTTCTGAAAAGGGCACTTGTCAGTGTGATTGTTCACATTTTTCTTCTCATATGCAACTAAAGAATGCTAGTCATTAAGCTCAGATCTCAAGTGGCATACTTGAAATTGTGACTTCCACAAATTAGATGGGGATGTTGGATGTGAAATGAATAGATTGCAAGTGTGAGAGCTATTCATTTTAATGAAGAATTTTTAAAGTCCCATGGATCACTTACCTTATTATCAGACTTGAACTTTTACTGAAGCGTCATTTTTTTATATATTGATGCTAGTAGTAGACAACATCAAAATGGAAAACACTCTCCTCACTGTACCATTCATTTTACAAGTTATACTCTACTAATTAGTTCTTCACTATGACCCCAAATTACAAACTAATATAAAACAATACTGTTCACGACATAATATTTGGCACTTCTGTCATTAAATCTCTATGGGGGAATTATGTTTCTGTATGCATATGATGAATTTTACTATTTACTATTATAGAGAATTAGGACTAAAAGCAGAACATAAAAAGGTATTTACAAATTCAATCGTGAATGCAGTATGCACAAGCCCACTTTTTAAAAAATGCGTATGATTCTATAATTCTGTGTATACTTATTCTAGTTATGTTGAAACTGCAAGTTTCCTTTTCTTAATGACAGAATTCATTGTGAGACTATTAAGTGGCATGGAAATGTGGCAAAAAGAATTAAAATTTTCAAATACTTATAAACCATATACATATATATATCACTTATGTATAAACCATATATATATCACACATGCAGGATTTTAATTTTTTTTTTTGATGTATGGAACCTCACTGAGGAAATGAGTTGTAGATCTTCCAATCGAGAATATCAGCTTTGATAAGAATGGAGCTGCTTCAAAATATTTCCAGTAAAAAAGTGAAGAAATCAAATCATTCTTATTACATCTTTGTGGAGTGATATTTTAAATTCAAATTAAAGAGATACATCAGGATTAATAGCCAGTACAGTAATACCTGGCATAAACAAACAGAAAAAGCGCAGCTGCAGAGCTTGCTCTAGTTTGTTTGTAGCACATCAACAGAAGCACCTACCTTTTACAGAAAAACCATCTATCTAGTCTAGATAGACTTCAACATATACCACATTTCATCCTCAGTCTAGAAAATGAAAATGTTGCATCTTTTTTTAATATTGAGCCATTACCTTATTAAAGTGAGTTATAAGTTTTAATACCAGGTATTTACTTTAAAGTGAATTTTACCTACATGATAAACTTATATAAGTCTGCAGAATCTGTCTTCCTCCTTAGTCAGCAGGGACTAGCTAGCTAGGTAAATGTTACATAAGTGGTCTTGACAAGAACATGGCCTAAACCCTGTTGTTCACACCGAACTATAAGAAAACAAGCAGCCAAAACATGTGTTTTTCATAGTCTTGTACAAGTAAAAGCAACTTCTAGTAACAGGCACATAGAAACCTCATGTAAAAAAAAATGAAAGGAGTGAAAAAGCATCTGCTGAAAGTGTACTTTTATAAGATTTTTGTAAAGTTCAGGTACTAGTCCATCAAAATCTTAACAATTACTGCCTGGTCTATTTGTTTTCTAAAACAAAGAAAAAAAGCTTAGATGCTTGACAAAGTCCATGTTGTGGGATATGGAAAGGAGTGAATATTGTGTACAACAGAAATGGTAAAAATTTTACATGAGACTATAATTACTTTTCAAAGAAATTATATTTACACTAAGCATATATTCTCATTGGTTAATCATTGGACTCCAGTCTGCCAACATGTTTGTAATTATTCAGAACTTTCGAGGGTAGATCCAGGCTCCGCATGAGATCAGGCAAACAAGTCACCATACAGTATTCTCTGGGATGAGAGGCTGTCAATTTGGTTGGTTGAAATAGCATTTCTGCCACCGAAGTACTGCTTTGCGGCTTGGGTTTCTGATTCCAGAAAGATTTGCTCAGTGCAAGAGGTTAAATGACCATCTTTTAATCAGGAAAGGAATACTGATGTCTCCCAGAGGGATTATTTCCCCTTTCTTTCAGTTTGGCACCCTCCCAGAAAACAGGACTGATGTCTTGACTTTGATTCAGCTGTGTGGTGTTCCTGAAGATCTCTGTGAAGCTCTGCTGCCTTTCTCAGCACAAAGGATTGTTTGCTTTGAGAATAATCTGCTCCAGGGTGTCCTTAAATTTACTGTGAGTGAACCTCTCCAGTTCAGCTACTCGGCTCTCAAGAGCTAGAATGTTCTCTGAGGGCTACAGGTGGTCTGCATTATACATAGATGTACACTACCTTTTTAGAAAAGGTGCTAGCAAAAAAAACCTGATAAACCCCACTTTATTTTGCTGAAGTTCTTTCTCCATTTCTTCTTTCAGAGTAGAGAAAACAGATCATTTTTGAAGCTGATTTTGTGTCTGGATACGTTTGCATACTGGCATAGAGTGAATCAAGATCTACAATCTAGATATGATTTAGCTGTAGCACCAAATAAATTGTACACTAATACATTATATTACAAATTTTCTAATGGAAATTAGAAATTAGAAATCTTTTTTTGCTTGTGTACTTATCACATACGTTTGTACTAATTAATATAGGTAGGATGGATTGGTCACATGATCTATTGTGTGTACATCAAATATGGCTTGTAAATAATACTCACAAGTAAACTTTTCTTTTTAATAACAAGTCCAGTTATTTTTGTTTGAATTGCAAATATTACATTTCAGTTTTTCATAATTGACACAATTATTTACCCATTTTTTCAGCATTAATTTGCTTTTAATGCCAATAAATTAGAACTATGCACTGAAAAAATGCATCTCTTCAGTTTTAGCTATGACATCTGCTATTATTTTAACTTACAGTTTGGTAAATCTCCATACATATCTTGCCATAAGGCACACATGAATTCTTAGATTTGGGACCTCATGGGCCAAATGAAGTCTCCAGAAAGATAAACCATTTCTTCCCTTGCTATCACATCTCTCCATGTTTTGTTTTTCATTTGTTGAACGTCCCAAATGCTATCTACCATTATCGAATAGACATACCTAGTTCTAACCTCTTCACAGCAGTCAGCAGAGAACTCATAATGTTGTAGCATCTCACTCAGCCTGGAGAGAAATTATGGGGTGCCTGTCAGCAATCTTCATTCATGATGATATCAGGCCTATCCAAACCTCCTTGTCAAGGTCAATTTTCAATAAATAACAAAGGGTAGAATCAATGGACAAAAATATACTTTCCTGAATGGAATGCAAAACACCAGTTCTGTGTTAAATCATATAAATGTTAACTAAACACATGATTAAAATGTATTGAAGAGAATTTGCTGAAGGCGAAGAACTGACAAACTATGCCTATTATGATCAATTCACTTTTTAAAATGATTTATTAGTGCTCAAGGAAGACTGTCTTGCAACTAGAGAAAGCAATTTCTACAGTAGAAAGCTTCTAACAAGATGAACACATTAAAACACCAATCTGACTATTTCTTACAAACAAAATTTATTTGGAGTAAAATAAAGGTACTTGTAGATTCTAGACTTCCTTAGAATGATTTAGTGAAGCTTTATAGAGAGAAGTAATAACAAGACAGATAAATTCTGATCTACTGTGAAATTTTTGATGAAAGGAGAAATAAAAGAAACTTAGTAAAGGTATATTCTTTTCACATGAAAAGACTCTTAGGAAACAACCACTGAATATTTTCTTTTCCTAGCAAAGTAGTCTTCATTAAAATGCAATTTGACAGTATGTATGAAAGCAAGCACATGCCTGGCTGACACTTTATACTCCAACACCGGAAATAACTTCACTAGATGTTGCCATTCTTCCTAAATTTCCATCACTGTGCTCATAGAGCTGATTTGTCTTTCCGTCACTGGACCCTAGTTCAAGAGTCAACCAAAGTGCCAGTTTTCCTGACTCTATCTACACTATATATTCTAATCAACTCTGGAATGGCCCCCAGAAGTCAAACTGAAACTTTTTTTCTAAATGCCGTATAGATTTCTGCATTATAACAGCCATGAATCAAACCAAAATATCAGCTATCAATCTCAATTTACTAGCTGAGAGGTGATGAGGAACAAATGAAATTCCTCTCAACTGTAAGTGATCTTATCAAGCTACCACTTCCCTTCCAGTACAAAATCAAACAGAATATTGACAAAACACAATATAGGTGAACTCATTTGAGTTTCTGATGAAAAAGAGCAGGAGTACACACACCACTAGTTAAAGATAACAGAGACCGATGAAAGTGTAACCACTCCATTTCAATGCAAATTCCAGTAGGTAGTAATTTTTCTTTTATTGGTAATACTAGTAGAAAAATCTCTGCTTTCCTGCAGGACATGAATATTATAGCTGTATAAAAATTTCTTTGTTTTGAGCTACATCTGGAGCTGAACAGGATTAACCCAGAAAGGTACATGCCCAGAAATAAATACAGATTAAGACGCTTTTTATGTCCAAGGTTTAGTTAATACTGCAAGTTATTCCTCACAGAGATAAAGCAACTGGATAAAAATTAGCCCACAAGAAATGAAGGGATAACCTAAAAAAAAAAAATTTATATTAGATTTCATTTTTCTTCTCGGTAACTTCAGCATCACAGGTGGAAATACATGGCTGGCTTGTACATACTGTCCAAGCTCACTTCTAAATAAAGATTAAACTCATTGATTATTTAATTTTTTGCCCTTTCAGGAGGAGAAAGACAGATTGTCATGAAAAATAAAAAGAGTTGCCATTCTTACTTTGACAGTGAAAAAAAGCCTACAATCTCTTTTTAATTACATAATTTTAATCAAGCTACCAGCTCCTTACTGTTAAAGTTAAATGAGAGGAAACTTAGATAA
This sequence comes from Pseudotriccus pelzelni, assembly GCA_035584735.1. NCBI lineage: Eukaryota > Metazoa > Chordata > Aves > Passeriformes > Tyrannidae > Pseudotriccus > Pseudotriccus pelzelni. The sequence continues at coordinate 77,138,517 of JAWMRA010000078.1, forward strand.
AAAATAAACTATTGATCAAGTATGGTAGCATAAGTTCTTAGCTTTTTTTACTTTCTGTAGCATAACTGCCATTTCATTGATAAAACTGAACTGTGTGCCTCCTGGGGTTGGTTTTCGGGTTCTTTTTGAGTTTTGTTTTGGGATTTTTTTTGGCTTTGCTATCAATAGCCCTTACTCAGAGCAATTTAGTTTCTGATAGAGGTAAGTATGTATACAAATGCAAGGCAGTCAGAATAGTGTTTCTACTAGTACCATCAGCAATTTCCACATTAATTTTCATTAAAGACACATTTACATGTGAAAAGAAATTAAAGGCTCATATTAGATGGGGTTTTTTCATATTGTAGCAGACAACAGACAGTTTTTCCCCTTTTGGTATTTCATATTGTCCTATATACAGCTAGTTTTTCAAATTTTTCTAAAGAAATAGAATTATCCCGATTTTACCTGAATATTCCATTGTTTATGTAAGCACCTGAAAAGAAATATTATTCCTTTATGGCCTTTTTAACCTAAGAATCTCTTGGCTTGATTCATGTCTCAGTTGCTCAAGTTTGGCCATTTAGCCTGAGGTAGAATATCCAGCAGATGATTCAATAGCTTTGTTGTTAATGATTGTATCCCACAATAGATCATCTTAGGCTACTTTCAATTTTTTGACATTGATGTTATCTGGTTATTACCAGAGGCTTTTCTTATTGATATACAACAATTATAAAACATCAGTAGTCATCTCATACGAGTAACTTGTCTGCAACTGACAGAAATTGAAGATCAGCTTTTAAAGTAAGTTAAGAATTTGATGTTACACAAGGAAAAGAATCCAGAATGGTTTGACAGAGCCTTACCAGAATATGTGTCTACAGACTTCAACCTGGAGGTTAGAAACCACTTTCTAAAACTGGCCAGGTTTCGAGGTTCTAAGAACCTTGAACACCACATGTAAGTTTTCACCTAAATGAAACACTAATGAAATCACAACAGAAGTTTCATGATCCCTTATAGAAACAAATAGAATGGAGCACAATAAAAATAGTGGAATGTAAGTTCTCTGAAGTTGCACTTAACAATTCTTGACAAGAATTTTATGTCACATATTAAATGTACATAAAAATGTTTCCTTGTCTTATGGAAAACAAGCAAGTTTAATTAATTTGAATTAGAATGCCGAATTACAGCAGAAAGCAACTGACTACAAAGGAGGGATTAATTTTCTGTCATCCCTCCCAGGGGAGGTTGATTTTGTTTTCTGTTTTATTTAAGTAAAGGAAAAAGAAAACTAGAAGCTTACCTTTATCTTTAGAAGCAGCAGGGAGTTTTAGAATTTGGACAAAAATGTTGAGAATTATTGAAAGGATGATAAAATACATAACATACTTCTAAATAAAAGTAATTTCTCATCCTCCTAACAAAACCAGAAGTATATGTTCATAAGACACTCACATACCCATATCCCTTGTTTTTACATATTCAGTCAATCACTCAGGCTGTTGTTCATATATATTTGAGTGACAACAGTTTATGTTCATACACATAATATATTTCAACAACTGAAGATTTTGTTGTTTTTGCTCTTTTTGTTTTGCAGTTCTTGAACCATTTGATGTGGGAAATGAAGTGGAGGTTTCCTGTCTGAGTTTGCTGCTGATATACCTGAACCTCTGAATGATCCTCACTTATGAAAGAAAGACTTAAACCTATACTGTAAAATGGTGGCACATTTAGATATTGCATTACATGAAGATAGTATCCTTATAAAACTATTATAAATATTTCAAGTTATGTCGAAATTACAATAAAGGTAGTAGCTATGCATTGAAACTCTGGATGTAGAGGAATAAAATCTAATCCATCATTAAACTTGTAGAGGTGCTATTTTCAAGAAGCTAATACAAAATTTTAGTCTTTATTATTCTATCCACTTGACAGCAGATCAAGGGTAATTTGAAGTAATCCAGTCCAAGCAGAACAGTCCAGATCCTCTGTAGACAGATGCAGAACTGTTGCAAATAGGTGATCTTTAAGGTCCCTTCCAACCCAAACCATTCTATGACTGCGTGACATGGATGAAATTTCTGCTGTGCTCTGAAAGGACTTAGGATTGTTTTGTATTCATGTTGAAAAATGTGATTTCTTTGGTATTCTTTCAGCTCAATTGCTTTTTAAAAATTAGCTTTGCTATCCTATATAACAAAACACTTTTTTTTCCCTGGAAATATCTCTTCTTAGAGATAAACACAAACTATTCCTCTGTTGAGGAAGAGTTCTTAAGGTTAGCAGGAGACTATTAATTATTGTTCCTTTTCCAATTTAATCTTCTCCAAAAGTTTTTTTAATAAATCGTGCTTACTTATTTACAACCCTTAATTTTACATTAAAACATGTAATTTTTCTTTGGAGATGATACTTATTGGAAGTAGGGTATTTTTCTTGGATATTTTTTCAACAAAGATTGAAATACTCTGACTATATTATACATAATAACTTCCTATATTATGTGAGTTTACTATTAACCCTTCTAATACCATACCAATATTATAAAAATGTGCTCAAAATCTAAAACACATCATTGTACAAGGTACTATAATGGGAATTAACAAGATACAATCAGGTGCAGTACAAGCTGGTTTTGATATTATTTTTATGTAGGAGCAAAGCTGTCAGAGAAGATAGTTAGTGCATCTGCTCCAGAGATACACAGTGTTGTACAAAGGATGTTGGGACATGTTCAAATGCACAAGGATTTAACAGTGCAGTCTGCAGCTGATGGCAAATAGCCATTTTAATTGTGGAACGTGCTTTGGAGCATTAAAAAGAAAAAAAAAAAAAAAAGAAAGAGAATGAGAGAGAGAGAGGGAGAGAGAGAAAGGAAAGGGAAAACTCTTCACAGTGGATAGTCATTGAAAGAAGCAACAGGGATTTCCAGACAAACATCCTCCCTGTGCAGCTTCTCTGATGCAGTAGACTATTCTTTCTGTAATACTTTATCAAAGATACAGTTTCCATCAGGAACTGCTTAATCTCCCAGCTGGTTGTTCCTGCTTATGACACTGCAATTTGTGACTAGATCGGGGCAGGTACTGTACATTGCTTGGCTGTTAACCTTTCTGGATGCATATTATTGTCCCCAGCAATATAAGCAGGGGTTATCTTGGGCAGCAGGTAGAACAAGGGGAAAGAAGGGTCTTTCTTCCACTGACAGCAACTGCTTCCCGTGAGAAACTGAATTAGCAACACCACTGAATTTCTGGGAGCAAGGCCGTGAGAATAATAGCACCAAAACAACAGCACAAGAAGAATACAGGGAAAACACTTTCACAGCACCTTGGGTGAAGAGGTACAGAGCTGGCAGGGTGTAGAGTGGGAAATGGAAGGTTCTTAGCAATATAAAAAGGCTAAGGCACCTAAGGAACTGTGAAAAAGCAGGCTGGTACCACCTGAAGAATGAAACACTCTTTCTTAGGTGGAGGACAAGGCGAGAAAGAAAAGAAAGCTGAGATCTCATGCTGATCTACAGTGAAAAATGATGGAGATTTTTTTTCATGATCTTTTTTCAGCTGTCTAGTAGAAAAATATGGGATTGTTTGGAAGCCCTGAGTCCTTTAAACCAAAATAATAAAATTATAAATGCCTATCTAGTTTGTACAAAGGCTGAGGATAATTTTGTGGAACAAAGTGTGAAATACTTATTTTGGAATGTGGAGACATTTTTTAATAGAGATTTTGACATCAAATTGCATCTACCTAGGGTACTGCAGGCAATTATGGTTCATTCAGGTAATATTATCTTTCTTCTTTGAAGACGGTATCTTCCATAATCTACCAAGCACAAGGTAAAACAATATATTAATCCACACAGTCAAGAAGAAAAAATAAGACATAAAATATATAAACCAATGACATTTGGAACAGATGCAGTTTATGCTTATGTTTTATATTTAATTTTATATAATAAATATAGTATTTTGATGAACAAAAAATCATTTTCCCCCTTGCAACAGTCATAATACATTTTCTGCTATCAAATCTTCTGTTCCATTTCTGCATAGGAATAATATTATAAAATATTATTAATCTAACATTTTTGCTTAGAAAACATATTCTAAGGTTTTTAGAGAGTGTCACAAAGGCATAAAAATATTTTATAGAATCAAGAATTCTTAATTTATTCGTGTTTCTTGATTAATTAAACTATTACTTTATCTAGTTGGTACAAATGAGTTTTATTTACGAAAAAGTCATGTAATTTGCTTTTATTTAAGATGTCAAACTGCAAACCTAATCGGCACCTCTTCTGCAGGTTTGTGAATAATATCCTGAGGTCACTGCCTCTCAGTCACCAAAAGTGAAATTTTATATGGCTAAGTAAACAAAGACTGTTTACTTCACAATATTGTCACTGTTTGAAACATATTGTCTGTATTTCATAACAGAGGGGAAAATCTTTGATTTTACACTGTTAGCCAAATACAACACCCAAATATTAGACGTGGTCCTGTTTTTTTTCTTTTGAGTGGCAGCTGGGGCAGCTTTCAGGAGGTTATTGCACCATGAGTTGGAACAGAAATGTAACTAAAGTTCCTTTAAAGTATGAGGAGTAAAAGTGCAAATAAGAGGTTACACTGTGTATGGATTTTTCAGGTATGACCCTTCATATGGGGAGAGGAAAAAGAGTTGGACTCTAGAGAGTTTCAGCCTGAGGACACTACTGCTGCTGTACTTGTACTGATTTGCCAGAGATTTAACTCCTAGCTCTAACATATGATGCTTTCTTCCATGTCCTTCATAGTGGTTATAAAAAGTGCTTGTTACCTTGCCTTCTGTGGTCCTGCATGAAGCAGAAGCATCTTGGATATAAGAAAGGCAGAGACACTCCTTTTACAACTGCTTTATGTAGTAAGTAAAAATAATAATTGTCAGCTGTCACATAACAAAGCATGTTATGGTAGAGATTGCAGACACAAACCCAGATTTGTACAATGACAGAGTAGTTCAAGCTTGGAAGGAATCTCAGGAGGTCATCCAGTCTCACCATTTACTCAAAACAAGGTTGGCTATAAGTTCAGGCTAAGTTGCTCAGAGATTTATCCAGTCAGGTCTTAGGACCTCCTGGAAACTGCATCACCTCTTCGGGCATCCAGTTCAAGTGTTTACCTGTCATCATGGCGATGACAAGTCTCTTACCATTTCAGATATGAAAATAAATTGAAAGCAAGAGCATGACTTCATGCCAAGAATACTGTGGTCTACATTTTCTACTGAACCATAACAAAATATATTATTTTTTACAAGACTGCTTTCTAGATCATTTCCCTTTTTAATGTTCCTGCTTTCCTAAAGGGGAGAGGGAAGGGGAGGGGAAGGGGAAGAAAACAAGAAAAAAACAACCCAGAAACCCCAAAGACACAAACAAATCCCCTGTAAAAACTAATTTCACCATATTTTTGGATCCATTATTGCACAGAAGGAGTTCTTGAAGTAGATGTGTTATTTGGGACTAAAATGCCTAAGTTCTCCTGCTTGAGCCTTGCTTTGTTTGCCTCATGCTCTATGTCTTTCTGTTGTTAGATGCAACAGGATATCAGTATACCATGTCCAGCACTGTAAAGTGTATCCACTCTTCTTTTTCATTATCAGAAGCCAACAGTTTGTTGTTGCATTTCTAATTTCATAAAATAGACAATTGCAGGGAACCACAGCCACCTCATTTGAATTTAAGGTCATCTTATGCCTTTTGAGCTATACTCTCCAGCAGTACTCACAAATACTTAACTGACAATCATTTTGGGTTGCCAGAATAAAACAGCTAGGAAAAAAGTCACTACTGTCTCCTAAAGATGTGTATTTTAATCATTATTTGCATTACATACATGTAATACTGGCTTGCAGCTGCATCTTGTATCAAACTTCTCATGGCTAAACCACAAGAAATAGTTGTTTTGACTTCTGTAATTTAAAGAAACTAAAACAAAAGTGAGATTTTTATCTAAAAATCTTATCTGTGTATTTATATTTTTTCCCCAGGAAACCCTGTAGCATTTGTTACCTCATGTGATGCATTTAATACTTAATTAGCATTATTAAATTTGCACTACAGATTTAAAAAGGTTGTGTAGGCCTAACTACATGATACAACTGGTTATCACCTTTAGATAGATGGAAGGATATAGCATAGATTTAATATCTTATTACTCTACTAATTAGGTTTGCTTCACTTGCTTCATTTTCTTCTGCATCCTTGTCCTGTAACTTGTCTTGTCCTTGATGGATGTAGGTGTCTAGAGACAAAGTATGGTCATTGCCAGACATACTCCTGCTTTCATCAAGTGAAAGTTCTTTAAATGTTTTATAGCTCGCTCTTCCCCTCCTCTGCTGTACAGGCTGCAGTAATGGTAATATCTGTTTAGATACAGAATGTAATACATCAGCTAAGTAACTCCTTTGCCATCTAATAATGCTTATCTAGGACCAAAAGATAGACATTTTATTTTCGTCTGCAAGTCTATGACCCCTCTACCAATTATCCCAGGCTCAAGATCATCCAAGCAGCAAGAGTAACAGCATGAGACAATGGCACACTGCTAAAGAGAAGCCTAAACATTTCCCCGAAAAACGAGTTTTGTCTTTAAGAAGCAGGGGGTCAGAATCATCCACAAAGGATGAATGGTTACTTACTGCAGGATAACCAGGGTTTCAGAAGCATCCAGAGCTTTTCTGTTGCTCCAAAAGCTTACCACTGTTTAACAGCTGTCACAAGAAGGCTAATGACCACAGGGAATGCATCCCATTGTCTGAGACAGCAATGTACATATCTCTCATTCTATGTATGGATTGAAAGATGCATACAGTCATTTCTTTTCACAGCTATTACTCACTGATGACAGTATTAAAAATAGGCAAAAGGGAGACATAGTTCCAATGAGTATGATTTGAGAGACAAGATGTACAAGGTTTATGAGTCAAAACTTAAATAACATGTTTACTCGTAAAATAGATGTATTGAATGTTCCCATTAAGAAGAAAACTATATAAATAATAGGGTTCACTTAAGTCACTGAAAATCAGAGTATAAATAAAATTACATTGTACTAGTATAAATTATAAAACAAATGTGTGTTATAATTTTTGGTATTGCTGCCCATAAAAGCTTGGGCAGGTCTTCTACTGGTTGCAAATATAGACGATAAATTGAGTGGAGTTTAAGCTGCATTTTTTTAGCTTTCTTACACTTTTACTACATAGATATAGAAACAAGGAAAAGTCACTCTTTTTTTATGAAATTTATTTTTTAGTCTGTTCTTTTAGTACGTAAATAAAATTATAAATTGTATCTCTTTTATAAATAACCTAGAAAAACCTAGAGGATCTTACTTGTGAACAGGAATTTTTTTCTGAGATTCAGTGGGGTTATTTGGGGGAATTTCTTGATACTTGACTTGTGTTTTTAAAGTTTAGTTGGGACATGGGACACTTTAGCTGCACCTTCTACATTTGGGTAAGTAAGGCCGTGCTATCTTTATTGCCTTTTGCCTGTAGTTATGCATACCCTACCGAATTAGTTTTGCCTTTGGTAGAGTTAATTTTCTTCATACAATTATAGAATGAGACCTAAAGCTCCTGGCTTTCTCCTAGCAATGAAGTGGTCTATATACAGATGGAGCACCTTAGGGATTTGAGACGTGACCTGTTCCCTTTAGCAGAGTACCCACTTGCTCAAATTTAAAGTTTGTGGATAGTCATAACTGAGTTTGTTACTGCAAAAAAGATTACCATCTACTAAGGACTTTATCCAAGGTCCTGATACCCATTTGATGTCTTCCCATTCCCTCAAATGAATTTTTGATTGCAGTTGAAGTGTTCTGATTGGAATTTTCAAGTCGGTTAAAAGAATATCCAGGTAATATTGTTCTTGTAAATGGAAGGGAGATAAATTCAGTCAGCTTCCCTCCCCACTTATGTATAGACTAAATATTTGAATGTTTGAATTTTTAAATTTTTGGTCCATAAATGAGAAAGAACATGCTGGAATCAAGAATGGAAGGTAGAAGGAAATGGAGGAATGCAAGGAGGAAGCCTGCAAACCAATATTAACTTTTGTATGACTTACCGTGATTAGTCATGTGAAGAGCAGTCAATAGAATTACATCTCTGATGTTTTTAAATAAAAACCAGCAATGAAAGTCATCCTAAGATGACTATATCATATTTTTCTATAAAGCTGGATAAGTTTGTTAACATGTAAAATATATGACTCCAAGGTAACAAAAGAATTCATCCAACAGAGAATTTAGTTGTGCAAACAGAAATGCAGAGTGGAACTTCATCCTAAACAGGAGCGTATTTTGCAATGTATGTAAATGGTGTTTGATGGAAGCTGATTGAACAACAGTCCTGTTGGTGCCAAAGGCACCTTCTGGTGGAAAGTACTGTTGCTATATTTGTCATGTGTTTGAAGCAAAGCAGTGAGAACGTGAAGTGTTTATTTTTCCACTTGTACCTTACCTTTGACATGTCCTGACTACATTATACAACCAAAACAAGGAATAAAGCCTCAAGGCAATAGAAACTTGTTGCTTTCTAAGCCATGATGGATATGTTTCTGAAATACAAAAGAGGTTTACAAAATGAATTTTTTTCATAAAATGGCTGAAGAGATTTCAGCTCCTTTCAACAAGTGGAGAAACAGTGGTCTCTATCTATTTGGCTGTAAGAAAAATAGAAAACTAAGGACTTCTCTTAAATTATTAAAAGTCATATAAGTCTCTCTTTAGGGGAAAGGAGATGCTGAAGTTTAGATCAAAATTTAACTTCAGCTTCATTATTTCAGAAAGGGCAAAAAGCACATTTTACTGCATGACTGGAGCTACTAAACAGATGTAAATGGGACTACATATATCCACCAATACAAAGCAACCTATGCTCTATGAAAATCAGAAAGGCCAGATCCTTGTATATAGATCAAGCAAATTAGTTGAATTGAAGATGTTTAATCTGGTAATTTTGAGTTTGAAGAGAATATTATTGCTTGTTTAATTCACCTTCATGTTTAAAGTGAGAACAACAGCAAGGAATGAAATATTGCTTAAAATATTCAGGGCAGCAACATATGCCTCAAGAGATAAGAGTGTCACTGTTAGTTTAATTAAGAGAAAAAAAAAGAAAGCTTCAAGTGTTATTTACAGGTTCTTGACATATTCACTAATGAATCATAGGATGCTGTAAAGGTTATTCTGCCTTAAACAAAAGAAGGACACAATAATTGTTTTTTAACCAACTTATTTTCTTCACAGTTTTAGTCTACTCATGGTAGATCAATGTGCTTAAAATTAGAAATAAAGATTCAATTTTTTTACTATTTTAGTAAAGTAGCTAAGCAGCTTCCTATGTGGGATAGAGTATCATGGTACACTGTTATGTACGTTGTTATACATCAAATATTTGATCATGCTAGCAGCACGATTTTCACTACTTTGTATTTTCCAGAACATCTAATTTATTTTTAGGAATATCAGGAATGTTAATTCCACTGTCAGCACACTAGAAAACAGGATTTCCAAAATACAATACTTTCTTTCCTTTATTCTTTTCCATTCTTTTCTTTATTCTTTCTTCATGCATATTTACCAACCTGATTTGTAATTTTTGTTTCTGTTTCTTTTTCTGTGAAGTTTTTTCTCATGCAGATGCATGCCCTCTTTCTTCAGTAGTTATCCATTACATTAGGTAAACCTCTCAGCTGAAACAAGTCAAGAAACTACTCTTCTTTTCCAAGTGATTTTAGGGTTGAGATAGAGATCATAGTGCATCGTGTCTCTGATATAAGTGCTAGACAATGTATAATAGCATCCATATTAGGATTGTGCCAGATTTTTAAGTAATAGCTCTAAGTACAACATGCTCTATATAACAATGTGTTATTCATCTTCTTCTGTCTTCTAAAGAACAGTCACCGTCATAATTTATGTGTGGCTAGCTACAGAAGGACAGACTATGAGATACAGGACTTATAGTTCTTGGTTTTATTTAGAATCCTATCTAAATTTGAGAGCCGACATTGGAGAGTTACTGGCTTGTCCCTTTGAGCAAAAACATAAGAGTACCAGAAGATCTAAGATTCTGTATTTTTTGTGTGAAACAACCATATTATTTTTCCCTTATTAAAGGGAAGAGCTAATTTTATAATAAATCGTGAAAAATTTAAAAAGTGAAAGCTTGCCTCTCTTCACATCACCAGGAAATAAGGGTGGAGATTTTATCTGAAAAAACTGATTGTCCGCACTGTGCATTGAAGGAAGAAATAGCAATCTGAGGTATAATAGCTAATTTGAACTATGCACACGCAGAGGAAGGGAAGAAAATCTAATGTTCAAAACCTTCTTCAGGGGTGACTGTGAGCAACAAATTAGATACAGCTTGTGGTAAAGCTTGGCTGGAAAAAGGCCATGACTTGCCCTGCTGAGAAGTTAGATACATTTCCATGTCTGTTTTAGCTTTCCTGCATTTTGTGCATAGATCCATATTTATCAGTTTCCAGCCGTTGCAAGGGTATAGAAAAAAACTCGAGAGAATTATATTTCCTTCAACAGCAGTGGTTTCCTTCTGGCAAGAGGTTTTCTGAGGACCTTAAATGGGCCCATTTAATTTCTGGTTATGTTCCAAAAGCTGTTTTGAGCTGTTTGTCTTCAACTTGGACACTGATTCTGTTGTATTTCTGTCAGGTTGTGGCCTGAAAGATTCAGTTATGGTCAAAATGGATGGATTGTGTCCTATCCAACTGCCTTATAGCCTCTTCCACCAGCTGTAAACTTGTCCACATTTTACCACATGTGCAAGGATCTTGTTCCTTTCAATGGAGACAGGACAGTGAAGAGCTCCCCCACAAGTCAAAAAGAGTCCATCAGAATTGAAGAAGGACTGGCTTTAAAGCCAGGAAACTGGGGTTTTTTGAGGCTACGTAGCTCTGACAATAAGGATCAGAAGTTCTTCTATCATTTCTCTGTCAGATGACAAATCTGTGATAAAGAAGGAATGTATTTAGAAATGAGCTAAGCCAGTACAGATTCAGTAACTTGGTGTCTGCAGGTATCCTAAAGCATTTTGTTTAAACTGAGGTGTTGTTTTCTGCCCATATATTGCCTTCTCACATGCACTAATTGGTCTGGACCAATTAACTTCTGATTGTGGACAAAAAAGTGCAAAGGTGTAGCTTTTGTGGAAAACCTTCAACAAGGTATGCTCCAGAGAACCCTGAGAGGAGAAGGGTTTGAGGACCTACTTTGTGCTGAGAAACAAAAGGGGGGGAAAATCTGTTATTCAGATGCCACTGTCCATTGCTTATATATAACTGTGATCAGATCTGACACACTTGACACCATTACTCCATTTTGCTCTTTACTGAAACAAAGTACAGAACTCTTTCTTTATTATTATTATTATTATTTAAGAGCAAAACCAACTGCTATTTAAATCAAAAATAGGGTGTTTTCTTTTCAAAAAAACCAACAAAACCCACATTTTCCCACACATGCTAATCTTTCACAGAGATGTACTTTTCAATATCTTTTGCATAGTCCTGTTGATGGTTTCCACATCTTTCCCTCTCTTCTTTTGACAAAGAATTGAAAATAAATGCAAAATGCATCCTTAAATCCCACAGTGAATAGACAGAAAAGCAAAATAAGCCAAATGGATGATGTGTAACTTCTTTCTCATACAAATATTTCAATATTTCATATTTGAGTATCTTTTTGGTACTTTTCATGACCATGGAATAAGTAGACGTGAAACAGCAATTTGAATATGCATAAGACTTTCTCAACAGAAAGCTTTCTGAATAGGAAGCTATAACTCTCATGGTAGGTTTGGATATTTCTATACCCATTCACATTATATAAGCAATCCTCCACCAGGATTTAAAATGCAGTCTTAAATGAAGCAATAATTGTTTTTTGAGCCCCAAAAGAGCAAATAAGCTTACTTTGTAGGCTAATATAAAGTCTGCTATTTAAATATCTTGTCAAATGGGTAAAACACGCTTTGAATTGTTCCAAGGTGTTCTTATTACAGGTATTGAAGCTGCAGTTTAAAACAAACAAACAAACAAACAAACAAATCTCAATAGTAAACTTCTCAGGATGTAGTATACTAAAAGTTTTGTTATGATATCAGTAGTTAAAACAGGCCTAGGAAATGTAGATCTATCAAGTCAATCTTAATTTGGAGAAAGGATAATCTTTATTTACTTGCTCTTTTGTGTTTCTAATATTAGCACATATTTCTCATAATTAAATAAAAGCTGAGAAGGAATTAATTTATCAAGAAAGAACAACAGAAAACTCTGAAGAATGCTGAAAGTATAACATGGAAATCTACAAGGCAAGCCTTTGCTTTTTAAACTCATTTTACATCAATTAATTTCAAGAACTCATGTTGCATTTCTTCTGGAAGAAATCTTCTCCATATTTCAGAGTCCAAAGAAAGACAGAGAAATAATATAGAGAAAATTCAATAAAGATGATGGCTGAAATAATGTAATTATTCAACATTGTAGTAGAGGTTCACATATAAATGAGGATTCTATTTTTATTCTCAGTGTTAAAAATTCCACTAATGCAGTACTACAAAACAATGTACTGTCCAAAATCCATGAAAATATAGTAGCATCTAGCTGTGAATATTTATTTTGTTGCATAGTGGAACCTACAGATCTCACCTGCCTGGAAGGGAAATCAGAGGACCCAGAAGCAAGAGAAATGGAAATTAAAAGTCTTGTGGTTTCTTCTCATTAAATGACACTTGCTATGCTCTGTAGTCTTCCAAAGTAAACACTAAGCATACTGATACCCTACTTTCCAGGAAGTGACTGGGCAGCATCTGCAGATGGGAAGTAGAGAATAAATCTTATCTACTAATCTATTACAGGAGGGGAAGTAGACTAACTACGTAGCTATGTTGTGAATGCAGTGTCCAGCACAATGGCCCTGCATTTTGAAGACTTCCAAGAGTTTTTGGAAAATGTTCAGTGTATCATGAGGCAAAGGTACCTGCCAGTTCCACCAATAGAAGCTATTTAGGCATATCAGCCTGTGGCTTCCCAGAGGCCATCTAGGTTCTCACCATTCTGAACACAGTCCAGCATGTTAAAAAGCATGGCATTCATTCCGGAGTCCTGTTAGGCCATGAAGAAAAGAAAATCAATTAATTTGTAACTACTCCAGGTGCATGGGGACTTCATAAATTGTCATTCCTAATGATCTATCTTGGGCGACAGTGTTGCAGAGATTGGAAGTCTGAGAGCATCATTTACAAAAGAGCATGATTGTTTCAAATATTGTTGTTTACTTCCATGACAGGAAAAACATTTGTCCCTTTGAGTTTAAAAATAAAACTTTTAGTTGGAACTAATGCTTCTATTACACTTGACTGAAGCTCTACCACTCAGTGGGATGGGGACAGGCCTTGTAGCAGTTCTTGTGTTTTGTGATATTTACTCTAATTAAAGTAACTGAGAGCTTGTTTTTTAGAGGTACACTGAATCCAAATTGACTCAAGCTGCAGCTTCAAAGCAAACTATCTAAATGTTTGCATAACCTCATTCAGAGACATTACTTTTCTTTACACTGGAAATAAGAATAAATTAAACAAAATTACATGCATTCTGGTCCTAAATTACTGTTTCTATCTAAGAGTTTGTCATTGTAAAGGTAACCTCGAAGTTAAACCAGGTAATTTTCTTTCAGTGTCTCTACCTAGGTAAAGCTTAAAAGATTGTTTTTGGCAAGCATGTCATCACACGATAAAATTCATGTTGTGATTAGGGTGGATATAGGCATTTATCTTCTGCTGACAGCTTCAGACAAAAGGAAGATAAGTGAACCTCTTGTAATTGTAAAGTGACCTTTCTGCTCTAAGGATATTGACAGCCATCCTCTCACTTCTATACAGTATGCTTGCCATCATGACAATTAGCAGTTTTTTAGTGTATTGTTGGTTTTTATACTTACAGTGCTCTCTCTCTTGAAAAGTTTGTAGATTTCTTCTGGTTTCCTCAAGATAATATTTACTATGTATCTGACAAAATGTCAGCAAATAGTAATACATATTTCCTTAAAAGGACTCTTTTTTTTTTTTTTCATGTTCATATCAAACCATGCTTTTTCTGAGCCGAACAAAAAAATGCTTTTTCTTTTTTAGTTTTAAGAAACATTTTTTTTTATATTTATGCCTTTGAAATTCACCTGGTTTGAATGCAGAAGAGTACTCTAAAGATTCGTGTATAAAATAAGAAGGTATAAAATTAGCTTTTGAATACAAGAAAATGAAGCTGTATTTGCAACTTTCACAAACTGCTTGAAACCTCAAACAGCTATAGGGTGAAACATTTATTTAGTGATTTTTAAAATAAAGCTTATCTAACTGCAAGTGAGATAACAGGGAACTGTTACTCATTTTGGCAGTAACAAAGTACCAAAAAGGGCTAGATGGTAAGGAGCAGTCTTGAATTTTATTTGACAACCAGTAAGCAAGAAAGGCCTGTTGCACTGTAGTTCTTCAAGTACACATGAATAAATTTGGGTTTCTGCCTGCTCCCACTTTCGATGGAATCTCTGGCAAGGTGCTGGCACTGGGTATAGTTATGGCCTGACTTTCCATCTTCAGTACCACTGAAGAAACACAAGGTTTGTCCTGATTTATAGCAGTTTTATACTATAAGAAATTTACCATCCTTCTTCTTTCAGGGAAAGGAAGCATTTTGACTTAATAATTTGACTTAAGTTATAAGCTAGATGCTAAGGAACTCCTCTTTGACAATGCCACCCTGTGGTACTCAAGCTGATTCACTGCTCCCCAGAAACAGAGCTCAGCTTCTGCCTCAGCTTCTGCAGCATCTGTGACTAGTTCACTGTTTCCCAGCACTAATACATTATTTGTGTGGTTTACAGCTATCTTTGAAGTGACCTGTGTTTGGATTGGTTTTCATGATGACTTGTGAATAAACAGATGAATTCCACCCCTAAGAAGAAATGTTATAGTCAATGGGATGATAATTTGCCCACAAATTTTGGCTTCCTTGTATTGTTAGAGCACCACTACTTCAACACTATCATTATAATTTATCAACGTATATTTATTGTTTAACATTACACCATTTCAATCTCTTTATAGAGAGATTCCCTCCTATTCTCCTGTGAGTAAAGTGAATTTAAAAAAGAAATGTTTTCAAAGGCACAGATACCTCATGCAAAATCCACTGAACTTCAGATAAGGAACTTAGAGGCAAGGCAAGCTCTTCTACATTTGTACTCTGACTTTTATCTTTAAATACTGTGTTTTTGATGGGATTCATGCTGGAATTTAATTTTTTAAAAAGTTTTAAGGAAGCATTCTAAAATGCATCTTCAGGAAAATATTTCTGAAGCTACTCCAACAGTTGCTGGCTTTCAAAGTCAGCTACGGATGTGGAAACATAATTGCCTCTTTAGATCAATCCATTACATAAAATAGCTTACATTCCACAGTTTGTGATGAGGAAAACATCTTATATGCTATAATAGCATGGCACTAAAATTCTATGAAACAATTCTTTTCTTATTTCTTCATAAAATATCTGTATTTATGTCTGATATGCCATAGAAGAGCTGTTGTTTACAACAATCTCTCCTTTATAAGTCTCAGCAATAAAAGCCATTTATTTCCTTAATAATTGACAACAATTAATCAATCTTTTGTATCAAACATGGTCTTCCTTTTTATGCATGTAGACTTTTTTTTATTTATTTCTTCAACAATTTTATTACTCTTCATATACTTCCAGTATGTTTGATGCATTCTGTTCCTAAAAGACCATCAGAAATATTTGACAGTAGGCTATTGCAGGGATAAAAAGGGGTTGATTACTACTTTTATTAATACAATAATATTGTGTGTCAACAATGATGGGCTTAAGAAGTGATAACGACCACGTGCCAATACACACTCTACCAAAACCATCATATTTTTCCTGGAGAAGAAGCCTCAGAACCACTGAAACACCCCAGGTTGTGTGAATCATAGATTCTCAGCTGCTGTTACTTAATTTGCCTTAAGGAGCTGTCTTCTGTCAATGAGAGTGCTTGCCAAGGAAAGAAAGAAGCAGATATAAAGAAAAATTAATTCTTTTGCTTTCAGATCCCTAAAGGGCTTTCTGTAATTGGAATTCTGACTGAAATTCTGCAACTGTGGAGAGCCACGTAAGTGCTTACAGGTCATTTTTATAGTGGTATTCAGGCTTTTGATCCATGTTCCTCATTTTTCATTATTTGAATCATCCACACAGACTTTGTTTGCTGTTATTGGAGGCAGACAAATAGAAAAATATAGCTATATGTAAAATATTTATGGACAGCAGACCATATAGCGCAAACATCATTAATTATATTCCTTATGTAGTAATATTGACAATCAGTCCAGGTTTTTTTGGTTCTTTCAAATGTATCAAATAAAAACAAAAAGGGTTAATTTGGCACTGCACTTTCAGTATATCATTGCCTGTAGTTAAAAGTAAAGTAGTTTATGCATAATACTAGAAAAGAATATGGCACGTGATGTGATATTTATGCTTGTTGCATGAATTTGTTATAAGGGTCTGCCATTATCTAGTGTAATTTCTCTATTCTTACAGTAGTAAAAAAGGAGTGAGGAATGAAAAGTATATAAGCTGACTAAGAGTCTTGTCCAACTTCTCTTTAAATCTGTATTTTGGAGCTGTCAACGCCAAAGGCTATAATATAATGTATAATAGGAATATTGAATTATCCCCTCAGAAAACATAAAGAAATGTGAGTCTAAAGGTGAATTTTAGAGTAGTCACTTATTCTAGATAGCAATCTCTATAAAATGATTTTTTCGCTGATGCAGGTAATTTTAACAATAAAAGCGAGAGGATAACAAACTTGTCTTTAAAGGTGACAATGTGGTGATTGAAACGAGTTATGTTCCTACACATATAAAAAAGCTAGAGCCTTTACTCTGTTTTTAGTGGTACATAAGTCAATCAGTCTTGCAGAGCCATATACAGAATTCTTTTGTAATGATTAGATATTTTATGTATAAATAGAACCCCGTAAAAAAAAAAGACATTTAGCTAACTAACATCTTAGCATAGTCACAAATGATACTGCTGTCTCACCTGCTCTATTTAAATGATAAAATTGAAATTGGTTGTTCCTAGTTTTAAAAAAATCCTTAGAGAATGTAAAACTGAAAACAACTCAATACATTCACTTCTAATTTACTGTCTGGAGAGTCCGCTTTACAATTGTGGGAGGAGTTCAACAAAACACTTCTGCTGATTTATTATGTTCTTGGAGAGGAATCAGATTGGTGATATCAACACATTCTACGAGATCTCTATGGATTTTTCTGATGCAGTGAAATAGCTGCTAATAGCATTCTATGTTAGTAAATTGAATCTATAAGGAAATAGTGTAAATTCTCTCTCAGCAGTCATCTTTGCAAAATTATATTCTTAAAATGGAAACTGTGTTTTATTGACAAAATTTCTTCTGATGCATTTTTTTAAAATTCCATTAGAAGAAATATTCGCATGTTTTTTATTGCCAGCAGAAGAATGAGATTTTATGGTCCATTCACCACAAAAACTGTTTCCCTGAAGGTTTTAATTCCAGGAACAGTCATTCAGTGTTGATGGATAAGTCGATAGGAAAAAGAGGGAAAGAATTTCACTGATCTATCAGTATAGGTAAGCAACCTGTCATTTTAAAAGATAACTTTTAGAAATCTAACCGGATAACTATGTCCCGCAAAGGACACACAAACCATACCAAGTGAAACTTATTAGAGAAATATCTGCCAGAACTAAAAGCATCTATATTCAGAATCATAAAGCCTTTTTACTACAGACAGAAGAAAAGGGGGAAATTTCAGGGATGGACTCTGAAAAGTAAACTCTTTTCTTCACTAAAAATAATAAATAGTAAAAATAGTAATAATTGGTTCCCTCAAACCAATTTGGAGATGGAAGCAGTTCTTGAATTTTTCACACACCTTTGTCTGGAGTTCCATCTTCTTTTTTAGATGCAAAATGGCAATGTAACAACTATTTGGACTTCTATACTTGTGAACTATGATACAGCAAGAGATTCTTTTGCTTATCTTGCATCTCTTTTATTACATCCTGATTGCACTGACCATGCAAAGCATTGCTCAGAGTCCTGAAGCACGCATTAAAAAATTGTCTACAGTTTTCTCCTTATTACTTTCCACTTTACTGTGGCTTATAAATCCACTTCATTTTTTATTTTCCAGTGATACTGTCCAGAGCCTGTCTCATTTGGTTAAAGATACAGGATTTAATGCTCTACAGGTCTATGGTTTGGATCTCCATATTTACTATATGTTCACATAGTCCTTGGTGCAAGAATGATTTTTTTCTTACAACGCGCATACTTTTTAAAGTACTAGATCTAGTCAGATTATATTCTTTACTGTTGTTCCAGCTGATGAAGTGTACCAGTGATACTAAAATAATACTCACATTTCTCCCTCAGCCAATCTTCTCTTTTTCATTGGCATGTTCACTTAGAGACACTCTTCTATAGGGATTAGTTGTAACTGTAAGCATTCGCTTGCTCTAAGAAAACAGAAGGTCAAAGAGAAGAAAGAGAAAGAATTCACTAGAGAGAAAACTGGGAAAACTAGCTGTAAGGGCTTGTGGAGATCCTGTCTATGTAAAGATATGTTCCCCTTATAATGAACAGGGCAATTTCTTTCCTAAATGTTTCTTTCTTTTTACTTCTGTGCCTTTATCCTGACTCAAACTTTCATCTCCATTTTCCAAACAGTCCATTACCTAATCTTGTCATTTCTCTATTAATCTTTTGGCTCCAGCAACATGCAGTACTGCCAGGAATTCAAACCTTTTCCTGTGTTGGCTCTGATTCTTAGCTCTGTTGACAGGTCTAAAATACAGCCTCTTGCAGTCTATATAAAGATAAGAAGTGTAATGATGTTTGTACAGCAGTATAATCTGGAGTTTGCGCTTTGGAGAAAAGATTTTTAACACAACACTTCTCTTCTTCCCATATAAAGACAAATGAGCACAGCAGTTCTTATGCAAGACTGGGTATATTCAGCTCAAGAATATATCTGATGTATCTGTTCATACAACCAGAAGATATGCACATGCTCTTGACGGGGTAAGAGCATAATCTCAAATTGACTTTATACTAAGGACTGGATTGTGCCTTAAAAACATGAGAGAAAAATGCTGTAGAAAGGTTCCTTAAGGAATTATTGTGGCTTGTTTATAAAAATTTTTAGAGCAGAGCAGAATGCTGTAAGGCTGAAATTCTGCCTTTGTTTCCTTTTTCCTCTTTAGTTGCTCTAAAACAGAGAGAAGATTGTCCAGTTCCACTGTCTAAGCAAACTGGGTTAAGTATCCAGAATTATTTAAGAGGTCGGATTGTTCTCCATATTTGATGCTTGCAGCTGATTTATGTTCACCAGAAAAAAATCAAAAAAATTGCACTGAGTATTGCTCTCTTAAATATATGCAGGACCTAGGTCTGGAAAATCTAGTACCCTTGAAATGTGGATGTTAATATTAGGGCATAATGCCTTGTGCATATAGCAAATAACTACCTGCCTCTGTACTGGTGAGTTCAAGCATATACAGAAACGGTTAGGAGCATGAATTTGGCCTGGGTTGACTACTAAAAGAATTCCCCAGCACACTTTGACAATTAAAATACCATCACAGGACACAGTCACAGAATCATTCATACTGGAAGGTGTCACAGAGTTAGACTATTCATCTTGCATATTTTAAACCCAGAGCAGGTCTGAAATGGTTTATTAGTTTGCTAATGACATGTAATTAACCAGCAATCAATGAACTATACATGCAGGTTGGATATTGCTAATACAGCAGATAAAGCAGAACACATTAACAAAACATTAATAAATCCATAAAAAATTCAAAATGGGTCTTTAGAACTAATCCCAAGGAGTCCTAGTCACAAACATACACACAGTGTTACAAACATGCCCCTCCCTCTAGCAGCATTTGTGTATTACAAGTACCTCATGGCCTGTCTGGGGGTACAGGCTCCCCTACTTGTACCCACATCCTGCAGGAGCTGTAGGTGCTCTCACCTTGTGGGACCCTGTGATGCTCCTTGCGACTGGTGAAGCAGCACCCACAATCTCACAAACATCTGACGTGGCGTGGGTTTCTGCTTGAGGTAATCTGTGCTCTTTTCCCTGGTCGGAGAACAGTCAGCTGTTCTGAAACTGACCAGGCTGCTCTGTTTGGCCACAGCGGACATGGGATGTCAGTGGGATGACTTCTAGCTAGCAGCGTCAAAACAGATTTTTACTACCACTGTGTCTACTCCAAGGTCTCTATTCACATGTTACAACTTGTCATGCTTCTTTCATACTTCTTCGTATATTGACTCTTCATTTCAAAATGTCGCTCTGTGATTTCTTGGTTATTCTTTTTCCAGATGATGTCTGTCTTCCCCTTTTACATGATCATTTGGGGAATAATAGTTGACTTTCCATTTAGCACAGTGATTGTAGGAAAATGTTCTCTAGTTCAGCATATTCAGCCCAATACACACGTTAAATAGTCTAATGTTGTTACCTACAGCAGGTGCTGTTATCCAGTCCACTTGCCAAGGATAGACTGTGAAAACAGCTCACAAAAGAGACCTGTGAAACACAACCTCATGCTCAAAACAGGTTCAACATACAATTCAGATCAGATTGCTTAGGTTTTTGCCCAGTTGAGTCTTGGAAACCTCCAGAGGTGGCCTCTGGCTCCAGTTCTTAATTATATGGAGCTGGTTTTTTTCCTCATATCTACTTGGAACCTGCCCTGCCATAATTTAAGACTATTGTCTCTCATCCTCCAGCCACACACCTCAATAAAGATTTTGGCTCTGTCTTCTCAACAACTTCCTTGTAGGAGCTGGAAGGCTACTGGAAGGTCCCCTCAAAACCATCTTTTCTCCAAGCTGTACAGGTCCCATTGTCTCAGTCTCTCCTCACAGGTCACATGTTCCAGCCCCTAACCATCTTGAGGACCTTCCAGTGGTCATATACAAGCTTCTCCATGTTTTTCTTCTTATGGAGGCTCAAAACTAGGTGCAGTGTTTAGGACATGGTCTTGTAAGAGTTAAGTAAAGGGGAAGTGATCACTTCCCCGTGACATTACTTCTCAGTAGTGCAACATAGGATGCTGTTGGCCTTTTTAACTGCCAGAGCACACTGCTGACTGATGTTTTTCTTGCCTTTTCCATGGATCTGACACCCTATCAACCCATCACTACATTGTGTCAACGCTGGAAGTATGTCTGTTCCTAGTGTAGGACTCTGCATTTGTCTGCCTTCCATTTCACGCAGTTCTTGCCAGCTCATTCTTTTATTCTATTCAGCCCCATTTCAGTGGCAGCCCTGCCCTGGAGTGTATGGACTGCACATCCAGTTTGTTGTCCACATTCTGGGAACCATTCCTGTTTGCTGGCATAGATGTTACTCTGCCAGTTCTATGTCCTCATTTTCCTACTGTCTGCCAACAGTGTCACAGTAGCCATGATAATTTCAAATGTCCACCAAATGTGATAAAACTCCAGGTAGTCAGCAGATGTCTGAGCCATACACAAAAAATAAAAGGTTTTGGTTTCTACAGAGGGTAAAGGAGTTACGAAAAGTCATCAACCCTGAAAATGATCAACAAAAGGGAGTGGGAACAGGATTTTCAGGAGCTGGAGTATCCCAAGACACACTGACAGCAGCTGTGGGCTGTGTGCTGGAGTACTGAAACCTCATCAGGGACTGCAGACCCAGGGAGAGTGGGGGCAGGTTGTTTCTTAAAAAGAAGAAAGTGTGATAGAGGCATATAATAGCAGAATATGCCAGATATATTGTACTAGACAACTGTACTTCCAAACAGTCACTAAAGCCTGTAGAATGTGTTCTGTGTCAGCTAATTTTCAATCTGATCAAGGCTGACTTTATGTTAGCTTTATTTTTATGAAACAGAAACTTAAAATCTTATAGAAGAGACTTTTCCATAGTGGTGGCATCAGTGACACTGTTCCTATTTAAATTACAATGACAAATGTTATCTATATGTCTCCTCTTTCCTACTTCCCTTTTCTGCAGCTACACTATACAGCAATGAAGACATGGTTGCTCAAATACTGATTGTCAATATTTGAATTCTGACTTACATGTATGACAAACCTTTGGGATCCAGTGGAAAATTACACTGAAAGACAAATTTATAAACTCCTTTGGAAGTATGATATACGTCAACCATATCCTGGGCTGAATCACAAGTGTGGCCAGCAGGTCAAGGAAGGTAGTTCTCTACCTCTACTCCACTCTCATAAGACCCCGCCTGGAGTGCTGCATCCATCTCTGGAGCCCCCAGCATTAGGAGGAAGTGGACCTGTTGGAGCAAGTCCAGAGTAGGGCCACCAAGATGATCAGAGGCCTGGAGTACTTCTCCTATGCAGAAAGGCTGAGAAAATTGGAATTGTTCATCTTGGAGAAGAGACAGGTTTAGTGATACCTACAAGAGAGCTGGAGAGGAACTTTTTACAAGGGCCTTTTTGAGGGGGATGTTTTTCTGTGAGAGTGGTAAGACACTGAAACAGGTCCAGAGAAGCTGTGGATTCCGAATCCCTGGAAGAAGTCAAGGCCAGGTTGGATGGGGCTTTGAGCAACCTGATGTAGTGAAAGGTGTCCCAGCCCATGGGAGGGGGTAGGGGGGAGGGCTGGAACTGGATGATCTTTAAGACAGTTTTAAACCCAAACGATTCTATGATTCTATGTTCATTCTTTCTACTGTATAGATAATACAGCAGTGAGACTGTTTATTTCCTAAAAATACTTTGTTTATGCACTATTAGCAATTGAGTTCAGCAGAGAGAAAACACAGCTTTCTTTCAAAAACTGGCAGTTCTATACAAGTCTGGTGATCAAAAATTCCTGAGGGGAAAGAGTTTCTATTCCCTTTGTGTGAAAAAATGAGAAAAAGCGTAACACATACATCACCCTCCCACACCTCCTCTAGGGATATTTGGAGAGGTAGTCTAGCAATCAGAGCTGATGAGCAGTGGATTTTTCACTTCACAAGAGAAGCCTAGGTTTTGCATTTTATTCCTTTTTGAAATGAAAACTAGAAGTGCAGCCATATTTTCCATTTGAAAATTTCCAGGCAGCTCTAATAACTGCATGTTAGCTTAGACACCAGGTGGGTAATGGATGCCCTGAAAGGCTCACTGAAGGAAACATTTCTTACTCAAAAGCTCATTTTTGGCAGCCAGACTTCTATTTAGAAGGGCTAACTGCTCTTTACCACACTCCCATGAGGCACATGTTGCTGCACATGGCACAGATGGTAAGAAACAGTGCTGACCAAGATAACTTTTCTCAGAGACACGACACAGAGGACATAACATAAGAAATTACGCAACTAATCAATTTCTTGTGAATGCCACGGCGGTAACCTTACAGCAAAAGTGAAGAGCTTAAATACAGGAGCAGAGGTGAGCAATCTCTGTCTAGCCTTTCTTTTGTCCCTCCACAAAGCCAACTCTCAGAGAATCTGGAAGACTCCTGTTGAAGCTGCATCTCACTAGGTGTCTGTAAGACTCTTAGACAACATTGCTGGTTATTGAGTTAGAGTGTTGCTTTCTTAATTCTCCTTTTTTTTGTGCAGCATTTCCTGAGCTAACTAGAATGATATTGTGAAAAACCACATAAAAGAAGAAACTGTGATTTCTAGTAACCATGTCTGCTACTCAGCAAAGATTTTGCAACTGCTCAGAAGGCTTGACCATATTAAGATGAAATATGCCTTTGTGTAGAAAGAATAGTCTAGATGCATGTAATGTCTTGTTGTTTTATGTTAACAAAAACTTAGTAAGAATGAGACACCAATACAGCACAGACCTGACTGACACATTATAAGATAGCACCAAGAAATTTTAGTTATTGTAGTCATTTCCAGAGAAGACATACTCATGCCTGCTATCTTCTTTTCAGGACTTGCTACCAAGTATTTAATTCCCTTACATACTCCAGCTGGAGCTTGTGACCTTTTCTGTCGATATAAATATAAGGCCAATATTTAGAGATGGTTTGGTAAATTAGATAATGCAATGTATGGACTGTTTCAGTCCTGTTTCTTCCTTTGAGGACAATAGGAACTAATGCCTGAAAAATGAAAAAAAAAAAAACCAAACATGGATTTTATGCCTTCCTACACGTTATATTTATGAGTGTCATTGTGCAGATGTTAATCCAGAGCAGGCAATGCCTGTCTCAGACCAGTGAGCCTTGTCATCAAAGGTCAAATAGAAGCTTGCAGCTGGGAAGGGTCAAGCTGGTGAATGAGAAGGAAAAGCTCGCTGAGATCATAATCCCTTCACTCATGTCAAAACAGATTTGAGCTATTGTTCAGCCTGTGGAACCTCTATTACCTTTAGAAGTCATTCTCTTTGAAAGCATTCAGAAGCCTATGGATGGGAAACTTGAAATGAGCACAGTTTAAAGGAATTCACCTTTGTCACTTCAAGGTGAGAACAGCCTGTGCCCTACAATTATGAACATAAAACACAGGAACAGTGAAAGTCCACTGGCTTAAGAATTTTGATAATTATAATCATACTGGTTTGATAATTTTTTTCTAATTGTTATCACTGAAGCATATTTACTTACATTACTCTTGCTCTGAGAGGTAAAGTACCCTTAGTTATTGATGGAAGCAGTACTTGTAAATGAGATATAAGCTGCCAAGCATAGCTATAATGCACAGATGAAAAACTCTGCTAAGTGAGACAAGAAACTCAGAAGAAAATTTGAATCCTTTGCAGGACAAGTAAAGCTTAAATAAGGTATTTTTAAAAAGACAAAAGGTTGTAAAGTCTCACCCTAGTCTGAATAGGTGAATACTTATGTGGAAGTAAGAAGGGAAACAGATACTAAGGCAGGCTGTGCGTGAACTCGTGACTTCTGAGAAACTAAATATTAGCTTCGTAAGTAAAGAAGGGTATTGGACATGGGAGTTTTGAGACCAATCCATCTTCTTTAGACTGAAGGCCAGTAAGACCTAAACAGGTTTTGTTTGTACTCTCTGAAGTCTGTTGATAAAATTCTCAGCATCTAGTCAATATAAATTATTAGCAAGTACATGAGCATCAGGCAACATAGTGAAAGTAAAACCTGATTATATGATTTGATAGCAATCATAAACTAAAGGCATATATAGGATCTTTCAAACAATTCAGAATAATCGTTTGTTTAAGTTTACAGTAAAACTAGGCACATATGCTAGATCTCAGACCAGAACCATATTCTTAGCTGTCTGATTTAAATAAGCCTCTCTGTTGAAGAAGAGTACATAAGAGGTTTTATTCTTTGGTGGGAAGGATCCTTGAGACCAGATCTCAGAAAAGTTGATAGAGAAACATAAAAGAACAAGACAAAGACAAATTATTACCTTTGTTCTTAAGTGTAATGAATTGCCACTGTTTTCAGCTTGTTTGGAGAAGAAACAAAAAAAGGGGGAAAAAAGAGAAATTTATGAAGAGATTTTGTCTATGACATTTGGCAGGAAATTCTTCTACGCTCTCTTTCCTTACCCTTCCCCTCCAAAGAGAGCCTATATCACCTGACAGGAAGAAAAATGCTAAAATCTAATTCCAATACCAAACTGATTTTATAAGAAATTTACTAGATCTGGACAACCACAGAAAACCCTAGAGTCTAAGAGGTTTCAGGTAGGATTTTCAGATTGTAAACAGGAGTGTAGAAAGTAGTACAAAAGCAACCAGACAAGCAAAAATTAAAGGAAGGATCTACTCTCAAAAAAACCAAAAAATAAGAGGTAGCTGGTTCAAGTCAACATACTATCACTAGTGTTCCCACAGTGCTATCTCCAGTATCTAGAACTGCAAAATTAGTTTCCGTGGAAACATTTCTTACCAAAAAAAAAAAAAAAAAAAAAAGATGAGTGTTTAAATTTGACCACCAGTGAGTCAGCACAACCTCAGTGGAGAGACTAATAGAAGTGGACACACATGGCATAAACCCACTTGTCTGATGGTTACACATTCCTTGCACTGAGTTCCATTGAGATAGATGGTCTACCTTCTGCAACTGAAAGGATGAAGAGGAATTAGAAGAAACACCAAGTGTTGAATGGAAAAAATAAATAAAATGCCTTAGTTTCTGTTATGGAAACTTCCATAAGCTACATGGATTAATGAAGTCGTGAAGGAAAGGGAGAGACAGAAGGAGACAGAAATTGTAACATTATCTGAAATAAAATCATTTTGATTGTTCCACTTGGTAGGTAAAATCTTTACCTGGACAGACAGGTAAAATCTTTCAGTGTGTTGCAAGAAGTACAGACAAGAAGAACCAAAGCTACCTTTTTAAATTTCAAATTTCAAAAGACACCTTAGCCCTATGACTCAGTTTAGGTTAAACTATATACCTGCTTACTGGATCTAAAAGAAGCTAACTTCTACCAGTATCAGTCACAACTTTCACAAAATGATTTGAGACTCAGCTTGAGAAAGATAACAGTCTTAAGTCCCATCAAATAAAAGCCCACAGTATACCAATAAAAACATGTGATATTGGCTGTGACACATATATTTTAAGAAACAGATAAAGAATTCAGTTTCAAATAAGATGACTGCAACTGAGCTGTACTTTGTAGGGGATGAAATAATGATTCAGAATATTTAACTGGTCTACAGCTGTTAGGTAGGGAAGTGTAAGTTCAGTCATCTCTAAAAACAAATTAGTCCTGATCATGACACGGACTGAGAACTACCAGGAATTATAATACCTCCTAGAGAAGCTGCAATGGATCAGCTGAAGAAGCTTTTTTATGCTAATGAAAAAAAAAATGAAATTGCAGTAATCATATACCTTAGTTTGGCGAAGAAAGGCAACCAGTAATTTCAACCAAATGATTTTGTAAAAATTTCTTGGAAAAATTAATCACACTCATCTAAAGGATCTTTCATTTTAAAGTAATGATCTTTTCCTTTTAAGGAAAGACAAAATATTCTCTAGATTACACAAAGTCTTGACTCTTTCCTAGTAAAACAATCTCAGCCTTGTATTGGGTTGTAAAACCTTTTATGTACCTGTACTGTGATTCAATTTTGGCAGTCCAGACTAAAGTGGTGGCATTAGTGTTTGGTAGTTAGGACTTATCAACACTATGATTTTTTTCATAGAAATGGTAAAGATTAACCTATAGTAGTGAGCTTGGAAAACTTTTGCACCAGATTCAAAAAAACTAAAACATTTTTCTTGTGGCAACAAGACTCTGATCTTACATATCAAGTTATTGCTTACAGGATATGTAATGAATATGCTTAGAATTGTTAAAGATACAAGCACTCTATTAACACCATAAATAATAATATTGCAGACTTTATTGGCTATACTTCTTTGGAGTCTCGGATGAAAACACACCCTAGGATTTACACATTAAAAGCTTTGTTTCTGTCTCCCAGTGCTGTATTTAATGCAGAATAGGAGCTAAAACCAAAACAGAATCAAACTTCATTAATTTTGAAAACTAGGAAGATTGCATAGTACTTCTACACTACATAATGTAGTGTATGGTGAGCCACAAATTCATAATAACTACAGAATGGTGCTATTTATAAACAAATAAATCTATAATCTTGTTTTCTTGCAGTGTACTCCTTGGTCAAAGACATTTGCTTTGAAGGGCTATGGTATTTTCATTAAGGATACTGAGATAGCACATTATTATATCACCATAAGACAGTATTTTTTTGTCATTTTATCTTATTGTCATTAACTCAAAAATCCATTTGCTTTGATAAGAAAGATCACAAGAAAATATTCAGGAAATCAACACTGTCCAGACACCAGCTATTTAACTACATATATTTTCCTCTGCACCTCATGATGATAGACTGTCATCCATTAGATGAAGTATAGAGAACACTAAGAGACATTATTTATTTATCTGACAAAGATACATTGCTCTGATAACATTACTTTTATTCTAGAAGCATATTATCTCAGCCTAGAAGACTGACAGCAGGCTTCTCCTAGTTTCATTCATCAATCCAAAGATTTTTCACAGGCTTGGCCTCAGTCTTATGGAAGATGACTGTGTGTCTAACAGGAAAACAGAAGTGCAACTTTATTGTTTCGATAAACTCCCACAAGACTAAGAAAGACTTAACTTCAGTGTTTTAAGCACATTCTTTTGAGTGTGGAGGAAAAGGGAGGAAATCTCTGAAGCTCCATAGCAGTAATGGACATCTCTTTTCAACACATAGTAACAAAAATCATGCAAGTTCAGACACAGCAAGATAGAGTTCACGAGTAAGTGTTACTGTGAGTTCTAAAAGTGGAGCCCAGAAAAGTCTGGAGAAAAAAAAATATATATGTACAGAGAGAAACAACTCACATCACATTTTCTGGTGGCTGAGGCTAGCTGATGGCTGTTGATCATCAGCCTTTTGTGCATCAAGCATATGTGGTTAGGGAAGCACAGAAAAATGCCTGAAATTCACATTTGCACCTTTCTACCCCTCTACCATGTTAGTAGTAATGTTTTTCCCTGTGTGTACAGAAAGGGTTGACATCAGAATGCAACTTCAGTGAGAAAAGCTGTTTGCAAAGCGTTGAACTCCAACTTGCAGGCTTTTTGGGTAATTGAAGCAACCTAAGTCCACCAGAAGTTTACACAAGCTGGCTATGGCAGCACCACAATGTTATGAAAAGAACAAAGCAAAAACAACAATCCAAAAGCATTTCTGTACCTCTTTCTGCAGGAAAAGCTTGGCAACGTCATGGTGCTCTCAATGCCCGGAGGCAAACTAATAAAAGATTCAAGTGATGTGTGCTGCAGATTCATTGCTGTTACCATTCAAGGACATTTTTAACTGAATCCAAAAAATTAGCTTTTCAAGCATGTTAAAGTTACACAGACATTCAAGCTGTTACATCCAAGCATAGCTTTGTTTTCAGTTTTCAGTCTTCTTCTCCATTTAAAATAATAATAATAATAATAAAAGAACCAAAATATCTCCCAGATATTGTTTGTGCAATACCTGTGATATCATACTGGAGATTTTGCTCCTGATGCTGTTTGGAAAGCAGATAACAAAAGTCTTCATTTTTATCCAGAGTACATTTTTATGGTAGAGTCAAGTTTGTGTCCTTAGCTTAATTTTTGCCATTCACAAACCACCTAAACCACAAAACAGTGGGTGAATATTTAACCTTAAGATTATGTGTAAGGCAGAAAGAACCTGTATATTGCTCTAGCTGTGTTATATCAGATGATGAGGAGACTATGATAACAGGGAAGAACTTGGTTTCCACCTATCCATTCACTTCCACCTATCTGAAGAACTCATATAATAACAAAAATGTTATAAATGGCTGCAACAGAAAGTGCTTCACTGAGCTAACAGTAGTGTGTGGACTCAACAGCACATTACAGCAGATTTTTAATTGCTTCATCAGAGTTCTACTTTTTCTGGCTGATTCAGTGACAAGTCAGTATCCATACATTTTGTTCCGTGCTGCAGCTACAGCTGAAATACATTCACTTTTTAAAATGGGATACATGCTGTTGCAGATTGCCTGATCTGGAAGTAATGAGAATGAAATAAGCATAGAGGAGGTAGGGCAGAGAAAGAAGGCAAGAAAAAAAAACAGTAGTTATTCTGAAATCTTTTGAAGTATCTCAAAGTGAAGACAGAGCAAATTTGTGATGTTTCTGAGAGAAGAGAACGGCCAATTCCCAGTTTCAACACAAATGAAATTGTTTGAACAAGGAACTCTGTGAGTCAGTCACTGCCCAACTAGCCACTTAGGGCAGCTAAAACAAATTTCAGATAGAAATCAGTTCTTGCCTTCTTTTATGTAACTTTTCTCACTTCTGCCCACACAGTATGCTATTTAAACAGCAATGTAAAATACAGCTGCATGAATCATATACAGACTATTCCCAATTAGCAGGGAAATGTGAGGGTCCCTGTAACAGATCTTAGCAATACTAAATGCTAGCATGAAGTAGAGATTTAGAATTGGATTCTGCTTAACCACTATGCAAATTTCCCTATGGAAGCAGCAGACAAGACATAAGTCATATACACTGCAAAATAAAACAGAGCAGAGCTTTGTGCCAGGCCTGTCTTCAACTAAAGATCTTCCTGTTAGACAGGGAGTGGCACGGCAAACATAATACAGCAGTCCTAACACCTGCATTCAGAAATAATCCTGGTTGCCCCACACATCCAGTCATAACATCCTCTAAAAATAAGTAACGAATTTTAAATGTAATAATGTTGGATTCAAAATTGTTTTTGAGTTTGAGCCTTCAGAATTCATACACTTGTGTGACTCTGAAGCTTGCCTTGCTTTTGCTTCAGGACAACTTGTCATTAAAAAGTAAAATCATGTCGTGGGTCATAATGTGTAAGCTCACAGCGTAAATGTTGTTTTACAGATCACAAGAGAGTTTGAGGGTGATGACCCAAAGAAAGAATATAACGTCAATTTGTTCTTGATCTCCTTTGTGAATAGTTGTCACTCAGTATCACTCATTCATGTTTTTCCAAGTTTGTTCAGGTTAAAGAGCAAAAAAACTATAAAAGGATTCATCTCACACTTGAATCCAGATTGTAATAAAGCGTTCCAACTATTGACTGCCACACAAAATCCATCTTCTTTTGTCAGATTTCCTCTGAGAAGCTGAGTAGTAACTGTAACTCTACAGATACTCTACTGTACTCTACAAGTAACTCTTGTAGCTCTTTTTGCTCTGATGCCTTCACTGGGCCAAGGGTTAAGATTGTAATCGTACAGTAAGAACAAGGTAGAAAGAAGCAAACTTCTTCCTGTATATGCACACAGAAAACCCCTGGGGAATGCAAGCCACTGCTGCTAGTCACGTGTGGACTGCCCTGAACTACAGGACAACATACTTGTTTCTTTGACTACTTGACAGCATTGTTTTTTCCTTTACTCCAGAGTAATTATTACCATAATCTGAAATTTTTTTATGTGTCAAAATTATTAAGCAAAGGAAATGATAATGTTTACTATTTATTCAGTCACACAGGTATAAATGCATTAAATTTCAAAGACCTATATAACGTCTCTCTAAATTTAGGCAAAGTATTACCAGAAAGTATACAGATTATAACCTGAACTGTAGCAAGAAGGCAAGCAGGAAGGACCTAGAAAAAGATCTTAATAGAAAAGATATACTGAACCAAAGAAGGGGGCATGAATGCTATATTTATTGTGATAAAAACTGTTCATTTTTAGAAGCAAGTAGTTCTGTTCTGATCCTTTATTATTGCCATAGAGTGAAGAGTTATTTTCATTTTTTCTTTTTTTTATTGCTTTGGAATAATTTGCTAAGGTAGAACCTCAGAAGAAATAATCAGAAGTGTCAGGTAATTCACAGTTCAGTGATTAAGGTTGCCTTCTCCTGCCCTTTCTCTTTGCTTTTGTATTTGCTTTTTCTTTATAAGCGAGCACAAAAAAAGAGGTTTTTTCAGTTTTGAGTTTGCTCTTGTTTTCTAGATTTCTTTCTCAACCTTCTTTCTCACAGGTGGGAATTAGAAACAAAAAAAAAATTAAAAAGGAAAAGAGGCAAAGAAAAGCACAAATGCCAAACAAGTTTTGTTTTCGGCTTTTTCATCTGAACTAATATAAATGCAGCACGTTTGAACATAGAATAAAAATTTAAAAATATTGAATAGTGACTTTTGGGATGACGAAGGACATTTACATAAATAATTGGCTTCCTCATTGAGATATGCAATTCACCTTTAATAGGAAGTTTTCTGAATTAAAAAACAAATTGTAAAGTTTTAACTGTTCACATTAAGTTTTATTTCTAACCAAGGTCATTATGAGAAAAAAAATGTCAGTGTTCTCATTTTCTGTAGTACTTCAGGTATTTCACAGGCCCAGGAAACACAGAGACATTTTCATGCAATCATAAAATTTTGTCTGTTGTTTATTGGCACTGTTGATCTTGCAAACTATCACTATGGAAAATTGTAGTATCTGATCTATGAACAGCTAAATATACATTGACTGTATTCTAACTTTTCATGTGTTCTAAACATCATATGCTGAATTACATAATCTAAAAATATTTTAGTTGTCTTAAAGTAACAAACGGTTTCAAACACACTAGAAACATTTTTAATTTAGAGGTAGGACAGTAGTTATGTCAGTTTTAAAGCACCAGGTTTCCACTTTATTTCAGCTTTGTTTGGTTGAGAAACTTGGTGTGATACTCTTCAAATAGTTACTGACAACACAAAGATCCAATCAGTTTGTAAGGTACTTGATGATTGCACTTAACATTGGTTGACCAAAAATATACAACATTTCATTTTAGGCAGGCAATTTGGAGGTAATGGGCCAAATAGTACATTCTTGCTCTAGATGCTGGCATGATGTGAAAAATTAATTTTTTTAAGCCCTTAATAAATCAGTGGAAGATTAGACTACAGTCTGTCAATTCTGGGTAGTTCATCCCATACCTCTCACATTAACTTGACTGCAATTATGTATGGAATTATATATATATATATATATATGCACATATATACATACATATATACACATACATATATTAGGACGCTACCAGACCTGTGAACATGTAGAAACTTACACTGTAATCTTACAAAATTATTTAATAGATTATACTTGTGTGCATAGGAAAGAATCTTCATGACAACTCAAGTAAGATTTTACTTTTTTATGGCCAACAACACGATAGTTTTTTTCTTTTTTATCATGTACCCAGCTTTAAAAAGACACTGGATGATGCTACTGAACAAGCTTTACAGCATTTCTGCTCGACCATCATACTGATGACTAAGTGACTATTTAGACAATCTCCCCAGTCCAAATAACCAGAGTACCTGCTAGTGTTCAAGAGTCAATAGACAAGATATACATTTTTGCAGTGATCCAAGTAAGCTTGCACTGACTACCTAATTAAAAACGAGTATCTGTTAATTATATTAATATTAATGAATATTAGCAGTTTTCAAGAGGTAGTAGTGTCCTCAGCAATGTGCCACTTTTAGTTGGCATTCCAGTTTTAACAGTGCCTTTGGATAATGGCCTGATGCTGAAATAACAGGCTCTGCTAGAAGAAAAGTTTTAAAGGAGCTTTCAACATTTTTTTTTTCATCCCACCTATACTTTTTTCTCCTCTTTCCCACCGCTCTTCTATTACTTTCACTTTTAATTTTTTAGTCTTAACCAAGAAAGTGAATTATATGCTCAGCTGGCTCAAATCACTATAGTCATTACAACAGAAACATTCAACACCAGGGAACAAATAGTCTTTCATTACAATTAGGATTTATCAATACTTCAAACGTGAACTGTATAGAATTTGATTAAAGTGCTGCTGTGTCCTGACCTGGTTGTGAGGTGATTCCAATTTGCAGTGCAGACAGTAGGCCTTCTTTTATCCTGTTATAACCTTCTCCACTCCATTAATGATAATAGGATCTGATTCTTTCCATTTTATTTTGGTGAGAAGGTTGGAGGTGAGCACCATGGAGAGCTGCTGAATTGCTATCACATGATCCAAAAAGTTAGCAAGTACACAGTACAGAAAATTTCATTTTCAACATTCAATCTTAATCCATAATGTTACACTATATGCCTGGGTAGTTTAATATTAATTTTATTGCCTTCTTATCAATGTTTCTTAGCTTGTTTGAGCTGTGTGCTAGCAAATTCAGTTGTTTCAGTTGTTTCTCAGTGATTTCTGAGATTTGCTTATCTCTATGCTTTCATTTTCATGATCTTAAGGTACTCCATTTCTAAATAACATTTTGCCTTATTTATTTGTAGGAAAAATATAAGCAGAACAACAGACCCAAAGATAACATGACAGTGTTTTATGTCCCAGACAACACAGAATTATACGGAATTTATAGATTCAAAAAAACCCCAAAACTTAAAAAATGTCCTTTACAGCAGGGTCAATTGCTGGCCTGCTGTGAGCTAAATTAAATCACTGTCTCTGGTTAACTCAATAATTATCAAGACTCAGTTCACAAACCCTGACAACACATGCTGTTGCATCAGTTGCGGTAACAGATATGAAGCCAAAACTCACTAGAAATGAGAGAATAGTATGGAACATCTTGTTGACATTGAGTGTTCAGCATTCAGAATGAAAGTACTTCCTGAGTGGAGTCCCTCAAGGGTTCTTAGAGGGACCAATTCTATTTAATACCTTCATCAGTTACATAGACAGTAGGATTGAGTACAGCCTCAGCAAGTTTGCATGTGACATCTGAAACGCTTGAAAGAAGAGCCCATGAGAACACCGTGAAGTTCGACAAGTCCAAATACGAGGCCTTGCAGCTGTGACAGGATAATCTGCAGCATTAATACAGTCTGGGTGATGAAGAAATTAAGAGAAGCCCTTTGGAGAAGGGGTTAGGGGTGCTGATGGATGAAAAATTGGACATGAAGCAACAATGTGCATTTGCAGTCCAGAAGGCCACTTGTATCCTGGGCTGCATCGAAGGAAACGTGTCCAGTAAGTCAAGGGAGATGGCTGTTCCTCTCTACTTTGCTTTCATGAGAGCCCACCTGGAGGGCTGCATCCAGCTCTGAGGTCCTTGAAACAAGAAAGACATAGACCTGTCAGTGCAGATCCAGAGGAGGGCTGCAAAAATGATCACTGGAACACTTTGCCTGTTAGGGAACATTGAGAGAGCTGGAGTTGTTTGGTCTGGAGAAGAGAGGCTCTGGGGAGACTTATAGCACCTTCCAGTACCAAAAGGAGCCTTATAAGACAGATGGAGAAAGAGTTTTGACCCAGGCTGATGAGACAAGTGATGGCACAAGGGTTTTTGCTACAAATGTAGACTGAATTCTTAAAACAAAAAACAATAAAGGTAATGCAAGCCTATTAACTGTCATGAGAACTCCTTCCATACAAAAAAGACTTCAGAGCCCTTTGTGATCTTAGGAAACTCATTTGAATTCTGTGGATGAAATCCTGCCCTTATTCATTGAGGTCAAATTACTGTTGAGTAGGATTTTTTTTCAGCGACCAACTTCATCTGCGTGCTGGAGATAAAACTAATTCTACACATTATTAATTTATTAAATTTATGAAAGCCAGTAGTAATGTTCACACCAGGTATAGCATGCAATTGCAAAAATTAACATTGTTAATTATGTGTCAGAGTCCTGAGTTTTCTCCTGCTTCCCCTCTGGGGTTTGGCTGCCTGTGCTCAAGGCCAGCTCTGATCTGGAGCAGCTGTGGGACAAAGGGTCGGAGTGCTGGGAAAACAGCTTGGAGAGAAAAAGCTGTGAGATGCCTTTTTGGCATCCTGCTCCTCTTTGCACAAGAGATGCTTTTAAAACAAGATGTTTAGCCTTGTGTTTGCCAGAGCTATATTACAGCTTTGCCTGTGCCTGTGGTCACCTGTATGTCTTGCTGTTCCTGACCTGTGGACTTGACTTTCCAGCATAACCTTGAACCTGCCCTATGGGTGTAAGCTAACCTGGTGATCTGAACTGTCAGTTGAACTCAGTCACTGGAATTGCTCTTTTTCCTTGAGTACCATGGGACTATGTCCTTTACCTTTGATGGTACCCTGCTGTCTCTAAACTACTGGTCTGCCTTCTCTTCTGGAGCAGCTGATTCCTGCTGTCTCCCAACTCTATACACAAAACAGCCAGAGCACATACCATGTACTGCTCATCTTCCCCTCTGAAAATAACCACATAGTCATCATGTGTACTCCTAAATGAAAGTCTGTAGTGGGGAATATAATGGTAATACCTTGGAGTTTTTTTCTAAAGTAGTACCCAGCAGGTTGTTACAAAGGAGGGAATAAATTCTTAGTTCTCTCCTTTTTTCTGCTTGAGACACAGAATTTTATTTCACATCAGAAAACAAAACAAAACAAAACAAAAAACCAAAACCTGCAGCTCCATATCAACCCTATCTTTGCATTTTCCAGGCTATTGACTGGATTATGTAATCCAGGGATATTTTAGTGTGTTTTTGTTTGAATGCACTAAAGACTAAAGTTTAAACTAACTCCTATATTCAAGGTCATAAAGTTAGTGAACAATTGTAACTCTACCTTCTTCTGGAGTTCAGAAAGTGTAAGTAGTTTCATAACTACAGTGTGCAAGAGGTACTTCCACTGAACTTCAGTAAGGTAAACTGCTATATTTTTTAAAAAAAGTGATTGTCCAAACTATCTTGCTGTACTGCAATGCACCAATTAATTTTGTGATTGTAAGGAAGCTTTTTTTGTGTAAATTGCTTACTCAATGGAGTGTAGAAAGACTCTACAAGTGTTAAAGAGAATTTAGCACTTTGAAATATTAGCCAAATTGTCTATCAATGTGCTTTTTTTCTATCTGTGGAGCTGGAAACATAACGAATTGTCCATACGGACCAGAACAGAAAGGACAAAGAGAGACAATGTTGCAAATGCTTTCTATGAATTTTCAGAAACTTCTTCATACAAACTCCATTTGTTAGGAATTCTACAAACCTGTGAAAAATGAAAAGGGCCCAGTGGCTCTTTTCATGGTTGGTTACCCATTTTATACATGCATTTGTGTGATTCAATAGAGTTTAATATCTATTGGTAGCATTTAGTTGTTAACTAAGTTTAGTTGCTAACACACTAGATTTTAGCTGAGTTATTTGTGCTCTAATATCACATATACAACAAATTTAAGGTATTTTGCATGTAGTTACCATTGCTTTCTCTTCTGACACCACCAACCATAGTCATTCTAAGGTCCAGGTTTTCCTTGATTGTTTTGGCTTTAGATTTCAAACTTTTCTGAAAGAACACGACACTGAAGAATCAGTTCTGTGTGGTTTTATAGTTGCATGCACTAGCCAGCCCTGTCTCCTACCTGATATACAGAACCCCATAAAACATTTGGCTTGCTTTGCACCCAAAGCTCTCAATTTTTTTTAAGTTTTCTCAGTTAGATTTTTGCTTTGTAACCTGGAAATTATTTTTGTCTCTTTATATCTTAGGTGCACCATTTTCCCAAGTATTACAACAAGTCATTCAAAATGGGAGTGTTTAGAGAGAGAAACATTTTTCTTATTAGCTGCCAGAGCAGCTGCACTGTCTGCGCTGCTTACGGGAAGCAAGTTTTCACAGTTTTGTTTTCGTGCTATTTGCAGCAGATCAAACTAGCAATGATGAACTGATAAACACTGATTTTTTTTTTTTTTCTTCAACTCCATTCATCCAAATCATGCTGCAACACCAATCCTCCAATAGCTGGCTGTGCCAGCTTCTAGGGCTTCTCTCTGCTGCACTGTCAGTCAAACTTTTGAACCCTTTGCACTGAAACTGTCATCTCATGGGTGGAACACAAGGGATGCCAATCCTATTCAAGGAGAATGTGCTGCTTCTTTTAGTTTCAGTGAAAAGAGTAGGACTTTTAAATACTTAGTGTTTTCTAGATTTTACAAAACTCTAAATTCCATGCCTCATATTCAGCTAAGCTGATGATTTCTCTATTGACAATTCACACAGAGGCGTGGATGGGTGGATGATGAAGGATTTTTCTGAGCTGAACAAGTAATGAGGAAATATTCTGGCAAAAAGTCAACTACTTCATAATCCATTAGAGAAGACAGAAAAATGTTTCTGTCAGTTTCACATGCTGTGCAATACATATCATGCAGGTTTCAACATTATTATTTCTCATTCAGAAATTTGAAAATCGAGATACAAAGCACACCCTTCCCACTCCCCAGTTATTCACTATTTAATTCAGTAAAATTATTTAAATGGCACATCATATTGGGGAAAGAAATTGTTCCAATTAAATAATTGTCAGAGTGTCATAAAGTTATATCCACAGACATTGTTTTTATTGGATGAATTTCCAGAATAATACTGTAAGTATTATCCAAAGTATTTGAATGTTAAAAGAATGTTCTGTAATAAAGTGACTATATGAAAGCAAATAATGAAAGCTTTAATATAAATAACATTGTTGGAGAACCATAAGCCCCACAGAGGAATGCATACACGATGAAAATAGAGAAATTCTTGTAATTGAGTTTATTGATCCATGTAAGAATGAGGTCAAATTTTGTCATTCAGTTCTTTCCATTTGTATAGCAGTAAGCTTCATTCTCATAAGTAATATATAAAGGTTTATCAAACCAGGTATGTCATGCTAAAAAAAAAAGGGACTGCTACTTCCATAAAAGAACTATGTTGTTACTCATACACACATTAAGGGAGTAATCAACAAAACACCTATACCACAATTCCTCTCAGAGGAGGGACAAACTTCATCGATTGCTAATGTTGGAGTCATAACTGACTCCTACTGCAGCAATTAAATCTTAGCAAACAGTTAAGGTTTTCTTGTACAGTAGTGGGTGGATCTTATCCGGCTCTACACGGTTTTGTGGTTTCTAACCTGGAAACATGAAGCAAATCTCCACCAGGGAACACAATGGAAATATAGCTGTAAAAGATAAGCTTGCATAACAAATTTAATATAAAATATATGTATATGCCTCATTTTAATCATTGAACCAAAATATTTTTTCTTGGAAAGTATAACCACTAAAAGCTACCAATAGCGATTAAACCCTACTGATTCACACAAAGGCATGTATAAAATGGGTAACCAGCCATGCAAAGAGCCATTTGGTCCCTTTCATTTTTCATTTATGACAACTTTTTGCCATACATACTATGCTATTTGAAAAACTGTCCTTTTTTCAAGAGTGTGCACTCTGTTATTTGTCCAGATACTTTTGTAAACATGCCCTGTACATTATTGATGGGATTTATGGGACACTCATTGTACTTTGGAAAGAAGTTGTTTTGCTGGAAATCAAATACATGACTTTGAGAGTTCTACAAATACTGTAAAATTT
This sequence comes from Pseudotriccus pelzelni, assembly GCA_035584735.1. NCBI lineage: Eukaryota > Metazoa > Chordata > Aves > Passeriformes > Tyrannidae > Pseudotriccus > Pseudotriccus pelzelni. The sequence goes on from JAWMRA010000078.1 coordinate 77,177,509, forward strand.
CATACTGTTTAGTTCTGTCACAACAAATTCCTATAAAATATATTTTTTTATGTGCACTGAAATTCTTATTATAAATTGAGTGATGGGTACATGAAAGGGAATATAACGCTCTACATTTCTTTCCAGTACCTGACAAAAAATAAAAGTAAAATAAAATGCACAACTAACATACGCATATAGTGAGAAAAAAATGAATCTTTGAAGAATTACAGTGCTGTAGTTGTTTTTTGATTTCACAATTATTTTTTTTTAACTAACATTCGTACCATTAAAAGGAGGCCTACAGAGAATGCAGAATAATCTTATTCAAGGACTTTAAGCTTTAGTCCAGAAATAGTACTGCACAAATTGTTTTCCCATTAACGTTCGCAAAACTCATGACTCTTAAGACCCGAGACTTCATGCAAACTGACTCTTCATCCTGCCCATGAAAACACGGTTCAGTGGAGATGCATGTCATCAGTGGCTATTATTTTCTGCCCTGGTAACAGTTTTAAATCAGAATATTTCTCAACCAAAGCAAGTAATTCTCTGTTCTGGAAAGAATCTCCTTTAAACACGAAAGAACCAAGCTCATATGAACAGTGATTGCCTCTATGTCTGCCTTCTTTGTTATAAGGAAAGTAGGCATTACATGTGTATACTTTCCAAAAATATTAATATTTACTAACTGGGGAATATATTGTTAACAGGGAAAACAGTACTAGCTAACTCTAAAGGTGTTACTTTTTATTTTTCCTATGGACATTTTTGGGGTTTTTTTACCCTTTTTTCTAGAATACAATGGTACCTAGTTAACCTCCAGTCAACACATTTGTCAGTTAAAGCAACAGCAGTGAAGATTATGTGTGATTTTCTTGGTTAGGTACAGACAAAAGTCAGGATTTAATTTGTCTGGTGTGAGAAACTGAAGAGGAGGTGTTATTCATATATGAGCCCAACAGCCATGTCAAGCTAGTACTTAACCTCTACAGCTGGTCAGATGAGATGAATTATCTAGGCAAACAAAGTGGGAGCATGTGGCCTGCATGTTGTAGAATAAGAACCATGTACCTGATTATCTTAAGGCAGATAATGATAGTAGGGAAAGGAAAAGGACAGTACAGTGTGGGAGTGCTGAGGCTAGACTATATCAAGATTGTTCAATCACAGATCTCTTAGCATCTAACATGGACCACACTTATGCTCACTTACTGCTTCTTACCAACAAAACAAATGATGGTAAGCTAGTATGTGGCTAGAACCAGCCACACACATACTGGAGCGAAATAAGAAAAATGTATGAGAGGGGACAAGGAAAGAAGAGAAATCAATGTCCAAATAACATAAATCACAGCCCCTCAACTACAGATTGTGAAGTCCAATTTTGAAAGTTACTAATTATAAAAATCTGGAGTGCTTTAAAATACATAGGAAAAATGTTTCTTCAGCAAGAATTGAATTGATAGCAAGGCTGCTGGATGCATCCATAGAATTTTGTTGACTAAGGTCAGTCGACTCTAGGTAAAAAGCTTTTGTTTTGGTGTTTAGGATTGGTTTCCTTGGTGTTATTCCTATGATGTTGATCTCTTTGCCTAAGTTTCTTCTAATCTGTAGTTATTACATGTGAAAACAGCAAGAAAGCCGCATTCTCTTGTCACTTGTAAAAATTGTAAAGAATTGAGTCATATCTGTCCATCTTGATATCATCATTTTAATGTTACAATATTCTATCATTTCAAGGATCAGTGGAAGAGTCTGAAAAGAAAGAGAAAGTGACTGTTAATATGGGAAGACAATTGGAAGGAGAAATAAGGGATCACACCACATCGGACAGTTTGAAAGAAGAAACTAACTGAGGTAGAGGAACTACATAGGCAATCCCTTTTCAGACTTGAGGAGTTGGAATGGTGAAAGATGAGTTGTCAGAACCATTGCTAGGGAAGAGGAGGAAGGAAACTGCATGCAAAGACTCAAAATTGAAGAAATGCATTTTGGGAAAGGCAAAGACATAGAAACGGTTCTAACGTGCCAGGTTGAAGAAGACCTCAGAGCTATAGAAGAGGAAAAGGAAATAAATGTTGAGAGAAAAAGAAAAGTATCTTAGAAGAAGAAGCAAAGGAAACATTGCTTTCATGACCCATGTAATGTTTTGTGCTGTCTTTTCTCAGCTGTGAGCTTCTAGAATACTGGCTCAGAGGACAGGTACAGGCCCCCTCCTGGGGACTGAGTTTATTCATTGGGAATAAAAGTTTTAGGGCGTTCAGCAGGGAAAGAAGAGAAGGAGGAGGAGCATCCATCCTCAGAGGAGCATCAGGTACCCTGATAACACTGAGAGATGACTGAAGGAACAATCTGGAACATTCTGAGTTTGTAACAGTTTGGAAAAGTTGCCTAAAACACACCTGAAAGTAAGTACTTAATATCTGTACAGTCTGATCTAACTTCAACTTCCCCTATTTAAAAAGTTAATTACTTTTCTATAATAAAAGCTGTTTTTTTCTGAATTTAACCTTTCTAGTCTTCATTGGGGGCTCGCTACAGGGTATCTACGTCGAAGGTTTGGTGATTCAGATTACAGTATCTTTTTGAAACACACTGAATTAAAAGGAATGGAAGGCAAATGTCTGTGGAAAGAGGGGAGATAGGCTGGAATAGAAAAGGCATGTTTTTTGCTGAGCTGTGATCTCACCTGTATACTCTGCTTTAAGTCTTACTTTGAATTTAAATAGCGCGGATCCTTATGCAAAGTGACTTTGATTAAGTCCTCAGATGGATTATTCTGGATTTACATTATTTTAACCTATATTCACCTGTTAGTACGCTGAATTGATGGGAATACAGTTTTCTTTCAGCAGGATCTATTGAATGAGGTTGTCTAAGACAAAGCTGTTCACCCTGTACATCAGGGTTTGATCCCCTGTGTCATAGGTCAGCAGTATTCCTGACACAGCAGGAGGTAGTTATATATCACAGTGCCATCTCAGCTTTTTACCTCTCTTTAGTCTCAGGGCTATTGTTATAACACTTCAGATAATTCTTTATTGTGGTGGTTTGCTTTAAAAAATGATGGCTATTACAACTCTGAAACATTTATCCTAACGTGTTTCCTCTGTTCACATATTTGTTATATCCAACGTAGCACAGGGTAAAAAAATGTTGTTCTAACTGTATATTTATGAGCAAAAAATCTTTACGATATTAATAGAAAAGCTGCCCATAAATTCCTTTGTGCAATGACGGCATTATATTTCCCAGAATGTATGTACATCACATGTCTTTGATGCTTTGCTTGCTAAAATCCTCCCAGCCATTTCTTCAAACCTCTAAAGTGCAAGCCATTAAGGTACCATCACAGGCACAGACATTTCTGAAAAACTTTCACATAGTTACTGTTGCTAGGTAAATCATTCCCTTGACATCTATGAATTTAAATATGTTTCTTGCTTTCTTTGTCTTAGATCTGACACAGTGACATGAATTTGGGGGTGGGGGTAAGGAGAGATGCATGCAGCCAAAGCAGCTGCTGAACTGTGGGAATAAAAGAAACAAAGTTAATTTCTTTAAGGTATTTTAAATATGTTTTAATTATATCTGGACAGAACTAGGCTGGATATTTATCAGGTGCAAAGGTAAAGAACAGCAGTTACAGCTAGAAAGATATTCAAGCATAGGTCAGTTCTGACATATCTAATTGTCAGTAAATTACACTCCCCAGACTGAATTTGTCTTTAGGTTTCTCACTCCTAATGTACTTCTTATCAATATTTCTACATGTTTGATGCATCTATGTTTCTGCACATCTGCATCTAGGCCAGTTTTGGGTGATGCAACGATGCAACAAATTACTTGTCCAAGTACTGAACAGGAAAGTCTCTGCTTCAAAATTGAGACATGAGCATTGATTTCTGACTTTTAGGATTAGTCAGATGAATGCATAGGTTAGATTAAAGAACAAAAAAACCAAAAATTGCTTGAAAAATCTATGGGAAGTGAAAAAGAGAAAGAAAAACTCTTTATCATAAAAGGAATACTATGTTAAGTCAAGTTTTGATGTTCTCCAATGGTCTTCTAGACATTATACTTGGAGCCTGGCAACTGAACAGTCTTGCAGTAGCACATTGGCTTGCAGTAAACTTTCTGTACAAGGATAAAATCTACCATTTGTGAATGTTCAATATACTTTCAAAGGTACTGATGAGAGTTCTAACAGATAAGTTACCAATCACAGAAAGCAAGATGTGTCTCACAGTTTTTATAGAAATTTCTTAGCCAATCATTTTCAAAAAGTACATGAAAACTTTAGGATTTGGCTCTCAGCAACATGATGTTATGTAAACAATAATGAAATTTTTTTTTTTTTCTGGAACTAATAGATAAAATAAGGTAAAGTTCTAGACCAGCTCATAATTTAAATAAAATTTTAATGAATGAATTACAAGTCAGATCATGTAATGTAGATCTTCCTTCCTCAAAGTCTTTCTAGTTTTTACCCTGAACCATTTAATTAACTTCTTTTTCTGTAAGCCAAAAATATTTAATTTAGAAGCCAGAACACATGTTGACAGAATTGGGATATTTGATTTATAGAGTCAAAAATATTATTAGTGAATAAGGTTCTTTATGTGACTGTGCTGCTGACCAACAAATCCCTACAATGGAAGAAGACTCAGAGAGAACTAGCAAAAAGTCTGTGCCCATGGAGCTGAGGGAATAATCCAGGGTATGACTGACCGCTACTGTTGCACCAAAGCTGTCTGTATTTCAACACAATGGGGACCAAAGGAAGGCCTTTTTTTCAGATAAACAGCTGTCAGGAGTTCAGTGTGTTTAGTGGATCAACCTGTGGTATAAATGTTTTGCCCCGACTTCCTTAAAACACTGAGAATGTCTCCCTGACTTAGCCAGGCTGGTATAGGGGAAATCAATACATGGCCCAGCCAGACTCAGAGGGTAAAAACTAAACAATTAAGCACAGTATGTCGAAGACAGCAGTGAGCATAAACTGGCTTCAACCCCCATTTTCCTTCCCAGAAACTGAAGACACCCAACACCACGATGGTGAGCGTGTTGTACAGACTGGTAATTGGGACCGCACTGGTATTGTGGTTGGACTGTGTGCTGCACTTGCAAAAAGTGTAACTTTCATTCAAATTATTTTTTGAGTATATTTTGCTCCACTCTGCTAAATCAGAAATTCCATTTGACATCAGCTATCTCCAGACAAGTAAATGCGATGTTAAACATTATATCCTGCACTCACAGAATGTCAAAAATGTGACTCTGACACAATGATTTCCTGTCTGTTAGGCATTTACTTTCTCTCTGTTACTGTTCCATTTGCAGTAATTTAAATTTTAGTTGCATCAGTGATATCCTAACTAGTAATTACATAACTATTTTTTATGCACACGCACATATATGTGCTACATAGCTAACTGTATAAATTAAAAATGTTAATTAAACAAAAGTCACACACTTTGGTATTTCTCTTCATGATCTCTCAAGATGATTTTTTTAGGGAATCAAAGCACTAACATCAGAATTATCTTTTTTCTGATTTCTCAGTGCCTACATTTATCTTTGCAAGCTTCCCATTTACAACAAAAAAATCAGGTAACTTTTCAATGTTCAATATCACCTGTATCATTACTTTTTCCTTCTTCAGGTTTAATTTCTCTGATAGAATAATATCTCATTTGGGGGCTATCAATTTTTTTCAAACCTTACTGATTAAAAATATTACACCCTTTCCAATCCAGTTCTTTTAATTCAGAGGGTTTATCCCTTGCCAAAAAAAAGAAAAGGGTAAATTGAGGTTAAAAAACAGCAGCTGAGTAACTTAAATGCCCATTAATTTAAAAGTGGTTTGAAAAGTGTTACTAACTTACATGAGACATAAAATATTTATTGATATTTAAAAATAACTAGAAGGCAAGAAGATTCTTTACAGTTAACCCTTCAGCATTTCCTTCAACACATGGTATCATATTACAAATAAGAAAGCATTAGTCTCAATAAAAATAGAAAAACAAAAATGTATTTGTCTCTAAAGGATCATCGGAGGCTTGCAAAGATCTTTCTAAGATCTTCAAGCACCCATAAACTTATCAGCAAAAGATGCATAATCTCTTTCTCCCCCTCCACATACTGCACTCTACCCTTTTCTAAAGCTTTTGGCTTTCTAATACTGAAGGACAATCCATTCTGGATTTGAATGGAGCTAGGGAAAAGATGCTTATAACTGCTTATGTGTGCAGAGAGGAAAAGTCTTGGAAAGCTTCTCTGGGCCCCTGACTGACTCTCTTCAGCTGCTGTTCAGTGCAGAGCAGGAGCCTTCTGTAGTGCCTTCTGCTTCCTGGCTGCGTGGCAAGCAAGGGGAGCTTGGGCAGCAGGAGGCAATAGGGTCCTGGGGGATGTCTAGGAAGAAGAAGCCAGTGGTCATCAGCCATGAGCACTAGGGTGGACAGCTGCCATTGGTATGCCTGGAGTCATCAGGAACCAGCCAGTAGCTCCCGTAAGTGATTATTCTTGTTAGCCTTGGTAAATCATTCATGTGAATCATAGTCTGAGTAGAGCAGTACCACTGTTACTTTTTGTTACTGTTCAGTCAGCTGAAGGTCTGTCACTAGTGGTGTCCACCAAGGCTCAATACTGGGCCCAGTACTATTTAACTTTTTCATCAGTGACTTACATGAAGGGGCAGATGCCTCCTCAGCAAGTTTGCTGACGATATAAATCTGGAAGGAGTAGCTGATACCCCAGAGTGCTGTGCAGCCCTTCAGCAGGACCTCAACAAGTTGGAGAGATGGACAGAGGAGAACTATCTGTTGTTCAAAAAGGGCAAATTCAGGGGCCTGCCCCTGCTATGCACCAGCACAGGCTTGGGACCAACCTGCTGGAAAGCAACTCTGCAGAGAAGGAGCTGGGGGTCCTGGTGGAATACAAGCTGTCACTGAGCCAGCAGTGCTTCCTCGTGGCCAAGAAGGCCAATGGTATCTTGGAGTGCATAAGGAAGAACATTGCTAGCAGGTCAAGAGAAGTGATCCTGACCCTCTACTCAGCCCTAGTGAAGCTGCATCTGGAGTATATGTATCCAGTTTGGGGTTCCTCAGTACAAGAGAGAAATGGATCTCCTGGAGGGAGAGCAATAAAGATGATTAAGGAACTGGAGCACCTCTCTTATAAAGAAAGATTGAGGGAGCTGGGCTTGTTCAGCTGTGAGAAGAGAAAACTTATGAATGTCTGTAAGTATGAGAACGGAGGGAGTCAAGGGGATTGAGCCAGGCTCTTCTCAGTGGTGCCTAGCAATAGGACAAAAGGTAATGGGCAGAAAGTGATGCACAGGAAGTTCTACCCGAATCTGAGTAAGAACTTCTTTACTGTGTGAGTGACTGAGAGCTGGAAGAGTTGCCCAGAGAGGCTGTGGAGGTATTCAAGAACCATCTGAATGCAATCCTCTGCAATGTGTTCTAGGATGACCCTGAATGAGCAGGGAGGTTGGACCAGATAACCCACTGTGGTCCCTTCCAATCTTATGCATTCCATGATTCTCTGACTTTTTGTGAAAAAGATGTCCAGTAATTACCAACCTGGAATGCAGCCAGGTTTGAAACTTACTGATGACTAAAGGAAGTCATCTTGCAACTCTGTAAGCAGTAAACCTCACTGATGTCCTTTGAACTCCCCTTGGACCACAGTAGGTGTGATGGCACCTCCCTTTGAGTGGGATGCCTCTTCAATCTCAGATAATCAAAAAATGGTTCCTGATGGTGAGGTCCAGGCTGATACCCCACATACACATACTCCTAGAGGCTCAACCCATGTCTGCGAAGAAATGCTAAGTGATTTGATGTGAGTATTTCTCTGAACCTGAGTAGAATAATTTGATAGGTACCTTTACAGACATAGGTGTACACATCTCAATGCCTGTATCTTGCATGTGAATTGATGATCATCTTATATGAATGTTTTTATTGTGAATCTATAATTGTCACTGTTATAATTGTAGCAGAACCTACTGAATCCCTTTACAAGTGTTAAATCATTCAATGATTAAGCGCTGATAACCTTTTTTTCACTATTATCTTTTATATCCATATTCTTTGTACTCTTACTCTTTCGCATGCCCAGTCTCCATGTAAGTAATTCTAAATTGTTTCTAGCCCAATTTTCATATGTATGCTTCATCCATGTAGTAAATAAAGGAGTGAACATGGGCATCAAACTCTGTTAAAATTTCACTTTCACAAATTCCTACTAAAACCTGCTTTTTGCCAATATGTTTGATGGTGAATCTTTAGAGTGGACCAAACCATTCATTTGAGACAATGATTTAAGGGAATTTAGAATATTTCTCTTGGGTGCGGCAATGCAGTAAACCAAAAAAATGTTACCACTTATTCCAACAAGTAACACGAAGGTAGTCTTCACCCTTGGCAAAGATGGATCACAAAGTGAGAGATCTCCAGAGTTTGAAAACCCTGTGTTATTATTTATACAGGAAATTGATAATCTCTAAAACAGACCTTAATTTAGAAAACAGGTCCACAGAGTATTTCATTCCTTTGCTGAACACTTTCAGGTACACTTAATTGTAGTAAGCTAGACAAAGAAATATAGTGATATCATACAAGTTGCCCACTTAGTATTCGTGGCTACTTAACAGACTTTATTATGAGCACTAAGGATTTCTTCATATTGAGCAAGCACAGTTCATTTTAGGTAATAGGAACTAGAAGAACACATAGAATGGAATGGAATAGAAAATAAAACCTTGTTTGCAAAGACTGGAAGACTTCATCATTCAGTACCTTTGAGAAGAGGTTGAATAGAAGTATCTGTAGGTACAGCTGACCCTGCTTTAGGGCAAGGGAACAAAATACAAGACCTCATTTACACATTTACATGACAAACAGTCACCTCTCAGGGACTGAAATATAGATTTTCCAACAACAGACCAGAAACAAAATGGAAACCTAAAAGCTGGGTTAATTTGAATGACATGTGCCAAGTGACAAGAAGGAATATCATTTGGCTTTTAAAATGTAATGTGGTATTAAACCTTCATAATGCTTTTTAATTTATGTAGCACCTTTCATCTCAGAGCACTTTGCACATTATTCAGTGCATCACTGGAGAGGATTTTCTTCTGAATTTGTCTGTAGTTAGGATAGCAAAACAAATTACATTCAAGTGAAACCCTGTGCATTTTCTTAGAAATATTATTGTTTTAGAACTTTCCAACCTGCACTGTCCTCAGAAACAAAAATGTGTCTTACAGGCATGGAACGAATCAATTCTGCTTGCATATTGATGTTTGGATTTAAGGCTATTATTTGCTTCTTCTGTAGAAGTCTTCATATAAGTTTTTTGTAGAAATGCTAGATGTAAAAAAGATGTTTTTTTCTTTTACTTTGAACCAGAAAACATAAAGCAACAAAACCATTCATGAATGCTCCAAGAATGGGCAGTCATGAGACACCAGCTGTGTACCTCTGAGAATTTCTATAGCAAAACTGAATTATAAGAAGGCTTTTCACTGCAGTTTCCAAATTGGTTACCCATTTTTTTATGAGTTTATAAAGATCTTTTCACAAACCTAGGAACAGAAAGTCAGCAAAAGCAAGATTACTTCTTAGAAAGAAAATTGTTAAATTGGCAGTAAAGTTTCTGCAGTGTTGAAGTTGAAAGAAGAATCAACATCCCAGCAGTGTGCAAGAAATGTTGGGTAGATTATCCTGTGAGAAGAAAAGATGTTAAGTTTGGCATATTTGACAATACCAGTCCTTATGATTTCTGTTTGAAAAGGATAATTTTTATTTTAAATAAAAGGGAATCTCTTGATATCAGAAAAAGAAGATGGTGGCACAGAAACCATGAACTGATGAAAATGTTCTCCATAATATTGCTTTTGGAATAAAGAATCAAGTCTGAATTTAAAATACATTTTAAAGGAAAGAGCAGGTTCCATCAGAAGTCTCATTCTCAGGATGCATGGTTTCACTGCAGCATTTTCACTTACCTTGGACTTCAGATCCACTCCAGAAACTTTACATTGGGTTGATTTTGGTTTGGTTTTGGTTTTTTTTCTGTGAGACACTGTGCATATGATCACTTCTGTAGTCTGTTCTTGTGTTGTATCTACCTAACATATTTTCTTTTTTTTCATATTTTCAGTTTATGTCTCCCAGGAAAATGTCATTACTTTTTCAGTCTATAGGATCTCAGTCTTGATTGTGTTCTGTGCAATGTGAATCTTAACTACAGAAAGGAATCGTGATTCTTACTGTGTAAAATGGCTGTCATCAAACATGCAGAAAAAAAAAAGGATAATATTAGTGGAATACTTTATTTTTCCAACACCCCCAAATTCCGCAAATTCTTCTTCTCCCTTCAGCTCTACATTTTCTCAGTAGATGCTGAATGTATATGCCTAGTGAAAGAGGGTCTATGTTGGGTTTTGTGTTTGGGGTTTTTCAGGGAAAAGGACTAAAATCACTTGGGTTTTTTCAGTTTACTTACCTATTTTTACATTTTCACAAAAATTTGGAGGCAATTGATAGTTATCTTCAATGTTGTTGGAAAAGCTATTTCTGGTATTCCAGTCTTATAGAAACAAAAGAAGTGGTGACTAATCAGTTAGATTTACTCCACTGACAGTTTCTGTGTCTTTCTGTGCTTAGTTACAGGAGCTATGACTTTGATTACCTTCTAAAGACCCATTTTGGTTAAAATAAACTTAGTCTAGGATGAATAAAAGAACTCTTGATGACCTCAATTGGTTTTGTTGTCAGACTGAGCTAATGAAATTAAATCTAACATATTTCCATATAGGTGCCCTTAACCCTCTTCCTGAAATGGCAACACAGGTAGCAGACAGTGTGCATGTACCTGGAAATAAAGACCACATTCATTTACATTATCTTGGAAATTTTGATTTTGGATTAGTAGTATAATTATATAATCCTTCTCATGAAAGGGAATGAAATTTTTGGCAGCAGTACCAGAGGATATTTGTTTTGTTTTCTCCAGCCTTGTTTTTGAGATGTTTGTGAAGTTGTTGAAGGCTAGTTTGTTTTCCTTAGATGTCACAGGTTTTGAGGTTTGGGGGTTTTTTTAAATTTTTCCCACAAAGAAGATATCTATCCCTTAATCCACACCTATACTTTTCTTTTTAATAATTCTTTTTTAAAAAATGTCATATTAATGACTTGCAAAAATTTTTGCCCACTTTTGCCTCAGCTAAATTTCCACCGAATATATGGTTTTTTTCTTGTGAATTCAGATAATTTCCTTGGAAGATTTTTGTGTTCTTTTCATTACTCACTAGGGGGTTTATTATTCTTTTGTGACATTTTTCTGATTCAAAACATCTCAAGATCACTTAGAAAGCACTTAGAAAGCTTGGTAAACTTATCCTCAGTGTCTGTGGTGTTCTGAATTTAAAACTGTCAATAAGTGATCAAGCTTTGAGTAGTAATAATCATGACAAATGTTCTCTTTCCGCTAACAGTTTGGGTTTGTATCTGGTTGTCTTGAAATGTATAAAATATATATTCCAGGTAGCCACTTGGAAAAGCTGAGGAATTCATAAGGTAGAGTGTAAAATAGTATAGGACATAGTGATCAACTTTCCTTATCTTGAGAAAGAAAAAACAGGCCACAGCGATGTCCTTGAAATTTATCAGATAGTGCTTTTTCACATGCCAAGTTTCAGTGAGCTAGACACTCTTCAAGAATGTCTAAAAATGGCAGAACTGTGAACAGAGTTTACTACGATACAGCCCCATTTTCTAGACACTACTCTCTTTGATTAAAGCCAGTGGGAGTTTTGAGGAACAAAAGTTTTAGTGCTAACAGTGCTAACAAAATATTGAAGAGAAAAGAATGAAAGTATTTAATGGCACAAACATTTCTGTGAAAGCTCTGCCATCATTGTACTCTTGAGTGAAAAATATTTTGAATCACCTGTCAGGCTTTTTCTAAGTGCACATGAGCTGGGAAAGGCAAAAAACTGCCCTTGATTTGTGTGCTTTCAGGTAAAGTCTGATCAAAGTCAGGTCAGAGTCTTTTCTTTAGCAATGTGCTAGACTTAGTGATCTTACAGCTCTTTTCCAATCTAAATGATTCTATCATTCTGAGTCCAATCATTAACTCAGGACTGCCAGGTCTGCCCCTAAACCACGTCCCTGGTTTAACATCTACACTTCTTTTAAATATGTCCAGAGACAGTGAGTCCACCACTTCCTTGGGTGGTTTGCTCCAATGCTTGAGGACCTTTACAGTTAAGAGGTTTTTCTTAATATCCAGTCTAAACCTCTCCTGGCACAGCTTGAGGCCATGTGCTCTTGTCCTGTCACTCGGTACTGGGGTGAAGAGACTGGTCCCCACCTCACTACAGCCTCCTTTCAGGTAGTTGTAGAGAGTGATAAGGTTCCCCTTCAGCCTTCTTTTCTCCAGGCTAAACAACCATGGCTCACCTCAACCACTCCTCCTCCACTCCTCCACTCCACTCCTCCACACTCCTTGTGCTCCAGACCCTTACACAGCTCTGTTGCCATTCTCTTGACGTGCTGCTGCACCTCAATGTCCTTCTTGGAGTGAGGGGCACAAAACTGAGCATAAGATTCAAGATGAGGCATCACCAGTGCCGAACACCAGGGAATGCTCACTGCCCTAGTCCTATTGGGCACACTATTTCTGAAGCAAGCCAGGATGCTGTTGGCCTTCTTGGACACCTGGACACACTCCTGATTCATAATCAGCTACTGTCTGTCTACCCTGGGGATGGAGACGCTGAGCTATTAACTCATGCCTATCTTTCAAAATGGTCAGTTAACCAGGGAGGAAAGCCTATACATGTTTTCTGAAGTCTACAATTTTAAGTTATATCTGGTTAATTATTAATTAAATCCATTTAAACATCCTGAAATAATTTTGCTTTCCTGACTATTGGTAGCAAATCTGAGTATGAAGATTGCAGGCCTAGCCTGGAGGATCTGGAACTACGCAAACAGAACAAATAGCCTATACGCCTTCCTCATGGAATACTCTGCCTAGGTACCAAAGGACAAATATTGTGCAATTGATAGTATTGGAAAGCTTTTTCATTTTCTATTCATTGGGTTTGGACTTTATTTCAAGTCATGATGAATGTTTGGAAATAAAAAGCTAGAAACAGCCATGAACTAAAAAATTTCTTGAATGATGAAAATAGTCTATTTTAGAAATCCGCCTAAACTGCCACCCTTATTTTAATGTGTATCTGAGGTTTAGGTAAGAGGCAATGGAGCAAAACTTATTCCTGACAAGCTGATGTTGGTTAGATGTTACCAAATAAAGATGCCATTATCTGCACTAATATTTTTTTGGCCATGAAGCATAGATGATTTGTAGTTTGCACAGACCCATTTTCAGTAAGAAACTAAATCTGCAGCAGGCTACTGTATTGTACTCATCAAAAGACCAGAGCAATCCACAGCCTCAAGTTTTGTTTTGAGGAGGAAAAAAAGTACAGTCTGAATGCTGTGATAAGTGCTGCTTACAGTAGCTTACTGTATACATCCTTGTCACAGATGAGGAAATGAGGCTCCAGAAAAAAGATAAATTGTTGTCAGTTTTGACAGTGTTCATGCTACTGAATCTATGCCCTCTGAAATGTTTTACTAGGCTGTGGATCAGTTGTATTGAATACAGTAATTTCTTTTTATGTAAATGAATCATCCTCACTTAGCATTGAGAGCAGAACGGTTCAAGCATGCTCATAAAAGTGCAGGTCTGCTGTTGAGCCAGTTATGACTGCCTCATAAATATTTACTTAACTGGCTGTACTTTCTGAAATGTAGTCTCTGCAACGATCTTGTTATTGCTGCAATATAATTTTGGGTTTAAGTTGACGCATATACTAAAAGTTGCACTATGGTCTCATGATATTGACAAAACTTCTTATTCCCCTGTATTCTGCCATGCCTGCCTTAACACAAGCCAGGAGTGGGTACAGACCATTCTGTTCAGTTTTGTTCATTTAGTGGAGGACCATTAAATATGTTCTCTGTGAAGAGCAGTTTCCCCACAACATGGACAAAGGCTGAATGTCTTATCAAGATTTTCAGGGACACTGAAGAGTTTTCCTGGCTATATCCTCATCTACATATCCAGAGCAGTTATTTGAGCTATTTGTAAGGTAGACAGATTTTCTAATCATATGTTTCATTTGATTGAAGTATAAGTGGTTTGGTTTTGTAGTGAACCTTTGTGCTTCAAGGCATTCTTCACAGTATACCCCATTAGTTTGTAAATTTTTTGGCTTCTGTGTTTCTGTCATTTTCAAGATCTGCTTATTTAATTTTTTAGCAATGGGGAAGAAAACTGTTAAAACTGAAGTATTAAATGTAAATAAACTAAAATAAATATAAAAATGGTTATACTACTTCTGAATGAAATTCTCACTGTTTAAAATTTTTATATTTCATGAGGGTGTAGTAGAGCTTCGTAACACTGAAAAAAAATAAAATTCTGAAGTTAACATTTCAGGACTTTGTATTCTCTCATCTTTTTGTGATACTTGAATACTTTAAAAGTTGGTGACACTGTTTCAGATATTCATAAGGTAAAATGTTTTGCAGTTGATTATTACGTGAGTTTTCAAGTTACAGAAGAGGAACTTGTATTGATGCTTTTAACATTAGGACTGATGAGAAATCCATCTTTTAATGGAAACCTCAAAGGAGCTTCAATAGAATGCTTTTCTTTACTTCATATGAAACTAACTGTGACAAAGATCTTTCCATACAGGGTCATGTAACCTGCCTTCAGTACTTTGTCCTTCAGTCATAATCCTTTGATGACTGGATCTTTCTATGATTTTCCTGCAGAACTGTATTCCATAAAAAATAGATATTCACTGCCATTAATTTTTAGAAATTCTTTTCTAAAAGTTTAAATATTTTAAGAAGGATGACTTTGATGCTTGTGACAGTTTTGAGAATACATCTATTGAAGAGATGTAGCACTGATTACAAAACATTTACTCCAATAACCCAAACACTATATAAAATCTATAGATTTAAGTAGGTAGCTCTTTTATTGACTTCCATTGGCCTATTCAAAAGAATTAAACTGTGCATGTACTTTGAAAACTTGCTAGTCTGTCACTTAAACAAATTGTTGAAGAGTATGATAATGTCCTAGTACATAGCAAGGTCTATATCGAGGTTGAGAATCACTAATGTGTTTTCTTATTATTTTCTCTCACTGTACTGCTTGGTCTTCATACTGTTAGAAGTGCTAAATGTGTGTTAACCTTTCTGTCACATAGACTACTATAGTCTACCAGATGCTTCCTTAGCCATATTCCTCAGCTACCAGTTACAAAAAAATACAATTGTCAGATAATTTAAAATTAAAAACACCCAACCCAAACAAAAAGCAAACAAACAAACAAAACCCGCAACAACAATAAACCCCACTCCTTTTTCACTGTTGTGATCTTTTGATCAGCAAAATGTCTGAAGCGTTATGAGAAGTTTTAAGTTTTACAAATATTCTTTTTTTTTTTTTTTGTAAAGTAAGCAATAAAGCTAGGCATTGTAATAAATGAAAACTTCAGAAAACAGAAATACTTTTACGAAGTTTAGAAAGCAAACAACTCTTGAACTGTACTATTACATCAGTTCACAGATCAGTTCTACTTGTTTTAATTGATTTTAAAATGGTAGGGTTTTGCACAGGAAGCTGACGTTGGAAATTATTGCAGCCTTATTCTTTTTGCTACTGGCTGCTAAGAGTGTGTTGAGGAAGAAAAAGCATCTTTATTTTTGATGATAGTGAAAGTACCATCAAAAGTAGGTTAGCAATCAGCCTTCACATTTTCTATCAACTGAAAAAATAGAAAGAGTACACAAAATATTGAATAATTTTTCAATTTGTGAGCACTTTAGCACAATACATATTATGTCAGACAAAACGCTGTTCATTTGACTATATCCATAATGAGCATCAAGTTAGAAAGGTAACTTCTCAAACCCTCTTTTTCGCTGCCTTCTAACTTTCCTAGACAAGCAAGAGCATGCTAATATTGCACGTGATGATCTAGATCAGAGATCCTGAAGCAGTCACCAAAAGATTAGCTCTGGGGTTGGAAGCACCTTGGACTGATTTAACTATTCTAATTACGGACCTTTCTATATGCAGCCCTGCTGTGTGTGAGTAAATAGGGATCTGTTTAACACTACTGGACTGCACTGCAGAAACATGCATGAATCACCATCGGGAAGGTTCCTTTAGAGATGCTATGCATGTGTATGAGTGGACACACCCATAACCAAGCAACTGTCACTTAACTGCTGCTGAGTACTTCACATGTTGACTTTGCTGCCTCTTAGGTCGAGACCCATGGTGTTTTACTAACCCTGTGAACTTAGTAATGAAGGAAGTAATGAAGAAGGCACCACTTCTGGTCTAAGCAGCTTAAGCACCTCTGAGGCTTAAGAAACACAGAGTGTTCTGTGCATAGGATAGTATTATGGACAACCTGTATTATTTTCTGTCCCTCCACATAAGTGTGTTAACAGTTCTGATACTGAAGGACATGAAGTTGATTTTATTTGAATTACCTCCTGAATCAGTTCCAGTAATCTCAATTTACTACTTCAGCCTATATCTTTTTCTCTTCTTCTCCATCCTTCTCCTGATGCAGGTCTGGAAAAGAAGCCCACCTATTATTTGCTATTATAACATTGCAATTTGCCTAAACCTGGGTGGTCTGTTGGTTGGGGTTTTTTTCCCCTTGATGCCAGCATTTAACATTTAACACTTCTGGATACGAAAGAGGTGTATTTCAGTCATTGCTACTTGGAGTGTTTAATGCTTGAATGTTTCAACTAATCCAGCAGGAAAAGTATCCCCTCTAATTTGTGTGCTTAAATACAGTATAAATAGAATTTTAATTACCATAACCAGAAACATCATTCCTATTCTAAGATCATGAGGTAACATCAACAAAAATCCCATGTAATACTTCATATACTGCCCCACTACAGTGTTAAGCAACCCTAACAGCATTAACAGTTTTTGAGCTAGAAAGATAATGAATTCTCTAGGCATCAGTTAACATGTTGTATCATTTCTCTGTGCAGCTTAATCATTGCACACACATATCATCTCCCTTGATTTAAAGATTTTTGACTCAGCATAGTTCAATTTTATGTTCTCCAGGAAATTTAGGGGAAGGTGCTTGTCATCTCTAACCCCAACCTAAATAAGATCTAGTCTGTTCAATCAGCAGTCAAAGACATTAAGATAATTTACCTTAAATCAGATTTTATTACTTCTAGCGTTCTATTCTCAAATTACTTCTAAATTATTCTGGCAGGAAACTAACTTAGATAACAGTATAAACCTATTCATTGATTCAGAAAAGAAAGTTGAGCTGAAAGCAGGTGTCTAGAGTTCAGTCCGAGATGCCCATTGTTACCAGACATATTTTCTAGCTTGAAGGACAAATTGTGTTCTTTCATTGTGGCTATTAGGCAAGTTGCAAATCTCTTGGTACAGTATTTCAGGATTTATTTTGTTGTAAATAACTGATAACATGATTTAACAGAGAAGTAACAAGTTAATTTATTTACTCACATCCTAAATATTAATGCATTTACCCAAAACAAAAACATTTTCTAAAATTTACTCTTTCCTGTGTGCATCATGAATTACTAATTCATGTTATTGTGATAAAAATCAGTGCATTTAATTCACTGATAATACAATGTAACAGTCAGTTCTATCTGAGATAAAATGACATCTTTTCTGTTCCAATCATATAAATATCTTACATATTCAGATATTAACTACATTAAATATGTTAGCCTGAATTTCAGCTTTAGTAACCTTTTATTTGACCTCTATAATACACAACTACCAATGCAACAGTAATATATGGAATAATATTTCATATTTATTTTCCAACATTATGATAAAATAACACCTTTATTTTGAACTGAATAAGATGCACAAAGTACAGATGCTTTTTACTTCAGTTTTTTACCTATCCATCAATAAAGGTATGAGATTTATATGGGACACACTTATGTTTTCTGGACTGGATTGTGGTGGAGTCATTTATTCATATCCATGAATATGTGAACATTTTCAGTCTATGTTTTTTTCTTGCAATTTTTGGATTACTTTGGTGTCTTTTTCTGATTAGATTTTTCTCAGGCTTTTCAACCAGAGATGTTTAAGGGTAGTTAGCTGTTTAATTGCTGTGGAAGATCAGTGAAATACTCTTGTAATAGATATTAAATACAGTCTCTCAGTTTAGAATTTTTCAGCATTGACTTCTTCTGTGGAGAAAAGTGAGCAGTCTGGATCAGATTACTGGATATATTTAAACACAAGTCTTCAAGGAAAGCCACTATGTTAAATAAAGATGCAGAAGTTCTGTACCCCTCTCTTGATACTCTCTATGATACTCAGGATCACAAGGAAATGTATCAGAGTTTCTATTCTTCCTTTTAGAAATGCAACAGTAGAAGTTTGATTAGTTTTTGCTATTTAACAGTTATGCAAGACTTGTGATCATACAAGCACTGTACATTTTGAGGAAAGAAAAGAACATTTTGGTTTTATGGTCTGTCTTTTATGCTTGGAGGTGGTGAGTTGTACCTTACTGATATCTGCCTTTGATTATCACTCATCCCAATGCACAGACAACCTGTTGGAATTGTGCATTAATAGTACAGCATGTACAGAGAGATGTCACCAGGGTTTTCACAGATAATAAGCTTTTTAAAAATATGTCTGGTGTCAAATATAAAACTGAAAAGATATTAATGACCTTGCTCCTAACCTAGAATAAAGTGAGACATTCATTTGCTGCAAATTGGTACCGCTTCTTTGGCTGTTTGGCACTAACCTGATTTACACATGAAAACGGTTTGACCCAGTGATGGTAAATGTATTTCCTGCTCCATTTTAGCTGTTTGTTCTTGTTTCATCCCTGAGTTTGGATGACATGAATAAGAAATTCGGAAATATTGTACGCGACTTGGAAAACATTTGTTTGCTCTGGCTTGCAGATTCTCTCCTCTCCCATGGGGGAATTATAACTCCCACTGAATTTTAACTCCCGCTAAAGTCTTTGAAAAGAAGGGCAAAATTAGCTTGCAAATAAATGGGACGGTTACTTGCTGGCAAAGGAATAATAACACAGCTAATTCTCAAGACATGCATTCTGTATTATTTAAAATACAGCACTGTCTTCCCACATACCAAGAAATTTTCAATACCCTCTTGCTCACTGTGTATACAGGCAGAAGTTTGAAGACTGTGTATTTTTGTGTAATGGGCAAGTACCAAGTATCTTGCTCCATGCAGTGAGGACCTGTGCGCCTATACTATTAAGGAGGTCTGATTTATTATAGTAATAACATTACTCTTCATCTTTTTACCACGAAAAGAGGCGAATCATGTTCTTTTGAATATTTCCTTGTATTTACAAGGGTTCCAACAATGCAGCTGACTAAAACAACAGTGAGCACTTCTCTGGGACTGTAGACTGTGCTGCAGTTGGCTGGAGTGAAGGCATTAATTCTGTGTGTTGCAGTTTTGCAGTTCTGTTTTTCTGCACCTTTATTTGTTTGTTTGTTTGTTTGTTTGTTTTTGTTGGGTTTTTGTTTGGCTGGTTTGGTTTTTGTGCAGAAGGAAGGGATTAAGAGAGAATGATCAGCAATTTTTCAGAAACAAGAAGCACAATTTTTCACTTCTGGAGGAAGATGCAGTGAAAGACTGAAATATTTTTTTAGGGTTGTTTTTTTTTTCAGCCGTGGCAAGGCCAAGAGGAAAATAACATGGGCTAAAATGTATCAAGAAAGACCATTGGCTTTAAAATGTGGCAGAATGATCCAGAACCTCCATGGCTGTTGCAATCTCTAGCCTGAAATCAATGTGCATTTCCTGCTTGGTGAAATTCGCTTAATTCTAAATTGTAAAGTGTAACAGTGAAAGAGATTAACCATGGAAAAAAATGACCCAGCAATGTAGCAGTGGTTTCACTGCTTTCAGTCAAGGCATTTTACTAAAATACTTGTTGGAGCTAAAACAGGGTACAGGAGGAGACTAGATTAATCTGGATCATTTTGAGTGTCAAAGGTTGTCAATGAAACTGCAAATTAATAGTACATATTGTCATGCTAGTAATTAGATTGAGAAAGTTTTGTTACGTCTCCAGAATGTCTGGCAATTTGCATTTATAGGTCATAGGATATCATCTGTCATGCTTCCTGGATGCCAAAACAGATTTTAGCAGGAATACTGATTTTCTGTTTTGACATTTGTTTTGGAAGAGGGAAAGGGAAGAGGTCACTTGCTTGATTTTATTTATTTGCAGCCACCCAAACAGATAGATCGAACTTGGCTCTGCTGCATGGCCACTTTCACTGCTGTCTTTGTGTGACAAGACCCAGAGTCGACCTAAGTTTTAGATGGGTCTGAGTAGACTATTATAATTAGACCAAAACCTGTAAAATCAATTTGTGTTTGAACATGAGCTAAACTCCCTGAAGTTTTGTACACAGACTAACCAGAATGAATTGGAACAGGAATAGGGCTTGCTGAATAGTCACTCCTGAGCTCTTCTCCTACCCTGAACTCAAAGAAGCACAGAACCCAAGGGAATGGCCTGAAATTGTCTCGGAGCAGGTTGAGGTTAGAAGTTAGAAAGAGGTTCTTCACCTAGAGTGTGGTTGGGTGCTGGAAAAGGCTTCTGAGGGAAGTGATCACAGCACTAAGACTGACAGAGTTCAAGAAGCATTTGGATGATACACTCAGGCACATGGTGTGACCCTTGCAAATGGTCCTGTGCAAGGGCTAAGAGTTGGAATTGATTATCCTCTTGGATCCATTCAAACTCAGCAGAAGGTGGATTAGTAGATTGTATGTCTACTTGTTTTTACAAAGAAATCAATGTGCATTTCAATTAATTTATATTTAGACAGACAAATGAGGAAATATTAAGTTAAAAATCAGTAGGGAAGCCATTAATACACAATGGTAAAAATTGATTCAGTTTTCTGTGTAATAGCTCATCAAACAGCATTTTGGAGTTCACAGCTAAAAACTTGGTACTGATTTTGATCAAGGAAGTTTGAGAACAGTTATTCCATTCTTATTCCAAATTAGTTTTTCAAACATTTCGTAAGCCTGAGAGGCCATTCTTTGTCTAGTGAAACACATCAATCTTCTACACACTGTTAAGTTTTCTTACATTCTTACCTTGCAACAGAAATGCAGGTAGCTTGCACCTGCAGATGTGAATGTGGACACTTCATTAGATACACTAATGGCCCCATTTACCAAGCACATTTCAATACAATTAAAATACACTTCCAACAGAATGTGGGGTAAATTAGACATGAGCTGGTACGAGAGACAGAGTAGGTTCAGACACAACACATTTTACATAGGAAACTAATTTCTAGTTCCCCAGGGTTTGATTTTCTCTGATCAAAGTGCAAACATTCAGCTATGGTGGTGTAGTTACTAGCTATTTGCAGTTATACAAAAACTTAAATTTTTTGGTCTGTTAGACGCACCTAATCCTGTACCATCCTTAACTTGACCCATGAGTGAGCATACACAGTGGGTATCAGTGTCATGGTGATTCATCCATCCCAGAAGCAGTCTTGCTGTACTGTGGTACCCCTGCTTCCTCCGTTTCCTTCATACGGACCTACCCAGGAATCTGAGTCTTCCAGAGTACTCACAAATAGGCACCCTTTCTGAAGTTGTCTCGTGAAACTAAAATCATGTCTCAGATGGTCCTCTGCAGTTCTCTCCTCATAAGAAAATCTCTGTGTCATAATTTTATATGTACAGAACCTGCAAAACTTTGTCAGGCCATGCCAAAATCTTTGATGTGGTTGTTGTATGTCTCTTGCCTGACACTTCCAATAAGGAAATTACTGTTTAGGAATTATTTTAGTACATCAATAAAATAAACCTGGGTTTTCAGATTAGTGGACATGGTTATTTATAACTTGCATGGGAATCGTATCCACAGGTACCTCTCAGAATCTCATTTTCTTGGCAGTTGTACAGACTTACCCTAAGAGACAATCTTCCTTAGAATGAGTGTGGGTAAAATGTGAAATCACAGCATAGGTTGGCAAGAATGAGGCAGCAGCAAAAGGAAGCAAATTGTTCGACCATTACTCAAGTCTCAACTTACTCTGCTTAGATGTTGTCAGTCTGCAGCACACTGTGTGCTACTACACAGAGAAATTTGTAAGTACAAATATCACTCCTATTCATAATGGCCACAAGAGTTTGAAACTCCTTTCAAAAGGATTAATCCTTTTGATTAATGACAAGAAAATAAAAAGTTTACTACTGCAGGATAGGTGGAGTATTTTTTGCTTGCTTCTGTTTAGGTTTTCGAACTAGTAAGAACTCTGCTTTGCAGTAGATTCAGATATGACTCTTTAAAGTCTTTAAATAGATCTAAATTGACCTAAAAAATAAATGCATCCACATCACTAGGGAAACTAGAGGCATCAGAAGCTTTATGTATATGTGTGCTTCAAAAGCAATCAGCCCACTTCTTGAAGCCGCTTCTAGGATCTCCTGTTGACCAAAATAATGGTTCTTTTCCCCATGGGAGTCCCTTACGGGAATCTTTTCTTCTTTCAAATACAGTTTCAAGTTCATAGATACTAAAATTCCACTGTACTGATAACAAGCACGGGTCTTATGACCAAGTGCCACTTGGGCAAGATCAGGCCTGGTCATTTCTTAGTCTCTTGTGTGGGTAGTGACCATGACTGAATGAGCTGCCAATGAGGTGTATCTTTTTCACATGAAAAAAGAACCGGTATAATCATGTTTCCAAGTAACTGCCTTAGGAAAGCAAAGTTCTAAATGAAATTGTCAGGTGGAACTTTCTCCTTCTGAGTGCTTTGATAACTTAAATCTGTCCTATACCCCCAAAAATATTTGTTACACACCGCCTTATTAAAGCATTTCACTTGAAAATATAGTCAAGTGCCAGCTTCCCTTATCTTCCGTCCATAAAGAGTCTTCTTACATAAGAATGTTTTTACTGTTTATTTGTTCAGATGAATTTTTTTTTCTCTACAGCTTGTGTTGTAGATAAAACATTGACAAATAGGCTTGAGCACTGTCAAAAACTGCAACAGAGGAAGATTTACAATGTCATCCCACAAACATCTGACTGATGTCAAATGATTGCAGACATTTGTCTTAAATCATTAAAAAGGCACATCTGTAATACAATGAATACATAATCTCTTTGTAAGTATATTAAATTGTAGTGTACTGGGTAGTCTCTACTGTTAAGGGTATTTCACCTTATTCCTAAGACTAGCTACACCAGATTAGTGATCAAACTATGCTTTCCATTCTGAACAGTCTGAAAATATATATGTTCTGTTTCTTTTCTGTTCAGGCTGAATTAGTTTCTATAAATAAAAAGACTATTAAATCCTTGCCTTTTTCAAGATCTGTTTATAAAACTTGAAGAAAACATTTGAAGATAAGTCTTCTAGGAGTCTCCTTTGGTTACTTATCAGTCTGATCTTATGATTAAAGATCTGTTTTTAAAATCCTGCTAGGATTCAGTATACCTTGGGTTTAATGATGTTTAAATTTATGTCAGTTCTCCTGCCTTAGAAGAATCATTCCTTGGACTTGAAATTTAAGATTAATTGGAATCAAATGTGATTAATATGAAATAAATTAAAAGAAACAACTTTTTCCTAGATAAGGTCACCCCAAAAATGTAGTTTTCTCGTCCCTTGTTTGACCCAAGAATCCTAACCCTCACCTCTTTTCATATTAAATATGGTCATTGCTTTGGCTTGTGTATCTCATTTTGGATCCCAAAAGACTATTTTACAAATCCTCAGGACAGATGAGATATCTGAAAAACAATGTTGAAAGCTAAAAAGCAGGAAACAATAGTGGGGATCAAGACATTTTGCAACACATATCTAATTGCCGTTTGCCTTCTAATTGATAATTAAGCATCTTTTATGTGAAGGAATAAAACCACCCAAGAGTAGTTGGAATCCTGTTACATATTCTGAATTTTAATTAACAATATTTTCATGATCACCAAATAGAATTAATTGACTTTATGGAAACTGTTGTTCTTCTTTCAGGAACACTGTTGCATCAGCAATATCAAAGGTAAAAATACAGTATTTAAATTGCATTGGTGAAAATTTAGTACTTTGCTATTTTTCAGTTTCATGAAAATTTTTACAGGCCCTGACCAGGAGGTCAAGCTACTTTTTAAATTAACAGATTAAAAAAAAAAATAAAAAGGAGTCTGGTAATTAGGCCTCACAGAGGTACTCACTCAGTCCCTCACCAGAAGGATGAGGGAGAGAACTGGAAGAGTAAAAGTGAGAAAACCTGTGGGCTGAAATAAAGACAGTTTAATATGAAAAGCAAAAGCTGTTTGCACAAGCAGAGCAAAACAAAGAATTATTCACCACTTCCCATGGGCAGGCAGGTATTTAGCCATTCGCAGGAAAGCAGGGCTTCAACATGTGTAATGCTAACATGGGAAGACAGGTGCCATCCCTTTGAATAGTCTCCCTTCCTTCTTCTCCTCCCATCTTTATATGCTGAGCATGATGCCACATGATATAGAGTGTCCCTTTGGTCAGCCGAGGTCAACTATCCTGGCTGTGTCTCTTCACAGCTTCTTGTGCACCCCAGCCTCCTCACTGATGTGGCAATATGAGAAGGGGAAAAGCTCTTAACTCTATGTAAGCACTGCTCAGCAATAATAAAAGCATTCCTGAACTATCAACACTGTATTCAGCACAAATCCAGAACATACCATCATAGTATCCACTGTGAAGAAAATTAACTCTACTGCAACCTAAACTACAGGTTACCATGCAATATCTTGATTTACATACTTGGAACTCAAGATACATTTTAAAAAACAAGCCCAAAAGTAAGAACTTCTGCTCTTTAAAAGTAATTTCATTGTGAGGTTCTTTTAAATGAAAAGGATTTTAGCCACTTAATTTAATAATTGCAGCTTTGCTCTTCATGAAACTTTAAGGAACTCATTCCAAATGTATAACCTTAACACCTTTTCAATTTGTTTTTATTTTTCTTTAGAAGTCCAAGCATATAAAGACTACAGCAAAATGGTAGTTCACTGCTGCAAGCTGATAAGCAACTTTATTTACCTTCATTTCAGTGAAGTTCAGCACTGTGTAGGCATCGCTGCGAGCACTGTGGAGGTACAGACTGAATATTCAGGGGCTGCCACTGTGAGGTTTTCCTAGAGCTGAGATTAATTCCTTCTGACTAAGTGTTAACCATGTGAGCTGTGACACTCTATTCAAGTAGGACTATTTGTTGCAAGATTAGTATGTGCATAGCACTTTGAGGGAGCTCTAAGCTGCTCTAGGGTCTACCAATATGTCAGTAAAACAGTACCCTGGGTTCACCTCCTCTCTTCAGTAGTATTAGTTATTTCTTCTCAATAAGAAGCTTGCTACTACTGAAATTCTAAGTCCAATTTTATGGTTTTTGCTAATGTCTACTTTGTACTTATGTATTTGTATATAACTAACAGTTTTAGATTTATTTTTTAAGTTTTCTTAGAAATGCTGCCTATAGCTTACTGACATATGCACAGAGACAGAAACTGCTGTAAAGGGGTAACAAATCCCTTCCTGCTGGCATAGTATAATGGAATAATCAGAACAAACACCAAGGAAATAAATTATTTTACTCCTGAGCAGACTTGACAGCGAAATTCCCCAGCCTTTTGGTTTTTTCTCCCTTAAAATAAAGATAATAAGGCTCTGTGATTATCTGTTGCAATGATGGTATTTGAGATGGTTTTGTAACTTTAACATTTGTGACTTGTAACATTTGTAACTTTAATGTTTCTTCTGCTTGTAAATAACTGATCTCTGAAACTAACGAGCGATCTCATGAAGAATAGTTTACATTTATAGTTTACAATCTTGATTCATAGTCATAAGAAAATTTATATTGTAACTGTTTTAAGCATCACTAGAACTTCTCTTGTATTTTGCAGGACAGGACCAAGTTACTCTAGCTCTATTGCCACAGTTTAATTTCCTTTAAAATTATGAAACGGTAAAATTAATTGTGGAACCATAAAGTCATTGAAATAATTGGGTTGAAAGGAATGTTAAAGACCATCTAGGTCTTAAAGAATGCTAAAGACCACTGTCAGGGGCACCTTTCACCAGACCAGATTGCTCAAAGCACCATCCAGTCTGGCCTTGAATTGTTTTATTTTTTTTAATAACTCTATCATTTCAAGGAAAAATTATCACTTCAGATTGCTACGAAAAGAATGACAAAAATGCCATCATAATAGCATATCATCACATGCTAATATTGTCAGCCTGATTCAAATCTACTCCCTCTGTAATGCCAATCCTGTTTGCCTAAGAAAGCGTAATTTAAAAGGCTGACCATTAGTTCTATATTCTTACACGTTGGAAATAATATATTCTGTGATTTTTTGTGCATAATTACTCTTCCTCTATCTGTGATAAAAAATAAATTTAGAACATATACATCCAAGTAGGTGTTAAAAAAAAAATCTGAACCTGAGTAACTGTTAAAAAAGTGTGCATTTTTCATCAATGTTACAACCGACACATATTGAAATTTTTATATACCTGTAACTACTGAATAATTTTTGTTATTCATATAAATATCCAAGCACAGTTTTTTAAACCTCTTAATCACTTGTTTTCTTTTATATTTCTTTTTATTTCATTAATTTTTGCCGTGGCTTAATAGCACTCCTAGATTTTGCATTATGGGAGAAGATGTAGAAGCAATCATGATATGGAAAATAATATAAGGCTAAATTCAAGCAAATTTCTATGAGGCAATACTCTCCTTTATTTCTGGACTAATACCACTTCATCCTCTGGAGAATACTGGCAACCGAAGGTAATGTTTTCATACTCAGCACCTTATGGTATGTTACACTTTTTTGTTTCATGAACTTCTTCTTTTCCTTTTGACTCTTGTTTTTATTGATAATTGATCAGTCTCTTTATATGATTTGTGTAAGACTGTGAAAAAATGTAACAGGAAATAATAATGTAAAAATCTACCAGTAACTGGAAAGAGATACCAAAAAGCAATCTGCAAAAAAGCATATGGTTTGGGAATCAAACTTGAAATCAAGAACCCCCTTAAATTATTCTCTAGGCTGTCTCACGTAATTTAGACCTACAGCATAGTAGAAAAATACCAGTAACATAGGAAACCTGAGCTTCTGATCAGTTCATAAGTTATGGTTTTTTGTATATCTTGGAGCTCAAAGTACTTTCTGTTTTAGGAAGGTACAAATCAAAAGGAAATCAATTAAAATACTTAGACTTCAATGAAGTTAAGTTCTGCTAGACCATCATCCCTTGGATTGTAGCAAGCTGTCATGCCAGTTGACTCTTGCAGTCTCATTATCAGTGTTTTGATTCCAATTTCTCTTGACATTTCTTTTCTTGTTCCCTATTCACCTATGATATGTCTCCCACTATAAGACAATAACTCATATATCTTTTTTTTCATCTCTACTGTGAAGCAAATAAGTAAATAACATAATCCTAGAGCAAAATCATAAAAGGGTTTGCCCTTTTCTTGACTGGATTAGAGAGTTTGTTTTATAGGTTGTCCCATATAATAGTACTTAAAAATACCAGAGAAGACTAAAGGTGTTCAACACAAATGCAATTTCCATGGTGAAACTCTAAGGTTACAATGAAGCCTGCCCATTCATTGGAAATTTTTGTGCTTGCATCTTATGCTCTTTTTCCTGCTCCCTTTACCCTTCGGTTTGCATTACATTGTAGGTAGCTCAATGCATATACTCAAATTTCTTCCTTCCAGAACTGTTTGGTATCTGTTTGCCCTTGTTGCTTATCCCCCCTTGATTTCAGTGATGTCATGAAATACCATCCGTTGCCATGGCAACGATCAGCAGTGTGTGGCGTGATCTGCAATGATTACAGGTCTGCACTGCTCCACTGTTTTTTCCAGTCAGTTCACAGAGACATCTTTTGTTTTGCAGTATATTCCAAGTTGTGTTATTAACATGCTTAACCAATTTTGTGCCTATATAAGTGCCTATTGTTGTAGAAAATACATTCCCCAAAGGGCTTCCCATACACCCTTTTGTTTACATGCGGAAACGTTACTTTAGCTCACATTTAGTTTTGAGTGGAATTGCCTTATATGTATTAAGAAGCGCATATGGAAAGGTAAATTTCTGGTGTGTTATAGCACTTAATTCTTCTTCCTGGGCTTAGAGGCAAATAGGCCCAAGAAGAAAGAATGGGGGTAGTTTGTGAGCAGTTATTAAATGAGGGGGAGAGTATTGTGCAGGGGGCTTTCCTTTAACAAACACTGTGACAGAAATCCTCCTACTACTCTGTTTTATTCCTTTTCTTTTTAAGAAGAAAGGTTGAGCTGTGATTTACAACCCACATCCATGTTCTGTAAAGGGAGAATTTCCTGACGGCATGTCTGCCTGTGGAAGAACTCTGATTCAGCTGTTGGAGAGGCAGCCATGGCTCAGCTGTTCTTATATGGCATGCAGCAAACATTTCTTCTTAAGCTTGTCTAATTACAATTTGCATCTGGAGGGAAGGTGAACAGAGAAGATCACTCTGCTTAATTTTGGGGTTGTCAGTGTTTCATACTAAGATATAGATGTTAGCTTCTCATGCACAATTTATTAACATGAATAATCTCAGCTAGCAATTATCTGCATTTTTGCACTGGGCTAGCAAATTCTTATGTTAAATTTTTCCAAAATGCTTGGCAAGAGCTGAAAAAAAAACCATTTTCTGTTTGGCAAGTATTTACCTAAATCTCCCTCTCTAAAACTTTATGATTATATTACTGTATACAGTATATACAGTAATATATACAGTACCTCTCGGAAAGTTAGTGGGAAAAATAATAAAATTTTTTTATCCATTTGTTTCCCTCCTTAAAGTGCATAACTGAATTTCCCTTTCCACCACCAAACCACACAAAATCCTCATGAAAACTATTGAATAAAACCTGCAACGGTGAGATATAAGACAAGTAAAAGGAAGAGCTCTGCTAAACAGTACAGATGTATCATAGCCCTGTGCCTGGGAAACACTGTCATGTCACAGAAAGGAGCTGTGCATGACTTCGCATAACTCCTTCCTGTTCTCAGAGTCATGGGATTCTCAAATTATGTTTTGTTTCACAAATCATGTGGTGCAAAAGAGTGGATATATACAGCAATAGAGCTGGTGTGTTCATGGAGCACATTCCAATTTTTTGTTGCAAGCAAAAGGTTGCAAAAAATGAGAGTTTCTTCATTTGACACCACAGCAGAGCAAACAGGGACAACAAGATTGACTTCAGAAATGTTTTTCTCATCTGAATTGCAATTTGACCCTGAACTGAAAGCTGCCCAGTGTTACAGCACTTGTTGTGGGTACCTTTCTTTAAAGGAAAGCAAATTTGTTAGCTGTTGCTCTTCAGTTAAAAAAAAAATATATAGTGTTATGTGCTCCTATTCTTTGGATAATACTTGAGCAGTCATGAACTGTGCTTCATCGTAATTTTTCCTTCACTATTTAGATTATAGGCTATGTAGAAGACTTCAAATATTTCAGGGATTTTCTTTGTTCTCAAAGAGAAACTTTAAATGTATTTGAAAAATGTAGCAAAATAATACCTTTAATGCTGTAAAAACATTCTTAACATAGTGACTTGAAATACTAATTGAAGAAAATACTTTGCATTCATTTCTGTGCTCTCAAAATGAAAGCCTTAGGGAAAGAAACTTGCCTTTTTTAGAAAGCAAGTCAGCCAAACAGTTCCTCTATATCTTATTTCCCCTTCAACAAAACCTACAAGAAGACATAAATATGTGATGAAATCTGTCAACTAATTTGGACAAGATTGCACTACTGTTTTAAAAATCAGTGGCAAAAGGAAGGATTTGTTTATTCCTTTGCTGGAATCAAAGATACTCTTTGGTAAGCTGGCACCTTTCTTTATATTTCTGTTCTTCCTGAGTCTCAACAGTATATAATGTGCTTGCATATAGAAAGTATTTGTGGATGAGTGCTAGTCATGAATTCATTTGGGATTTTGACATAAAATTGTAACTAGTCATGTATCAAAGAATGTTGATGCCATAATATGACAATTAATTTTACAATAGAATGAAATCATAGAACTATCACTGACTGTGTGAATGTCTGGCACTTAATCAAAGAAATGAAATTGCACCAAACACTAGATACTGATATAAATTAGCTGGGTTTTTTTCTCCAAATACATATTTTTGGATTGTGCTTCTCCTTGTCATTTCTAGCACATGTCCTGTGAATGCAAAGCAGTTAGTGTTAGTCAGTAATTAAGTTAGTTAGCTAGTTAGTTAGTTAGGATTTTGCAGGTCTCACTAGCTGATAAACATTTGCAGCCAATGGTCTGTCAGTCAGCACAATTTAGCTATCAAAGGAGTTCATGATTATAATGGAGCCTCAGTATCTGAGGGTTTCAGTTTCTGTTGTTCTTTACCATATCCTGTGTATCTGACACAGTTTTGCAGGAGAATGGGTTGTGTAACCTAAAGGTAGGTAAGTTCTGTTACTGCCCAGTTCTGGCAGAGTTGGTGCTGGCAGAGTGGATCTGCTGTCCCGTGCTCTCTCCGATGGCTGCAGGAATAAACTGTTTCTTTCCTGACTGCGTTTCAGCTACCATTCAAGTTATTTCTGTGACAGACTCTTACCACTAGGGAACCAAACATATCTGTTCAAAATATTAATTGTCTGGATGTAGGCAGATAGTAAGACAAACAAACAGGAAGGTGTAGCTTCTAGACAGTGGGTAATGTCTCTTTACTCAGGCCACTGATATGCGAATGGGGCAATGTTGCACTAAGGGTATAGAAATTTGGAAGAAAATAAACCCCCTTGTTTTCGTGATGGTCCTCAGAGATTAGAGGGGCTGGGTACATTTGGTCTTAATTTCTGATTAAAACCAATTCAGCACTGTAAGTCTGGTCACTCACATTCAATAATAACTTTCACAAGCCCAGATGCACAAGTTTACCAGTCTGATACTATAGATTTGGCAGAGTTCAATATGCACTTTCACAATACAGATTCACTAATACTGTGATTTATTGAAGCAACAGGACAAATATTCAGAATTGCTGGTGATAAATGCACTGACTAGAGAGTGTTAATATGTGCCACTACAGAAGGTGTAGTAACACAAATGTATCAGCAGTATATACACACATATATATATATACATATGTATAAAAATAAATATTACCTATTCTGCTCTAATGCAGGTGGAGACACAAAGCTCAACTGAAGGTGGGTGGAGGAGGGACACAATCCATTAACTGACCTCAAGCAAACAGGGCTGTTTCCCTTTTTTCTTTTTGTTTTTTTTTTTCTGAAACCCTCCTCCTTTTACACTATAATTTTTGGCACTTTCAAAAGGGACGGAACAACTTCATGTTGCAGGTGGGACTTTGGTGACTGTGGTCCTGCATGTAAGGCATGTTCTCTTTTCTCTTGGTTTACATTCTTAAGGGTGTGAAAGTTAATATGCAAATGGCTCTTAGTGAGGGTCTTGGTTACTTTCAGTCAGAATTTACAGCTGATTCAAAAGCTAAAATAAACACTTTGTTCCACCTTCACCTGCTTTGGTGGCAGTAAAGGTGCCTGACCTTCCCCAGAGGGCATTTATGCTCATCCTTAATGGACCAGATTTACAAGCAAGGTTTGTTATGCATGGTAAAGGGGGACTGAGACTAATGGCTTCTGCTCTGAAACAACATCCAGTCATGAGGCTTCTGCTTCACTCCAAACATTATTCAGTCATTAGGACTTGCTTGAGCCAGGTGCAGGATAAGCTAAGGGCCAGCTCACGTTTTAGTCAACAAACCTCATCAATTCTTCTCCAACTGCAGGCTCTGGCAGTAGCAAATCTGGCAATTTACCACAAATAAATGCCTGATGATGATCATGCACCCGTACTGATGCAAGCAAGCACAAGAGAGTGAAGAATGCATTACATCAGTGTTCTTTTTATCATTATGTTAATATTTCAAGCAAATGATACTGCACTGGGAAAAGAGCACCTAGGAAATTTTCCGTGTGAGTTGTGGCTGTAATTAGCTAGAGTTCTAAGTGAGGAGCAAATTCCTGTAGCCTATTAGCATAATTAATACACAAGCAATACTAAATATTTTGCATTTTAACAGACATTTTGTCAAAAAGAATAAATGAACGAATACATATCTGTTGTTAAAAATGCGACTGGCTCAGTAATGATTGTGACAAGACAGTTTTGTTCTTTGTACTCTCGTTAAGGAAGAGTACTGCTCTCTCTTGGCATGGAGTGTTTTATCATGCAAATATTGCAGTGGTACTAGCCCCTACTAAATTCCATTTAAAACTTGCTGAAGGTCTGCTATATCATAGCATCACTGAAGTTTTGAAGCATTACTAATATGCCAGCTACTTGCTTTTGGGAGGGGGAGATATCGCGCTGAAGGTTTAGAAGTTTTTTCTCTCCATGTCATAGCTAGCTGAATACACAGGAGAGAAAGACTTGAAAAGTATCATCTGCTCCTCTTATAATGATGCTTTCTCTCTTTCAAATGAGGAAAATGTTTAATGCAAATAGCAGTCTGCATGAAACATACTATTATATGGCACACTTGGGATTTCCTCAGAGACCTGTAGACTGTAACTGGGTGCCTCAGGTGATGTCAACTTTTTGAAATGTTCTCCTGAAGAACAAAGCTTACCGTTTCAGTATATTTGTATTTTTCACTGGAGTTTTTTAATATTTAATTTATCAAGATCAACTTTGTAGCCAAAAATTTTTGCATAGATTTTTTTTTTTCATTTTCTTCTGTCTAGTTTTTTTGGTCTGTTTACAAAATCTGTCTGTCTTTCTCTCATATAGCTCAAATAACTGATTGTGGCAAATAAACATTTCGTTTATAAAGAAGTAATGAAATAACCTCTAATCTTGTCTAAAATGACAGAGGTAAAATTAAAAAAAATAAAAAATATATATACATTTCTACTCTCAGATATTGTACCTTTCTTCCTCTAGATCTTCATCAAGGTAGCATTCCACAGTTACAGATATAGTATATTCTGAAAACATAACTCACGTAATATGGCCATTATGGTGCATTGTAAACAAATTTGATCAAAATAGCAGGTTCTTCTATCTATACTTGGTATGGGAAGATGGCTGGGGTTAAAAATTAGTGGAGACCAAGAATTATAAGGTAAAATACAGCTGCTACTCCCTGGATTGAACGCAGCTGACATGCTTCACGATGATTCCCCATACAACGATAAGCACCTGCTATGGGGGATGGAATGGAGGGTGGAGTGGAGTGGAGACGCTGCAACCTCCCTCCCCAGAAATCCCTGAGGGAGGGGAACATAGTGGTACTTTGTAGCTCATAGGACCGTATAGTACCTGTTAGCCAAGGGAGATAGATGAAGGGGTTCTGCTGCTGAGCCAACAACTATGTCAAAATCCCTTTCCTCAGATGCCAAGATGGGACCACCTCCAGCAGGCATGAGAAGAAAAGTGAGAGAGTTTTACATCAGTCAGAGGTAAAAGTACTTACAACTGAAGTCACTCAAACTCTACCTAAAGAGATAGTATAAAAGTAGGTTGAGAATAGAGGGAAAGTTGAGGAAGACTCCACCAAAACTGCTGAATCAACAGTCAACAGGCTGAATCTCTCTTCCCCCCCTGTAGGGGTGCCTATTGGATAAGAATTACACTTTACATGCATTAAATGCTGTGGGATTAAAGCTTCCTTTATAGTATAATACAATGCTTTAAAAACGTTTTTGCAGTCAGACACTATCACTAACAACCATCAAACCTTATTAACCTGCCACAATTTGTATCAATAAAGAGTATTATTCCGTAAACTGTTAGAGTGAGTCCTTTATACAGTCCAGTGGCAGATAACACATTGGGAAGACTGCTGAGGGGTCTCTATGATGTTAGCTTAGCCCCTCCCATAAAGGGCAGTTGAATCACCCTCTGATCTGGTGAATCAATTTGGTGACGGGTTCCCTTATGGGAGGCTGACAGGCTGGTCGGGCTTGAGAGTTTCAGCTTTCCTGGGGCACTGATAGACGAATAAATCACTAAAGTTCAAAAAAATCTGCTCATATTAAAGGTCGGGTAAACCCCCATCCCCTCTTCATGCAACACTTGGACTTCAGGGTCCCTTTCAGCTTGTTTTTTCTCACATTTGTCAGAGTAATTTGAGTGATTCTATGAAAAAATAGACCTATACTGGGGGTTACACCAGTAACCAGGTAGAAAGCAGTTCTAGCTCTCTCTTCTTGTTTTGAAATCTGCTCAGAAATTTCCTCTCTGCTACAAAAGCGTCAAGAAAAAGATTCTTTTTTTCCCTCTTAGTTATAACCTCACTCAACAAGGAACTTTACAGTTTTTATCTGTAGAATGCATATGCTTATTTTTGATCCTTTATATGGGTTTTCCATCACCAGGTATTAAGCATCTTTAGACCCTAATGCAAACAGAAGTTCAGATGTAGGTTAGAAATTAGACTGTTTTCCTATGTCTAAGAAAAGAGTCAGTCAGCTCTGTGGGGATAAAGCAGAAATGTGAATCTAAGTAATTAGGATACTTTCACCAGCTAAAATTTGCATATATATATATATATATATATGTATAAACATCCAAAAGCAGTCAATATTGACGTTGACTAAAAATTTTTTTCTGGAATGATCTTGAACAGATAATTGAAATTTGGTGATATAAAGCCTTTATTTAGGGAAAATAATTTATAAAAAAGCCAATAAAGAGTTAAACAGTATGTTTTGAGTTAAACATGCATGGAATAAAATATTTCATTGAGCTGATCAAGTTAGGTCATGAGAGCTGTCAGCACTAAGATGATAACTGTGCTCAGGTCTTCATGCCTTGTGAAGAATATATGATCTAGCTATGAGGGACAGTTAAGAACACTGGGTTCTTGAAATCCATGTCATTATAGAAAAATGGAGTTAAAGCAGAATAGTTGAACTTGTATATAGATTATATATATTATATATTATATATGTTATATATATTTTTATCTATTTTATATATATATTATATATGAAATATAATTGTTACCTTTTTCATTTCCACACTCTTGTAGTGATACCAAAATCTCTCTTTAGTAAACATCACTTTGAACCAGAAAACAAAGCAAAACAAAACTGCTTCAGCTTTATCTAGCTTAAGCTGTCCGACCAACAAACAGAAGAAAAAACAGTGTAGGACAGAAAGAGATAAAGCAAATATGATCAAGAAATGGTTCAATGGACAATCTTCACTAGCTTCTTTTTTAAGGTAGGCTATACATTTAAAATTACATCTAAACAAAAGTATGGAGAGAGTTTAGAAGCCCAGCTACAATAATTTACAATACAAAGAGCAATAATAGATAATTCCATGATTAAGCAAAAGTAAATAGATAAAAGTCTGGACTGTAAAGGTGTCTAGGCATTTACATTCTAACAGTCTGTAAACTTGGAAAGATAAAATTATATTAGCTGTTTTTAAAGTCTTTTAGGAAAGTCTCTTAGAAATAAAGAGGATTAAAATTTTAGTGTCAGGAAGAAAAAAAAAAAAACAAACAATAAAAAACACTCGACATACACACATGCAAAAAGCCAAACAACAAACCAAAAAAAAACCAAACACCAACCAACTTTTAATGTGTTGGAGGATGTATTATAATTACTTTTTTAATCCACAAGCTAAACATCATTTATTGCATTTGTTTCTCTCAGTAGGACTTGACAAATGGCCACAAAAATGACCAGAGGGCTGGAGCACCTCTCCTTTGAAGACATTCTGAAAGCTGGGATTCTTCAGTCTGGAGAAGAGCAGGCTCCAGAGAGACCTTATTATGGCCTTTCAATGTATGAAATGTAAGATGTAGAAATACTTCACCACAACATGTAATGACAGGATAAAGGACAGTGGTTTTAAACTGAAAGAGGGTAGATTTAGATTGGACTTCAGGAAGAAATATTTTGCAAAGAGTGGTTAAACACTGGAACAGGTTGTAGATGCACAACCTCTGGAAGCATTCAGGTTGGATGGGGCTTTGAGCAACCTTAGTGAAGACAGCCCTAACCATGAGAAGGGCGTTGGACTGGATGATCTTTAATGGTCCTTTCCAACTCAAACCATTCTATAATTCTATGATTTTATGACATATTTTTTTCTAGTGAAGCTTGAAAAAAAGAGATTGAAAAATTCCAATAAATACTGCAAGTTCCAATGTTCATATAGGTAAAAGCAGAAGGGGGATGCATTGACGTTCAAGCAGAAATGGAAGCTTATTCCAGGGACTCTCACAGTTGCAGCAAGGCTGCAGCTGAGTGGCCAAAACACACACACCAGGGCCTTCTGGCCATGCATATCAAAGGGCTGTAGGGTATGGGTTGTACTGTTTTCTGAGCCCTTCATCTTCTTTCCTCCACCTTTCCCCCGCCCACCTCCCTTCTCCCCACTTGCGGGAAGGATACTTCTTTGACATCTTCTTCAGATAAGAAGGTTCCCTGTTTAGTCTGGCAAAGGAGCAATTTCCAGGGGAAGGACAAAAGGTGGTTGTCTTCATACATGCTCTCAACACGTGTTTCTTTAGCCACAGCAGGCTTTTTGAGCAAATCCAAAGCAACCTGCCTCCTCATCCACCTCTTGTGTAGGTGTCCCACCCACCCTACAATACAAACTTTGTTGTGTTCCTTTTAAACATTGCAACTGTTATAGATAAAGAATGGATTCCTCAAAATCCACACACCGGAATCCAGTGAATAATTACTGGAAGACACAGAATTATTTGCTTTCAACTTTTGGGTTGTTTGGTTGAGGTTTTTTAAAGGAAAATCCTTTTAACCTATAGTACCTTCTATTTTTACATGCACGAGCTTCTGTAGAATTGTATTATTCTACAGTCTGAGAAAACTGAGTAAACAGTTTTCTGTTGGATTTTTTTGTTGGGTTTTTTTTTAAGAGGTTTTTTTCTTCTATTTGATTGAGGAAGAAAACAAAGAGTGAGTGTCAGGTGTCTGAACAAAGCATGTCACTCAGACTGAAAAAAAAATAAACTAGAACTGGGGTTCAGATTTTGTATTGTGTTTTTAATTAAAAGCTTCAGGGTGGAGTAGGGGTGTGTGCAGGATCGGCTTCTGTCAGAAGAGATCAGGAGCTGAGCCCAGTTCCACCTCATTCCAAACGAGGCCTACCACTGGCCAAAATATGAGTCCATCAGCAACTCGTGTAGAGCTTCGGTGATAACATATTTAAGAAAGGGTAAAAAATGCTGCGCAGCAGCTGTGGCAGAGAGAGGAATGAGAAAAATAAAACCTCCCTGCTGACAGCAGGTTGAGAGAAGGAGGAGGTGAGAGGAGGTGCTTCAGGCACTTGAACAGAGATTTCCCTACAACTCTAGAAGAAGACATAGTAGAGAAGGTGGTTCCTGGCAGCTCATAAAGAGACCATACTGAAGAAAATACCACACTGTATCCAGTGAAGAGACTATGCTGGAGCAGGTGGATATGCCCTGAAACAAGCTGCAGCCCATGGGGATCCCCTACAGGAGCAAACTCCTGGCAGGAACTGCAGCTTATGGAGCGGAGCCCACACACTGCTTCTATGACAGGATCCACCTGTGGAGGACTCATGATGCAGCAGGCCATTCTTGGAGGACTAAACCACATGGAAAAGATTCTATTTTTAATTAGAATAAAATTAATATTCCTCAGTGTTCATGTTAGTACTTTTTTCCTGAAGATCTACTTGTGCTGGAAAAGGGTTATGTTGCATTTTTTCAGTCTCTTCAGTCAGCACCTTTTCTTCTTACAGGACTCTTTGAGAGTAATGTTTGTTTTAGTATTGGTTTGTTTCATTCACAAATCCTTACTCTTTCCATTAAAACTTCATAAATTACTTTCATTAGTTATAGATTTGTGAGCTTCAGTAATGCAGTATGTATGACAGGAGTCTCTCCTTAAGAAATTAAAAATTAATCACTTGATCATTGGATTGAGATATTGAAAATTCTTTGATAGTTTATGTTATGGATGTCAG
The DNA here is from genome assembly GCA_035584735.1 of Pseudotriccus pelzelni. Lineage (NCBI taxonomy): Eukaryota > Metazoa > Chordata > Aves > Passeriformes > Tyrannidae > Pseudotriccus > Pseudotriccus pelzelni. The sequence goes on from JAWMRA010000078.1 coordinate 77,215,699, forward strand.
TCTTCCTCATTTTTCTTACATTACTCTCTATTATCACCCAGATATGATGTACTTGGTAATTATTATTATTTCCATCTTGCTTAAGAAGAGTTCTACAACAGCTTGTGCTCCCACATCCAGCTCTTCTTAGATGAAGAATTGCTTCTGCTGCCTCACACCCACCTCCTGTGTTTCATTCCTCATCTGCTCCATAATCCCAATGTGGTAAATTCTGCCTCTCCTGCCTTTTTTTCCTTTTACAGTATTCTCCACTCACTTCTGGAGGGACCAGGACTCTCTTTCCCCCAAGTCTCTGAAGTGCATGGGAAGCATCTCCTCAGAGTGAAACTGAATTGAGAGACTGGGAGAGCTGCCAGGCTCTTTTTTTTCTGCTTATAAGAGCAGCACTGTTAAACTGAAGTTCATTCTGCTTGCCGAACATCTCTAATAAGGTGCCTCCACTTCCAGAGCCAGTAAATTGGAACTGAAAGTTAGCCTAAGAAAAAAGAAAAAGAAAGCTGGCCTTTCTCCTTCCCTGCAGTTATTATAGATTTACTTACTTTCCACAGAAATGCGGATTTTCTTTTCAAAGTTTTCTCACACTTAACGAAGTTAACTTACATTAGACATAAGCAAAAAGTGCACAATTTTTCTAGATGACAAATCCTTTTGGGAATGTTTTATCCTAAGAGATTAGTGTTTAAAGCAAATACAAGTTGCCTGTTAATATACAGAAATACAGCAAGTAGATATAACTTTGTTTTTAGTGTTTGGTACCTCCTGCACCACTCTTGTAAATCTGTTTAAATATTCAGTCACATTACATGAGAAGCGATCACTAAGTCAGACAAAGAAAAGTTGTCTGCTAAAATACTGGACTGTTATCTGTTTTTCTCAATATTTTTCACTCTTAATTAATTCCCACCACAATAGACAAGACTGTGGAAAATTGGGGTATAGGCCAATTCTGCTACAGGCATTTTCAATCCTGCTTACCTCCTGCCTTTTGCTACCAAAAGCTATAAGTTGTAAATGCTTTATATTAAGGTCAGATCTTGGGGAAATGTATTTGAAATTTAATAGCAGTCATGAGGTTTATATACTGAAAAGGGACTTCAGGATGTTTGGAAGCAATAATAAAAGGCAGAAAGCTAACTATTAAAATGTGTTCATAAGGAAAAGAAATTTAGTTGGAGCAGCCATTTTTAATAAAAATATTGCTTGCAGGAAAAGAACTGTATGAACTAATGGAAGCTCAGTATAAACTTAATGCTTAGACCAAAGGATGGAAAATATAAGAATGTGTGGCTTGTCATATTAGGAGAGACAGTTCATGTGGCCATCTTGGAGATACATCCACATCATGCGGATCATTGGTCACTTGTCAGAAGAAGGAATAACACCTTCTTCTTACCAAAAAAAAAAAATTTAAAAAAAAAAAGAAAAATTTTATTTTTCTATTGTGTGCTGATGTTGAACTACCTCTAAGGATTTCAAAATTATGGTGAGACAACTCAAGCTTCCAGAAATTTAATGATTATGTATGGCAAAGCTGATTGTGGATTTGTGGAAAAAAGGCACAAAAGTCATAAAATTAATTAAAATAATAATAACTATTGCAACCACAGACAATTACTTGTCTTTTGAGATCAGACAGGAATTATTTCTCTCTCTTGGTGCCTTATTTGATTTTTGCATTCTTTTCTGATGATTCCAAGTGCTAGGAATTTGATATAAGTTTGACAGTTAAATGATGACCTAGGTCTCCAGTCAAATGAATCTTTCCCAAGTATTTTTTAATGTTTCTTGCTAAAACTGTTGGGGTCCCAAGGCATGTCGCCTTCCTACATGGAAGGCTGGTAGTCACCAGAAGATGTGTCTGATTCCCATGATATCAAACCATCCTAGACTATAGGGGGTTTCTTCAGATTAATGGGAAAATCATGTTGGGGATTAAAGCCTTCTAAGGCTGTTCAAATACACTATGTTTACTTAACGTATTCATTTGTGGCAAATGGCTTGACATTAACCAGTAGTCATGAAAATCATCCTTAAATCAAATTATTTACCACCTCCAAAATAATAATCAAGTTTAGAAATCTACATTAAGAAAAAAGCAAGGCAATTAAAAAAAAATCACAAAACAAAACCAGAAATCCTTGCTAATCACCTTAAAACAAAATTATGCTTACAATGTCTGTTTTTTGGTCACAGGGTATTTCTTTTCAGAAATTCTTGACCCTGCAGGCTGCGCACCTCAGATAACAGCATTCACTGCTGAAGCGTGCTGATTTTACAAACTGGTTTTGGCTTCATTGCAAAACCATCCAGAGGTTCTACTCAGATTTTATGTTTCACTATCAAGACAGTCTCCAACCACCAGTAAGCACCCTTCACTGGCTTCCTCTTCTGACAGGCTACAGTTTCATATCATCTTTCAGCAGCATACTACCCAGCTCCCATAATCTTCTCCAGCCAGTTCCACGTGGAATACTGTCTTTGGTATTTCCTGGGTCTGGATGATTGGGGCTACACAGAACTGATGCCATACCCTTTGAATGGTGGAGGAGTTTGCAAAGGTAATTTTCAGTGTTTTCTGTAGCAAGGGAAACAATTGTTCCCTAAGATTTTGATTCTGGGATTTTATGATTTGTCTTTCTAGGAATTCTGATTAGAGATCAAGATGGTGTTTTTGGCCTAGGTCAGACTAACAGGATGATTAGAAAAGATTTTTTTCATTGTTGTAGCAAGCAGGCTGCTTTTCAGCATTGTCTAAAAGCCTTTACTAAAACTGCCACCAGCTTTCACCTCTTAGGTTTTCATCTCCTTAGTATTAGAACTGTAAAGAGAGATATCTCTGGTTTTTTTCTGTGTGTTTTTTCTGTTGAAAAAAAAAAAAAAAGAAACTTCAGCCTAATTTAGTAAGTCAAAGGAATGTAGGATATTGATGAGGATCTTGGTCTGTACATTGTGTTCTTGTAACAAGAACAGTAGTGGATTATGACCTATTTCTAGTTTTTAAATACGTTGTAAGGTAAGAAGAAGCTTTTGGCAGCCTATGTTGCATGCAGCTGGCTTTATGTGAACTAAACTTCCATACCACACAGTTGTTTTCTATGTAAAATAAAACAATGTATTGTACATATAACCCTCCCCATAGACTGAGGATATATTTTGTGTCCAAGACGTAACTTGAAAGGAAGTAAGTAGTGTTTGAGAAGTCTGATGAGTATGAAGCAAATAGAAATGAGGAGAGGAAAAGATTCAGATTGCTTTATTTTGGACCATGTCTTTGTTTCGGAAAAAGGGGAGAGGGATATATGTGCAATACGTTGTTTTATTTTACATATTGCATCTTGCAGTTATTGAGGATCATATATTCATAGCTACTTTAAATTTCACTAACAAAGAGATTATATTAAAATCTCTGAACATTGAAGATCATTAAAAATAGAAGACAACTGTGCAGTATGACCTACCAGTATAATATTACAATGTAATATTGCAGTGATAAATATTAACTCATTGCCTTGGGACTGGCAATCCCATACAGGATGAAATGTTCTGATTTATTTCAGCACGAGGGTTTTGCACATATTTAATCATTTACATCTATGAGCATTGGCTTGAACAACAGCAAATTACAATTGTAGCATCTAAGTACTCCTTCATCTTGAATTTATAGTTGCACAACACCTGCAGTAAAGCTGGGAAGAAAATGAGACCAAGAAAGAGGAATCATGTGTGGAAGGGTGTGGTACATAGAAAAGGGTGGATGCGGATGCAGGGGCATATGGTTGGATAAGGAGACAGGAAGAGAAAGCTCACATTTGCTGTATTAGGAGAGAAGATACAAGAATTTGGCCCAGGTTTTTAGGAATAAATCCACACGTGAAACTGTGTCTTTAAAAAAAAACATGGAGTGTATGAGTTTCAGCTGAGCTGAACAGACTATTTTGTTTCTTGATTTATCAGCTCTTTGTTACCTCCGACACACCCAAAAATCTATAGAAAAGTAATATACTACATTTCCTTGTAGTCTGGTAGAAGTGCCAATAACATGCTGAGGAAGTCAAAGAGGCAATGAAAACAGGAAGCACAGTATCAGTGGAGGATATAACCTACCTTGTTACAAATTGGAGAAAGGTGATGCTGAAGCATGATGATAAGGCTGAACTTTTAGATACATGTCATGACTTCTTCATTAGGTTAACAAAAAGGGAGGAGCAACAGGAAAAGAAAAATATTTGAAAGCAACTGAGAAATCATATTGGAGCCATAGAGAAAAGCATGCCACCTACCAATAAAAACTTGATAAATGTAAACAGAAATAGGTGAACAGCAATATAGAGGAAGCTAATAAATTAAGAAGGTGTTTAAAATGAAAAATCTGTGTCCAAGAAAATATCATACACTTCAACAGGAAAAGTGTAAAAACACAAGCAAGATGGATCACAAAAACACCTCAAAAAAAACTTGGAAAGATACAAAACCTGATACTACATATTTTTTTTTACACAACGGACAGAGGAAGCTTCCCAGAGAATCTTAAGAGATAACAGAGCTACTGAAATATACAGAGAATGTCCTAACTAGACAATGGTTATAACATTGATTTTTTTTTTCCATCCATGTTAACTATGGAGGAGTTTGAAGCATAGAAACAGTGACCCTTCCTTACAGAACGTGTCAGAGGTTTTGTCTAAAATTGAAGTATTGACAGAAAAGGTTATGGATCAATGAGACAATGTCAGCAATAAGAAATCACCAGAAACAGATGGCTTCTGCTCCACAGTTCTGAGAGAACTGAAGTATGAAACAGCCAAACTATGAACTACAGTGTGTAGAAAACTGACTCAGTGTAAAAAGACTGGAATATGGTTAAAATAATGCCAACTTTTTAAAAAGAACTCCAGTGGAACTATGGATGAATAAAGACTGGAATTAAGGGACATATGGATAAAATATGAGATGTCACAAAACTACTGAAATTCTTTGAAAAGATTAACATGTACTTAGATAAAGGAGATCTGACAACCATTCCTTTGAATTTGCAGGGTGCTTTCATTTATGTGCCTCATCAAAGGTTTTCAAGAAAACTAAACAAAGAAAGTACTTTTAAGGATAAAAGCTAATAAAAAGTAGGAAACATAAGTCAGGAACCACCCTTGCAGTGAAAGACAGTTCACTGCAGAAGTTCCATAGATATCTGTGCTGGGTTCTTTGGTGCTCATCATAATCACATTCATTCTGGAAAAGGGAGGAGAATGACAGAAGTTGCTGACTTTGTTAAGCTATTTGGGATAGCAAAGATGATTTCCAGCTGTGAAAAACTGCAAAAGAGAAATGACTGGGAGCTCAACTGACAGCTGAAAGACAGTGCAGACAACTGCAAGTTAAGTCAAAATCCCTGCCTGAACTAATTTCCTTCAAAGATCCAAATGCTATCCTGCAGCAGGAATAATGCAACATAGGTTAGAAAATCACCTTCCTAATTGTCCAGCTCCCAGTTTCTCAAATTTCTTGCTCCCTACTTGTGCTGCAACTGTCTTAAAACAGCTGTGAAATAAATTTACTCGAGGATCAGTGCTGGACCACCTCTCCTATGAAGAAAGGCTGAGAGTTGTTGTTCAGCCTGGAGAAGAGAAAGCTCTGAGAAGACCTTATAGAACCTTCCAATTCCTAAATGAGACTTAGAAGAAAACTGGAGAGGAACAGTTTACAAGGTCATGTAGTGATTGGACAAGTGGTAATGGCTTTAAAGTGAAAGAGGATGGGTTTAGATTAGGAAGATGGGTTTAGATTTTATGAAGAAATCCTTTGCTGTCAGGGTGGTGAAGTACCTGGACAGGTCACCCAGGGAAGCTGTGGATGGCCCACAGACTGAATAGGGCTCTGAGCAACCTGGTCTAGTGAAAAGTGTCCCTTTCCATGGCACTGGGGGAGGAACTAGGTGATCTTTAAGGATCCTTCCAATGCAAACTGTTCCATGAATCTATGATTCTCTGACCTGGTCCTTATTCATATCATAGAAAAAGCATAAAACTTAAAGGAGGGACAAGCACACTGTAGTTCCTGCAATGTGTTAATGAGCTGAGCTTTTTCCAGCTAGAAAAGAGTTGTGAAAAATCGATGTCCACTGTTGTTCTTTTCTTAAACAGAAAAAGAATTAATTCTTTAATGGTAATTGCTTGCATTCTATATTATGAAGTACACTTTAAATAATAGTTCCACAACTCCCACAATAACCAAGTCTAGATATCACAAATTAAGATGGAAGTTTTGCCATCAATTTAAATAAAAATACCATTACTATTACATTTGAATAGTATCCACATTTAATACATTTCAATAGAGAAGTGTTCAATGCTTTCTTTTCTGGTTCAAGAAAACAAAATGTCTTTCAAAGACATTAATCTGAAAGTGTATAATTGACACTGTGGAACAGAGTTGTAACCGGGCAATGTGGCATATTACACAGAATTGAAATGTTGTTTATAGAAAAGGAAGAATCAAGTTCAGGAGATGAGGCAAGATACTGTTATGATTATTAACCAGTGTTAACTAAAACTGATCTTCTTGGAAGAGAAGAGTGTGATAAAGATTGTACTTTTGAAAAGAAGAGCTGAAAGAAAAGGAATAAAGAAGTTTTCTGCTGTTACTTATCCTATCAAATCCAATTAATAAAGCTATTAGGAATCAAGTCAAAACAAGCAAAGAGGTTAGTCTTCATGCAACACTTAGAAACCTTTCCAAAGACTGTTGTGAAAATAAGAAGATTATATTAGTTCTAAAGAGTCATTCAAAGGAATATAAATCCTTTCAGGGACCTGAGCTCATGACACTTAAAGGCTGGAAGGTATTAAGAGGAAATATCTTGTATTCTTCCCCAGTTTTTATTCTTTCTGAATCATTAATACATATGTACCCTGCTTATTTGTTTTCTTTTGCAGGTGGAAAGAAGATACATCTTTAATATATCCTCAGAGCCTTCCCTGAGAATGAGGTTGATAAGAGATATTAGAGGGTGGGTGAGGAGAAAGTGTTCAAGGCAACAAATTTGATGGGAGGGGGGCAATGGGAGAGACAGAATGAACTGAAGGTCAAAGGCTCAAATGTGGAGAAATGAGGAACACAAAAGATAACCTGAAAAACAGGGACACCCCCGGAAGCGCCCTCTGCTACCCAAAAAAAGTCTGAGGAGCTGGCTGATGGGCATGGCTGGGACGAATCATTGGTGTGACCCAATCCTGTGTAGCCTGCTGAAGTGTGTTATGAGTTTATATTATTTAACATTATCTGTTTTCTGTGTACAACACAAAACAGTTCCCAGTGGGAGAACACTTTGACAAAGATGTGTGTGTTGTTGGCAGTGGGCCTGCAGGCTGAATGGGCTGTGATGAGAAAGGTGATTTTAGTTTTCTGCACCAAAACAGGGTCTTCTTTCTTAGAAAGGAGGTTAATAGCCTATAGAACTCTGAAGGTAAGTATTAAATGTGAAGATGTTTTCCTTGGTTATACAGGAAGCTGTTACAAGTGGTTGATGTGCCTAGGCATATAGCTTTAGGCATTTTTTTGATTGTTTGGGCATTTTATAGAACAGTAAATAGAGGTTTTCAAATGACTCAAAGAGGTCAGTTCATTTTAACTTACTTCTAGGCAGAATGCATTACATATTCAAGACGGTAAAAAATCTGTAGCCAGGTATTTCATTGGTGTCAGTAAATCTCACTTTAATTTACATCACTGATATCTTTGATCCTGCAATATCATTAGGTAGCTACAAACTATAAAGATAATGCTTTTTTTTATCTTATAGCATTCAAACAGTAAAAATACTCTCTTGGATTTTTTTACTTGCTGAACACACATGCAGTAAGGAAGTCAGTTTGACATAAATTAGGTGCATTATATTAACATAACTTTTCTTGGTTTCTTCTTTTCCTTTTTTTTTGTTTTTCAGCAGTAAGTCTTAATTTGTAAAAAAAGCTGATATAATTGCAACGGACTGTTATAATGAGACACTCAGGACTGAAAAGCATTGCAAGTTTAGCTGCTTTACTAGTAGGGGAGGAATGTCTTGTAGTACAAAATCTTCAAATAATTTATTTTCAATATACATTCTGTTCACTTTCTGCATTTCTGTTTATTGTATTGTCAGCCACAAGGAATAAAAAGCAACTCCTTTCAGTTACATAGGAACATGCTATTGCTTATAATGGAGGTGTAAATGCTAAGCATATTTTATCCAGTACAGGAGGAGGGTCCAAATACTATTCTTCAAAGATTCAAGTGAAATAAGACATCCAGTTGATTAATAACAAGTAATGCAGACTTTTTTTTGCTATTTATGTTGTTGATATTGATAACATTCTTTTGACATTGGGATCAAATAAACATGACGTTGAAGGATCAAAAGGCTTATTTAAAAAATGCACTGAAACGTATTCTAAAAATGTAAATGGCCAGTCTTCGCGAACGAAGAACCGGGGAAGGTCTTTACACCTTCCAGCCTGCGCATTGGATTTTT
>JAWMRA010000078.1:77226299-77327897 GCA_035584735.1 Pseudotriccus pelzelni
CCTGGCTGGAATCGAACCCAGGCCTTGGCGGTGAAGGTCCTGCGATCTAACCACTAGGCCACCAGGGGCTCCCTGAAATGTATTCTAGCACAATAATAAAATGTACAGAATAAAACCTCAACTAACATGTTCATTCAAAAAATTCCAGTGAATAGCTATATCAAAATTGTTGTCTTGAAATTTTCAACAATATTAATTGCAAAATTTTATTAAAACAACCTCTTAGAACTCTACTGTTGGCCCATTTTCTATGTATTCCCAGCAAAACTGGGTTACTTTGGTTGAGTTGTTTTGGGTTTTGGAATTTATTTTTTTTTTCAGATTTAGCCAAAATTCTTTGTTTATAGAATGTTGGAAGTTTTCCGAAAGGTGTTCACAAAAACTGTATAGAAAAAACTTTGTCACTGACTCCCTGCAACTGTGTTTTCAACCAGCAATACTTTTATCTTGCCCTTTTTCCCACTGCAGGATTATTTCATGCAATATTTTCTATTGTATCAGTCTTGCTTGAGCTTCTTCAAGTAATGGGCCTTCCACCATTCTAACAGAAAAAAATCTGTGGTAAGGATTCTTTAGTCTCAAAATCTAATTAATGATAATTAGCATTTGGATTAGACAATTCAGGAATTGTATCATTTACAATTTTTTCTAATATTAAGTATCATACAACAGTACTTTAAAATGCAGTCATAGGTTATTTTTTTTTATTTTATTATTAGTCGCTGTCTTAAAGGGAACTGCAGGTAAGGTAAAATCATCTCACGTGAACAAGTTCATAAACAAAACTGAGAGTAGCAATTGCAGGTGAGAGACCTGGGCGCTTGATTCTGCACTGTTGGAACGACTGAGCATTTGGCTTTGGATCAAGCACCAGATTTATATTTACTGTCAAGGAGTAGGAAAGTAGAAAGAGTTACTGGAAAAATTTAAAATAGATTTTAAAAGTAGAATAAAATTACACCGGATGTACTAAATCTAAAACACTGTTTGAATACGTAATCAAACTTTGCCCCACAATCAGTGTCAAATTGTTTATTCTTACTATGTATAGGAAAAGTGAACATCCCTGTGTTGCCTATTTTAATCCATGTTTCATGATGCTACAGGTTTTGTATGAGTTACTGTGAGTTTAGGAGTCACAGAATAAACATACATAACTGCCAACTCAGATATCACCTGTTGATTTCCAGTTTTGGGGTTTTTTTTCCATTTCTACATTCCTCCTATCATTCAATCAGAGTAAAATGCTGACAGATTTCGGTCTAAATATATGATGTACTTGAGTCCCAGATTATTGCCTCCCTCTTGTTTTTTTTTCCCACTGTTACTTTCTCCCAGAAAGAGCATCTTTTTTTCCTTTTTTTTCTTCTTGCAAATAGTCCTCTTGGTTTATTAATTTTAACCACAATGCAAACCTTTTTGACTCCTATTGTCTTTTATTTAATGGATAAACTCAGAGTGAAAAACTAATCCATTCAGCCTCTGTTGGAGGTTCTTCCATTCTGGTCCACTGTTCTATATCATCATGTATATTTAATTGTTTACAAAATTTCTGTATTTTTGTAATATAAGGATACAATGATGCAATGAAACAAGTTAGTCTCAGTCAAATTGGTGAGGAGATATTCTCTAATATTTCAATAAATTTTGAATAGCCTGATGCATTTCATTCATTCAGTACTGTTTTCTGTAGTGTGTTGAAGGAGAAATTATTTACCCATCAATGAATTTATAAAACTGTAAATTTATTTACTTACAGTTTAATTTCTTCCTTCTGTCCTGAATCTTTCAAATTAATGATATTTAAATTTATTACCATGATCATTTTCACAAGAAGTCTTAATCACAGTATTGCAATAAAATTATCAGGAACCTAAATATTTCAGGAGGAGATAATAACTATTAAAAGTAGTCTTTCTTTTGGCAAAGACTGATGCAGCAGTTGCTTTCCTCTCTCATTTTGTCTCCTTGTATTTCATTTTCTTCTGTCTCTAGTATTGTTATACAACCCAATATATTCGTCATTTTAATAAAACTGTGACCCTTGTCCTATTTTAATAGTATTGTTTTCTAGGAATTTCTTCTGCAATCTATGGGGGGAAAAAAGTGCCTTTTTTTTTCCCTTTTGTTTTGCATGCTTTTTACAATTAACATTGAGAAGAAATGTTGGTCTTTCAGCATGTGATTTTGTTTTTCATCACGTGGTTTGAATTTGTCTTTTTTTGCTCATCAGTTTTATTATGATGCGTCATTTCAGTATCGTTTCTCTTTCAGACTGGGGGAGTTTTATTGGATTGTGACAGATATGTATGCACTTTGAAATTTTAATATAGTTCAACAATTATTTTAATATTTTTAAAATCTTTTAAAAATGTATGAGGGTATTTATTTATGTACTTGCAAAGGTGATACCTCCTATTCTTATAGTTTCTTATAATAATGTTGAACAAATGAAACCTCTTTCAGTTTTTCAATGTATTCTTATCAACCTAAAGTAATTTGCAATATATTTCTGAAAACACTGCTTTCCACAGAGGCAACATATCCTACATAATGCTTTGGAACAGACTGAATTGGCTCCATAAAAATTCATTCTATGCTTTCAAAACATTTTTGTCTAAACCACATTTGAATTTCACATATGGAAGATCATTGTGTTAGATCTATAGGGGAAAATAAAACAGAAACGGAAAAGCCTATTTTTATGACAAAAAGATGGAATCTGTTACATAATGAAGGAAAGATGTCTGTAAGAAATGTACTGTTTACTGAGTTAACATAGCAACAGGGTGAGAATGAGCTTATTTCAATGTCATTTTAATTTAATTGTTCCTTTCAGTAGAATCAAATTCCTGAAGTAATGTGATGCATCTGTGAAGAAATCCAATCCTAAGATGCTCCAGGGCAAACATTTCCAAGAGAAGTAAGGAAATTTTCAGGCCATTGTTCGAATCAGCCATATTAAAGAAAAAAAATATCAAAACGAGATAAGGGCAACAAGGAACACCAAGAGAATGGCGAGCCAGTACTTGGAGAGGATTCTAGCAGAAGAGCACAGCTTGTTTTGATGAGCAAAATAAAAATTGAAGAGGGGTATGATTACTGTCTAGGAAGGGAAGCTCTTAGAAAGGAGAGGAGCTGTTAGAGCTAAATATCTGTGTTCACAAACACATATGGGAATGGACTGGCTGTAATTAAATTTAGCGCAGATATTAAAAGATGCTTGACTATCAGAATAAAGATGTTCTGAAATACCTCTCAAATCAGAGAAAAAGGGCCAAAAATTTTGATCAAAGATTTGTGCCAAATTTGTTGCTCATATTGTTATGGTTTGATACAAAAAAACTCAAATCTTAAATTAAATCTCAATATCTTGTTTTGAGTGATTCTTTTTGAGCTGCTCTCATTTTGAAAGATTCTTTCTTATTTACAACTGATGCATTTTGTGCTGGTTTGACTGTGAAGAAACCTAATACCTTTAACTTGTTTTCAATATTTTTTTAAACTCTCCTTCCGCTTGCACCTTATAAGCTAGTCGACCACCACTTGTTCCTGAAGGTTTTTGTTTCCTTCTGCCCACATGCTGAACTAAGGGGAAGGATATAAGATTTCAGAAAAGGTGTGGAAATTCCTTAAGTGGACACACAGATCACCATTTTTAAAGAACAGTGTTATGCTTGTTTTAATCTCAAATTCATTCCATACTGAAATCCAGAAAGTGCATAACCAAGTCGTAGCCAAAAGGTAGGATTATGAAAAAAGTAATACATTTCCAATAGTGACAAATAATCATAACTGATTTTATGCTGAAATCAGGATTACATTTTACGTAGTATCATTTTGTAGTGAGTAGCTGATGGTTTGCTTCTCCATACCAAGGAAAAAACCATGGTGGTTATCTTCAGCATTGTTTAGAGACTTCCATTAGAAAATGCACTGAATGTATCTTATTCAAATTGAGTATCCAAGACTTTTCACATTCACATCACCAGAACGGGAGTAGGGGAGGTCAACCTTCTGCTGTGCCTCCCTTTCAGAGCAGCATGATGAAAAATACCAAGGAAACAGAGATTCCAGAGGCCAAACATGCTGTCGATGTACATATCAGATATGAAGATGAAATCTGTCAGATGTATTTTCAGCTCTTCCATACAGCTCAGTGGCTGAGCGCAGTCAAATATCACAGGAATGTTTCATCCCTCAAGATCCTGCTTCTGTAAAATAGTTGAGGCACATTCTGAAACTTCAATAAAGAGAATACAGAAAACTGACTGAAATAAAATACCATTGATAGCTTCTGAGAAGTCCAAAGGGACAGGATAGGCACACTGAAAGTTCCCCTACCAAAAGTATACAACATAGATACTTTAAGAAACTGTCTTTTGTGTGGTGCCAATGCTAAATGGACAGAAGACTCAGTGAACATATGCCACACTACAGGAATCAGCTTCTCTGAACTCCATCAGCTACCATTAGATCTTTCAGTACTGTTTAATTCCTTTAAATTATATTTTAATTCAAAATAATACCTCTAATGTGTTGCTAACTCTGAGCTACTATGATTTTTCGAGCTACCAGCAGTGCCGTGTCAAGTGTCACTTGACAGTATTGGCTGACTCATCTGCAGACCCTTAGGCTTCTGTCAGGTAGTTCATTTGTCACAACAAAATGATTTCTGCCTGTCCTCTGTAATCACTTCCCATTTATGTCTATAAAATACCATGCCTTGAAACTAGTTCATTAACTTTATGTGCAGCAGTCACAGAGATGTGAAGGTGGCATATGTGATGAATGGAAGGTGCCCAAAACATGGCTGAAAAAATTATATTAATTTTCTATTTAAGTGTTATTCCTAGTAAGAAAAATAAGATCATCTAATAGTTAATACCTGTCTCTCATATATCACAGCCGAGATTTAAGTTTACAAATAAAATTTACACCTTTGCAACAATTATCAAGCATACTAACTGGAAAAATAACATGCATATATGCATGTGTGTATGTATACGTATGCATATAAAATGTAATTAATTTCAAACAGCAATTCTAAAAATAGTATTTAAGTTCCTGATAGCTAGATGAATTTGACAGCATTTAGAATTGTCCCACTGTCTTTGTTTTGATAGTTATTGAAGGCAGTTGCCAGGATTCAGTATTTTTTTTTAAATTTTCAGGATAAATATCAACTTAGAGTACTTTCTGGAGATACCAATTTCTGAAAATGCTGACCATGGCTGATAAAGCAGAGCAGTGTTCAAAGCAGTAATACATTCTAACATAGTGCAGCCTTTCATAAGCTGTGGAAAGAGGTTCATGAACGACTTGAGAAGAGGACAAAAACTTTAACAATGAATTAAATGAAAAATTTGATTTGTCAGATATTGATAAACATACATGTTTTGAATGTTTCATCAAATATTTTTGAATGTTTGTTCACAAAAATATTGGAATAAAATCATTCTTCAACTGGCAGAGTAGATTTGTAGAGTTCAGGAATAAATTATAACATGTCAGAATCACTCCTTTCTTATCCCTCTATGCTCCAGGTGAAAATTCTTGCAGGTCCTGTTTCCTACCTAATTTCTAATCTGGTATTTCTTGTACCCACATCTTGCCATTCAGGGCCAATACTTTTTCTTCTTTCACCCACATCATCCTACCACAGATCACACTTCTATCTGTGACACTCCACTTCTCTTTCACAGATTCCCATTGTATCAAGCCAGTTCCTTTCCCAGCCTCTTCATCCTGTTAATAATCTTTCTTTTCCTCTCAAAGATACTATCTAGTTAATTCTTCTTTCTAGAGTTGCTTCCTAGGTCTCCTGAGTTTATACTCCCAGACAAAAAGAAATTAATTAATTAAGGTCAAAGTTTTTAAATCACAGAAATTTAATGTATATCTAAATGCATATTTTAAAAACTGCACTTGTCCATAAAACAGATTAAAGAGAACCATAAATCTGTACATGTATGTCCCTGTGACATCTCTTTATTTTTTCAGTCAATCTCTCTTCAATATTCTCAGCAGCAGTAATGCTCCAAAATAAAACTCCATATATAGCTTTATTTAGGGGGAATTTTACCTGTTAACTGGTATGTAATTTTTAGTCACGTATCAGAAGTGAAAAGAGAGCACAATTGCAAATAGGATGTAAAACCACATCTAAAAAGATCATATAAAATCAGATTTCAGGATACTTCATAATTTAATCTCTTAAATTTTAATTTTCAAAATCTTCATTGCATCATCCCCACTCAAAATATATTTGCCACAGATTTTCTACAGTGTCAACTCACTTCTTTATGCAGCATAAAAAATGATGTGTGTGTGTGTGTTGTGTATGTTGTGGGTTTATCCTGATCTTTTCCTAAGAAAGTTTGCTGTTCACATGCAGACGTATGAGGTGAGCCTAAATGTTATAAGGGCGCTGTTCAGTCCAGTACATTGCATACATCCCTTCTTCAGAGGAACACGTAGAAACTTCACAGACAACTATTATGCAATAAATTTTCCTGGGAAAGAAAATTATTAGGGAGTTTACTGCTTTTTTCTTCTGTTAAGACCATAGGAAAAATAATGCTGAAAATTCTGTATAGCTTTTTGCAGTTATATTGCACAGATTACTTCTCTATAAAATGGCCATTCAGCGATGTCAACTGATATTAAACACTTCTTTTTTTAATATCATCCTATATCTCAGATGACAAATTATTCTTAATGTGTGAACTTTTAGAAAGCTAGACTTCATGAAATGAGAGTATTTTTCCTTTAAGCTACATGAAAATGTCACTTCCCTCCTCTCAGCATGCTGGGCAGGTGCAATGTAAGGTGGAAATGAGATCTGGGCCTTAAAAACAATTCTGTCTCTACAGGATTCTCAAAAACTGGAATACGTGGCAAGTACCTTGATGACAGGCAGAATGAAAAAGAAGGGATGTTTTTGAAAGCAAATTTTATCTGGCAAAGGAGAAACTTTTAAAAAGGCTGCCTAAATTTGAAATGCAAGTGAGATGCAATTGTTTCCTTAATAAATAAAGAAGGTTTTTTAAAACAATCTGGTAGTAAATTATAAACATTTTTTCTCAACACATTTTTAAATGAGATTTATAAAAAATTTCTGTGACTCACTCTTAGAGGAAAATAACATCTACAAAGGTCAATAGTAAATTTCAACTCACTCTAGCAATTTAAGAATTACAAGTTCATTCAGAACTGACACTTCTCTGACAGTATCCTCGGTTTTAGAATATTTCTATGAAATGAGGTTGAGGTGTAATCAAATATTTTTAATATATAAAGAAGCACAGATCTTTATACATCTTCAAAAATCTTAAAGATCCTAAATTCATTTGATATTAATACATTTTTTCTAACACAATTTCCTCACAATTGTTAATCCTGAAAATGATCTATATTATCTATTAGCACCTTAAGAAAGACATCTTTTTCCATATGACTATCTAGCTTTTCAGCTGAAGTCCAATAGTTGCACTGTGCTGCAGTCTAAGAATTAATTGCATCATAATAAATTAAAAATAAACTTCCCCTGCAATAGTACACTGTAACTTTTACATGTGGTTTTATCGTAACAAAGAAAATTTTAGTGTAACTATTACTGAATGCAAATATTTTGCACAACTTTCCAGTGCTTGCTTCACAGTTATCATGCTACATAAAAATAGCAGTACATCATGCTGTTTACTGAAAACTTTTAGAAGAACCAGCTGGTCAATTAGAGAAAAATGCTATCAATCTTTCTTTACAAATTTTTTTTTATTAAAGCTAGAATCTCTAACTTAGAACATGCTAATAAGCCATATAGAACATACAGAAAGAAAAAAAAAAGTAATTATTTTCAAATGCTGTTTTCTCTAATTTATTTTTTTTCCTAGGCATGTTTTCAGTAATTGTTTTCTCTGGATATTTCCAAGAAAAGAAAAACTCTATGAAAATGATTCAACCATAAGTTTAGAAACTGATTCCTTTAACTTTTTTACAGTTTGGTGGTGGTTTTTTTCCATTGTCTTCTAGAATAAGGAAACCTGCGACCCCTTTCGGCACTTGGATATTCCTTTCCATGTAGTGATGAAGCCTTGCCAAGATCAAGATGAGCAATGGTCCATACTTTAAAAATCACAACTGACCTTTCATTCTCACTATTAAAGACCATAAAAAGATGAAAATTCAAGTGGCATTCATCTGCTGTGCAGTTTTTACTGCAACTGGTGCAAGTATCCTGCCAGATGCATTTTTTCAGCTCTGATTTACATTTTAGTTCAGCACTGCAGTACACAAGTGCCTTAATTTAAAAGCATACATAAATCTGTCCTTATAAGCTGAAAAATGTGGAAGGGTGGATAAGAGCATCAAACTGACATCTGTTTGTAATAAAACCAAAGTAATGAAGTTCACCATTCTTGAAGTGAAACATTAATCCATCTATTTCCTCCCTCTGCTTCTTTTTAACCCACATGGGGAGAATTCAAAGAGTGAGATGTTACTAAGATCATGAAATATGTTACCATGATCATATAGACTAAGAGAAAAAATCTTTGTCATTTCATTTTCTGGATGCAAACTCTGTTTAGCTCTTGTTGGGATGACAAGATGTTGTTACTTCTACCGGTTCTGCAACTGATAAGTGGTATCACCGTCTGAGTTTTGTTTCTGTGAACTATGATGAATTCAAGTTAATTTTACACTGGGGGAAACTTTTTTGCTCTTTGGAGAATGTCCATCGCTTGGAACAGGAGGCCTAGGGAAGTGATTGAGTCATCACCCCTAGAGTTATTTAAAAGACACATAGATTTGGCATCTGGGAAGATGGTTTAGTGTTCAACTTGGCAGTGCCAGGTTAATGGTTGGACTCAATGATCTTAGAGGTCTTTTTCGACCTAAATGATTCTATGATTCTGTGATTCTATAAGGATGGGTATGCAGAAGAAATAATTATACGCTTCACTACTTTTAAGTGGGGTTTGGTGGCATGCCCTTCCTTCTCATGCAAGAGTTGGAGGCAATTGCCGCTCAGTACTGCTGGAGACTACGCTTGCCCTCTTACTGTTGGCATGTCACCTTACTTTAGCACTGAATTCTTGCAGAGCCATGACTGCACTAATCCAGCTGGCTACAGGACAGAGAAGCTTGCAGGACTTGCCACATGCCAGTATACTGAAAAGTGTTGCATCCTTTAAGAACCTGTATGAACTGTGTATAGAAACTGCTGCTTCAGCTTTCCCTGCAGGAGTGGGCTCTCCAGCACTGCCGAGCCCAGCCGGGCTCCGCTCTCACATCCACCCACAGCTCACAGCATGCAAGATGCCCAGCTCAGCAGAGGCATCTCAATCAGTGTTGTAGCTAAGCTATATGGCAAAAACAAACAAACAAACCCCCAAAACAACAACAAAAAGCCAACGAAAAAAATAAATCTGCTTCACTTCCAACTTTTTTCTCCTTGCTTATAAAGCTTGTAAAGACTTCTTACTCTCTTTCTGTCTTCCATCCAGTTTTTTGACAGACCATGGGCTTTTGTAAACCTGCAGTTTACCCTTTTAAAAGCAATTCTCCCACTGTCATGTTGTTTCCTGAATTTTGGACTTTATCTCAGGCTATGTACTCTGCAAAGGCCAGGAGCCTGGAACAACACATGAATTCTTCTCCTAGCAGGAAGAATCAAAGCTGCTGTACATACATCTTTTCACATATAATGCCTTTTGGAGCTGGGATTCATCCCTGACCGCCTTCTCGAACTCAAAATATTATCACTGAGATTGATGAGCTGCACAAACATATGCTGAGTTTGATGGAATATTCACACGTTTTAGATTCCACTTGACTGGCACAAGAAAAGAACCCTTTCTTATAAAATTATTCAAATCATCAAAACAACATTTATCAACAACAAACATAGAGCCACTAACCTTCTAGACCCTGACCACATTTCTGATCTTGGTCATGATTACTGCAGCACTGGGGAGGTGAGCTCCACTACAGCCTTGTCAACAATAGCAGGCCTCAGGGTAGCAACCTTTACCAGGAGTGATGCAGAAGGAGGTTTTTGCTTGTTGTGGGCATAATACCACCACAGCTGTTGCAAACGGAGAAGGTTCTGTAAAAGGAGGATGTGACATGCACCTTCCACATGATATGCTAATCACAAAGTCCTTCTTACTTCAAGGACAGCTACACTAGAACAAGTTGGTTCCTTTATGAAGACTTGTCTCTCATCATTCTAAGTAGTTTATGTTATTAATTGTGAGAATTTTCTGTGTTTGTTAGGCTTTCCTCAGTCTCCAGCTCAGCAAGTAATTCTGGTGCCTCTCCAGAGGGCCACAGAATAGAGTTCTGGGTGAATTTGGATTGCTCGGGACATCTGGACATCAGTTTGTCCCTCCCTCCACTCGGAGGAGGACAGCTTAGATCAAGTGCCCAAGGGTATTTAAGGGCCTTGACCAGCCTAGCTTGGCATTCTTCTGAAATGAAGAGTCCAGCATCCAGATTCACTGATGAGAAAGAGGCAGACTGGTGAGATAGAGTCATCCCAAATAGTAAGCCATAGCTTTTCTGAACGAATTTTTTTTCATAGATTTCTTTGAAATGATCTTTGAAGAAAGTCTAAATAATTACAGCGTCTTACATCTTTTTAGACAACTATTCACTTATTCTGCACATGTGGAGAGGAAATAACTCTAAATATCTCTACACACTTTTCAGATATGTTCTATACACTCAAATATATATTTATTGACCCAGAAAATTGCTTTTCAATTTGTGTTAATTTATTTTAATTGCAATTCTTTTTAAGTAGCTATTATAAATGGTCAGTTAGAATAAATAACAACAAAACAAGATACTAGATAACAAAGCAATCAGAATATAAACTGTAATATTAGTTTTCAATTAACATTTAAATTTGTTATAATATCTATTTTTCTGATTACCAATATAAGTACCAGTAATAAACTTAAGTTTCAGTCATAAATAATTGTACATGAACAGATATAGATTTTTTTAAGAAAAATAAATTAATCATACAACAATCATAGGAGTAACTGGGGGGGAGGGGAACAAGATTAGAAAACACATAAAATAAATGTTTTTAAATGTGTGCATTTTTCTCTTTATAAAGAGCTTGAAATCTTGATTTTTTTTAATTATTAAGAAAAATATTTTTACAAATAGTATTAACTTTATACATATTTTTTATATTATGTATAACTTATGTTCATTATGGTATGTGTAGATGATATATATGTACAAACATACAGTATCTCTCATATAGATGCTATGGATATGCCTTGTCTGATATCACATATATGTGCATATAAACATATATATTCTCTGTGTTTATGTTTAAATATCAGAGTCTTACAAAGTACAAATATTTTTTACAATTTTAAAAGTAGTTGTATGATTAGCAATATTCAAGATATTATCATACATTTTTGTTGGTGAACTCTTGAAAGAAATTTTATTTCTGATTAATCAGTGTTACCTGTGAAACTGAAATGAAAATGTCTTCCCAGTCTTATCAGATAATTATTATTACAGTAATTTCTGAAGTAATATCATATACACATAGGACTGGAGACACATATTATCTTGAATATCAAACACATACATGTTTTAAAATCATAATCTAGGTTATTAGGTGTTACGTTCTGATAATGACCTTTGTGCCTCAAAAAAATTTAGGGCATGTAGTTGAACCTCTTCAAATTCTCAATTCACATTAAGCAATTAAAGAAATTGTTAATAAAGGGTACCTGAGGAGATTTCTTTTTTTTTTCTTTGAATATAACCATTCAGAAAATGGCAGCGAAAACAGTCTGAGCCAAATTTCAAGATCGGGATGCTGCAACACAATTATCAGCAAAACTTCACAGAGCAATTTTCTTTCACTTTGTCTCTCATTTGGACTCTGTAATTCAGAAAAAAAAAGAAATTTAAATTACAGTTGCTGAATCTCTGCCCTTCATGAGAAAATCAGGAAAAAGATACGAGATTTTCAAGAAATGAAGGCAAATAATCAGTAAGCAAGAGATACATATACTGATTAAAATTTTAACTAACTCAGGATTGCAAGACAATGGCCAGGGAGAGAGAATATGAGCTACACAGCAATTTCACAATGTGCAATTTTACTGAGTGATTGTTACCTTCTCTATTTTTGCCACTTCTACAACATTTTTCACCATTACCATCACTTCATCATTTTACACAGAGAATATGACTGCAAGAGGTGAGAACTGGTGGAACAGAAAGCTTTTTAATGTTAATTGTACAAAAATTAAATATGTAAATCACCATGACTTCTATTCCTTCAAGGATAAAGCAGAACATAAGTTACCTGTTTTCCAATTTTGTATGCCAGTAAGCTGATATTTTGCTTCAGTTAATTTATGATTTGTTTCTTGATTATGAACCTTTGAGAAAGGCTATAAATTTATGTGAAATAAATGGATTAGCTTGGAAAGATGCATTCTGCTTTGAAGAAGGCAAAACTAAAAAGTTAAAACCAAAAAAGCTGATCTGAGCAAGCTCTGCAATAATTTCATGTTCCAGGATAGGCATCTGGGTATCATGTATAGACTAAACCCACTGCTCAACCCACTGCTCAAATGTATTGTGCCCACACTACCCACTCTGCCTTGCCTTCTGTTCAGTTTTTACATAGAGGATAAAACCTACCACACTCGTGACTGTGCCACTGCCGGAGACTTAAGTGTGAGATTTCTCTTTAGCCCCGTGTTTGTCACCATTTTTCACATTGCATTCCTAGACTTATCCAAAAGCTTGGAGTTAAAAAGCTAACTCGTAAGGTTTACTGGACAGCTTTCTCCCTCCCTTTTCTCCTCCATGTCTCACCACCCCCTTCTTCATACACACTCACACAGGTAGGTAGGGACGAGCTTCTAGATATGTAAAATTGGTGGTTTGATACTTGCCTTGCTAGATTGTCATAGATCTGAAAATCTCTTCCTTTTTGTGGCTTTCTTCACTCCTTTATTACCTTTTAGCTGATGCTTACGAGCATTCTATGGTATCCTTCTCCAGTTATTTCTGTTGTTGAGTGTAGGACTGGTTCTGTGTGCATAAGCCAATACTTCCCAATGAGCCTGCAGGAGGCTAATGCACATTGCAGTGGTGTTACCAGTGCAATGTGTAAATGCTAGGTAGCTCAGAAGTTTCTGGTCACCTTAAACTGGGAACTGCAAAGATAGTTCTGCTAAGAAGCTCTTAAGTCTTTGCAAAACTTTCAAGCTCTTACTGGAAATGTTCCGTTTCTTCAGCCCACCCACATAAGAACAGTGTGTTCAAAATAAAGCCAATAACAGAACTGCTAATAATTTAAAAGTCAAGGAAGTTACCTTGAATAAGTCTCACCCTTATTTTTGTATTTCAGGAATTAATCAACAATATTTTCTGACTTAGTAAAATCAGCAGAAAATAAACACATCCAGGTTAGCTTCTGTGAGAAAACTATTAACCTCTGTTTAAATGCACACTGATCTAAATCTCAAAGTGGTAAACAGGAGTTACACGTGATCACTATGAGCATTAAAGAGTGGAAGTTTAGCAGTCATTCTCTACATTTAGAACAAGTAATTTCTCTTATGAGTTCATTCAGCAACTGTGGGAGCCGATACTGAGGTTTCAGTGATGTGGAAGTGATTGGAAACAGTTTATGGAAAGTTACTTTACATTTATTTCAGAGCCAGAAGGAAAACAGAAGGAACCAAGTTATTAATTTTTTTAAAATATTTTATTTGTTTGAACATGTCAGTTTTCGGTGCTGTAATTTATGTCAGGATTTATGATTACCTGATCACAAATCTTTGAGACATAAACCCCTCAAATATGTTTCTCTATGTTACACATATGCAATTCAGTACAAACATTGGTACAGTGAGATACATGTCTAGTACTTCCTGTTTCTTTGGATTTTTTATGAATCTGTGTCAAAACTTATCTTCTCTTAGGCCCTATCATTGTTATTTTCAGTTTGTGCATTCATTAGTACTAGGAAAAGAGATTGTCAAGTGTTTACTTAACCACAAAATTTTACTACCCAAATTATTTAAGTTACTAAATTAAATGTTAAATAAACTTCCATCATTTGGAATGCTTGTCTGAAAGAACATCAAATGTCTTGGGAAAAGCATGTCTATTGTCATTCCAGTTAAAAAAAAAAAGCTAGTAGAAAATAGTTAACCTGTACAAAGAGACCTGATGAAATTTTAGAAATTTAGCACTCAGCTCACCACTACAAACAGGAGAGCATTAAGTTTACTAAAAGCAGTTCAGGTCACCAAAACTAGAGGGATTGTTCCAATTTAATCCTGTCATAGGGGGCCTTCACTGAATTAGCTGTTAAGAAAGTGCCTAATGATGCAGGGCATTTTTTATTGCCAGCAGTTTTCAACTACTGTCTTCAGAACCCCATGTACAGGTGCCATGGAATATCATGTTGGGGTTTTTTCATTGAAACAGCATTGCTCTTGATTCCTGAGAGATTTTGATAAATTCTGAAGAACCATTATCCAAAAGAGATTAAATGAAAGTACTGGTGTTTCTGAGGTGATTCTGATACATTCAGGATTCAGAAGTACTGTTTACAGGAAGAAAAAAGTTTCTTCCTGGAACATAGTAGTGATGCCCTAGAGTTTTTGATTTTTTAACTTTCATAGACTTTAGAAGTAGTTATGTAGTGAATGTAGATTCAAATGCAGCTGTATTATATTTCTCAAGGTATTATATTTTTTAGCAGTATTTTCCAGTGAAAGTAACAACTTAACAGTACAGTAGCTTAACGGTTACACATACCAAACCCCATCCCATATCAATCCCTTGAAATTCCGTTAGTGGTTTAGTCTTCTTATCAAGGTAGAATGGAAGAAAAACACCTTAACCTCTGCACGAGAAGATGCAAACATAGGCCCAACGGCATTCAAGCCTGGAACTTGGAGGAACTTCAAAGACTGCACATGCAGTACAGAAGATGAAGATGAGGAAGAGGGAGTCCCAAACTCCCCCAGACTCAATTCCCAAAAGGGGCATGTCGGGGGGCAGAACGGGGCAGAACCAGGGGATGGACGAACAGGGATTGGATGGAAATCATTATAAAATCATAGAACCTGTGTTCAAAGGCATGCATGGTGGCTTGTATTCCTGGGGCCTGGAGGCTCATTAAAGCTTCTACTCTCCTTATCTTATCTCCTACACTAAATTGGCCTGGAGTCTTTTTCTCCGTGGTCTTTTAGGCAACAGCTAAGAAACAAGAAAATTAAATGTGCTACCAGGCATTGCTGAAGAGTGAGGAGAAAATCAAAAAATATTCAGATTTCCTTAGAAGCATTTAGCCTGCCAATAAGTCATGATCAAAACTTTCTCAGAAAATTTAAATATTTTCTAACTTTAGGTGAGATAGAAATAACAGATCTTCATGCTATGCTTTCAGTTTTGGTTCTTTCATGATTTAAAAAAAAATAAACAACCACCCCAGTTTATAAGTCTAAGCTTTTCCCCCTTATTCTCTTACTATACATATGAACCTATCTGTAAATCTTTACTCATTGAGGCTGACAATTAGAACTGAGAGTCACTTGCATGATGGGTGTATTTTCTACTTGGCAAAGAGGGCAGATTGACTGATTTAATTGTCATGTCACACGACAGTGTTATAGTACCTGAGATCATATGAGTAGCTATCTCTCCAGAATACAGACAACCAATAGGAATATTACCTCTCCCACTGAATTTTAGGGAATGATTAACTCAGGTGATTTGCAAGTGGACTGATATTGCACCATTCCTGGAGATTTCAAAGAGAATACGTACTCCGTGATGTGATTTTTTTATCTCCATCAGCATCTGACAATGGACCCATCTAGACAAACAATTCAGAAGTTTGTGTTCCACTTTCACGCTATCATTCTGTCCCAAGGACAGGACGTGCGCTGTTTGGTTTCTTGGTTTTTTTTTCAACATGATGGGTTTTAGTATTTTTTAACATAAGGGTTTTTTTCCCCAAGTAATTCAACAGTTTGGACTTCAGACTACAATTCAATAAGTCTAAAAATATTCTTGAACGCATTTCACTAAATCATATACATGCTTAATCATGCCTGCTAGTCCTAGTCACCTCTTAGATATGAATGAATGTACTTTGATAGAAAAAAATATCTTTAAAACTGAAAAGGTGTTATAGGATTTCTTTAGAAAAATAAAATTTACTCAACTATTTCCAAAACCAGCAATGAGAAAAAATAATTTATATTTTGACTGCTGTGCTCTTACAGTTGGCATCCTTTCTCTGGCACACAGAAAGGTCCTTGAGATGAATATCACTGTGGGGGTTTGTGCTTGTTTTTCTCCTCAAGTAACCAGGTTTAAAGAGATAAAAACTGACCAGGTGGTGGTTTTTCAATGTGCCTAGACTGCTCCATGTAGTATTCTTCAGCTATTTTGGTACCTTGTCTTTAGAAATTCTCCTTTAAGTACTTGCTCTTGAACATTACTGAAATGAACTTGTTTTGATGAACAGCTCAAACCCGTGAGTGAGCCTGGAATCAAACCTTGGTGAGCCAGGAACCAAATTTCCACAACAAAATTTCCATTATCCCTTTATACCATGAGTCACCAAAACATGTGCCATTCATGTGGAGACCAAATTATTCTGTCAAGCATTCAAATTTGAAATATCTGAACTTCAATTTGCTGTATTTCATACAATCTTTTTAATTCATTGTTCTTCCTAGGTGTTCCCTCAATCTTTATGGGGTTTTTTTAGTTATTGAGTTATTCTACATAAATTATTAATACAGTAATTTTCCTATGGAAATGCAGACAAAATGCATACCAAGGAAGATAAAAAGAGTATTTGGCTTTAGGAATTGGCAATGAGAGTGGAAATCTTTTCCTTGCTAAAACACTGATGTAAATTATCTATAACATATAAGATAAATGTCTTGATCCATAATCACCCTGGATGTGAAAGATTCCTGAACCTGTGTAAAGTCTCATTTTCTTCAAAGTAATTCTGCCTTGCTGTAGGACAAACACTGCATTTTGTGGTCAAATTCATCTCTGGGATGAAGGAGAGGCAGGAAAGAAAGAGGGAACGAAAAAGTGGCATGCAGCTGCATCCTACTCAGTTGAACCTAGGGATAGAGCACAACATTATTTGTGACAGCATGATATATTAATAAGCTTATTAAGTAGCTCAGAATATGTCATTATAAATATTTAATTTTTTTCAAATGAATGTGTAACTTTTCTGCTGTATAAAGAGATATTGCAGTATAAACAGATTCTTCTTGCAATCCTCCAGCTCTACCTGGAAAATAAGTATAGCGATCTCCCAGAGTTTTCTTTGGATTCAAAGAAAGCCCTGAGGTTCCCTTTGAAGGGGGATTCCTGGATACTGCTAGTTAGTGAATTTCAAAGTGCAGGGTTTAAACTGACAGAGACAACCTTGTAAAAAGGAGATCTGCTAATTCATATCCTTTCCCTGCGTAGATCGTAGTGTAATAGATGAGTAATTCAATGTTTTTACTTCAGATGTTTCGTGTATTGCAATTGTATTTAGTCTGGCAGGTTTAGTTTTCCAGTTGATATCTGTACAGCATTTCCTGCACTACCATATGTGTTAAAGTTCTATATTTTAATTCTGTTAGTTTATTTTCTTATTCTAGTGGTACTTGCCTTAGAGATCCCTGTAAGATACAAGTAAAAAATATTCTTTTATTTCTCTTGATGACTATCTATACCATCAGTGTATCCAAAAAGTGAAATATTATCTATACTTTTCTGAGAGTGATTAAAGAACAGGTTCTGACAAAATTTAATTGTTTCATAAAAATGTTATACCTTGCATATTTGGATGCATGCAGAACTTGTTACACTCTTAAATGAGTGCAGGACAAAATCTGTAGCCTTAATATCTTACTAACTAAATAGATATTTCATTGTCTTATCAGAGTACCTCTGAGAAAGTAATTCACACTTTTCCAGGAATAATTCTATGTGCCTTCAGTAGTGCAGTAAATATTTACTCTTCTCTTTACACACTATGTTGTACTCATGAATCTGGGCAGGTTGACTCATGGAGGGAAAATAATAGTGGGGGAGCAGAAGGAAATGATGCAGTTACGACACTCACAAGTGCTTGAAAAAGAGAGTGAGTAAAAATGTTATGAAGCTTGCAGTAAAAAAATCTACATCATGACAGTCCAGACTAAAACTGACTCTGAAGAACTGCATCAGGATCTTATGATGCTGAATAAAAATTGCAAATAAAACTCTGTATCACATGAATAAAATAAAACCTGGAAGTATAGAAAACACCATGCACAGACTATTATGGTTCAAAAGTAGCTTAGCATTGCTTAGGAAAGATGTTGGAAACACAATGGATAGCCCCTCTCATTTCAGAGGGTGTTCAGGTCATTATGGAGAACAAAAAAGAAAGTAGTGGTATCCCACTGTGTAAATTTATTGCTATGCAACTTGTCTACTGCTTGCAGTTCTTGATTACTCATCTTCCCTTTTGACCAAGGCTACAGAGATGACAAGGGGTAGGGTCACAGAAGAGAAGAAACCAATTGCAGTGCTTCTGTCTAAACAGCAGAAAACAAATGGATATAATAAAACCATGAATATAGAGAAAGTATAAAAGGAATAAATATTCACTTTCTGCTTAAAACTACTGGAGTCATACCAAAAGGGTGACTAAGTTATGTTCTTCTCCTTTTCTTAACCTCTGATAAAACCAGGATGTGCTATTTAGACCTTTAGTATTAGAATCAGTATACTTCTCACTAGCTACAAACTTTCAGGATAAACCTGCTCCAGCATGGTCTCCACGAGCCACGGTCCTTCAGGAAATATCCAGACACATAGTGGGGTTCTCCAGGTGCTGCAGTGTGGATGCCTGCTCCACCATGGCTCTTCTCCAGAGGCTGCAGGAAAACACTTGCTCTACCGGGGTCTGTGAAGGGACTGCAGGGACGCCTCTGCTGGGGCACTAGAACACCTCCTCCCCTCCTTCTCCTTTCCCCTCAGGTCTCAAAGGGCCACTCATCACAGTTTTTCTCTCACCTCTCAGTACCTCTCATCATTGAGACCTCCTGTGCAATCCCCTACTGCTGCCACAACCTTGACATCTGGAATTAATAGAATTAATTACCCAGTACCTGAGGTCAGAATTGTTTAAAAACATTCATCACATCTTTTGCATTGGATCATGTGACTGAAAAGTTCATATCTTCCAAGGTTTAAACGATGAAAACTTTGTAAGTCAATATAGAAATCTCCTAGTTTGCTTTTAGCAAGCAATTATTAATACATGCCTCTTAAAAATACTATATAGTATTGTATCATTCCCCCATCCCCTTCCTTTTACTGCACATACCTTCTTTGACTGTATTTTTTTGTGATTTTGTTGCACAAAATGTTTAGCTTTTTGGCAACATAGAAAATTCTTCTCAAATATTCCCTACCACCTACATGATGTAGTCTACTCTCATGTTTTGTTGAGCAATTATGCCATGCAGCAATAATGACACAGACTAAAGTAGCTAAAAGATATTCAGATATAATTTTTCAACCTTTCTTCTTGGTATTGATGATATCACACTCTTTAGATGACATTGTAAAATGCAGAAAATCTCAACAATTTTTCGAATTCTAAAAATGCCAGAGTGCTGGCTTATGCTGAATCCATTATGGTTTTTTTACAGATTTCTCTTAAGCCACAGTCTTAATCTATATATGTTCTTCACAGATACAGGCATCAATTTCATGAATTTTTTGAGAAAATGGCATTCCATTTTTTTCTGAACTTAAAATTATGAAAAGGAATATTCACATAGGAGACTCCATTGGAACTTCCTTTCTTCAATGTTTCCTTTCTTCTTTTAGAGCATATATGTCTAAAGACTGTCTAAATGTTCCAGAACTGGAATAAGAAAATAAGAAAATCTAAGCCCTTTTACTAATTATAAATGTTAGTGATATGAAGATCTCAGTGGCCTACAATTCATAAAAACTCTGTGACTATTTCAAAGTAATAAGCCAATTAATACACTCAGATTATTAATGAATAATGTATTAGAAGAAAAAGAGAAAGCATTGCTGTCTTTGAAGAGCTTGCTTGCCACAGTTAAAGATGTTTTTTAAAGATCACTTACTGTACATCAATAATTTTTTATATCAAATACCACCATCAGTTACATGAAGCTCTCCAGTAACGAACAGAGCTAGTAAATTACAATAGTGAACAACCTGATCAAGAGCTGTTTGATGGAAAGTCAACATCTTCTTGATGTTCTGCAACACTGAATTAAAGAAAAACACTCAGTGAAAATATAAATTTAGACTCCAACACTGGTGTACACTCAGAAGGGCTTTTTAATTGTACTTCTTATGTTTTCCTCCTCAGAGTCTTAAAGGGCTGTAGGAAGACCAGGAACAGCTCAGTGCAGAGTTTTTCTTACACCTTGCGAGTACTAAGTCTTTCATATATTGTATCTCAGCAAAGAGCAACTTGAGAAATACACACTGAGATTTCTTTTTTAACAATAACATATAACATATGTCCCCTTTGTTGTTTCTAGTTTCTTTTATTGACAGTTTAAATTTCAGTACATTTCCTGCCAAAATGAAAGCAATATTTTCTAGTCATTACGTGTTATAGCTGTGACAACTTAGAGGTGCAAAAGAAACATCTGATAAGTAAAGAGAAGGTCAACCAAGAGACTTGTATTATCCCTACATGGCAGAAAGTAACCTGCACAGAAGTTATGGGGTCAGGACACAGATTTTCTATCTGCAAAGGATACATAAGAGCTTTTATCCAGTTCAGAAATACCAACATTTGTTACACAGGAAAGACTGACTTTATCCTATGATCAGGCTTGATTTTTCTAACTTTTCCTTGGAGAGGTAACAACATAATTAATAATTGTGGGGGTTTTTTTGTCACTGCCATAACTTTGTGCTTCATTAACACTTTCAGGAAGAAGGAGTTATGAGACTCCTATGTCTGGTTCATCCTCAAGTTCTGTGGTAGTTCTACTATTTTCTGATACTTTTCCGAAAGTTTAACAAAGATGCAATTACAAACTACGTAAGTATGAGCACCAATCCTCTTTAGCTTTTATTTTAACTCAACCTGAGTTCTTTATTAGTTTGGAAAAATCACCAATGTTTGAATTTTTTCTAAGATTTTTTGTTGATTCAGTGAAATTTTAGGTATGTGTCTATTCAATTAGCATATGGAACCAGAACAATTAACTTTTTCTGAATCGACATCTTTTTCTTAAAGGTAGAGACAGGAAATACAGAATCATTCAAGCTGGAAAGGACTTCAGGTAACATATGCTTCAAATCTCTGCTCATGAAATCACAGAGTAGGGTTTCAAACTAAACTTTTGTGGGGAAGCCATATGAAGAATGGCTAAAGTCACTTGACCTGTTCAGTTGGAAAAGAGGAGGTTGAGGGAAGACACCATTGCTACCTAAGACTGAGGATAAGGGGAGGGGCAGGCACTGATCTTCTCTCTCTGGTGACCAGTGACAGAACCCCTGGGAACGGCACAAAGCTGTGTTAGGGGAGATTCAGCTTAGATATTAGGAGAAGATTTTTCACCCAGAGGATGGCTGGGCGCTGGAACAGACATCCCAGGAAAGTGGCCACACCACCAACATTGCCAGAGTTCAAGAACTTTTGAACAACACCCTCAGGCTCATGGTGTGACTCTTGGGGTTGTTCTGTGCAGGGCTAGGAACTGGACTTGAATGGTCATAGTGGATCCATTCCAACTCAGTATATTCTGATTCTATTCTTAAACCTCCTGTATTCTGAGGACTGTTTGAGATAAATCCTGTGTTGTTCTACAGATTTTGAGGGTTCTGCATCCATTTCAGGAAAATTCAAAAGTTGAAGTTGTTTAGTTTCTTTTCTTCAATATCCTCTGATCTACTGCCATGTTTAATAGCAATCTTTTAAAGTGTAGAATCGGCTGTTTATTTCTTGCTATAGAAAACCAATGGATGTTCAAATATGACTGTGTTTTGGGAAGTTTCTCAGGTACATAGGTTCTTGATGAAACCTGATGCTTATTCACTAGATGGAAAATGAGAATGTTACTATACATCTCTATTTATATATCTTCTGTTCTCCAATGTTTGGAGATTTTTCTAACTGCTACTTTTTAAAGTTTCATTAATATTTTCTTTAGGTAAAGTAAGAACTTATTTTGAACTATAAAATTCTTTTTACTTCCTACAAATAGTGTGAAAAATGTACTTAGCAAAAAAGGGGAAATTGCATACATTAAAAATAAATGAGACTGGAGTAACACAGAAAACAATTTCTTTCTCTACTGTTCACATATCTGCACAAATACCTTCCTAAAGCAGGATCAAACATATCGGAGCCTAATGAAAACCAAAATTAATTTAGATGTATAATGTTGTGGAACCAAAATCATTATTTATTTCAAATATTCATTTCATAATCTATCATACTAAAGATATTCTCATTTGTTAATATACAATATAGTCTTCAAATGTGGGAGGGAGAGCTGTTGAGTAATTTCCACAGCTTCTCTGACTTTTTTTCACAGGCTTGCTCCTTTTAGATAGACTATAAATGAAATCTGGCCCTATTTTGAACTTCTTTCTCTCCCTTCCTTCTCCATTCATCCTAAAGTCCAGCAGGATCACTAGGAACTTCTGGGGAAAAAAATCTAAATTTCACCATAGTGCCTAAACAACAAAAGAAGTTAAAAGGCTCTGGTGAGAAAGGGTAGTGCAAGTTACGTTGTCAAGTTAAATACTGAAAAACTTCCAGAGGGGCACAGTGGGAACAGTGCAAGAATTTACTTAAAGCAGGGATTGAAAGCATAGAAGAAAAGATAATTAAAAATCTCAGGTCTAACCTATTTCTATAACTCTTCTATTGTGTTCCCTGTGGAGTGCCTCTGTAAAGGCTGAGATAAGCATTTGATGGATCTGTGTAGCATCCATGGGGGTTTGACAGCAAAATGACAGCAAGAAAAAAAAGTTTTATGAACTGTGGGAATTTTTTTTTATGTTGAATCACAGGATAGGTAAAGAGGGATTGTGGAAATGGAACCCTGAGCTATGAGAATATCAGTGTACCAAACATACACTAGTCACATTGAAGCACTCTGCAAAGCACATTATTTTGGAGTGAGGATATCGGGCTACAGAACAATTCTCAGAGCTCAGTGACACAATGACGTAACAGTGATGTTGTCAAGCCAGTAAAGCTTTGCGCTACTACTCTTCCCTTGGGAAGTCAGAACCGGTTCCAGTTCTTATTCCGTAGACAGTGAGGTGGATTGAAGACTAGCTGCAATGCTGGGCCCAGAGAGTGCTAATTAGTGGAACAAAATCTAGTTAGAGGCCTGTAAACTAGAGCTGTTACCCAGTGGTCAACACTGGGTCCAATCCTGTTCAATGTTTTCGTGATGATGATGATGGGGCAGGGTGCACAGATGACACTGTTTCACTCCCTTACATTACAATAATTTTTATTACATAGCGTGCATGGAGAAAATTTTTCTTAATTCAAATGATGTTCATAATATTGTGTACATTACCAGATTTTTTTTTCCACTACAGTGATAATTAATGGAAGTTATGAGGTAAACTTCATCTTATGTCAAGTAAACAATTCTCGGAGTAAACATCTGTTCATGCAGTCATAAGTAAATTAGGTAGACATTTGGTACTGAGCTTTATTTTTTATTTCCTGCCCCTCCACACCAATGTACAGCACCTGATTCCCAAGATGAAAGCAATTAACAGTTAGGAACTTCTTTTTGCTTCTCTATTCCACTAAACCGTAACATTTCTAAGCGCGATATAGAGAAGTAGTGATTTAGACATCAACTGGTTCCTTCCTAGTGACTTTTTTGACTCTCTCACGTGACTTACATTGTGTTTTAAAGATAAAAGTTATATTCTCCTATTAATTACTGTCCTACAAAATCCAGTAGTGCTCCAGTGGATGGCAAAGTCTAAATTTCTTAAAGGCGTTTTAATTTTTGAAGGATTTTCAATGAACCACTAAGTACAGCTGTGTGTCTCTAACCTCAGTCCAGATCTGTAATGTTTTCACTCCCCAAGGACTCCTTGCTTCTATTCCAGCTATACATCTAGACCCATGGAAAGACAGATGTAGAGAGGTTGACACAGGGACAACAGGTCTCTGGCAATACAAGGCCTGGATAGAATAAGTAGGTGGTGCAGTGGTGATTAGCTGAAAGTATTCCTCTCACAATGCAATGTAAGAATTGCTAAGAAATATTTTGGCTTTAATGAAAATACACTCTTTCTCCCCACTCCACCCTGAACATTTCTGAAGTACCTGCTAGGTCTCCCATGGTACATATACTAGGAACATTCTCTAGAACCAAGAGAAAATTCCGTTTGGAATTCCAGCTGGGAATGTATTTGAGAAAATAATTTTATCCCAGGTGATTTCCCTATTTATTCATTTATTTTTAGAAAAAAAAAAAGTGAAAGAGAAATGTATAGTGCTAATTGTGTGAAATATGTTCTATAGGGAGTGTTTCACTAAATGGGAAAAATGGAGGAAACTAATAACTGAAAATTTACACTGCTGCTTCCTGGCCTTTGCCTCAGAGGCAAAGCTGCTTTTAATATCTTTTCAAGTTGTTAACTGTCACTGGAAATAAGGATGAGAGATAGACTATGATTGCAGTTTATGCTTAAGTTTTCCTTCATGTTTTAAAGCATTTCAGTGGGCTAAATTGGTCCTTGCTATATTGCATAAATTTCCACGCCTGTTAATTATGATGGCCATTGCAATCAAAAAATGGAAGTATCTTTACGTTGTTCTGGAGTTGTCTTCTTGTATACCCTGTTATGTCATTACAGAATTATTGCACAAAATTGATGCTCTGGAAAATTTATGTTGCTGCTACTTCCATATCTTCTGAAATAATTTTCTCTGTGCATCTTATGTTATTACTTCTGTTCTTGCTGTGCAAACCATTAGAGTCTCCTCTGAGAGAGCATCAGAAAAGCCTGGATATAAACATCCGACAGCTATGGGTCAGGTGCTTGCTGGCCTATAGGGTGTTAACTAGATGGGCAGCTGGTATGTCCTATAACAGTTATAGGTCCATGCTGTGGTCTGTGGCTGAGACAAATCACTGCATGTTGAAATGGAATTTCTGTAGCTGAGAGATTCATTTTGACAATAACATTGCTCTCTAGTGTGAGAGTGGTGGGATGTGTCATTTTGAGATGTCACTTACATGTCACTCCCTCATTCCCTGTGGTAGCATCTTGCACTTTATGTGTCTTTTTTTGGTTGTAGCACCATGAGGTCTGTAAGGTACTGGCAGAGGTAAGAGTGCTCTGTGTGTGCATCCATGACGGGGCACAGATTTCTTTTAAGGGCTACTTTTTGTTCATTTTCTCCAGAAGTCACAGAATCATTTTGCCAAATTTCCTCTGAGCTGGTAAGGACAAGTTGTGATATGTTAGGTTGCCTTGACAAGGATTGTCAAACAGCCAGAGAAAGGAGGTACAAAAAATTAATCCACTGTCCTTGGAATGTGTTCACTTGTTCACTCTACTGTAGTTGACCCCATATTTCAATGGAGATGCGAAAAATTAATGCACTGTCCCTGGAATGGAGATCCCTGTCCACTTTATTGAGTTAAACCCCAGATTTCAGTGTTGATCCAGAGTGCAGGCTATCTTCATTTGCCTCATAATACCTAGTGTATTTGTGAACAATGTTGTACTGTACACTGATGTCTTTTCAGATGAAGTTTTGAGGAACAGCAGTACAATATGAGTACATTAGACAAACTTTTCTTGGTCAATGGTTGTTATCCTTGACCTTCAATCCATTATCTTTCATTTTCCTGAAACAGCACTAATCTATGTTTGCCAGAAGTTACTCAACCATTCTTCATGTGTTCCTATTGGGAAATTCTCCAGGCAGCAACTCTTCCTCCAACATAATCAGACCAAAAACTCAGTTTATTCCAGTCCCTAGGTCATCCTTTTGTACTCCTAGGGTTGGGATTACAACATTTTATAGGTTTTTTTGAAGCCATAGGCTCACTAGGGTAAAAGAAATTTTGGAAGAAAATGTTGCAGGACTCAGGTAGACAAGAAGGACTGGCATTTGCAGGTCCATTTTATAAACCAGGTTTTCATCTCATATGTCAATTTTGCAGTTTTATGATGAATAGAAAGTGGAGGGCTGTGTAGCTTTCTTCTTTAGCATGTGACTCGTGCAATATAGTTATAAGATACTCTAAGCAACTCAGGTACCTTTATTCAGTATACTTCCTAGTATCCCAGTTGAAGCTAGAAGTTGCTAATTCATATAAGAGACTGCAAAATCCCCCAAAAAACACAGAGGAATAAAATATATGAAATAAAATTATCAAACCCAAAACAAAATAGGATCCAAAGCAGATAATTTTAATAAGTGAAGATACATTGCTTGGATATAAAGGGATTTCAAAGAGAGCCATTGGAATTTCTCGAAAATTTTACAGAATTATTGCAATAAAACCTGAAACTTTACTGGTGCAGAATGAACTATCTGGTTCTTTAATTTACAGTGAATGAAAGTTTTCCTATCCCATGACATACAGAAATATTATTGTGGTTTTTGCAAAGTAGGAAAATAAGGAAACATATTTGTCTAAACAAAATTATATAGAGCGAAGGATAAAATTCTCAGAGATTTATTCTTAAAGCACTTAGACAGAATCACCAATATTTGACAGTCTCTTTCAGAGAATGGTTAATGCAGTAGTCTGTGGAGACAGTATAGGGGCTGTAGCCTTTCTGCTGGAAAAGAAAGGTCACTACAACTCTTCAAGGACACAGGTAATTGGACAACATAGTGGAGACACTGATGTGTGGCTGAAGATGGGTTTAAGTTTGACGAGGTGACCTATGATGTGTCCATGAAATCAAACCCTCAGCAAATGTCTAACAGTGTCATAAAAAACAATGCACCTCAGAAGAATTGCAAGCTGAGCATGTTCAGAACACTCTGAGTTAGAAGGGATCCACAAGGGTCATCGAGTCCAACCCTTAAGTGAATGGCCCATATAGGGATCAAACCCACAACCTTGGTGTTATTAGTGCCATGCTCTAACCAACTGGTCTTGGGCTTGTACAGTGTACAAAAGTGATAAGACTGAAATGACTAAATAAAATTTAAAACAAAATAAAATAAAATAAAATTAAATTAAAACAAAATAAAATAAAATAATAAAATAAAAATAATACAATAAAATAAAAATAAAATAAATGTCTCAGTGGTTTCCACTGTGCTATATTTATTTAGCTGAACAGAGCCCTTGGTACCCACAATTGTTACAAGGAGGCAGCTACTATAAAAAAAAATCAAGAAGTTATTTGAAGCTATCACACCTTTTAAGCCAGGGTGTCTCAAAACTGTTCACAAAAAGAAAATACTGTTGCTGTTTTCAAACCTTGCTCTAAACAGGCCAAAGAACAGAGATGTACTGAAAATGCTAGTGCTGGCAGGAGGCTCTGGCAGTGGCATCAAGCAGATTTGGCACTGCCTGTTTTGACAATATTCAGCCTTCTGCATGCTCACTGTGTGGATGTGTGTGGAGAAGTACCTCTTCAAGGAGTTACGACTCCCCAGAGTCTCCCGCGTTCCCTCAGTGTTCCTATCCAAACCAGTTTATATCCATACAGCAGAGAAGCAGCTTGCTTTCAGATAAGAGCACAGAATATATTTGAAATCCTGAAAAGGGGGCTGTTTCAACCTGGTTCAGACACTATCCCAGCTGTCAAGCCAAAACAATGACAAAACAATGCAGAATTTCAAAGAGTTTTGATACTCATCCAGAA
Source organism: Pseudotriccus pelzelni (assembly GCA_035584735.1). Classification (NCBI taxonomy): domain Eukaryota; kingdom Metazoa; phylum Chordata; class Aves; order Passeriformes; family Tyrannidae; genus Pseudotriccus; species Pseudotriccus pelzelni. The sequence continues at coordinate 77,254,224 of JAWMRA010000078.1, forward strand.
ACCACGGCAGCTGGGTTATCAGTAAAACGCAGTGACAGAATTACCTTTTATAGTATTCTGCTGTACTTGATGTAAGGTCCCGAATATTTGTTATGAGACAAACCCAGTATGTTGCCAGTAGCAAATATCTGCTTTGAAGTTTCTTTAAAAATAGAGACTTAGTCTGACAATGGTTGGCAAGTGGCTGTCTTATCTCACAATACCTGCAGTTAGGAAGGACTAAGAGGATTGCAATTTCCACTTTTAGTGGTAGAGTAGATGTTTTTTATCAGAAGAAAAACTGTAGACTTCAGAAAACTCATCTAACATAAGTAACAGTAAAATTACTGTAAAATTTAAAAAATCTTAACACTTAGTGGAAATGTTTGGGACGGATTCATGTAAAATCTGTGTTTCCTTCACATCAAAAAATAGATAAGCATAGGACAAAGGTGAGAGGAATTAGTATATAAACCTATGTAAAATGAAAATAAAATTTCTTTTGCTGTCTATTTTTTTCTTGTTTTTAAACTTTGAAGCATGAAACTTTGAAGCATGAAAGTAAGATTCCTTAAATGCCAGAAATGCTGGATTTTCCACAGACTTTATTTGCTTTTACTCAGGCTTATTCCTCCGGAATTAACATGTCTTTGTCAGAACAGCTACAAGATCCTCTATTCAATGAAGAGGTTTTCTGAGTACGTTTTATAGCTCTGAAACCCTATAAAGCCACTCACAACATTACTGAGCAGCCCTCAGGTTTCTCCTCATAGCGGTTGATGTTGCAATAGATGTCTTTGTGAGCTTCCATTTTGGCCACCTTTTACCAATGTGGTTTGGTTGCAAGAGGCAGGAGTCATCATAACTGAATAACCAGTTCTGCAGGGAAAAAGATAACATGTTCTACAATGCAAACTTTCTTATATGCAATACAAAAACTCCAATATTCAAAATCCACGATTTGAGAGTATTTACAAGTACAGTGAAATTCTTCACTGTGTCTTTCTATAAAACTGAATCTTTGCATTTGAAATTTATTGCAATGAATGGTTATAAGAAGTCTTTCTAGTGGGCAGAAATACTAATCATACTTGCAAAACATGACAGACAGCTGGAATGAAATTGTGCCATTAACGAAGATGATTTTAAATGCAGTGCGCCTTTAAAAACATTCATTCCATGGGTTTCCTTAATATTACAGACTTCAGATTGTGATTGTTAAGAAACCTGAGCATTTGAATTATACAACTGTTACTACATAGTATAGTTAATTTCAAGTATAGAATTCAGAAGAATGTTATAAATGCATATACATATGGTAAAATAAAAAAATAAATGCAAGTGTTTCTTCCTCTGCAGCTATGTTTTTTCACCATTGTAGCTGAATACAAGAAAATTTGTAGAGAAAATTTATACCTTTTATTAGCTCTGCTGCTGTTACTGAGAAAGACAGTCATATCTTATTGTTATTAGGCATACCAGCCTGAGACATCAGACATGCCACTAATTTTTAGAGGAGGGAGGAAGTAAAACAGAAAACTGCAATTAATAGGCAGATGACAGTAACAAAAAAAGACCTAAAGATTGGTTTCCTGGAGGCACTTTCTTTATCATAGTCACTATTTAATTAATTTCACCTTTTGAATATGAAATTAATAAATTAACTCTGGAGTAAAGAAGATGAGTGCCATCTTGTCTGGTCGCTGTACATGATCCAGGTTGTTCTGATAGAAAGGGACTGGAACAAGACAGTAAAATGAAAAACATTGAAAGCCTGCCAGGCAGGAAGGATAGCCAAGAATTAACTTGTTTCTTGACAGGGGAATTCAGGAGGAGGTGAGTAATCCATCTGAACTGTGCCAAAATAAGTACAAAAGTTGATGTGAAGATGAGGGGTGAAGATGATACTTCGATAAAGGCCTGTTGGAGACTGCTCAAGCTATCCTACTTCCTCCCTTCCGATTAAATTTCTTGTATTTAACTTTCAAAAGAAAAATGAGGAACACATTCTAACAGTGATAAAATATAATTTTTTATTATTATTTTTCATGTTTTTAACTACTTATGTACTTCTTAATTATATATATAATAAAATAATTGGTTTTCTATTTGATTTTATTATTTTGTGAACAAATTTTAGTATAAAGTCAATAAAATTAAATAATATTGTCACTATGTTTGTTTACACTAGATCATTGGGAAATTATTTTCAGATTTTCATAACATTGAATTTTTTTTATCTGTGAGTGGATACTTTACAAACATTGTTTAGGTATTCCTGTTATAAGAAACCATCTCTGAGGGTATTTAAAAGATGTGTAGATATGGCACTTGTGGACATGGTTTAATGATGGACTTAGTAGTGCTGGCTTAAAGGTTGAAGAGGTCTCTTCAAACCTAAATGACTCTATGATTCTCTGCTTCTATGACTTAAAATTGGAACTGCTTATCTGAAATAGTATAAATACATGGTGCGGTGAGACCACAATAAGGTCAGGATAATTTGAATTTTAATTTATATTGATCTTACGCACATATATGTGCATGTATATGTACTGATTATCAAACTTCCGTTTAGTTAATATTAATTCTTAAATGTTCATTTCACAAAAGAAAGGGGATTCAAATTCATTTTGTTATTAATAGATCAGAAAAATTACCATCTGAATCTAGTTTTAAGAAACACTACTTACAGAACACTCAATACTGCTGTGAAAGTTTTATATATAAATCAAGTTAAAAAGCTTCTTATACTTTTCTGTGACAGCTGTAACAGTAGAATGCATGAACCATGTTATACAGAATGAGTGTAAGAATATATTTTCTTCTTTGTCTTCAGAAAGTCCATGAAAGGTAAATATTGTGGTGATATCATCCATGACTCTTATAAGTGCATGAAATTTCAATGGAATTTTCACTCTAATGTATTTGTCAGCCAAAGTTTGTGTGCAGCAAGCTTCCTGTGTAATTTTGAACAGGTATATATGGACTACTGAGAGAAATCCAACATATTATGCTCAAAAACTTGCTGCAACTGACTAAATTTAGGATGCTCTTTCACAGTAGATAAAATGGTATTCTCAGAAATGTGCTATAAGATCCTGCCCTTTTTGCCATGTGTTCAGGAGATTAACTGGTTCAAGTTACCCAGCCAAAACTGCCTGAAAAAGAAAAAAAAAAAAAAAAAGGAAGATTTTATTCATAAAGCAAAATCCCTAAGCTACTTTGATCTTACAAATTACAACCCTATTCTTGCAAAAGGCAACATAGAGGGAAGAGAATGGCCGAATATGGGGAGGAATAAGGAAAGACTGAAAGTAGCACCACACTGGTCCCAACTAAGACTGTTGCAAACTGCCAAGCAGATTTTCCTTGAAACTTTATACATCAGTTTTTGAGGAGACTCTTCCAGTCTTTATGGCATTTTCTACATTAAAATTGTGACATAAAAAAATTACCGTCCACTGTTTCTAAAAACAATAAATCTATATGCTCTTCTCCTTCAAAACAGCCAAAATAAACAAACAAAAAAAAAACCCTACAAACAAACAAAAAACTTTTAAAAAAGCAAGTTGTCATCTGTAGGTAGCACATGAGATGTAAATTAAATTTATGTAGACAGGAGAGAAAAATTTTCTTTCAGTGACAAAATTATTACTGAAAGATACAGATTTGGGTCAGCCAAACTTGCTCTTTCTTAATGGATTTGGCAAGAAGGTGCTATAAAAAAAATAAAATCCCTTTCAGAAATTCTTAAAAATTTTAACAGTTCATCCTGATTGTTCGTTATGCCATCCTAAGTAGCTAAGTTATTTAGAACAGTTACTGACATTTGACTGCATCTTAACATATGGTTATATATTCACTTACATCATTATTCAGAGTTGTTAGAATTATTCAGAACAACTTAATAAAAATGGGGTGGGGAAAGCCCAACCATTTTCAGAATTCTTTCTTACCATAAAAGGAAATATTTTTTTAAAAAGAGTTTCTCCCAATAAAATATTTTTCTCTTCTGTATTTTCATTGACCTTTTTTCTTCTTTTTTTTTGTAATTGCTTAATTGCACTGCTCTGTGTAACAATTTTGACATGTCTCTAGCAGTTAATTACTATTCACAAAAAAGAGTTCAACAACAAGCTATATTTCTTAAGTTGTCTAATTAAAATACGCTGATAGTCACTGAGAAATTCAAATTATTTTGAATATAATAAATGCTTTATATATACACAGTAAGAAATTTACTTTTAGAGAGAATACTATGTGATTGAATTTTAAGATGAAATGCAAACTTCAGTTTGAGCACAGACCAGCTACAATGTCTTTCCAGGGTTACATACTGAACGTGTGACCCTTTGTATTACCCATTAGACAGTGTATGGACACAGATGGAAAAAGTATATTTAAAGCTGCCTTTTACCTTTAGATGTGATTTAAGTCTCAGCAAGCTCTATTAAACTGCTCTGAATTTTATATATTAGGGATACTTTTGAACCAAAGGACTTCTTAACATACTATAATAGCCTACCAGGAAATTCATCTTTGAACACTCACAATAGAGAACTGGAAAGGCCTCTCTGTCAGGTTTTTGCTTAGGAGATTGTGCATACATTTCAAAACGCTTTTCGGTCTAACATGGGATGCTGTAGCACTCTCCACTCTTACAAAATGAAATTGTTGATACAGTTGTCTTCTAGTTGTTTAGCAATATAAGCATCTGCCCTTACTGCCACCATTTCTCCCTTCCCAGTGTTCCCTACACAGATTCTTAAAGGAAAAACAGACAACTTAAAATAATAATCATAATCATAATCATATGTAAACTGAGAAAAGCAATTTCTTTGTCTCAGATAAATTAGTTTTTAAGAAGACACAAAGCTTCATCAGAATGCTTCTGTAAGAAGAGACATAATTACTGCATCTCCTTATAGAAACTAAATTCATTGATTTAGCTTAAAAAATAATATGCTTTGATGGATCTCATTCTTCTTTGCTCAGTAACATGCCCATTCCACAAAACAAAGGAATGCCCTCACTCTAAGATACAGATTATGTCATAATCTGAAGGTGTTATGAAAATCAGAGCTGGGTTTGAAATATGCCATTCTGACCACACAGTAAGTCTTATTTCACTATTCAGTGCAGCACAGTCTTCATTCTCTGTTCTTGAACAGCTTCAAAGGTTGCAGAATTATACCATATTCACTGTTTAAAATCTGGTTTTAAAAGGTCATGGCATACCCAGAGATGTTAAAAAATGGTATAAAATAAAGTATTTTTGAGATAAAAATGTAGACTTTGGGTAACAAAGTGTGACAAATCATTTGTTCAAAGGAATTGTTCTCTTTTCATATAATCTATAACCTTCAAATTGTAATATGCATGTAAGACATAGACCTGTAAAAATATTGTCATATTTTTGCTTATAAAAATATCCTCTTTGCACGTTAGAGATATTAGATCAGATTTTAGCATCAGAGTAAGAGCACTTATTCAAATATGTTGAAACACATTGGTGAAAAGTATGTTACAGTACTGACTTCACTATATTCTTTAAATAATCTAATATTAGAATGCTAAAATAAGGATTATCACTGCATTTTGGTTTCTTTCAAATTAGTTATGTAACTTGTTCCTGTTACTTTTATATGTCTCACATAGATTCTTTTGCTCAGGCAGACTTCAGGAGATAGCAAAATGCTAAATAGAAAGATTAGAGATCTTGCTGTCATCATTAACTTCTGGCTTGTGCTCTGCCTTTGTTGGATCACAAATACATTTGTTTTCCTTATAGTCTGTAAGGAGGATTGCAGGTTTACAATACAATTTGTTAATTTCAAATTGTTCTTCCAAAGTCTACAATCTAAAACTCCAGAATTAGAGTTCAGAAATAAAAAATACTTGGTTTTCTATCTTGAATGAAAACTTAAAAATCTTCAGTGAGAGAAAACTTGTTCATCTGGATGTCAGTGGGAATTAATGCTACATAAAGATCTAATGTGCAAGATGTAGGGAAAAATACTAGGCTGCTGTATATCAGCACTGATTTTTACATTAACTTGGAGAAATTCTAGATGCACTGAAACTGTAACTTGTTTATTCTTACTTAATGCCAGTCAATATTTCAACCTACAATACAGCCTGAATGAAAATTTAATATATGCCATGTTGACATTATAATATAGAGAAACTATTACAGAATGGAAGATGCTAGTAAAAAAATGAAATTTTAAGAAGCTCCCTTAGCTCCCTTAGGATACTGAATTAGTCTCAAATGCATTATGCTAGATGATAAATTAATTGATTTCTAGGGGACTAAAGCTCCACTCATTGTTCATCTCTGAATCTGAAACATACACCAGTGAGCAAAGTAAGATACATTGCCAACTAGGTCAAATTTGTTAAGCATATTATCAAGTGCTTTACATTAAACAATAAATAGTCTACTGATGCATTGGCAGATAACAATAAACAAAGTAAAAATATGTCAAAACTGAAAAGCAAGCAAATAAAACAAATCAGATCACTTGGGGGGAAAAAAAAAAAAGAAAAACAGCAAGAAATATGTGTTACTTGGGAAACTGTATTTTGTCTAGGGTAGGAACGTCAAAACCTTAGCTGACCGAATGACAAAAACTCAAACCCTACAAAATCACATTGACATGCTGCACAACAGTTCTGTGCACTTGAAGTCAGAATATGTCAGCGCTGAGCTAACAGAAGCAGTCTCATTGTCAGCCCTTCTCATTTCTCTTTGGTTTTGTTTCATTTCAGCACCATGCCTTCCCCCTCTCTTTTGCCGGTGAAGGGAGTGCATGACCAACAACCTGCATAATGGAATTCCTCTGCTCCTGCTAAAGCTCTGCTCTTCCACAGTGAAGAATCTCACTCATCGGGTCAGACAGAGACAAGAAGTTCATGCTCATGAAAACTAAAACCCTACATTACTGTACAGTAGTTATAAAACTGTTCACTTAAAGACAGAGCCTCAGCCTTACTCCCCACTCACATGCACCTTTTTTAATTGAGCCAGTGAGTTATTTAAATTAGTGTTTTCCATGGGCCTTCCTGTGATATAAGTTGGGCCTAAGAAACTTCTTTCCATAAACTAATTTTCTATAGAAGGAGACGAGTAAAGGTCACTAGGTTTTATCATAACCATTAGAGGTTTTGCTTTCAATATAGATCCAAACCATGAGGTCCAGGATCTTTACAGTGCAATGACATAGACTGAGAACAAGGTGAATTGCGTAGGGGTTGGAACATCCACTAAATTTTCTTCTGTTATTTTGTTAATGCTTTAGCCCAAATAGATTATTTTTTATTTAAAAATAAATTTGTCTTTTATTTTAAAGAACATTTTGTGTGTCTGTGTGTGAATGTATGAGATCCTTGTACTTATTACCCTTTGTTATTGATTGAAGTAGAAAAGAAATGCAATTGTAAAATGTGCAAGACTTAAAAGTTCCAGATTTAGCTGCAGCAGACCCAGGGATAAGGAAGAATTTTTGCATATTTGTAACTCAAAATCTCTTCTGGTAGACAGAATGAATGTTTCTGAGCTGTCCATCTGCTTCAAATAAGATTATTTGTACTTCGTATGTTTAAATTAATCACAGAAGAAGGTTAATTCCATTAGTGTGACTGAGTGAGGACTTCCTTTTTTTAATCACAATTAGAGAAAGAGGTATTCAATTTAGTCACTTATTCATTAGTAAAGTATAATAGATACATGAAATACACAAATTAATGTCTTTGGTGTTATGTAAATAATGAAAAATCTATTTCCTTACTGTAGTTATATTTTTGATGAGTAGACTAAGATAGTTTTCATCACATGAATATTGCATTGTGCTGCTGCCTGACTGAAAGAATTAATCTCATTTTTGTGGAAGAAGGCACTGTGTTTATTTCAATGAGATTGCAAAAGATGATACGAGGAGATAGTTTGGTTTCACATCTTTGCAGTGACAAATGTAGTGCAGAAAGCAAAGCTAAGTGTTTTGCCACATTTGCAAGCACTGCACAAAAGATTTGTTGTCCAGTTTCACCAGTTCTCACTCCAGACAAAATTATTTTTGCCAAACAGTGCATGTCATATTTGAGCAGAAAAAAAAAGGGAAGTTAAAAAGGAAAGTTGAAAGTGATCTGTTTCCTTTATTGTAGGGCTGCAGTAAGTCTGTGAAGAACAGCAGTCTCACTGAAATGAGCAAATACAAAATTAAACAGGTTAGGGTCCATATTGCCATTTCTCATTGAGATGTAAGGAGATCACAACATGAGGAAAGGATAAAGGCACAACTTTTCTTTATATAACTCTTCTTATGTCAGCACCAAACCTGTCTGAGTTCAAGAAGCATTTGGACAATGCTCTTGTGCACACGGTGTGATTTTGGGGCGCCCTGCATAGAGTCAGGAGTTGGATTTAATGATCGTGATGGGTCCCTCCCAACTCAGCATATTCTGTGATTCTGTGATTCTATCTTGGTCTTGTATTTTACTGCATTTATGACAATAGGAGATTCTGAACTTCTGCTAAATCTCATAGTTTTTAATGCTGTTTTTTGTCCCTGATAAAACAGGGATAGGTCCCCTAAGCTCTGTGGAAGGAAGTCACCACAGTTCACATGGGTGCAGAGGTGAACCATTCTTGATATCTTACAAACAGAGTTGCCCACCATTTTGGGGCCCCGATACATTGCAACGTCTATTGATTCTGTCAGTAGTCACTCAGATAATGAAATTATTTACAAATAATGTTTCATTTCAGGAGCACTTCAGAATTTCCTGGTTTGTAAAAGAGATAAAAGATATTTTGAAAATGGAAACTCTGCTATCTGCTAACCCTTCTTTGTTCAGCTGTCTCCTAATGTCCACAGATACTGCTTCTCAAGTAAGTAATTTTCCATAGCACATAATGCTGATTTTTGTGAAGTTGCACACCATTGTCAAGAGTTGATTGAAGTTCTTTTTTTTTTTAATTGCCAAAACTAAGGAAACTTCTTGTATTCAAATAGTTGTGAATGCAGGGGACATTTCCTTTTGCCACTTCCCCTCCATCCCTGACGCTTTCACACTCAAGCTTTGTGGGGAGTAACTATAGAGCGCCTGGTTATTTGGGAATTTTATGGATGTCTCTCTTTGTTGACTTTTCTTCCTTGAAATTACTGGGCCAGGTTCCATTTTTGAGGAGAAAGTTAATATATGTTGTTCATGTCCCATCTTTTCTTGCCAACCCAGTATGAAATACGAGATTTGTAATGCAGTAGGGTACCCGTCGAGTTCAATCTGACCTCATGCATTTGTATGAAGCTGATTCATCTGAAATAACCATTTCAAGAAACTTTTTGCTGGAGACTAACAGAAATTATATTTCCCCAATCTTGTTTTACAGATGAATGTTAAGGATATTTTTGATCAAAATTTTCATTTTAATATCATTAGCCTACTAATCGCTCTGATTTTGCAGTACTTTGGTGTTAACCTTTGAAAGTTGCTGACCCCTGCTAAATGATATATTTTTTTAATTAAATAAAATTACTAATGCATCCTTTCCATGCCATTTCTGTAATTTTTCCTGCACAGAGAAAGATAAAAGCAGAAAAAAAACCCTGAGGTAGCTTTATAATGCCTGACTAAACAAGAGATTTCAAATTATCAATCTACACTATTTTCTTATAGTACAGTGAATGTGGGAATAATATTGATTTTATTCCAATAATGTTAATTTAGGTTGGACTTGCTATTAATTTCTTCTGCTTGTCCTTGTGTACAGAGACACAAATCAAGAAAAAGAGCAATACAGAAACAGAAATGGGTTGATTGTAGCAAGGCATCTGGAAGGTTTTGTAGTCATCAAATTCTCTCTTTTAGCCTGAAAACTGAAAGTAATAAGAAGCAGAAGGACATGAGAGGAGAGGATGAGAGAATAGTCACCTGCTGTCTCACTCTGCAGGCAGCAATGGGTAGATGTCCAAGCCAGATTTTAACCATTTAGAACTAAAAGCAACATCAGTGAAGGCTGATTCTCCTCCCTGGGGCAGACACAATCACTTACCCACCTTGACACAGAAGGAGAGCCAGAGAAGAACTGGACTGTGGGTTGTTCCAAGACTGGATTACATTCCCTTGGTTTGTATCTCTAAAAATGTCACTCAGGACTGGTGTTTATAAGAGTCTCCTCAGAGACATTCATTCTTCTCCTAGGCAAAATTTCTGTTGAAATAAACTAGGTAAAATCCAAATAAACACTTTAAGGTTATCATAAAGTAGACATATCTGAAAGGCTTTGAAACAGCTTGTCCTTCAGGTAGTCTGTGTGCCTTGATCACAATGAAGTATGAGAAAGCTGCACTACAACAATTGTGTAGTATTTACAGAATGGATTTATTTTCTTGTTCTTGCTGAGTAACCATTTATAAAACTGAACCAAACCTTGATTTACTCTGTAGTTTTTACTGACTCATTGCTTAGGATAACCTTCGTTATTCACTACAGTTTAACAACTCAGAACACGCCAGGAGGAAATACATCTGGACTGAGAAATTACCAGCTGCATTTCTTCTTCTCTGGTGAGAAAATATATGCTTTGAGAACTATCAAAGCACTGTTATTCTGGAATGACAGTTAAGAGAAACAACTGAAGTAGATCCAGAGGACATCTGCCAAGAAAATGCGCATCCTTCCTGGTTTGGAAATTTTGAGCACCTTAAGTACTTCGTAAAATGCTTTTAAACTAGAGCAGGCAACATTCCAGCTGCAAAATAAGAACTTTAAAGAGGTTTGATTAATTTGCCATTCAAGCTTGTACTATATAATTATATTTTCTCTGGGCTGTTTGATTAAAGAAATGAGTAAACCACTTCAGCGTTAGAGCATTAATATACAATCTGCTGATCCTGGTGGGAATTTAATACTTCCTCCCATACAGACAATGATACAGTCACTTAGTAGATGGGAAATGACATCTTTGTCTTCCAGTGTCACATCGTAAGTAACAACCACAAAAGTAAAGCTGTTTTGCCATGGCAAGCTCACTGGGTAAAAGAGGCTGAGTCATCTCCACAGACAGTCAGGAAACAGGCATTTCTTTCCATAAAAGCCCTCTTGTTCCGAAAGATTTGTGCCATGTTTTTTTGCACAGTAGACAAAAAAAAAAACTCAAGATAAATAAGGAGATTATAGCCGATGCAGAGGCTTGTGACACCAATAAACAACAAATGGACTAATCAGGATACAATCAACATTAGCCATACTATGAAGTATAAAACTATTAAATGCTAATATTAACAGTTGCATGTATTTATAACATCGTGATGACATACCCAGACACAATTTTACTTAAATGTGTGAGCAATATAATCACCAAAGAGGCAAACAAAGCTAGGTTTAGCTGAACATAAAAGACATCCTGATAACTAAAGGTGCCAGAGAGAGAACAAGAGAAGCACAAAGGACATCTTTCCAAACATACAGGGTGACTGCCAAGACAAAGAGAACAAGCAAAAAGGTATGGGGGTAAAAAAGAACTCCAACTCCCTTCCTCTTTTGATAGAAGAACACTAGCATTAAGCACATGAAGCAGAAGTATGTGAGTACATACACATACATTCATCAGGAATAAGGTATTGTGCCATTTTTTCATAATGAGATAGTTTATACATAAAATACAGAGATGTTTGGTAAGATCTGGTATAAACATACCACCTTTGGCAGAGAAGGACTTCCACAATCTTGCAAGCTAGGAGTCGCGATACCATATTCTTAAATCCTAGGGTAGAATTTAAACCACAATCATGTTACAACTTCTAACCTGGAAAATATAACTGAACAGCAAAGAAACCATTTTTCTTCTCAAAGGGCTTCCAATAAAGGCATAATTACTTCTGCCTGTCCATACCACATTACAAACAGAACAACCACCCTTCTCAACCACGCAGAATTCAAACCATATGTAATTTAGGAGCATTCTCTAATTTACTTTCATTTTTTATTCAGGAACTACTTAACGCAAATTGCAATAGCAAGTTGCTTCATTACAGAATTAGAGATGCAGGCTCTCATGACCATTATTCTGACTGATGCCATGAATCTTGAAAAATCTTTCATGCCCTTTCTCAAGTAGTACCTCAGCTGCTGCTGTGAAGAAACCTGAACATTCTGAGCTCTCCAGAACCACATGAATTTGTCTTTGGATGTGTAAGCTCAAGCTCATTCCAACTCAGGTGAGCATTAGCCCTTGGGGAAGTGCTATAGCAACAGTGTTTACTATGTTGGTTTTTTCCAGCAGTTTTAAAAACCAGTTGTTATAGTGACATTTAGTGGAAAATCTGCACGTGCTCTTGTGCCAAATCTGCTATGGATCTACTAGTGATCCAAGGCTTTGATGGGCCTCCATCTGCTTTCCTGTGTCATTGAGAAGAAAGAGGATGTGGTAAACAGTTCTAAGTAGGCAGCATGCAGAATGAGAAACTCCAATACAGCAAAATTTCAAGGCAAGCAGAAACACCTGTGAAGGGGAGGGTTTGGGTATCATTTCTAAACTGTGGATTATACCTGGGTTTCTTAACTTCCTCTAAGTTGTTTTTTTAAAAATTGCTTATGCTGTAGAGAAGGAGGGATGTGTGTCTTTGTCACAGGGTAGGCTAGGCTTTACATACAGTTTTATCAATACTTGATCTTGCAGACTGTTAAATATAAGCTTAAGTGTTATTTGCCTGAGTAGAAACTCTTAAAATGGACACATGAAAAGAATCAGTCTGAAGTGAATGAGATTATTTATAGAGATGGATTAATCTTTTAATGTTTTATTTCAAAAGCGTGCAAGCTAGAAAAGTGGAATGATATGAAAACAACTCATTAGTCGAAGAGCTGAACCTCTGCCTTACACAGCTCTTAAACTAAACTGCATTCCCTAACTACTGTTTTCTAAATTATACGTATTTTAGTATAAATATTTAAACCTTTCGATGCCTCCATCTGTTTGAGGCATGCTAGGTTTTCTTTTTCTATTCTGGCAACAAAGATTGCCACTGAAATATTTTTAAGCTGTGTTGTATTTAGGCCTAAAAAAATTATACGACTTCATTTAGATTTAAGGCATGAAGTATGTTACAAGAATTTAAGAGGTCAAAGTAGTTCTTAAAATTGCTATGTAGAGTACAGAGAATTTCAAATCGGGGTCCAGGTTTCCACAATGATGGCACAATACCCTGATCCGTTACAAGCTTGAAACAATTGTAACACTAGTATCACAGGTTTGGACATTTAAAACCAGAGTTTCATCTGTGGTAGTCATATTCTGATGCCAAATCTTCAGAAGTTAGAGACTTATAAAATCATATTTTGAGTTTCCATTCAGTTGTGACCACACATCTCTATCCTGAGTCTTCACTTTCAATTCTAAATCATAGAATGATAGCATGGTTTGGGTTGGAAGGGGTCTTAGAGATCACCTAGTTCCAAAACTCTGTCATGGGCAGGGACATCTGTCACTAGACCAGGTTAGCCTGAGAGCTCCATCCAGCCTGGCCTTGAACACTTCCAGGGATGGGGCATCCAGAGATTCTTTCAGAAACCTGCTCCAGTGCCTCACCACCCTCACAGTAAAGAAATTTTTCCTTTCCCTTTTTCCTTTCCCTTTTTCCTTTCCCTTTTGCCTTTTCCTTTTTCCTTTCCCTTTCCCTTTCCCTTTCCCTTTCCCTTTCCCTTTCCCTTTCCCTTTCCCTTTCCCTTTCTCTTTTCCTTTCCCTTTCCCTTTCCTTTTCCTTTCCTTTTTCCTTACCCTTCAGGTACTGGAAGACTACAATTAGGCTACACCCAGAAGCCTTCTCTTTTCCAGGTTGAACAAAAAATTCTCTCAGCCTGTACTCACAGGAGAAGTGCTCCTCACCTCTTATTATCTTGGCGGCCCTTTTCTAGACTCTTTCCAACAGGCTGATGTCCTTCCTGTGTTGTGACCCCAGAGCTGGATGCAGTTCTCCAGGTGGGGTCTCACCAGAGCAGAGTAGAGGGGCAAAACCTTCTCCCTCAACCTGCTGGCCACGCTGCTTTTGATGAATCACAGGATACAACTGACTTTCTGGGCAGCAAACACACATTGCTGTCTCGTGTCCAGCCTCTCTCATCCACTAGCACCCTCAAGTCCTTCTTGGCAGAGCTGCCTTCAATCTGTTCATCCCCCAGCCTGTATTGATACTGGGGATTGCCCCAACCCAAATGCAGCACCTTGCACTTGGTCTTATTAAACTTCATCAGAGGAGCTATGCAGAGTGGAGCCTGTGCTGTAGTAGGTTTGATTACAGGACTTGTACCTATGCTGAAGCAGTCCCTTCCTGAAGGGACCCATGCTGGAGCAGTTAATGAAGAATTTGTTTTATTTCTCATTATCTTATTATGATCTGATTGGTAATAAATTAAAATAATTTCCCCAAATCGAGTCTGTTTTGCCCATGATGGCAACTGGTGAGTGATCTCTCCCTGCTCTTATCTCGACCCACAAGCCTTTTGCTATATTTTTTCTCCCCGGCCCAGATGAGGAAGGGAGTGATAGAGCAGCTTTTTTTGGGTAACCATCATCCAGTCAGGGTCAGCCCACCACAATAAGACATTCAAAATCTTCTAAGGTCAACAACAGCAGTATGCATAATTACCCTACTAGAAGACAAGACAAGCTTCTACCAGCCTCAAAGATCATCTCCGAGAAGGTGCCTGCCTTCTTAGTGTGAAGCTTCAAGAAAGGTAGCTTAGGTGTCAAGATCCCTAATGTTGCATCTCAGTGTTGATTATGCAGCCTCCTAAAGGAGATACATCTTATTCAATAACACAGATCTTGCACTGAGATATAAAGATGTTTTCTTCTGCCTTATTTAAACCAGGAAGAGTTGGTTTGAGCATATTACTTACACACAAACTCAAAACAACAGAGGAACTGTACAGGATCTGGAATATTGCTTTGTAACAAAAAGACTTGGTAAATCAACACCACAGAAGATGGTGAAACAAATGAATAGAATTAGAAATCTGGTAAAATAGAAATAGTTTATTCAGGAAGAACAAATAGGAAAAAAGGAGACCCATATTACACTGTAGATCAAGAATGCTTTGAAATAACTCTCTGAGGCTGAGAAAGAGGAAAGAGGCAAATTTGTTGCATTTCTCCAGGTGAAGATAAAAGGAGAAAGAACAAAACAGAAGCCTTATCAAAAAGAAGCTGCAGATGAAATTTTTGATCAGGCAACAACTACCAAAGGAAGAAAGCAATGTGGGACTAAGTACTGAATTATTTATTGGAAAACAGTATGTAGGCCACAGTCTCAGAAAACATGTGGAAGGAAACTTTGCATAGGGTGAATTAGAGAGGTTCAAATGTTCAGAGAATGAAAAAATTCATTCTAGAGTATCTGATAAGTAATAGAGATCATATCATAGTTATTCTTGAAGAAATAGCTAGGGTTGCTACTTCAGGAAGTTTAGCCTCCCCAAGGAAACTGTATCAATGGGGGGAAAGCATAATTGATAAATTATGGATTTATTCCTTTAACTTGCTTTCTCAATTCACTGAGTAATCAATTTATAAGCAACTGAATGACAACAGTAAAAAAAAACATATTTCTGATCATTGCTATTATTTATTGGCAATATAATTGGCCTAGAAAAGAAGGATGAAGAAATACTTGTAATATATGTTTACCTCAGTAATCTTTCTGGCACTAGTCACATGACATTTGGAAAATTATGAAGATCAGGTTAGATACTATGGCTAAATTCCCAAATCAGTGTGTAGTCTTGAAGTAGAGAGTAGTGGTTCAGTGATAAGCTGAGGAGTTGTTTCAGATTGATACCTGTAGAAATCTGACTTGGGCCAAATTCTAATCAATATTTTCATTAATGATTAAAAGAAAGCAAGAATCAAGATTAACATTCAACATCTAATAAATCCAGGTTCCTGTAACAGCAGGAAGAATGAGAAGAAAGTATTACTCCTTTTCTAGGTATGTTTCTATTTATGCCCGATCTTCACTACTATCATAATGGCATGGGTGAATTAAACGTTCACAGGGCAATAAGAGGCTGGAGAAAGGCCCAAGAAGGTAGAGTTTTCCATGTATAACACCAATATCTTCTTAACTATTGCAAATTAAGATCCAAATTAAGGGTTGTAAATATTATGTTGAGATAATTATACCCATGCTTCTGTTTGATTTTAATTGGGGTTTTGGGGGTTTTGTTTGTTTGTTTGTTTTTGGTGGGGTTCTTTGTTTGGGTTTTTTTGGCCTTTTTTGTTGTTGTTATTTCATTTTTTTGTTTGTTTTCTTTTTTTACTATCTTGGTTGCTACAGAAAATGGTTAGTTTGGGTCAGTAATAGAGCTAAGTAACTGCAGATTTGACTCAGGTCTTCACTCTGTGAATGGTAACACACCATCATGATTTCCAGAGGTTCTGCCCTTGGTGCCATAGAGAAGGCCATAATACCAATTTAGATCTAAATCTTCCCAAGCACAGTAGCTGGCCCCTAGACCAGCTAGGGGGAAGATCATCACCACTAGTTTTATTAATACCTGGTATGACCTACTACTGATTGCCACAGTACTCTACCTTCAGGTGCTAAAATTAAGTTCAGGGTAGGAGTCTTAAATTCTTTTCCTGTGTCAGCTACTGCCTTTTCCTTTCTTTCCTCATTTCATTCCAGTGTTATTCTCACTGGATTCTTAGAGATTTGTGAATCTATTCCTGCTAACCAGAAGCCTTATTTCTCCACAGAATTGAACCTGATGTTTCACACAGGTGCAAATTATTCTTTACTCTTTCTGTCTGTGAGGACAGTTTTTCTCAAGGCTATTTCTTCTGCTAGGAAGTAAGAGATTCTCATGATGGTAATCAATCCCTGTTACATTATTTCCTTTATGAATAAGACCTCTGTCACAACTTATCCCAGGTTCTACCTGAGGTGAAAAACTGACTTGGTACTAATCCAAATTTGATGGAATCCGGATATATTTTTTTCATGGTTTTACATTTCTAAGCTCAAGTAATTTTTTTTTCTGCTTAGGTTGTCTTCTGTGTCACTGCAACAGATTTCAAACTTTTTTTTGAATGTCTGATATTAAAAAGGGTTATACTAAAACTTTACTTGTGTGAAGTGAGAGGTGTTTTTTTTCAAAACAGAAATAAGACACTGAGTTTTTTCTTATGGTGTTTGGACTGAGTGAATAGATTACAATTAATATCCAATATTATATTCCATGAATTTATCAGTAAAGGTCAACAGGACAGAGCACATCTTCCTAAAGAGGATCAATGGATTTACCATTCAAAAAAATAATAATTAAGGAGCACAACAAAAAGTCATGACATTTGCCTGAAATGTAGCAAGAAAAGGCTGTAAGAAAAGAATCCCATAAAGCCCAGCCATCTAAAGATGGGTTGGCCATCTGATGTAGGCAACAACTGAGCAATAAGCTGCAGCTTGTGGACTGCACAGGTTCCCGGATTACTTTTTAAAAGTCTGCAAGTCTGCAGTCTACCCTTCCTTTGTCAGCAAATGGTTTATGCCTTATTACAGGTATTAAATAGCAGAAATTACTTCCTACTGCAAAGTAGCTGGCTGTTCTGAAAAACCTCAGTGGCTGTTTGAATCATTAGTTAAAAATCTCCGCACAAAGGGAATCTGGATTAAGGGTTGTGTTAAAATATCTTAGGCCCAAGTGGATCTGCCTTCATTGATCAAAGTAAAGTATATTCCACCAGAGGCAATAATATTGCAGGTGCCTTGCAGAGTGACATCTCTATTAACATATTTTCCATAAAATCTTTTTAAATTAATAAATAAAAGGGAAAAAAACCACAAAAAGATAAAAAAATAAACCCATGCTGTGAATCCATATATGGAAAAGCATTCAAAGCAGAAGAGTAACTGGGAAATTTAAAGGTGTTTTATCCATAAACATATTATTTATTTATCCTTTTACACATCTTCAAGTGTCTTCTTAGACACTTGAGACTCTGCTGAGTTGAAAATGGGGAATGTGCATATTGCAATGTCCCATATACCAAAGTGTTAGATTAAACAGAAGAAAAGATAGGGAAAAAGTTGCACCTGGACTCCTAGAATTAATAGAATGATTGTTACAGTGCAGGATAAATTGTTTATTCTACTTTACAATACTGAAACCTTGCCAAAATATTGTGTCTAGGTTGGTAAGAATGTAGAGACTAACAGCAGAAGGAATAAAAAGACTGTAAGGTTTGAGTCAAAAGATCACGTTTTACTAGGTAAAAAAACAAAAGAGTAAAAGAGAACACAAGTTTCCCGCAAAGACAAGATTACTAAAAGTGGTCAGTCAGTTTTTCTCTGATTGTAGGCTGGTTGGTTTACTTAAAGAGAGGATTGGAAATATATCATTATCATGGATGATCAGTTATTAAGAGGTGTTTTCATGGCATCATACAATGTTAAGGTTTGGAAGGGATGCTAAAGACCATCTAGTCCCAACCCGCCTGCCATGAGCAGGGACACCTCCCAGTAGATCAGATTGCTCAAGGCCTTATCCAGCCTGGCTTTGAACACTGCCAGGGATGGGGCATCCACAGTCTTCCTGGGTAACCTGCATTTAACCTGCAAGATTAATTATAAACAGGAAAAAAAATTTATTGTTGAGTTTATAGAATATTTTTTACTTCAGATTTTTGTAAAAGGGAGGTAGACGAACACTTGTCGGGATATGGGTTCAAGTTTACTTCTATTCTTTCTTTTAGGGCAGAATGAATGGACCTCCTGAGGTCTCTTTGATGCAGGTGTGTTCAGAATTCTTTCAGATTTTTCTTTCTTCTCAGCTTGTGTAAAAACTTCATTTTGTGCTACAGCCAGATCATTAAATAACTTGTTTTAAAGTTAAATCTTAGGATTCTTGTACTGCACGCACATTCAGATTGTAAAATTGTTAATCCAGATTCAGAGATGTTTTGTTTTCAAGGCTAGAAAATATCCTCATACAAAACAATTCCTAACAGTTTCTTGAAGTTGTTCCCTGATTTTACTATCCCAAAATCAAAAGTAATATGGGTTCTGTTTGCCTTTTAATATGAGGAAACTAGGTTCTTTTCATTTCCCTTTATTTAAGATAGGCTTTGTTCATTTCCAAGATACTCAGCATGTTATTTCCGCTGAATAGATGGATTTTTCTGCTTCTACACAAAGTACGATACTGTATCAGGCATCTATTTCAAACCCTTCAAACTCAAAAGTAACCCTTCAAGTCAATTTTTGTTACTCCTCCATCTTTCCAATTTTAATTTTTAAATGGAGAGTCAATAGCAAACACAATAATTTCTTTCCTTTTTGATTATTCTAAGGTTCCTAAAACATTATATCTATCTAAACAATTATATTCCTGGGATTAAAATATTTTTCTATACAGGATCAGAACCGACAATAATTTCTGATAGCCAGAAGCTATGCTTAAACCTCAAAAAGAGTAAATAATTTTAACAAGTAATACTAGATCATTCCTTGTTAATTTTTAGCAATTTTAACCCGTAAGCACATATTGTTCTACAGACAATTTTTATACACTTTTCTTGCTGTTGTTGAACTGAAAGCTTTAAACTAGATCTGTGTTTTCCTAAAAGGCCAGCACCTTCATCCAGAGGACATAATTAAACTGGAATAAAAATTTGGATATTTCAGTCTTAATACTGCTGCCAGTAACGAAATCTTTGGTGTTGATGACTTCCCCCCCCTCAATGTTTCACACTTCTTTTAAAAAAATTTTTACAAAGTTTGCATTATTTAAGGTATTGCATCATAAACTTCGATATGCAAATGTGTTGGATAAGATTTTAAAACTAGAATATGAAAATCCACTGGAATTTTCAAAAAATAGCCATATTTTCATCTGCTAATAACATCTTTTTCTCATGGCCTGTACAATATGCAGCATTTATATAATAACCCAAACCCAACAAACACAACTGTATTTTCTAAAACTAGCTTCAGGAAGTTGGGAACTATTTTAAAGACTTTTTGATCTCAGGGTATTGAAATAACACTGGTGAGGGATGTGCTTCAAGATGCCATTGTGATCAGACACATGAAGACACAATCTCCAGAATTTCTGAAAATACATTTAGAGTTTGGTGGAAGAGAAGAAATAACACAAAAGCTCTCAACTTCCCATTCTTTCCAGTGATCATTACATGAATTTGTGAATTACATGAATCATGAATGTTGACTTGTCTGGAGTTTATTTACCTATTTTGCACAAAAAAAGATAGCTGGAAACAAATACTTAATTTCCCTTTTCAGATATTCATTACAGACACCTCTGAAAGTTAACTATGATTTATTAGCAGGTAAAGACAGTGCCAAGCTTCAAATAACTTGAATCTGGCATCTCTTCTTTTTTTTTTTTTTTTAATATTCTTAATGTAGTTTAATTTCTGCCTGTAAAACAATCAAGTAAGAAGTAATAATTTCTTTTTCCAGAAGTAGAATAATAAGAAGCCATCAGAATTGCAACAATGGACTGTGGCAAGAGTTGCCATGGAGACAAACATACCATTTTCATATCAACCTTCATTCTTCTCAAATGAAATAGAAGTTAACATATTGTACTATCAAGATGTTGTAGTTTAGCTTTAGGTAAGTCTCTAATTATAATTTAATATATTGTTTTATTATCATCATAGTTGGATTTATCTTGACTGACTTGATCAACTTTTGTTGCTTCTCTCACTCAGTGTTAGCTGGTATTCCTAGCAGTATATAGGGGGGGAAAGCTCCAGAGTCATTAGAGGCTGTTCTGTTGTTGGCTTAGTGATATACTTTGCTCGCATTCTGACAAGTAATGGAGAAACCTCTTCTGCATAAATGATAGGCTTACTGTAGCCATTACCACTAAAATTCATAAAACCATCTCAATCCACCCTTACATGATCAATTACTCTCTCTGCTCACCATCATCTGTGTTTTGGGATATGACCTGGTAAAACCAATATAATATTTACTTCATCAAGGGGTATGTTAATATTTACTCCACCTAGTAGGAAATTAATGATGTCTAAATCAAAAGGCATTAAATATATGCAATTATAATTCTGGAGAACAGACCTAATCTGGAAATAAATGTTCATTTCAGTGATAACAGAAGGCCTTTGTTCAAAGTTGTATAAAGTATGAAGTGTCTGGATATATGTTTTGAGTTACAATGGGGTGTCTTATCCTCAATTTGCTTATAGCCACTTAAGAAAATAAGTCCATCTTTAATTGCACACCTTTTTTTTTTTTTTTTTGTTCCATTCAGTGAACTACTGGTTTTATTAATTGTTAATGTTCACTATATATTAAATGCAAGACAAGAGGAAGACTTAACTTTTAAATATCAATTCCTAAATGTTGGAGTCAGGCTGCAGTTAGAGGTTTAATCATAATAATTATGGAGCAACATAGGTTGAACTCCTCAAGATTTACTTTGACAGGTACAGTTTAATTTGTTAATGAACTCCTACAAAAATAAACTTGATAAAAATGAGAGATGGTGATTGAAAGTGTGACATGTTCTTTGGTCTTTTAAATATAATTACATTTTTTAAACCTTAATATTTTGTATAGAGGCATGTGAAGACAGTATTAGATTTTGTGCATAGAGTGAGGAAGAGTTTGCAATCAGAAACTTGTTCTGTTGGTCTAGAACAAAAGCTGAAGATTAAAATCCGTTCTGAGCATGTCCCTTAAAGATCTGAAAATCACAGTTTCTGAAAACATTTGTATTTTATTATAGCTTAGTTACTATTTTATGTTTTACATAATATGTGCAAGTTAGACTCTATTTTCAATTTATGCCTCTCTGACTTCATCATTTTTCTGGAAATATATTTGATTTCACAGTAAAGAACATTTTTCTCACTACTAAAGATGCAATACATCAAGATAATGACAGGTACAGGCATAAGTCATCACATTCTCTCAGCACATAATGCATCCTTCAGAATGTGATTTTTATCACATGAATTTATGGTTCCGCATTTCTTCTCTAAACAGCACAAGACGTAAACCCAAGATGATGAAGATTTAGTATTCATGTCTGAATTATCCTCTTTGAATTAATAGATTATTACTCTAAATGCATAATAGATAATAAATAATAGAATATTACTCTAAATTACAATTGCTGATGAAGTCAAGATGTGAAGAAGCAAGTTTTGACATTTAATAACCTTGATGTTTTGTTTTTACATGTAAATGGTTAAATATGATTTAATCCTTTGTGTTTTTTTCAAATTGGCTACAGCTTAACTGTAGGGATATTTAATTAGTTTTCACCTGTTTTCTGTTCTGCTCAGCGAGTTGATTATTTTCCCATTATTTGTAAAATTTGGGGGGTTTTCTCCTTGCTTTGTTTTATATCTCTCTATAGTATATATTTTGTATTCTCATTATTCTTATTTGCCAGAAAATTTGAAAATGTAAGGTTGCAGCTAAAGACAATTGTATAAGCAGGCATTCTGATGCTGTAGTTAAATAGAGCAACTTCAACTGACTTCATTTGGAGTGAAATCAATCATTCTGACACCTTGAAAATCTTCAGTGTCTCACTTTTTTTTCTTTCCTGAAGAGGATGTACTTCAGTTTTCCCAGCTGCTGTAAATGCATTATTGCTTTCCATCAAATTTCATTTCGACAAGAATATACATCTACATTTTACCATACATTAGGTTTTTATTGCCTCGTACTAAAATTTATTCTTAATAGATTTAGTATTCATGCCTGAATTATCTTCTTTGAATGAATGGATTATTACTCTAACTTACTTTTTTAGCTATCCGTGATTTAAAAAACAAAAAATGTGCATTTGTTATGTCAATGTATATGATGAGTTTTTAATTATCAAAATTGATATTTATTTATGTCTTAGTCATATATTTAATTAGGATTATACACATTCATGGGTGTCAGAATTCCTTGTGCTTCCATTTTTCATGTATATTTTCTCATAGCATAAAGCCAATCAAAAACTTTATTATTCTTTCGAAGAAAATTCCAAAGGAAGAATGGCCTCTGCTTTTTAGATATTTGGATGTTTCAAGTCAGTTTTAAATTTCATCTCATGTGGAAAATTAGCTTCAGATCCACAGCTGAGTAAAAAGGGACAAATACATCCCTCCACTCAGACATGGAATACCTTTACAATGCATGCATTTAATACATAAAAATGCACTCTAAACTCAGAAGTTAAATTCAACAAGGCCTGTTTGATCTTCCAACAGCTGAACTCCCCCCAGATAACACAGCTTCAATGGGTCGTTTAGCCTGTGTGGCCATAAGCTTGAAACTTACACAGTTAGAACTGAAGGAACCAGTCCAGGTCCTGAAGTGTGAACTGTGTCCTTTGCACTTTTAGCACATTAATTTCGTAAAGCACCAACCATAGAAAAGTTGCCGTGGAGCAACGCTTTGCTGTTTAAAAGGAGTATGTGACACATTTGGAGACATGAACCGTTCTGAAAGGCATTAACATTAGTCTGTAATCCTGCATAAGCCTTTGGAAACAGAAAGCACTGAGAAACTAATAAGGCAAACTTTGCATTTAGCTTTGTATGACTCATTGTGCAGTATGGAGGCTAAAGTTTACCCCAGAAAACGCAAAAAAAGGTACATAGAAAAATCAGGGTTTTTTTGTTTTTTTGAGACTTGTTTTGGAGTCAGGAAAGATATAACACAGTATAGAATAGTGTCCAGTATATAAGCTGTATCTCCCTGGTACTGCAATGACTGAGATTTCCTGCACCCATTAAGTGTTTGGCAAAGAAAAGTGAAGAGAAAATCAAATCTTTCCTTCCTTTCCTTCTTGACTGTGAATTCTTTATATCTGAAAGCTACCAAGGGTTCTTAATTTCTGAGTGCCACTGCTTCTTATAACTGACCTGTAAGAATATTAAAACAAGAAATATTTTTTCAATAGTTGTGCCGTCTGAACATTTTATACCATGCAGTAAAACACAAGAATTAATACTTCCAGTAATAAAATGAGGAGCCTGTTAGGATTTTTGCGGACCAAAGTTTTTTGTTACTGTAGGAGTGGAGAGCTAATGAGCCAAAACAGCAGTGAGTACCTCTGACCTCCTGCTCTGCAAGGTCTCAGCTATGCTCACCACCAAGGGAATCAAGGTCAGGTCCTACACATGTTGACTAGTCAGGTCTTCTGTGCTGTTGTTACATAGGCTTTTGAGCCATTTTTTTCTGCAGTCTGCATTGCAGCATGCTTGTGTACAGTGGCAGGAGTGG
The DNA here is from genome assembly GCA_035584735.1 of Pseudotriccus pelzelni. Classification (NCBI taxonomy): domain Eukaryota; kingdom Metazoa; phylum Chordata; class Aves; order Passeriformes; family Tyrannidae; genus Pseudotriccus; species Pseudotriccus pelzelni. The sequence continues at coordinate 77,278,487 of JAWMRA010000078.1, forward strand.
CAGCCCCCCACAGAAGCAGCCTGCCTGCTCTGCCAGTCCTTCAGCACCCAACATTGCCCATAGCCCAGAAGCAATAAGAAGCACAAGGGATCCAAGGAAAGGGATCTCTTGGGCAATAGGGCCGGCAGCCAGCCATGAGGATGGAACTCTGCTGTTCGAGCAGGGGCCAGAGTAAGGTACAGCACAGAGATTTGCTGTGTGCCTTCAGTTTTAATTGAGAAAAATCACTGGCGCAGGTGTACTTGTCAAAGCATTGTCCTTCACGGTGTCCCTTAAAATAAGATAGATTAGCCTAGACGCAAAGACATAAAACACTACATCATAATAAGTGTCCCATAATTCAGTGACCAGGATGAGAAAAAGCATATTGTTAAACATTTAAATATACCAGATGGGAAGTTTAACTTACTCATTCCTGCCTCAGAGTCCACCTAGAACTCTCACTCTTTTTTGTTAAACTCACTTATTAAAATTGCTCCCTAAACCATCTGAGATTGAGAACATGTTACATTAAAAAAAACCAGCATTAGGTAGAATGATTTTGATAAATGATTTGTGTGAAAGCTAGGTGTCATCAAAGCTGTTGGGAGTTTCAGTATCCTACAAGTATAAAAGCTATCCTTTCTGAGATTTAGCAGTGTGTTGGATTTAGTCCAGCTGATGGTTAAACACCCACCCAGCTGCTTCTTCACCCTCAGTGCGACAAGGAAAGAGAATAGGAAGAGCAGAAGTGAGAAAGCTCACAGGTCAAGCTAAAGAATATAGAATTGCTTACCAAATGCCATTGTGGGCAAAACACACTCAATTCAAGGAAAAGTAATTTAATTTGCTGCCAACTAAATATTAAATTATTAGTCTGACTAATGAGAAACAAAAAGACAAATAAACAACACGCTTCTTTCCCCATTTCTCAGCCTCAATTTAATTTCTTTATTCTTGATTCCTCTCCTTCCATCCTTGTTTGTGCCACACCTTCAGCCTCTTCAGCAAGGATATGGGCAGAGTAAAGGTGGAAAGACGGAGCTAGGGGTCAGCACATGGTGGTTTCTCTCCTTAAACTGCCCCACTGTGAGAGTTTCTAAGTTTTTATGCAATGGTCTTTCTAAATCAAATCTGTGTGAGATTTGTCTGTTCATACATATGTGCGGTTACATATGTTTGAAAATTTTACAATTTAAAATTATTTAAGTGAGAACTACTTATTTTGTCTTCCAGAAGCTAAATTCTTCTTCACACCCAGAATCTCAATGGGCAGTCCTCATAGCTGGTCTTACTATGCCTGCAGTAGTTTGCTGCACAGATATGGGTTCCAGGCCAGCCAGTGCGAGCTGAACATTCATATTGCTTGTAAGGTTTAAGTTTTGAGTTCAGACTAGTTGTCAGTCTGCCCAATTGCTTGGAGACTGACATTTCTCAGTCCCTGAAGGAAAAGAATGGTCTCTGTACTTAACTCAAAAATTTGGTCAAAATGCTTATGCCGGAAGGCTGTCTTAGCGAAATACTTAAATGAATAATCTGACCCTAATGCTGCCTACATAAGCACACATACACCAGTTTATAAATTAAGGATCTGTTATCCCTGTGTGACAAGTTAGATGCAGTTAGTTTATCTTTCTTTCAGCTACACCACAAAAGATTACTGCAGAAGGGCACAGGGCTAGTTGTTTTATCAACAGCTGGATGAGTTACGTATGAGGCCTAGAATTGCTCGCATGTAGAGCCTCAATGAATAAAAACTCCACTATGGAACAGGAAGGAACAAGATCAAGCCACCCAAAGCTCAGCATCTGGTTTTACCTTCACCACCACTCTACATAGTAACTTATCTGCCACTTCTATTGCATGTCTGTGTAATCCTTCTAAATTTATAGTTTTCTACACAGTTTTTTCTCAAAAGTCTTCTTACCCTTTTCTTGTGTCCTATCCTATTTCCTCTTCTAAACAAATCTTTTCTTTTTGCTTCTGAATTCCGATTTCTGAGTCAACTGGTTTCTTCACCACATCAAAAACCAAGAAACCACTTTACTACCCAGAACTAATATGTAAAGACAAAAATGTGAAGGTTTCATTTTAGTGTATGTTATTTTCTAATCTTCCACTAGGAGCAATACTGTTGGATGATTGTTAAGACCAGGTTGTTTTTAAGGTTTTGTCTACAAAAGCCTGTTTTATACAACTCTTTTATTATAATAAAAACAAACAACACCATAACTAATTCTCTCTGCACCTTTTCTCCTCCCTCTCTCTTCCCTCCCCCCCTCCCTACAGTACGGCATAAGCTGTTTTTTTCATGAATGGAGCTTTGTGACATTTTTTCCCATTTTTAGTGATATAATAACATTCAGGAATAATTGCTAGGTTCATGACAGTGTTGGCCGTTATAGTACTTTGTGAGAAGCTTTTTGGATTTCTCTTTTTTTCACAACATTCCATATTTTTTTACTCAAACCCCTACCACCATCAAAATTCTAATTTCATCTAAATGTTAAAATTGTTTGCTAAACAACATGTAGGAATCACTTCTGAATGTGTGTCTGCGGAATTTTAGGAGGCTCTTTAGGAGGCAAAATGTCACCAGCACAGTCATTTGGTTAGAATGAGGAGAAGAGTAATAAATTATTTATGTCTGGTATTTTGTGAGAACAGATTCAGTTGATAGAGTTGTATTTTGTTTGAACCTAACCTAGGTAAACTGATTCATAGGACCAGTTAGTATGGGAAAAATTAACGCAGTGTAATGTGTATACTTAAAGATTTATTATAACAGAAGAGACAATTTTTTGGAAATATGTATACTGCAAGCCTCTAGTGCCCACAGGGTATGAACTCTTGAAATATAAATATGCTGAAAAAAAATGGAAAATTCAAAGAGAAACAAGCATGATTACTGAAGACCCCTATAGCCAACCAATGCTGCAAAGTATGACCATTTCTATGAATAAACAGCTTTAAAATTAAGTAATGCAAATAAGGAGAATTTCATATGTTCTGGACAATTGGTTATAGGAAAAAATAGAATTGTTCAGAGAAAGCAATTCATTGATGTTTGGATGAAAAAACTAGAATATCAGTTAAGGACATATTAGAAGTTGATGCTCCATTATTCAGCTGGCAGATAGGCAGTGCTGAGATCTGATTTGTCATTCCATCAAACTTCAAAAGTAAGGACAGGCATTGTTGGAACTATAACATAGTCTATAATGCAGCAAAAAACAATCACAATAGCAAAACACAGAAGATAACATAGCAATTAGTGGTTACTGGATGAGGTCTCTTTTAAGCTTAGAGTCTGTGTCTACACAGTTGGGCCAGCTTGACTACAGGTATCTTGCTTGGCTGCAGGATCTTTGTCACAACAGGGATATGTCTCATTTTCTCAAACCAAGTTCCACATAGTGGAACACAGGCTTTGGTAGTGCAGGTGCAGAGCAGGAATGCCCTGCATAGGTGTATGCAGTCTGACAGCCAGAAAGGCTCAGGAATGCATGTTCTACTCTCATCAAAGGGCAGAAAGGTCCAGAGCATTATGATGCAATATCATAGATGTATGAAAAAATAAGGCTGTAGTGAGCTTTCTGATTCTGAGCTAGAGTTGTATTTTGCTGTATAACTCGGGTCAGCCTTAGGCAGAGAAAAGGAGCAATTGAGTGATTTAATTTTCTCTTGCAATATGCTGTAATCATCCTAATAAATGTGAATTCAGATTGGTATTTGCACTTTTCCGTTGTGAGAAGACTTATAAGTTCAATTTATGATCAGCAAGCTCTCCCTAAGAAAAGCATTGTTTACCCAGGACAGCAGCATTACAATGATAATGGAAATGAGATGTAAGTTCTTGTCTTGCTTAGGAGTGGTCTGTTAATATCTCTAAGGAAATACAAATCTTTTCCCTTTGATTGTTCACTCAGCTTCTGCCCAGGTTTTTGCCTACTACACTGTTCACACTAAGGCCTGATGTATGCAGGGAGAAGCACCGTTAGGTCAGTGTGAGAGCAACGTGTAGGCAGGAAGGATAGACAGGGTGGCATAAAGGTCATCGTGCAGCTGTTATCACCTGCTGCTTGCTGTCTCCTCCAGCCACTGTCTCTTCCATCCTTGCATATTAGTTACTCAATGTTTCTTCAGTATCTGTTAATTTATGGAAATTATATAGACCAAACTTCCAAGCCAGGAGTTATAAATACATCAGCTTACCTAAGAAGGTTTTGCAGCAGATCCAACAGCAGCCAGACTGCTGAGGCTTTCATTCTTTCCTGTGTGACACAGGGGACACCTGAACTGTGAGGGAGGAGGAGAAATGAGCACCCCTATCCTTTGCAAGGTAAGGGATTTGTTCATTGTCGTGTAAGTTAAAAGACAAAGAACTTGTGAATTGCGAATTACTTGCAGAAAAGAATGAGTTAATTCATGTAAGACTAGACTGTACAAAGGACTCTGAGTGTTTGTTTTTCTTTCCCCAGAAAAGTAAAGTTTACTTTAAAAAGTGGATTTTTCTATAAATCTGAGAGGTTCAAATGAACCATGAGACTGTCCCCTGTGCTTGTTATACCTTCTACAGTCCCAGGGCAGTCATCTGTAAACAGTATCTATTTTTTCAAGCCAGGACTACCAATTTTCCAAGTTTTAAGTCTTATTTCCTTTTCTGTCTCTCTGACTAGCAAAGTATTTCAAGTATTCCTTGAAGAGGGAAGAAGATTTGGACAGTTACACTTCAAAAGGCTTTTCATTTGCATGGCTTCACCATAAGAATTTGGTCTTACAGGCTCCTAACATTTTCTAGACTGTTAGGAGCATTCTTAGTTCATCATCTTCTTTTTGGGCATGCTGCTGACTAATTCCTGGCTTCTTGTATACCCTTTATAGGCCTAACCTGGTAGCCTTTTGCTATACTATGATCTTAAACCTTCTGTCACATGGGGTATTGATCACTCAGAACCAGAAATATTATAAAACAAAAATTTATTCAGGTTTTTTGTAAGCTGTACCAGTTCAATTATTCTGCATTTAAATAATTCACAAGTAAATTGAGCTTCTGTATTACAGAATGTCATCCACCCCCTCTTGCAAATTTCATTTTGATAGCTTTTTCCTAATGTTAACTTCCTAAGTTCCTCACTTATAACTGGAATCACCTTACAATTCAACAGAAAAAACCAGCATTTCTTGTAACAGTAATTTCTGAACTAGCATTTGCTTTCTGTTCCATATATGAGGATTGGAGTTTTATTTGGGTAATGAACGTAAATCTCAGCTAAAACTAGAAAATGTTGCTATCAAATACTTATTCAATACTATTTCAGTACTGGGATAACAAATTGAAAATTATAATAGCACATATTTCATTCTACTGAGGATGCCTAAGAGACCTAAAAATTGTTAGGAATTCAGTTGCAAGAATCCCATAACGTATTATACACTTTAGCAAGAGACAAATCCACAATGCCATATGGCAACCTAGAACCAGATCCAAATAAAATAATTGTTTAGCAGCTAAGGAATAAGTTTTCTTTCACTGTATAAAGTAGAAAGAGTTGCTAATTTTCGCCTGATTGTGCTTTCACAATTTAAGAGTTTAAATTAGTTTTTTCTGGTGCTACTGCTGTGAATAATGTTAACACAAACAGGATTACCTACTTACTTGGATCTTAATAGATGATCAGACTACAAATTTCTTCTACCAAGACATAAAATTGTATAATTCCATCTCCATTTAACTGAGTCATCTCCTTTTTTTATTATTTTTTTCAGGCTATTATCTGTAAAGGAAAAATAGAAAGATTTTTCAGACAGGCCCCCAGGTTTTGTTGGCTCAGTTTATAGAAATATAATGTGTTGCGGAAGTTGTGTGAAAGGTGTGCTTGTCAAATTATCTCTTTGTTTCTGTCTAGGAAATACTAGATACATATAAATTTTGTGGATGGTCCTTATCAGGAGTTAGTCCTACATTTACATTTTTAAATTATGATTAATATTGTTTTGTTTTATTTTGGTTTGGGGGGTTAGTTTTATCTGGATTAAGGAGAAAAATGTCACAGTCTAGTAAAGCATTGACTACGTCATATGAGACACGAAAATCAGCAGTAGTAGTTGGTATGGTAATGAATTTTCCTTTCGAGTTTATCACAAAAACATGCCTACTTCTTATCTTTAAGCAGCATTTTATTATCCTCATAGAGAATCTGAAATTTGACTTCAACACTACCTTTTAGCAGACAGTTCCTGTCCACTGGTTACTCCCAGACTAGAGGTATGTTATATTTTTCTTTTAAAATGAGGTAGAAGTTACAATGTTCTGTATCAAGGATTTTTTTTTGTTTTATCAAAAGGAAAAGTTTATCTTGTATTTAAAGAACTTATAACAGATTAAAAGAAATAATCACTTGTTCAGTATCTTTATCCTAAGAAGTGGGTCTTTTTTAATATATATATTAACTTTCTTCAGTGAAAGCCAGGAAGTTTAAATAATATTTTGCCATCAGTATTAGTTAGAAAGGCATTGAGCACATTCCCATTGCAGATGCATTACAGAAACGTTTCAGGAAGGACCATAAAATCTAAGACCATGGTTCAGTTTCTTAACAGAATAGATCAGGGTAACATACTTTTCTTCTCAGGAACAACTGTTATGGAATGGTATATTCTCCTACTTTCCTTGACTGCAGAAGTTTCAGCAATTTAATAAAAACAAATACATAAAAATGAAAGGCAGATGGAAGCAGAGGAAATAAAAAATTAATTCCAAAACCTCGAGTTCAGTCATGTTGCAACCCACTGCAAATGGCTTCTTATCAGGAAAAGGCTTATGCTGTTTTTCTGCAGGTGGTGTTATCACCTACACTTATGATAACATCCTCTGATATCAAGCATTTAGAGAATTCTAGCTGAAAAAAAGTCTAGCAGATAACCCTAGCAACTGAAAAACCCAAAACAAAAGCACTGATATAATTTATCCAAAGTAAATTCAAGCTCAACCCTAAGCCAACTTGCTGAAGAGGTTAAAGGAACCTTGGACAGTCCCTCAATGTATCTAAATAATGCTGGGAAAGTCCCAGTGCCACTTATGGTGCTGCCACTTTCCCTAAGAAAAAGTGAAGAATTACAGTCTGCTTTCTGTTTCTAGCAAATAAATTTCTACTTATTTTTGACCAATTATAATTTCAAAATCTTTTTTGTTTGTGCCAGACTGAACTAAATAAAGTATTAAATAACAGACTGAAAAGAATCCATTGAAGTAGCATTGAAATAGTTAGTATCAGATAGACATTAAGAAACAGAGGGAATTTTGTTTATTTAACAGAGATAAGACGGGGGATGTAACTACAGCCATCCATTGCATTAAGATTAGGTTATGCAAAAGAGGGACACAAAATACTCTCAGAGCTGCACAATGAAAGGATGAGAGACTATATTCATAGATTGCAACAAATTCCAGTTAGACACAAGGAAAATTTCTTAACAAACAAATGCAGAGGTCAAGCACTTGAAAGGTGATCCACAGAGACTATGAAATCTTTATCTTTAGAGATTTTCAAAATAAGATTGGACGAGATCCTGAGCAAATTAATCTAGCTTTGAAGCTCATCCCACATTGCAAACTTGAATAATCCTTTCCAAATTAATTTTTTTCTGTGATTTCTACAAAGTATGCCTAAATGACATGTCCAGTTCTGGGCTTCACAGCACAAGAGACAGAAGGAGTCACTGGAGAGACATCACTGAAAGGCCACAGAGTAATGAAGGGACTGCAGCATCTCCCTATGAAGAAAGGTCGAGAGAAGTGTGACTGTTCAGCTTGGAGAAGGTAAGGCTTCAGGGGATCTCATCATTGCATATAAATACCTGAAGGAAGGTTCAAAGAAGACAGAGACAAGTTTTTTTTCAGTGGTAACCAGAGGCAATGGACAAAAACTGAAACACAGAAGATTCTCCCAGAACATCATGGAACACTTCTTCACTGTGAGTGTGACCAACACTGGCACAGGCTGCCAGGCTGCCCAGAGAAGTTGTGACATCTCCATCTTTGGAGTTACTAAAAAGCCGTCTGGACACTGAGCTGTGCTGGGCAGTGAGCTCCGGGTGGCCCTGCTTGAACAAGCGGATTGGCCTATCTGACCTCCAGAGGTCCCTTCCAAACTCAATCTTTCCATGATTCTGCAATGCACGCTATGTGAAAAAATTGTTCTGGGACTATGTTGACAATATAGATAAACCTCTGAGTTTGTTGCTTGTTTTTTTTGTTTGTTTTTGGGGTTTTTTTCCCATGGTTACAGCTCTAAATTACTTCAGTGTCAGTGGTATCCAATATTCAGTGACTGGTTTTGTTCAATTTATAAAGCATAGAAGTTTTATTACAGAGTTATTGCTAATTAATTGGTAAGCAGTTGTGTAAATTTCAGTGAAAAGAGGGGTTATGAGTGTTCATTACCTTCATAAACTTTAATAGGATTAATTTTTAAAGTGACAATTGTTTTAGTCATAATAAGGTACTATTCAAGATAATTGTGGAAATGTCCTGCTAGGTCCCTGAAAATACTATATAGCCAAACTTCCAAAATAAATTGAGAAGCCCGTCCTCCCTCTCTTCATCACAGCTACCCTTTCTCTTGTACTCACAGAAAATCCAAGGAGAAAAAAAAAATCTGAGTTTCAAACTGAGGTTCAAATTGAATGTTCTTATTCCCAGGTTGAACCTTAATACACAGAATCCTATCAAGGTTAGGAAATAATTTAAAGAAAGAAAAAATGGTGATGGCTGCTGCATCAGGACCAGCAATGCAATTAAATAATTTAACCCTTCTACCTTATTCTGGAAGTAATGTTTTCCCTGAAGTAATTAACGTTCAAATGGAAGCAAAACCAGAATGCAAACCAAGCAACTGTATGAGGCATGATTAAGACAGTCATAGGTTTATTTCTCTAATAGTGTTGGCTGCGTAAAGCAAAAGCTCAGGTTGACATCTAGGTCTATTAGTTAGCAAGAGTTAACTACAGCAACTGTCTAGCATTTTTGCTGTCTGAAGAACTCTAAACTTTTTGTAAGTTGTCTCTTTGTTGTCTGGGTGGGGTTTTTTTCCTTCTTTTAAGAATTCTAATAAGATAAACCAGAAGAATAAACAGAGCTTTTCTGAGAAATCCATAGGTAATTTACCAAGGTACACAATCTAACAAATTAATTAAATGAACAGGTTGGCTGATAAGGATTTTTTTTTTAAGCTCATTAGAAATTTTTTAATAGGCTTAGTTTAGAATCACGTTCATTTATGTTCACTTAATTATTTCTTAGAAGTGTTTTACTGCAAATGGAATTGAAGGATAAAGTATTTTTCCATACATCACATTTATAAATATAGTGGCATGCCACAGCTCAGTTCAGTGTAAATATTTCTGTTGTGTTCACATCCTCACCAGCAAAAGGTGGAATAGCAATGAATCTGTTTTGGGGTTAGGTTTTCTGGTTTGTTTTTTTGTTTTGTTTTTTTTTGTTTTTTTTTAGTAGCAGGAATTAGACAATGGCAGTACAATAGGACTTGGGTAAGTATATGGGGAGCATCAGCAGCTGAGAACATTAGCACAGAGTAAGACTATTGTTATTGGGGTCAAAAAATAATTTAGGTATCGAAAGTAAATGTGTACATGATAGCAAGCATAAGTGTAGGTGTGAGAGGGATCATTTCTGTTTATCTATATACTTCCATTTTTTAGAAAAAGATTTGCCTTCCTGAGAAAATGAGGTGAATTTAGTGTTCTACTCTCTAGTTACTTCTATTTCTCTTTTATTCATTTGTGACTGGGGCATAAAAGCACTGAATGGATTCTTCATTTTATTTTTATGTGAGAACATAAATACATACTACAATTGTGTCCCACGGATTCACAGTTGAATGAAACACTAACCTGCTATCTTTTTTATGTGGCACTCAATTTTGTAAGCTAAGCAGAAGTATAAAGTAGTCTGAAGATCTGCTTGATTTGAAAGATAATTGCAAATACTTATGAGACTTTTAAGGATCGTGATGTATTACCAGGCCGTTTATATTCAAATGCATTAATAATTTTCTGAAGTAATGCAAACTCTTGCCTGTGACAAAAGCATTCATAAAGACAGGATTAGTGTTTTATGACATGCTCAAATGACAGCTTTCACTTCAGTATATGTAAATTGCTAAAAATGTAGTGTGACACCTTTGCTTTACTGTCAAAGGTTTTCCATATGAAAATATGCCCAATCTCCTCTGCTGCTTCATGAGACAAGTAAAATATTTTGGTTTCTGAGGGAAGCAATAGGGAACTACCACTACCACAGTTTGCCGCTTTAAACACCTTTCTTTTTCTCTACTGACACTAGTACCTTTGAAAAACAAGACAGCAATCAAAGTAGAGGATACAAAATGCCAAAGAGTTAATAGAGGCTATGCAGAGTAGTCAACATAATGTTGGTTAGACTGCTCTAGAAGTGAGCAGGGTAGACTCTAATTCGGGAATGGATTGAGATTAATGAGATACAAAATGACTAAGCAGATAAGGGGTCTAACTGAGCTGAAAATGACTGGGGAAATGTAGACTCCATATGGTTCCCAGTGCACTTTCCCTTTTTTTATACAAGTATTTAGAAAGAGACTGCTAAAGAGAGTGTGGGAGAAACCAAATGGCTCAGGAACATCATGGCCTCATTCCAAGTTTCAGAGAAGACTTCAGTGCTTTGTCTCTGGTTGTGTTAAGTCTCTCTCCGGGTGCAGAAGTCTCACTCTTGGTTCATCCAGCACATTTCTGATCAGTCATTCCAGAAAAGTAGAATAGCATTTGCAAGTGAATCTTGTATATGAAGGTCTGAATTTTGCCTGTATATAGATACTAAACAGTTTCCTCATTTTTGGGGAAGCTAATGTCTGACACCCTAATGAGGATATACATTTAAATCAGGGAAGTATGTTTCAAAGGATGGGTACAAAAGATAGAAATTTCTTCACACACACCTGTGATTGGTATTAAGGCACAACCTTTGTTTACTTTTAACTGTAGTCTCTCCCTTTTAAATTGTGCAGTATTTCTTTCCAAGAGTCATGAAATGATGTTACACCAGAACAAGAGCATGTCAGAGTGTTGCATGGGCAGGGTTAGGGAAGGGTGGGGGACATCACAGGCAACTCCAGCCCTGCCTATCAGGCACCTCTTTGGGGACAGGTCAGGAGCACGTGGGAAGTTAGATGGGGCTGGGAATGCTCTCCCCAAGATGATCGGGAAGGAGGCAACTCTCAGTTGCTTTACCCCTGAGCTGGCCCTGAGCTCCAGCAGCCAAACCCGTAGGAGGGAGGATGATCCAAGGCTCTGACACTTACCTCAGTGTCACTCAGTGCTGCGGTCCAGTCTCTCAATGATTCTAAATAATGTCAGGAAAGTCCTACTGCCGCTGATGGTGCTACCGCTCTCCCTAAGAAAAAGTGAAGAATTACAACCTACTTTCTGTTTCTAGCAAATTATTTTCTACTTATTTTTCACCCATTATAATTTCAAAATCTTTTTTTGCGTGTGCTTATTTAATAACTTCTCTTTGTTTGCTAGTCTTTACAATGAACTTTTGACTACTGTCTATAAACTACATAGGCTAATAAATGCCTTTCATTTCCTTGGAATATATTAACCAAAACTATAGGAATAAAAAACGGATGGGATACTCATGTTATAGGAAATCGAGAATTTCTTGTATTTAGTCTGTAAATATAATTATATAGTAATAAAAATATTATCCTCTACCTATGACCAAGGTGTTGAGTCAGCCAACAGTGGATAATAGTCTGTTTTACATAAGTAATTAACTGCTGAAAAGTTAATAAGTATTTGTACATCACATCTCCATTTACGTATAGTTTTAAATTTCTCTTTGTCTGTGTTGAGAAAGCTGGACTATAAAATGATTTCCCTTCTGATTCATGTAAAAAGAAACAAAGCATTCTTTTCTTTGTACCTATTACGCTTCTTTCGGCTTGAAAAATTTCCTTATGGCAAATACAGGTTTCTTTATGGAAATTCAAGGCAAGCTTTTAAACTTGCCACTTGGCTTCTCTTTAGCTGCTTCTTCCATTATTCAAAAACATTTAAATGGATTTAATCTTCTATTTTTACCTCTGATTTAATTTCTTATTTACTTTTTTTTGATATGGTTTTGCCACTCCCTTTGTAGAGAATTTGATTGTCTGCTAAAGCTTCACTCCATCCCTACTTATAGATGGTAAAGAGACAGACTTACTCGCAAAGAAATCCACCATCATAAGTGTCTTTAAATGTAACTTAGTAAGAATAAGAAGAGAAGGTGTGAGAGAGGATATGAATATGTAACTGTAGAATTAAGAAGTCATATAGAACATTAGAAACTGATTGGAAAAGTCAAGGAAGAATACAGAGCACTATAATTTGGGTAAAACGTATTGTCTAGTTCCTCTCCTGTCTGTTTCTCTCCTTATTTGTATTCAAGAGAAAATACTATCTCCCTGATGAGCTGTTAGCACTAGCCTGTATTACCAATGAATAGATAACAGCTTTCCTGTAACACTGGGAGAGAATTAGGTTTCAGTGTGTGATAACATGTATATGTATGCATGAGTATATATATGTATTGATATTGGTTCATATATTAGTGTACGTGTTAGTAAAGCATAACACAATCTATAATACTTGTATGGTGTGTGTTACTATGTATATATATATATACACATACATACGTGAGAAATACATAGAGACATAAATATATGATATTACACCTGTACTTGTAATATATCTTTACATATACATAAATAAATAGATGCATTTTTGCCTTTGAAAGTAGAGCTAGCAACAGAGTTATTTTAAATTGCCAAATATCAGAACAGTGGAAGAGATTGCCTGTCTGATTAAAACCGTGTGTGATCTGCCTCTGGTACACCGGCAGCTTGTTGCTGAAACAAGTGACTAAATCTAAATGTAGAAGGGAAGGGAAAAGTGGAACAACCTTCGACTGTTCCTTTTCCCCAAGTTCTAGACAGTTCTTGAACTACCAGTTTAGAGATCTCCTTTTGCTTTAACTGTTTTCTCAGTCTGAAAATTTCTATTGCTTATTATTCAGAATTCAGGAATTCAAAATTGTGCAGACATGCAGGCAACTATATAGACAAAGATACCTATTAGTTGAAGTAGGAGTGAAATATTTTTTATTCCTAATTTTCAAGATTAGTATTAAGACTCACACATCCTTCTGTAGCCATCTGAACCTTCTAGAACAGTTTTTAGTCAAATGATTCCTGTAAAACATTTAAAAATTAATTTGCCTTGAATAAGCAATGGACTTGAAACTGGGGAGGTTCTTCAAGTGATGGTACACTACAATCTTCTCTGCCAGAGCTTCTACATATGAATTAACACACCAGCACAAACAGGAATTTCTGAATTGAATATTACTCCTCCTTCCAAAAAAATTGAGAAACAGGACTTTCCTAGCAGAAATAAGAGACCTTGAGAAAGGTGAAAGTCCCTAATCCACTAAGCTCTTTTTATCCATCCTGCTGACCACTACCCTTCATCCCTGAGCTCCTTGAATCACTTCTTGGAAATCAGGGATAAAGGCAAGAAAACCATGTGGAGGGATACAGAGGGATCTGAGCAGGGCAGGTTCTAGGAGTATGTGGACTTGAAAATAAAAAAAGTGGAATTTCACACTGCTCCCTGCAGTCAGGCAGTGGTACCGCAGGAAGCCAGTCACAAAAAGTGAAACTGAGACTTGAATGTGGGATGGGAATTGGTTAAATTTCGATGGGAGTAGGAGCTGAATGAAACTCTTAAACAGCTTAATAATACTTTGCATTTGTAGAGAAAAAGGTAATGGACAATCCTTCTTCTGGAGAGAAATTGTCTAGCAACCACAGTAGAATTGGAGGACTTTATAGAACCATTAAATTATTAAATGTTCCCCTCTCCCTGCATGACAAGTTGAAAGACTCAAACACAACCTTGACCGCAAAAATGTGACAAAATAACAAAAAGGTCCTTGCCACTTAGTAAATATTTAGAAAAACAGACAGGACTTTCAAATAAAATTATTTGTTTCTCTCAGTTTGGATCTGTATAGCTCTGTTAGTTGCACTCTGGGATTGTATAAGTGTGCAGGTAATTTTATAGAAGCATGTGGACCTGTAGAACCCGTGAAAGTGATTTGGCTAACATATTTGAGGCTTTCAGAGACATGAACAGAGATTGTCTCCCCTGTTTCTCAGCTACTCTGTAACTTACAGCAGAAGTAAGACACTCTTCCTTTCGAGTTTATAAATGAAGTGAGTTTTAACCATCTGTAAAGCCAGAATTGCTGGTACAGAAGCTGTAAAGTTTTTGAGGAATGACGCCCTGGGGCACCATTTAAAAGAAACCTGGACTGTCATAGAATAATCAAACATCATGACGGAGCATGCTGCAGTTGCTCTTTTTCAGAAGAAAATGCTTTCAACTGAACTTCCAGCACTACTTCCTTACACATCCTGCATGCTCTCTTGTGTCTCTGGTTCAATACGCTTTCTCCACTACAGTTAAGATTGGGAGTGCTCAAAGCTGGTGTGATTACAGTGATATGGTTGTCAGTTGAACATTATGAAGGTTTACAGTATTTCTACCTTGTTTAAATAAAACTTAATTTCATGGAAGAAGCAAATGATCGGGATTTACAGGGAAAGTTGAGAAGGCAGAGATAGAAGAGGAATAAGAATAGATTTACTTGTAACTGTCAAGCTTTGAAGACATCACTTACAAGTCATCTGCTTTTTCCATACTTCAAATGCAAAGAAAGGATTTACAAATCTACTCATTTTAATTTAGGATTCATTGGGGTGATTTGTAAATTAATCATAGGAACTACATATAGAATGTAGGATTTATAAGCCTAGAGGTGGATTATAAAGTGTGATGAGGGTTAGTAATTCTATTCTGTGTATATAAATATATTTCCAGATGTTTAAACATTAGTTAAATCATATTTTTAAATTAATGATGTCTAAATGAAAACTGAGTAAAATACTTTTTCTTAACCTACTGACAAAATAAGACAAGTTGATACAAAGTCTAAAAAAAGCACAAAGTCAATATGGAGTATGTTTTACAAATTTAGATGTAAGTGAAGCAGAAGAAGGGGATATGCTAAAATAGAGACTTTCCCTAACCAGATTTAATTTTTAGAAACCTGCCCAGCTGGAACAAAGCAGCAGTCTAAAACAATCTATTCAGTGATCATACACACAATGGTGAAGGGAAGTCAAGAGAGTGTAAATGAATAAAACCAGGGAACTGTGCTTGCATCGTGTTAAGTCAATTAGAACAGACAAATCCAGTGACAGTGCAGTGATTATAAACAACAGGGAAGTTACACTAGAAGTCTGAAAAAAAACCTGACCACAATGACTCTGGGATCTCTGGCCTTTTTTTTCCTTCTCCTTAAATCCCACAGCAAGGAAAGGCTGGCTTGGTGAGCAACTGGCACAAGGCCATTTAAGTCTAAAGGACTGATTCCATCTTTCAGATGGGCAAAACAACCTGTAATAACAACATGAGCAGTTTAAGATTACTAGTAGCACAGCTTTTTAGAACAGAAACCTTACAATTAAAATTAATTAATTAATTAATTAATTAAATTAAAATTAAAGCCTCCTAGTAACTTGCAGTCATTCAGAAGAAGGTACCACAAAGTAGCAGTTACACTAAGATTTAAAATACAGAAGAAAAACAACTGGCAGTGTTGTCAGAACAATCTTGGGAATTTGACTCGCACTGTGAAATTGTTTGAAATTTTCCTTGTCTGGTACTCCGATTGCATTTGCCAACTTGTAGCGAGTTGCTCAGATTTGCTTTGTGTCTGTAAACACCCTGCAGAATTTCTTTTTATTCCATCAAAAGTCTATTTTTATTCTGTTTCTAGATAACTACAATATACGAGAAAGGAAGAAAAGTCTAAGCAAAACTGAGACAAAGACTTTTAAAGAAACAAGGAGAATGAGAAAGTAGCCTTCATTATGTAGGAAGCTTAATAGTAGAAAAGTCATAATTTGCTGTAATTATATGAAAGGGATTGTCTATTTAGACTCCTACATAATAACAATTTTCATCAAAATTTTAGCATTAAACAAATTAGTTGAGTGTTTAGCTTTATCCATATTTCATTAATAATTTAAAAAATCATCTCAGGAATAAGGACAGTTTCCTTTTTATGGATGATGGCTTTTACACCAGTTTTAATTTTTCCTAATTTCAGTGTAGTTGTCTGTCTGACTAAATGAGCTGCGATGTAAAGGATCACTGCACTAGATTTAAGTTCTGCAACTAAAGCAGGGTAGGTTTTTAACATTCTCTATTCCTTGCTAAAGTGCGACCAATCAAAATATTAGCTTTGTTTCAGGAAGTCCCTGACTCACACATTCAGTCTTTAGCTGTTTCTGCTCTAAGTGGAAACTATATGCTCCGCTTATCTTGGTTTTAGGTTTTTTTATTTGTCATCTGTTTTTGATGACTGATGAAGACAGACTACTTGGCTAGACAACTGCTTGGTCTGACCTGGCATAGCTACTCTTATCTGTTTTCTAAGATTCTCACTGTTGGCTCTTCACTTGCATCAGCCCTGACAGTACTTTTCATCACTGTAGCATAATGTGAAAAATTATGTGTAAAAAGAATGGCTAGCGAGACTGACAGATTTACCTCTATGCACCTCTATCTGTTGACTCTTCTTAGCCCTTGAGTCTAAGAGATTGTGAGGTGAATTCAGGTCCCTCTTTGCATCAAGGGAATGTCTTAGTAAATTCCAGTAACGGACTCAATCTCTTGTTCTGCAAATACATTCAACTGTCACAGAGTTCATTGGGGAGCAGCTTCTCCTTTAAATCACTGATGGAGTTTAATATTCAAGGAAAGTTAGGACTTGATTTTGAAATTTTAGAATGAAGGTTAGGGAAAAATGTTATACTTTACTAAAAGAATTCTGACTCCAGATAATGTAAACTGAAGAACGAGGATGCCAATTTTGTATTTATTCCTTCTTTAAAATATAAAGGCATAAGAAAACTGTGTGTAAAACAAAAAGAATGAAGCAGCAAAAACTGTTTGAAGTTAAAAACCAAATCAGGATAGCATTTAAGCATAAACAAGGATGAAAAGTTAAAATTAAGATATCTGACAGGTATTTACTTTCATTTTCCCACAAAGCTCTTTCTGCAGTGCAGTTGTATTTAAGAAATAGCATGTTATTACCTCCCAGTCACCTGCAACATTAAATCCTGCTTCATACTGCCATTTTCCAAAAAAAAAACAGCCTGTGGCTTAAATATTTTCCTATAGATTCAAGAACCTCAAATTATTTCCATCATGTGCATGTATTGCAACTGCGAAGTATAGGAAGACCATTAGCTAACAACTCCCCACAGGTACTAACATAACTGCCTATTCCACTTATGCTGTCCCATTCTCATTTCCGTGCCTTTGTTATATGCTTCTTGCTCCTCTACAAAAGGCAACTGAAGAGTGTTTCTTGCTTTCATCTGCTTTTAATAGGACTGTAGAATTGTAGAATCATGCAATTATCTATATTGGAAGGGAGTCCCAGAGGGCATCTCATTCAACTCACTGCTCAAAGTCTCATCAGATCATATTGCTCAGGGCTGTCTAGTCAAGTCTTGAACAACTCCAAGGACAGTTTCTGCAATCTCCCTGGACAACCTGTTCCTTCACTTTATCCCAGCTTGTGGAAAACACAAAATAATCTCTGTATCTAATCAGAACTTGTGTCTTTTTCATCCTGCCCTGTCACTGTTTGAGAAGAGTCTGGCTTCATTTTCTCTTTATCCTCACTAGTAACTTTAGATAGCAATAAGGTCTCCCCTTAACCTTCTCTTCCCCAGGTTGAACAGTCAATATTATTTTAGTCTGTCCTCATGCATCATGTGCTCCAAACCCCTAACAATTGCGGTGGGTCCCACTGGATTCACTTTAGCATGTCAGTATCTTCCTTATACTGGTGAGCCCAAAACCAGAGATAGAAATCCAAATATAGTCTGATAAGTGCTGAATACCATGGAAGGACCACTTACTCAAACCCGCTGGCTACACTCTTGCTAATACAGTCCAGGATGCAGCTGGTTTGTTTGCTGCCAGAGTACACTGCTGACTCATCTTCAACTTTTTATCCATCACAGATTCTTTTTTGCAGAGCTGCTTGCTAATCAGTTTCCAGCTTGTACTGTTGCATGGGATTATCCTACTCTGAGTGAAAGACCAGCTTGCTTTGACTGACCTTCATGACACTTCTATCAGGCCGTTTCTGCAGTCTGCCCAGGTCGCTGTGTCCTGAAACATATTGACCACTCCCCATGGCTGGCATCACCCCCAAATTCACCACGAGTGCACTCTGCCCTATCATTCAGGCTTTCGCAGTGACATTGAAGAGTGTTGGTTCCAGTACTGATCCCTGATTGCCATTAGTTACTGACCATCAGAGGGACTAGGCAATGATACAACTGTTTAAGACTGGCAGTACAGCTAATTTTGCACCCACCTCGCCAGCCAGCCCATGTCTTACTGATTTAGTGACAGGGACAATATGGCAGACTGTGTCAGAAACTTTGTTAAATAAAGTCGAAGTGTACAACATTTACTACCATCCTTTTGTCAGTCACACTAGGCATTTCATCATAAAAAACCACAAGGTTGTTCAAGCATGATTTGCCCTTCATAAATCTGTGCTTGATGCTGCTAGTCACTCTCTTGTCCTTCATGTATTTGGGAGTGGCTTCTAAGAGGACTTGCTCCATAATCTTCCCAGGGGCTTCCTACTCTATTTTGCTTAAAGAACCTGTAGTCTTCCATTGTAGTACTTCAATCACAGGAGCCATCTCACCATGCCACCATAATCCCATGAAGTCAAAATGAAGTCAAACTCTACAACTCTTCACAAACTTCTACTTTCTCTTTTTTTGTTCCACTTGCTGTTTAGAGGCATTTCTGACGAGCCTCAAGTCATGCTGCTTTCACAGTAGGAGTGTGAGAGCCTCCAGCTTTTCCCTGGACATAACTACTCTGTCCCATGTCCTCATTTCTGTTAAAGTTATGGCAGCCATCCCCCAAAATATCAACATTAAATAAAATCTGTCCACACTAGGTTAGCAAGCCTGTTTGCAAAAATAGTCTTGTCCCCCTGAAACACATCTACCCCATCCCAGTTCAGTAGTCCCTTCTTCTTCAAATAGTTTCTCATTGTCACAACAAGCTGAAGTCCTACCTGCAACACAAGCCCTTCAACAAGGTCTTGATCCAATGATCCTATTCTGCTCAAGCCTTTCCTACTCACTGGCAGGATTGGGAATAACTCCTGTTCACCATGCCTTCACCCTACCCCCAGAGCACTGTAATCACTCCTTCTATGCTCCAAGTTATCCCTGCAAGATAATTGTTGCCCAAATGGAAGAGAAAGAATGGGGAAACGCCTAAAGGCAGACCATTCCATATCCTCCTGAGGTCTCAGGTCTGGTCAGAAGATAGGTTTTTCCATCCACCACAGCATGGAGTCTCCTATAACTATCATTCACCTTTTCTTCTTCATATGGACACTAGACTCGCTCAGCTGGCTCTGATGCATCTGCTGATGGGTCTTATTTGTCCTTATCAGTACCTATTCTGAAGCTGCAGATCTGCGGGTGAAGTAGGAACCAGAAGTGATAAACTACCAGCTTTCTTCATCTTGAGAGTGTACATCCACTGCTTGTTTGACCACAGTCTCTGACTGTTCCTCCTTTGCTGCTTTTTATGGCTCAGGCTGCTGTCTCTGAGACTTTTCAATGAAGACTTATTCAACCTCCTTTTCATTCTCACTGATGACGCACAGCCTGCTTATTTCTTCCTTCAGCTCCTTCACTGTGTGACTCAATGCTCTGATCAAAGCACATCCCCCATGAGAGCTCCCCAGCACCAGATATTCCCAGAACACTGGTATCCCTTCCATGGAGCTCTGTCAGGAAAAAGGTCTCCAAAGCATCAATGGCATTTGTACCAGTCAGTACCCAAGACTGTACCCTTGGCATGTTGAAACCATTATCGGACAGTTTTCAATTAGCCTCACACAGTCTGGAGTGGACTTTCTGTGTCCTTCTGCACCCCTGCTCTGCCATGTTATTTACTATCCCTCTGGTGTGCTCAAAAACCCGGAATGATAGCAATTGTTTCCTCATCTTTGCTGCTCTGTATTCCGTTTTGCCCTTGCTGAACCTGGCAGCAAAAGGAAAACACACGTTAAGAGCATGGGTTGGAAGAAGGGGATTTCAACACAGAAGAAGAGATATTAAAAAGGTGGTAAGTGAGAAAATAATCCATTAATGTTTTTCAGTCATTCCAGTTCAGGTTTTTAACGTTGCACTTAAAAATATACCATACATAGTGCAATAAGTGTTACAGACAATTTCTCTATTTTAGCATTTTCTTTTTTGATATAAAATTCTTTATGAACCACAGTAGAACTAACCAATTCACCTAGCCATGTCATTGTTATGCTCAACTTTACATCTGTCAACATAGCACTAGAAAACAGACTAACAAAAACAAGGTTCCAGACCTTAATTACTCACAATTGTATTTGTATTGATTTATTGAATACCTTGTTCATGAACTCTCATTGCAAGGATTACACTGTTTGTGATCTTTTTTGCCTTTTCTGCCACTTGCAAATCAAACATCTATCTGAAAGTCAAGAAAGCATGTTTATATTACTGCTGTAATTGACAGAGCACACCTGTTATCCTCTCAGTGGTTATATTAAACCACAGATATACCTTGGAAATAAGGCATGAAAGGGAAATGACAGTTATTTGAAGTAACGTGGAACATGAAATGTAGGAATGAAAACCTGAAAGCAAACAGCATGAAATGTAGTGTATGAACATGTGTCAAACTTATGCAGCTTTGTGCTTGCATTAGTTATTCTACTTTTAAAGTAGGTACTTCAAAGATAGGAAAAAGCTTTGTCTGCCTCTTGGCTTTTACCTCCTCATGATGACACAGAACTGCAGGGAAAAACAGTCCTGTAGAGCACTAGTCGTAAAATCATGAACAATAGCAAAAGAAATGAAACTAAGAGGGTAGAGGAAAGAACAAATGACCTAGAACCAGCACAACCATATCCATCTGTTCTTAACACATGCTCGTCAATATGTTTCTTAAAAATTCCCAATTATAGTCATTCCACACATTCTTTATGTCTAGAGAAATCCCATTTCATCCTGCAATTAAATGTCTGTACTATTTTTACATTTTCTTTATGATGAAACTGAGGGACAGTTTATTTCCTTCTCTGTGGCAACAAAGAAAATTCAAAAACCATCACTGTGTGCTGAACCAAAAACTAAGTGGAAAGAAGTTAATAAATACTAGCATTTCAGTGTTAGATCCTTTTATTGTCTTCCAAACCAGAACACATATCAGTTTCTTCTACTCACGTTATTTTTTTTTTTAATTCTTAGTTGAATTCTTCACTTGGTTTGTTAATTTTGCTTGCTTTATAGTGTCTTTAGTAAAAATATCTTTTAAAATAGGCTGCTGTTTGCTATCCATTATTTTGTACTCCCTGTTTTTACTGACTTTACTGGGTCTTCTTGGGACAGAGTTAATTTTATTCATTCACAGCCCATACGGTGCTATGTTTGGAATTTGTGACTAAATCAGTATTGAAAACACAGCAATGTTTTGCCTGTTGCTGAGTAATTCTTACACAGCATCTCTTTCCCACTCTGACTCCTTCATAGTGGGATGGGGGTGTGCAAAAAACTGGGAGGGTAAATGGCTGGGACAGCTGATCCCAACCTACCAGAGGGATACTCCACACCACATTTTATCGTGCTCAGCCGTAACAGCTGGGAGAAAGAAGAAGGAGCAAGGGACTTGAAATCGGAAGTAATGAAAAAATTCCTTATTTTGCTTTCCTTCTATGTGAGCTTTGTTTTACCTACTAAACTGTTTTTATCTTGATCCACAAATTTTCTTGGGTTTGCTCTTCTAATTCTCTTTCCCATCTCTCTGAGCAGGAAGTGAGCTGACAACTGACTTGCTGAGCTGATGACCAGAGTCAACCCACCTCACTGACAGTAAATACAAGAAAAGAGACTGACAATCACAAGAATATCTGTCTGGGTTTCTACCCCATAGGAACTTTTGAATCTTAGTAGCTTTTAATGGCATTTTATTATTTGCTTTTGTCCATTGTTCTTTTCTCCCTACTTCAAGTGATGTTACTTGTCACTTTAGCAGCAAAATGAGTCACATAATTTGGTTCATCTGATGAGTTAGGTACTTTCATAGTAGCTAATGAGACTGGACAAACAATATGCACCTGAGTGAGCCCATACAAATACTAATAAATAAATATATGCCTCTGACACCGTTGGGACACTTCCTCCAAAACAATTACCCCATTGACTCCTCAGCATGACCATTCTGGCAGAGCCTAGGAGTCCATCTCCCTGTTGAGAGACAGACTCTCCAAGGTCATTCACCAAGGCTCCCTGTGCCAAAACCTCACTGAGGATATGCCTTTGCCTTGGAATGAAAGCATATCGGCAGTCAGTGAGCTATCAGCATAAGGCCCAGCATTTTAACTTCCAAGTCACCCCTTCACATGGTTTTCCTGATGTGCTTTCCTTTATATTCACCCACACTGAGTTTCCGCTGACATTGTATTGCCTCTCAATTTGCCTCCTGCAATTTTGCAAGCAACCCTTACATTTCATGTCCTGAATAACCTGGTATCATTAGCAGATTTTCATACCTCACTGCTTGCTCTCTTCATGGATGCTTGGGATTACACTAACTAGCATAATTCCCTGCAGAACCACACTGCTCACCAACCTCCATTCTGAGGGCTGATTATTTAATCTAATTTCCTGGGATTTACCCTATAAATAATTTTTGGAAATACTTTTACTTTTTCTTTCTGCTTTCACATATTTATTTTCTTTAAAAGTTTTTTATGAAGAACTTGGTCCATGTCTTTTTCTTAAAGTCCCTTGAAGTAAGGCTCAAGGACTACCTGGATTATAGGCACCTCATATGGAATGTCCTACAGTTAGTAGTTCTATTATAAAAAGATAAAGTGAACCAGGATTTAAGAGCAGCAACAAGTCACTAAAAAATATCAGTAATTAGGAACATATAGTTTGCAGTCTCCTGCTGTACAAACTTGTTCCTTAAGTACTAAGATTCACTTTTTTACTTAATGTCTAAAACTACAGATTCATTACAGATATAGGTTTTATGGCATGTTGCAATCTTTCACTCCTCCCATCACTTTTCTACATTATAAGGACCAAAAACTAGGTCTTTCTCCATTATAAGGACCAAAAACTAGGTCTTTCTCCTTCCCTTAGGAGAATGATTAGCTCTCAAAAGCTGATTTTTTTGAGAAATAGAGGTCACATGCACACTCCAGTATCTTCCATGTCTCAGGTACCAGCTCCATTATCTTTCGGAAATAATATAACTGATACATATCTAATTAAATTCCTGTTGGTTCTTCCAAATTCATTTTCAGTTTTTAGGGTTGAGTCTTCTGTTTGCTGATCTGAGGAAGGATTTGTTTGCCTGAAACCTTGTCTGATTTTTATAGTGATGGCAGTGGATGTAACAAAAAAAGTGTTACTGCCACTTGTAAACTTTGTCTTCCCTGTATACTTACATTGTCATTGCAGCACCAACACTGCCATTATAAAGAGGTTATTGGTTTAAATTTGCTCAGTTAGTAGGAAAGAGGGCCACCTTGTTTCTCCTTCTTTAACTCAGAGATTACACAAAGGATTACACAATACAAAATTTTCTTCTTGACCTCATTAATTCTGGAAAACACAGTGTGAAAAAATTCAGGTTTATCTTTATTTTCTTTTATTTGTCTACAGATATTTAGTCATGCAGTTATCTTTATGCTGCTGATTTTGCATAAGAAAAGAATAAGGAGTTAATAAATATTCAAAAAGTTATGTCATGTTTTGTATTCACCTTCAATTAAAAGCTTCTTTTCTAATATATTTTAAAAGCAAATGTTAACATTTTACCATCTATTCCCTTTGTTATGCCATCAGAATAAGAATTTAATAGGATTAAAAATTGGATAAAAACTGATGTTTTTTACAAACCTAAAATTCTCTGTGAAACTAGTATGAGGTTTGGATAGCTAAGAACTATAAGCATGACCAGAATTCAGTGTTACCAATGGCATGTTCTAGGTTATCCCAGTGTTTGGTAATACTAATATAACAGTCTCACTGATTTGTCTTGAGTTATGATCATGACTTTCAGTATACTGTTTTCACTTCATTTTTAAAAAAATGCAAAGTTATTGTACCTATACCTTACAATGTACTTGTCACATCTTCCACATATTTAAAAGTGAATAGAATTTTCTTTTACCTCTGTACACAACACTAAGGTATGAGGTGGACTCTGAATTAAACACAGTAAGTTCTTGTGAGATTTTAAGATGTTTGATTTTCACATTTATTTTATATTCATTTGGATTTCACATATATTTTCCAGCAAGCTATTTTCTTTAGGAAACTCTGTTTGTTCTACAGAAGTTACTAAATAGGACTTAGATCCTCATTTGTGTATTAAAACATTCTTAAAAGAGGCATAAATGATTTCTTTTTTGTCAGAAAAAAATTACCAGCTAAATATAACTCAATACTTTACCTAGTTAGCCATTAATGTAGTGTTCACTGGAAATCAGAAGGACAAATCCATCTCCAGAAGCTGGGCAAAAGTACTGAATGTAATTAGTGCTTCATGTCAGCTTCTAGACAGCTAACTCTTGGAGTAAAAGAGGCATAGCATAGAAAAAGAGTATCTTATATCTTTTGTGTTTTACTCTTGATATATGCAAGTGTTTTTTCATAGGAAGAAATAGGTGTGAACAACATATACTTTTAAACACACATTTGTTATATTTTTAATTCTGGGACAAAGTTCAGTGTGGATCAAGCAGTGCATTGTTTCCAGTGTTGAAGACTGACAGCTGAAGCAGATTTTCAAAAAAGCTCAGCAAAGCTCTCAGATGATTAAATGCCATCAATTTTCTAGTGCTTGGTACCCATGAAGACCATCATGGCAGATTCTTCTAAATAACTTTGTACCTGATGTACTAATCTGTTCTGAAATCTGACCATTTGTTCGAATAAAACTTCAACTATTTAAAAAATCTGCCCCTTCACATATGCAAGTTCTTTCTCCTGGGATTCAGAACTAATATAGTCCTTACTCTGAATTTTACTATAGTCAAACAGAACCTAAGTTTGTTCTGAATTCAGGGAATTCAGTTCCAGCACTTGAGAGTTAACATCAGATTTTCTTTCTATTCGCAGAGACAAGACTAATCTTTTTCAGTTTCCCTGTCCTTTGAGCCATCAAGAGACACTAATTTTAGCTGACATTGGATTCCCGTTCATTTCTGACATTCTAGGAGAGTGTTAAGACATTAGTGACAATGAAGAATTACCTTTCTGCACTGCATGCTGTGTATTGCTGCATTCACTACATGCGAGAAACTTTGAGGAGTGACAATAATGGCTTGATGTGCACAAGACTTCAAAATTATTGATGTCACAACAGAATACTGGATTTTAATTGTCACTCATCTTGTTATCCAGTTTGTCATATCCCTACACAGAATTAACAACAGAGTATTTTTCATATTCCCTCATGACTCTATTGATACTTCCAAAATTATTTCATAAACATGAAACCATTCAAGCAATGCTGATAATTTTTAAATGCCTGCTTATATTGCTAATGCTTGCACTAAATTTACAGCAAGAGATTTTACATTTTTTTCCTCTGTACTTAAACACCACACATAAAATGCTTAAACATTGCCCATAAAACCATAAAATCATAACTATTCTTCCATTTAAAAATAGAATACAAAAAGTATGATCAGAAAGTCATAAATAAAATTCAGTATTTTCAATTTTCTGTATGATTACTATGTGTTTTCCATATATTTTTACTTGTTTGAAGGTTTGTGTAAGGTGAGAAGCCTTGAAATATTGATATAGTTATAATTACAGACCTTTAATAATCTAACAGGATGTAAGATAAAAGCCACTTGAAGCTCTTTATAGCCTGAGGGACTATGTTGATCCCTTTCTGCACTCATTTCTTAAAGTATTAAAAATACATTATTGGGAGTGCTCTGATAACTGTTCACATGTCTATTTATTCAACTCTGCAATTGTTTATGTTAGAATTATGGACTTGGTTTTCTATTCAGACAGTTAGTTTGCTTGCTTGCTGAGTCTTGAAGCTATTTTAGTTCAAATTATATTAGAGCATCACATACAAAAGAATTCTTTGTTCACAGCCTATCCAACAAAATAGAGAGGGCTTCAGAGGCATCTATAGCTCCAGGGCCCAGTAAATTAGGTCTTGACTAGAAAAATAAAAAGAATAAGAATTGCCATATGTAGGAGGGTGGATTGGATGTGCTGTCTTCTGCTAAGGGAAAGGAAATTACATTCTCTTATAAACTGAAAGTGTGTTTATTTTACAAACTTATTCAAAAAGTCATTATTCTTATATAACAAGATCTACTCTAAGATAGAAGAAGCAGTCTGGTTTATATTCTTACTGTTGCCTAGATTACATTTTCCTGTGATGAAAAAGAAAGAAGGTATTCGGACAAGAAATGTTTATGGAACTGACATAATCTTGGCAACTATCAGTTTTTATATGACCCATGAAAAATGTGGAGGTGTGTGGCTCCAGAGTATCTAAATTTTGCCACACCCATATTGGTATACAACAGTACAGTCTGAAAGTGGGATGTATTTGCAGAAACTGTTTCAAAATAGAATGGCTTTCTTCCCTTTTTTCTCTGCTACTGCCCTTTTTTGAAGGGTTGAAAATAAATTTACAGTGTATTCTTCTACTGAAGCAATCACTGGAATATGTCCTGAGAAGGCTGAGTCGTGAAAACTCTGGTATCACCAAAATGTTACTTTTTTTACCCTTAGTCTTCTAATGATCGTGTTGTGAAATTGATATCCTTTTAAATCTTATTCACAGAGATGAGCCCCTTGTGTTTGTTTCTTGTCTTATTAGCTATGTCATTTTCCTTCATATTTATGTTTAACCAACTCATGCATAAAAATAAGTGGAATGTAATAAAATTAGCTTTATGCATAATTGTGATTGTTCTATATTAAACATTATTCTTCTGTTTTATACAAGTTGTAAAAAGAGGATTATTGTTGAGTAAATTGATTAACCCTTAATATTATAGTAAGACAGGACGTGGGTTTAGCGATGTCTGTGTAGGTTTGCAAATTCTTCTAAGTTATCATAGAGAAATCTTATTCTATGTTGCATTTTCATTTTTGCAGTGTTCACTCACCTGCAGATTATACACATGCTATCCTTTAGTCCTAATTAATAATGTTTCAATTTTTACTTTCTTCCCTTCACACTTCCTAAGGGTGAGGATCCAATTTTAGTTTTGTTTCAGAGCTTATTACAAGGACATTTTATTCGGATCACTTTGAAGTTCTTTAAAAGATCAGATCCTTGCATCTCATTTATATATTTTGGGGGGAAAAAAAGAAACAAAACAACAATAACAACAAAAATCAGGAGGAGTTATGTCTTACTGGAAACAATGAAAACCTAAAAGTACACTCAAAATATGTCAGGTGGTATTTTTTATTCATCTGTATTATACCTATGCATCTTTAAACCAGTATAAGTTACTTATTTAAAATTTGATATAGCTGTTAAATTCATTAATGTAATAAGCTATAAGCTCATTCTTTAATGCTTCTTGTGGTTTTTATTTGGACCAGGAGGGGATAGTTTCTAATTTAAGAACCTTTGTCAGAAGCTATCAATCAGAATTATAGATAGCTTTTCATTACAGCAATGAGATACTGTTTTTTTCCTATAATGACATGGACCAGTGCTTTTTTCTTAAAAAGTTTAATGTCTTTTTTTTGCTTCAATATTCACATGAGGAAGGATATTCACAACCCAATATTTTAAACAATCAATAGTGACAAGGGATAGAAACAATGACAGAATAGGGAAAGAATAGGTTAATTATCAGTTGGATAAATCAGTCACATTTCAGAGTTTACTCTAAGCTCTTTAAGAGTCAGCTGAAGAAGTGTTTTTACTGTTTACCTTTGGGAGTTACAGGATGATGGGCCTGATCTTGGAACCATGGGGGCTATAACACAACATCTATATTTGAAACAGGGAAAATGAAAACGGAAATCTGAGACTATATAACTTTGAAAGTTATTGCCACTAACGAAGTAACTGGGGCACACATTCGTAAAAGGGGAGAGTGTAACAAATGTCAGCCATGCATTTGCTGAGACTCAATGGTCTTCTTTGCCAGAATAGCTGGCTTACTGAACGAAAGAAATAGCAAATATGATATAACTTCATTTCAGTAATATTTTGATGGCACCATCTGGCATGAAATTCCTATAAGAAAACTAGAAAAATATATTTTAGACTCTACTATGAAGTACAGGAACTATTAGTAACAAAAATTTCAAAGTAATTATCAAGCATTCATCATCAATGGCTGGCCGTAAGTATGCCTGCAGGCTGCAGCTTCATCTGGAGACTCCATCCAGGTAAGCTGTCTCTCACCCAGTGGCCTGACAGCTGTGTATGATCTCTGACCTTCTTCCTCAATCCCTGCCTGACTTCCACAGTGTGAATGCTGTGCTGTGCCACCTGCCCTTTCAGTGTTCTCGATTGACTTTGGACCTGTCTTGTCTCCACAGATGTGCCTGCTTGTCACTGGGCTGTGTCTGAAACCAGTTACTATCATCAGATCTGCTCTGCTCACCATGCTCAGGTACTGTAGGACTCTACCCTTTCCCCATGAGGTGTCCTGCTGCCCAGCAATCACCTTTGTCTTTCCTTGCAGAGCAGTCTCACCCCTGGTGTTCCTTGATGGTCAGTGCAGGGATCATCTCAAGTGGAATCTGTCCTCAACCCATTTCCACTCTCCGCAGCACTGAAAACATGCCAAAGCTAAATATGGTAGGAATTATGAACACTCAGAAGATCCAAATTGGATAGGAGAGTAAAATCCAAAAAGAATAATTGGATCAGCATCTGATCTACTAGCTAAGGTCAAGAAAGGCAAGTTCCTCATTGGATCCAAAGAATGATGCTCCTTTCCTTTCAGATAAAAGAATTATCTTAATCTCCATCACATTTGTTTTGGCACAACATTTCCTACAAACTTATAGACATCAAAGAAAAAAAGGAGCTGAAGTTGCTGCAGAACAACAGCTTCAAGAGCTTCAGAACACTATCTGTTCATTTTAATCAAGTAATTTCCAACAAAAAATTGAGATTAGTATAGATTTAATATACTACTTAATAAAGTTAGTGCACTTTAGGAAGCAAAATAAATTAGCTTTTTACCTTTCTAGCCCTGGACAACCTGCAACTCCTTTTCTGATATGACAGAAAAAGTATATAAAGACCTCTTAAAAGAACTGCTTTTGTGCTGAAGTTTTTGGGTGTACATGTGAATAATGGCTTTTCTTTTCTGGCCTGAGAAAGCAGTTTCAAAGTAAGTGCAGACTACCAAGAAACAGAAAATGTCTTTCTAGTTTTTCGCCAAGATATAGCATGAAAGCATGACAGATCTTTTCTTGGCAATGTACCTTTTTCTGCTTCTGAGAGTTAGGCACTTTACAGTGGTGTACCGTGGGAGAACACAAGACCACAGATAAAGCCAGAAACTAGAGAGGGCCCAGCTTGATATAAGAATAAAAAGATTCAAGGACTGGAAAAGGTTGGACAGAGACTCTACGCAGCCTCCATGGTTGAATGCTTTCAAGAACCAACTAGAAAAGCTGTGGATATTCTGGTGTGATATCACAGCTGACTCTGCTTTAAGTAGGGTTTTGGACTAGAAACCTTCTGAGATCCTTTCCAACCCGAGTTATCCTGCTCAACAAGCAGCTTTTTATACCATTATACCATTAGCTAGGAGTGTTTTCCTCATGTCTCTCTCTGGTCTGTTTTTCAGTATACTTGTAATAACCAAGTACAGCCTTACATTTTTTGCAAACTTAAGGTTTCCAACTTTTTACAGGTTATGAGGGGAAAGACACATACTGTTTTATCCTTAAAACAGACTCACTAAGTGAAACAGCACTCATCTCACTTTGTAGTCCAGATGGCATCTTTTTTGTGTTCAATTTAGCACATGATGGTGCCTGAATTGTATATATTGGTCTGCTGCCTTCTAGCTCTCAAGGCATTGTATAGCTGAGCTACAGTCCACCACAGAGAGAGAACACCTTTTGTTAAAAAAGCAGAGAAGTCAATATAGTCTCTTCTGTTTGGCCTTTCTCATTCCTACTCATATTTACTTTACTATCCTCTCATTCTTTCTTTTTGCTCACTGCTGCTAAGAAATAACTTTCTATATCAGAAGAGAAAATAGGCTATCTTTTTATATGGCTTCTTACTTTCTCAAATCCTCTTTTGATCTAAATGGAATCTTGGAAAAATTTACATATATAGGCAATGTTTCCTGTCTGGACAAAGGGACAAATAGGTTTGATGGGAAAGCAAAATAATACGTTTCTTTCTTTACAGTAAGACAAGTCTTGCTAATATGAGAATTATCAGAGTTAAATTCAATAAATTAAATTAAATAAATTAAATTAAATAATACCTTAAAATTAATTGACACTAATACCTAAAAAAGTAATGGATACTCTAAAGACTGTCATGATTGCGATTTCACAGTTGCAGAG
Organism: Pseudotriccus pelzelni; assembly: GCA_035584735.1. Classification (NCBI taxonomy): domain Eukaryota; kingdom Metazoa; phylum Chordata; class Aves; order Passeriformes; family Tyrannidae; genus Pseudotriccus; species Pseudotriccus pelzelni. The sequence continues at coordinate 77,309,305 of JAWMRA010000078.1, forward strand.
GTCTGTAGAGACATCCTTAAGGTATCAAGAACAGAGAGCATACAGTACTATAAAGTATATACAGTCACTGTAGTGAGTTCATTTCTTATTTGTTTCTCTAATACTAGATGAAGGAGAGTTCTGTGATCTCTTGCTTCTCCAAGTCTGCTCTCAAAAATGTCAGTGATTTGAATGAAAAGGATTTATAAAGAACAAGTTGCAGCATTTTCACATTCTCTCTATTTGTGGTGGAAGTTTGATCAAACCTGTCAAAAAATGAATCTTGTCATGGAGGTGTCTGTGTTGTCCATGGTCTAAACATAACCATACAAAGCTGGTTAATTCTGTTACTGAAACTGAATGCCTCATCTGAACAGAGAACAGATGTTTTTGCAAGGTATAATTGTTCAGTTTTTCTTTTTACTGTGATGTCTCCTTCTTACATTTTGTTAGTAAACTATTAATTACAAGTAACTATTAGTAGGAAAAAAAATTCAAATCCATCCCTGCTTACTCTTCATAATTCACAAAGACTTAGCCTCATTTTTAGAAAAATATGAATACTCACTGACTGAATGTTTTCTTGAAACTCTTAAGGATTTTGGAATTTTAGTAGACTTTTTCCTGTTACCAAATAATATTTTCTTCCTTTCCCTGAATAAATCTGTTTTCTCAAAAGAACTAAGTAATGTCTCTTTATCTCTTTAACTATATCATCTGTGCATTCCCTACATATGGCTGTAGGTTTTCCTAAAACATAAAAGACAAAATGTTCTTGAAAATCATATCTCAAAAGATGGAATAAAACTAAAAAGTTGTCTGGAATCTAAATGTTTGTACTGCATGTGCTGAGAGTCATAAGCTAATCTTTGATACAGACACAACATGCTGAAAAGCTTCATCATCCAGTTTCTGACCCTTAGGGACATTTGTCACTCTTCTCTACAACTGCAGCCTTTTATTTGCATTCTGATGTCACTATTCTCAGAGCATCATGCTTAAGGCATGACTCTTTGTCTATAAGAAACTTTGTCATGGCTGCAGGACAATTATCATGATATAGAGATCACAGACATTTCTGAATATAAGGTTTGGTGACTTTTCCATGCTTTCACTATTAAATATTTGAAGAAATCTATCATATAAGACGGGTGGGTTTGGTATGTTTCTGAAGCTACATCAGATGTCATGAGCTTGACCTTCAGATTCATAACTCAGACTTATTTAGCTTATCCATCAGATTTTTTCTTTACAAATTTAACCATTGTGATTGCACAGATTTGCAGATATTTCAACCCACCTGACCTTTGGGCAGAGGAAACCTCTACAATGGAATGCTTCCTGCCTTGCTTCTGAAGATATTTTGCAAAAAACTTGCTATTGGAGAGTTGGATATATCCCAGGAACTCACAGAAGCCAAGTATCTAACGTTTCCTAAAGACAGCTGATCGGTCTACATTTCAAAATAATGTAATGTTGTAAGTAATTCTGTACAGTATTTTCATATTTTCCATTACAGAATATCAAAGATAAATAAAAGATAAATCTGTCGTTCTTAAATGAGTTATTTAAAATCATTTAAATTTAAACAGCAAAAGAAGCATTCTAAGTTTATTATGAAACAGAAAAAACCCTCAGCACAAACTCGAGAAACAGATACTCCACAGCTGATCCTATGCCTAAGTAAATACTTGCAAGATAAACATAAACAATGGTGAAAGGAATTGCAGATTATTTTTATGAGAAAACTGGGAGCTGAATAATTTTCCACACAAAATATATTTAATTGAAAACTCTTCAGAGTAATTAAAATGTATAATTAAAGTGTGATGTGGCAAGATAGTGTTTGAAATGCCCAGACAAACATCTACATTAAAAGATATACAGCATAGAATACCATTATACATTAATATGCCATGATCCTGTTACTTATGGTTAGGATTCATTATCTATATATTGCAAAAATATTAAGAAACTTCATTGTTTTTAAGCATTGAAAAGTTTCTGGTTCTAACAATACCCTTAAAGGAATCATATTTCTCTTGATCAGATAAATTATCTGCTACGTATAAATATTTGGAAAGGTTTTTCATTATTTGAACAAGCATTATGGAAATCAACAAGTTATATTTAATTATTTATAGTAATTTAATTATTAATAATTAATTGTTGCCTTTTGCATTTAAATTATACAACCTACAACAAAGCAAATGCTTAATAAAACTGAACTGATATGTTCATGCAACAGAACATCACTGAGGTCAAACTCATAAAGAAAATATTTCTTAGAAAGCTATATCATTTCTTGTGCTCTCCTTGCCATGTTACAATTTACTGTTCTTCACTATATGCTTGACATACTGATACAAATCTAACTGTTCTATAAGTAAAATTGCAACATAATTGTTACTTCCAGTAAAAATTGTCTTTGCGAAGAAGTCAGACAAATTTAGAAAAAAGTGATATATTATATATTTTTAGTTTAGCTGCTCTCCATACTGTATGTGAACTTCAAAAGCACTGCAAATAACTAAGTGCTGAATTTCCTTTGAGAACACTAATTTATTGTTGAATAATATTTGCAATACTCAAAGTTTCACTACAAAAATAAGATTCCTAAAATAATGTTTACCTTTACAAATATACCCTTACTGAGGCCTTAGCAGACTAGCATCATTCAACAGAAGGCCAAATATAGAATACATGAAAAAATGAAATCTAAAAGAAACAAAACAAAACATCATGTAGTAAATTAAAAAGAAAAGAAATTGCAAGTTAAAAATCCTCACATCATTTTATTTTTGCACTCCAGAGTACATACTATAATTTTCCGTGGTATTATTGTACCTTTGTGTAGTCACCAACATGGATACAAAACTGATGGGAAAACTCATCATTCTGATGAGGTTGTATTTTTTGCTGCTGTGTTGACCAAGTTATTTTTATCTTCCTCTGTATCATCATGTGTCATCTGTTTCCCAGGCTCACCAGGACATATTCACCTAACAAAAGTTATCTGTCATTCTACCAACATGGGGATTGCCGATACACTTGATTGTTCCTGCCCTCCTTCTTTTTTTCTGATCTTTTACACTAAAGATCGTAATTTCTAAGGTATTGAAGTTCTTTGTAATTCAGGGTATGTCAGTATGGTCCCTTCCAAATGAGATATTTATTAAATGGATGGCTGTAATCACAGCTGGGTAAATTTGATGGGTCAGGAGGTCTTCTTGAGTGCTGTAGTCCTAAAACTAAATGTGATTGCATAAGGTGGGAAGTAGTAAAGGCATTTAATTACTAAATCACATCGGCCATTATTTGTGAAGGCAGTGATGCATCATGAATAAGGCAATAGAGCACATTGCTTTTATCCTCTCCTTTCAGTAAGCAAGGACATCTGCATCATTCCTCTGTCGGCTGTTTATCCCCTCAGTGGGGATTGTTCTCCTGAGCATAGTACAAGTGAGATTCTTACATTTAAACAAGACAAGGGTCTAAAATGCATTGTCATACTTGTTATTAAAAAAAGGTATTTACATCCTTCTTAAGCAATTTTTCTGAAACTCATTCTGATATTCTGTGTATTAAAGAGATATCCTTTTCAGCTGGTCATTTTTTTCATTTAGGCTATCCCCACTTTCCTGGACTGCAGGATGATGGCTGCCTAGGTCTTGGCCTAGCTATTTGCATGGGCATGGAAAAACTACTGGACAAGAGAAACTCTGGGATGTGATAGATGGATGTATGGGGATCTAACAACAGTTACAGATGTACCATGAGAGGATAGCTGGATTTCACTGATGGCTTAGGAGCAGAAGAGCAAGAAACAGACAAACTTCAGAGAAGGTGAATATGAAGAACCTTTGTGAAAGTTAACCTTGCAAAGCCCAGGGTTCAGCAATAGCACATATTTATGAGAACACCTAATTAGTAGCAGCAGAAATACCTAATTAGGGTACAGATGTGCCAGAACATGGGATAAAAGGTAGCTGGGGACATTTTGTTTATTTGGTAGGGGACAGTTGTAAAAAGAAAGAACCTAAAGAGAAAAAGGAGAAAAGAAAGCAGCAGCCAAGCATGTGTTTGGGGCTATCTAAGTGGACCAGTCAGATGGTCTTGGTGCCTGATTACCACCAATGGGCATCACAGCAACCCAGAACTGTTGTTCTGACCATATATAATGTGATGAAGCTGCCTCTACTCTTAGGAGATGCAGATGCTTTCGTTTGCTAGCAGGGGAATGTCCAGACGATCTTCCTACTGTCACCTTCTCAACATTCCTTCTGGGTCTCATGACACCACCACCTTTCACACAGCTACTCAGCATACTTCCAGTCAGACTATAGGAAACATGTGATTAAAAATCTGGAATAAGACATGGCCTTGAGACCATTTCAGATGGATTCACTATTATAGGTAAAATTTCATTAACAATTAATCAGCCCCTAGAGAGCCCAAAACAGAAAAACAGGAAAACTACATAAAATTATACATTAAAAACAGTCTTCTAGTTCTGCCCTGGTACTTTGCAGTCCAAGAACTATAAAAACTTTTCAGACTTCACAGAGTAGCTTTGAAAATCTTCAGCAGCTTCACTGGATTTCAGACTGTTTGGTCTACAATGATACACTGGAAAAGTATCACTGTTATGATAGCTCTGCTTTTATACTCTTTTGCAGGCATCCCCTACAGACCTCTGCCCAAAAAAGGCTACTGAGTCAAGTTGCCTTTTGGTCTTGTTCTAAACAGCTAGTAGTAGATGCAAGGGAAGCCCTATCAGGACATTGGCACTGATGTCTTACTTTCAGGAAAGCTCCTTGGAAGCATTGGTCAGTTTTACAGTCTACGCATTGAACATATCCATGGATTTGAAGGTGAACTCTAATATTTCATCTTCCATGCAGTCACCTCCTCTTCTATCAAAGTACTAAGAGGAAACATCATGAAGTATTTCTCCTTTGATAGTGTGCTAAACATTCTTCCAAACGTCAAGCTGGTCTGAGTGACTAAATAAGATATATGATAGCACCAAAAATATGACAGCATCAAATTTTAGAGAGAGAAATGCATTAAAGTATCTTAACCAGAAATTTGAAGATGAATTTAAAGCAAAGAAGAACTAGTCTTTTGGAAGTATGTTGAAAATACAAGCTTATAAACCCTGAAATGTATAAAAGTTACAGTACTCTACAGTCTAGGCAAACACTTATAAAAATTTTTGTTTCACCTGCTCATAAATGAAAGAAAACATCAAGGTATATTAGATTTTTGTGTATGTTTTTCCAGCATAATGGCCAAATGTGGCTTCGCCTCTTTTAATCTAACTACTTTGAAACCACTGTAAATAGCACAGTTAGACATAAGCAGGAGTGATGTAGCTGCTGTCTAGCCTGAGGTCAGTGGAGAATGGCTGTCCTTCTCCAGGGCCAGATGTCAAAACAACAAAACACTTCATGAACAGGTGAAAGTAAAATGCAAAACTCTGTTCCCAGCATTGCAACATCAGGGGCAGGGACATGACATGATTTTTGAAGTGAGAAATATTTTTGCTTAAACCTGATACCATGGCTTTGGATGCTGAAACTAAGTATCTTTTTCACAGGGTCCTTTATGATGAATTCATTCAGTTTTCAGCAGCGTCATCCAGTCTCACAGTGATCTGGATAACACACTATCTATCAATTAAGCTTAGAAATAAGGTGTCATTCTCTGAGCAATTATTTAATTTCTGTCCAATCAAACTGACTATAGCTAACACTGTGCGTGGTTATTCTGTGATTAGCTGTGCTTCAAAGACTGTTCAAAATATACCTGGTATGTTTTTTGCCTCTCCCATCCCCCATGAACTAAGGGTTTAAATATAATTGGATTTACCTTCAGAGAGCACATCCAGTAACATGTGCATGAATACACAACATAAACAATGCACATAATATACAGTAAATTCTGTCAAATGTTGATTTATGGCTTTGCTACATATACTGGAGAAGGCTATTACAGAGATTCAGCTAACACTAGAAAACATTTATTTGCAACAGTTGTCTTACATTTACTTTTTCACCCCTACACATTTACTGAAGATTCATCGTGAGAAGCTTGGAAAACAGCTGAAGTTTCTATGCATCTGCTATATTTTCACAGGGTTTCACTGGAACGGCATCAAATAACAAAGCAGAATTTACTGAAACCAATTGTGCTACTCCCACCATATGCAAAAAAACATTCCAAAACATCTACAAATGCTTTTCTGATTACATGACCAAGGAACATGCATGTATTTTCAGTGTTGTTGCCTGAACCACAATGCAATCATTCAAAGTAGTCATCAATCTGCTTCAATGCTTCCTCATCTTTCTAGGCTCTTATAAGAACCTTTTTTACAACCATATAGAAAAGTAAAATGTGAGTTCTGTCTCTTTCTTTTGTAAATACTTTCTTTACTTGGAATACAGTTGCAAAATACCCACTTATCAGTCCTTAGAGCCAGATAAAAACTTCAACTGTGCTTATCATGTTTTGGCTGGTTTCATCTGGCTGCTTGTAGAATTTGAGGAATGGATTGCTTTTGAAATTTTTTTGCTTTACTTATACTTAAGGAACATATTTATGTCCTCTTTTCACTGGATAAAACTGTGTCAGACTCTTCCAGGACTGATGTGCCAATTCTGCTTTTTCTTCTGGAAATGTAAATATATGTGTGTGTAAATCTGTTTTTTCAAGTGTTCTTTGGCTGTCTATATGAACAAACTGTAAAATGCAGTTTTATCTTCCTCTTCCGTACACATTCCTATATATGTTATCTCATTTCCCAGTCTTTTGAAAAGAAAAATTTTTACAAGGAAAAGATATTCTATCAGCAGAATTAACAAAGATTATAACAAAAATGTTCTCCTGAATGGAAATGTATAATATAAGCAGACATGGTATAAGTTTAGAGAGTATGTTAATTTGCCTTCACTAAAGTGAACACAAGACAACATTCAACTGGCATAACTTTTCAGTGGGGATTGTTTGTAGACAAGGTGTAGAATTTCAAGACATTTTCTTTTATTGCTGGTTTTTTATTGTTTGGTACTTTCCTACAAGTAAATAGTCTCCAGAAGTTAATCTTTCCTAATCAGAATGGTTTAGATTTGTCTAAATTACCTATGTGTCCTGTTGGAGTCAAGAAATTATGCCAGCTGAACCTCTTCTTTAGATTTTCTAGAAAAACTTGAGCAAAGGAATATTAGAAGATCTAGACAGTATTTTTTCTGTATGACTTGGAATAATGATTCAGAAAAGAGGTTACTTCAGACAAAGAAAGGAAGAAAACTTGATGTCTCAACTTTTTCACACAGCATGCTGTTGCCAATTAGCATTCCCATTCTTTTCCACTATTGTCAATAGATTTTTCAAACCAATTGTCATTAGGTTTTCAAAAGCATTAGACAACTAGAATAGAGATTTCTTTAAAATTTTTCATAATTCATCTATTCTAACCCCTTTAATTATTTTGTCATGTCTTTTGAATTCTTCATTTCTTGATATAAAGTTTTATGAAAAATTATGCCACTCTTTAACTTTCCACATTTTTCTTTCTTCTCTTTAAAAAATCACAGTAGTTCTGAGCTTATATGTCTATGAAGGCTAATGTCCAGAATGGTGACACTAGTTAACATCTAAGAACTCACAAGTTCTGTGCTAGGAATCCTGAACCATCCTTTTTTTTGGACATCAGATATAACGCTCACATGAAACAATCCTGAAAAAAAAAAACCAAACAAAACCTAAGAAATGAAAGGGCAGCCAAGGAAGCAATAGTTCTTTCAAAAATTAAGTGTGAAATACTTTTAGTGAAACATTCCTTAATTTTTCAAAAGAAGTTTAAAAAATCAAACTTTTTACTGTTTATAAATATAACCAATGTAGAAAATACAGAGAAAGGTGTAAGTTTATGATTAATTGTATATTTATTCACAAGTGTTCAATTTGGACATCCACAGGCATCTTGAGGAGGTTCCTGGTGCTTTTTATAGTCGTTTTTGTATAAAGCAAATACAAGGTCCTAAAGTGCATAGTACAACATTGGTAGTAGAAAATCTATGTGTAAACATAGGATTTGTTTTTGAAAAAGGGCATAAATTCAGAAATATGAATAAAGAGAGCAGGGAGAGCAACATGGGAGAAATTTCAGTAGACAAAAAACTATGAGGCATAGTACTTAAAGCTATGAATGTCATTTATTTTGACTGTTTTTGTGCTTTTATCTTTTGACTATTAAGGCTAATAGAAAGCATAAATATAGTTCTGTTTTAACTAAAATGGATTGAAAAGGGCAACTAACAGAAGAGCTTGCATCCTAATATTAGGTAAAGACACTGTAGCTTTGACAACTGCCTCTAGTCTAAGCCACTTGCATGGGCAGAGCTAACAAAGATCTAATGTAAATTTTAATGTTTAAGTAAGCTATGTTAACACAGACACTTAACATTTGTGATGATTATTCTTATATAGGATCCTACTGGGATCCTGTATTACTCTGCCCTCAAATATAGCAATTACCCTTCCTTTTCATTTGTGATAATTTAATAGATGGAAAAAACAAATATTTGTTTCCACGTTATTAGCTGTGGATCTGAGCAAACAAGTCCAATTTCAGGGAGCTAGATATCAGGCAACATTATCATTTAGAGGCCAAAGGATGCAGCAGTGTAAAAAATGAGGATATTTATCAGTAAGATGAAGAATTTTAGAGGATGGATGTTGCTTAACTTCATATATCAGATCTAAGCTACTTTAGAGAAAATTAATCATTCTTTGAAGGGTAGTCTCTTCCCATGAGATGTAAAGGTAGCCTTAAGTTCCAGGGATACTTGGCACTGAAGTAAAGGTCAGCAAAATTTATTCAATTCTAAATTAGTGAACATAACCCAGTGATTCTATGCTCTTTACTTGGCTGCATCTCATTTTAAGTTACCAAAACGGGCATTGTTTGTATACCACATCACAATGTTCTGATCATTATGGTTGCTATGGAAACTTAGTTCAAGTTTTATCAATATAAACTCAAATAATTGAATTGTGATTAAGCACAGTAGGAGAAAGAAGAGCTCACACCACATCCTTGTACTTCAAAGCAAATTACAAGGTCATGAGTCTAGGCATGCAGGAACACGATCTTCAGGGCAATTCAACTGCTCCCATCTGAACTTCCTGCTGAACAGGAGTAAAGGCTGCAGAGACAACAGCTGTGAGTCTCAGCTGGTACGCACTGTGAGTAAAGTGCTGTGCTAACTTCTTTTGCCTACCACGCTTCATTGCAGGATAAAAACAGAACTTCTGGAGCCTTGCAATGAAAGTTGAAGTGAACAACAAAGCGAAGTGCAAGGTCCTACACTTAGATCTAGACAATCCCAGACACATCTACAGGTTGGTGGAGAAGTGATTGAAAGCAGCCCTTCAGAGAAAGACTTGGGGATGATGGTTGATGAAAAACTCAACATGAGCCAGCAGCAGTATGTGCTCACAGCCCAGAAAGCCAATGAAATCCTGGGCTGCATCAAAAGGACTGTGGCCAGCACGTCGAAGGAGATGATTCTCCCTCTCTACTTTGCTCTTTTGAGACCCCACCTGGAGTACTCCATCCAGCTCTGGGTTCTCCAACACAAGAAGGACATGGAACTGTTGAAGCAAGTCCAGAGGAGGGCCATGAATTTGACATGAGGACTGGAGCGCCTCCCCTATGAAGACAGGCTGAGAAAGTTGGGGCTTTTCAGCTTGGAGAAGAGAAGGTTGCATGGAGACCTTCTGAAGGGGTCCTATCTGAAGAGGGACTCCTTCAGGAACTGTAGGGAGAGGATAAGGAGGAAAGAGTGTAAATTGAAAGAGGGGAAATTTAGGTTAGCTATTAGGGAGAAATTCTTTACTACGAGGGTGGTGAGACACTGGAAGAGGTTGTCCAGGGAGGTTGTGGAAGCCCCAGTCCTGGCAGTGTTCAAGACCAAGTTGTATAAGACTTTGAGTAACTTGGTCTAGTGGGAGATGTCCGTGCCCCTGGCAGCGGAGGCGGTGGGACTAGATGATCTTTAAGGTCCATTCCAACCCCTTACCATTCTATGATTCTATGAAAGCCTGGATACAGCTGTAGAATTATCCATTGTTTCACTTCGTGGCTACCAACCTTGTCCCTAAATGTAATGCTGATTTGATGTAATTTTGTGAGAACTAATTTACATAGTTAACACTAATTATCAAATAACTAGCTGCACAAATTCAGTGTGAAAAGAAAAAAGAAATGTTAAACATTTATAGTATCTTCTGTCTACAGAAAGGCACAAATTTTCAAGCCAGGACTAGAGGAATTCAGTGTACTAATTAATGATTTAGAACAGAATATAATCTGAAAAGAGTCAGATCTCACATTATTAAAAAGGTTTTGGGCCTGCAGCAGCAGAATACATTGCAAAGATTTTTAGGTCAGTTAGGTAAAGATAAGAGATTATACAGTATTTTCCATGGGAAAATAGTGTTAACAAACACAAAACAATGCATACTGCAAGGGTTAAGATGAACTGCTTGTGTGTACTGTGAGGTTCATACCATTGCTCAGACATAGCTATTCAAGGAAAAGAATTGGGTATCAGTTACGCAGCTGAACAGCAGTACAGTGATCAATTTTGGTCATCTTAATTAGAAAGGGGAACAGAACATGAGCAGACTCAGTAAGAGTCAATGTAAATCAGCAGAAGCAGTGAAAAAGCACAAAAGAAGTTTTCTGAAATATGTCTGTCTTAGTGAAGAATAAAAATGCATTATAGTACAAAAAAATGCCCAGTGAATTCAAGAGAGAAGAAATGGCAGAAAACTGTAAATCACTTTGCCATTTCTTTTGGAAGACAAGTGCAACTAATCTGGTACTACTGTGTGTCATTCACTGAAAGAGCTCCTTGCCACAAAACATCACTGGGAGAAAATTTTAAGCTGAATTTCAGTAGAATTTGAGGCTTACATGCTCTGAGACTACTTATGTAGCTAAATTCTAGGCAGAATTTTAAAGCAGAAAAGTTTGTAAACTGACATTCAGAACAAAATATCAAACGTACTTGTATCATGTGCCGGTTTTCCTAGATTCTTCCTTCTGAATTATTTTACTCTGTCAAATACCAAACACATCATTACCAGGTTATGATTAGCAGTATAATTAATTAGCAATAGTCTCCAACTATTTCTCTGATTTCTTAACTTCCCTATTTCTATGATGATCTCAGATCACAACAGTCCTTATGATACCATAATTATATACGAAACTGATATGCAACAAATGAGCAAAGAACAGTCCATGAGTTGTAGCTGTTAATCAGGTTTTACCATTCGAAAAAAAAAGTCTTCGTTTATTTTGAAATATGGAAGATGTTAATATAAATTACATGCTAGAACTATTAAACAATAGGAATCCTTTGTTAGAATTCAAAACAAGGACAAAAACAATGAAGTTTTTTGGGGTTTTTTTTGAAAGAGAGGAGTTTTTGTGGATTGATGTCAGGTGGCTGTGTATTTTCTTCACCTCACTGAAATAATTCAATCTGGCCTGCAAGTGCTGTAACAGCACTTCATACAGATGATTTGTATGAAGATGCTAACTGGCCGGTTGTCAAACAAACCTCTTGTACTCAGCCTGTGATCTTTCACTCAAGGGAACACTAATTTGAGCCTTCAACTTCTATTCAATACTTTATTTTTATGAAGCTTGTAGAAACTTAATAGCTTTGAGTCCTCAGCTATGTTTTCAAATTTGGTTGAAATTGGGTACCAGATCTGAAAGTTCTTGGGTAGACTGACAGAGTGACAGAGAGATAAATGAGCATGGACAACATGATTGCATAAAACTTTTCTTTTTCGTAAGCCAGAATAAAAATAAACTCCCTTTATTATAACATCCAGTAGACTCAGAGTTGCTAAGAAAGCTTCCATAATTACAGTTATATTTCTAAGGCTGTTTGAAGGTATATAATGGTTATAACTGCTATTCTTGTCTGACTACCTGTAAAATTGCTGCATGTCACTCATTCCTAATAGCTGGTTAACAATTATTATTGTTGAATATGTGCCACCACCTGACTGGAGATAGAAGAAAAAAAAGGCAAGACAAAATGAAAGTCTCAATATTCGTTTAGGGTTGCCTTCACCAGCATCTGTAAACAACACAAATTAACTCAGCTGGGAGCATGATAAGCCTTTCCAAGCTATGTAGTTCAATCCAAAACTGAACTCTAATTAGAGTCCTTTAGGTTGGAAAAGACCTTTAAGATCATTGAGTTTGACCATTACCCTGACACTGCCAAGACTGCCACTGAAACATGTCTCCAAGCACCACATCTATATGTCTTTTAAATGCTTCCAGGGGTGGTCACTCCATGACTTCCTTGGGCAGTCTCTTCCAATGCTGGACAACCTTTCTGGTGAAGAAGTTTTTTCAAACTTTCCTTGACACAACTTGAGGCTGTTTCCTCTTGTACTTGTTAACTGGAAAAAGAGACTGACCCCCACATTTCAGCTAGATATAAAGAGCAAAAAGGTTCTCTCTGAACCTCCTTTTCTCCAGGCTTAACAACCCCAGTTCCCCCCACCCATCCTCACAGGACTTATTCTCTAAACCCTTCACCAGCTTTGATGCTCTTCAATTACAAGTCACTTGTAATTATTTTATGATGCTGTTTTTTGGGAATCTAGCCAATACTTGATTCTGAAGTACATTAGGAACAGCTGAGGTCTTTTTGGTCATTTAATGTAATACAAAAAGCCATTAAAGTAAACTAGTCTCCTCAAATGAATATTTATTCATATCATGAAGTGGTTTACTTCAACCACTTCAAATTTTAAAGTTCATCTTTGCTGCGTTCCAGTCGTTATTGTCAGCAAGCAGATTGGCACTTATCTAGAGGCAGAACAACATTTCCCTGTAAAAATAACCTATTCTGATGAAACTATCAAAGTTATAATGTATGCAGCATTCAACAAACGCAAGTTACCTGTCTGGAAATTTCCAAATGCTTGGTCTGGTTAGATTGTTTACTATGTGAAAAGAAAGGCCTGTGTTCAACTCAACTGCATGTGGATTTGCTAGTATCTGGTTTTGTCCAGGATAAGAAGACCATTCTGGAAGTCTCTCTCAAAACAAGCAGTAAGTTAGAATACTAAAGGTTTTTTTTTACATCACTGTCGAAGCTTACAGTACCATAATGATCTTTTCTGGCCGAAAGCAAAAAATGATGCCATATAGCGCAGCTGACATTATGCCTGAAGGAAGTCCTTAATATTACAATAATCACCCTTTCCTGATTACAGAGGCATGACATGTATACCTGCATCTAACTCGGTTCAGCTAGAGTTTTTGGATGAGTTTTCTACTAAGTGCAAATAAGAGACAAGATGCCAAACTTGAGGTAGAGACATTTTTCACTACAGGGCTGGGGGGAAGGGTTATGTGTCTTTTTTTATATATCTATTTCATCTCTTACTTGTATGCATCCATTTGCTCCAATGGCACCTTAGTGTTTTGTTTCCCTTCAAAGACCTTGGAGGTGAGATTTTCTTTTTGATGAAGGGCTATTCAGAGCTTAGTGTTTTCATATCTTAAACCATTCCATGCTGAAAATATATACCCTTTCCATCACATAGCAGAAAGAAGACAATAAAACTGCCATAGCAGAATAGACTGTAAGGTAAGTAACTGTTTTCTAGTTCTTAAAGACAACTTGTAAAAAGAAAATGGGCAGTTTTTTATAACTACAGTTGAAAGACTTCATGTATTTATCTTGAAACCTAGAAAATTTTTTATGTTATCAGTGAGCCCTGACCTATTGATCTGCCTTCCATCTGGTGACACCATTTATACTCATGCAGAGTACAATCAATAGTATAGAAAAACCATATTTTTCCTGTATTACAGTGATATTTTAAGTGACAGTATAGTTAAGAGAGAAAGCTTCAATAATAATATAAAAAAATTAAAATAAGAAATATAGTTTGGAGTTTAATAGCTTGGCCATATTGATTTTTACTAGGGTTATTTGCCATAAATTACCATCAAGAGGAGTTGTCAACTCTACCAAAGCCATTTATTTTCCAATTAATTATTTTAACTTGGATAAGGAAATAGAATACTAAGGGATTACTATGCTTTCCTGAACTGTAAACCAAACTTTCCTACCCACAGATTCTAGCAACTTTCTGCACCATTTTCCCTGGCTCTTTGGGATCCTTTAAGCTAAACATTTCTAAAAAATGTGAAAGAATCCCAGTTCTTTCCCTAGTCTAAGCAGTGTAGACTATTATGCCACAAACGAAAGACATTTCCAGAGGTTCTGTTAGGAGGAGTTAAAGCAAAAGCACACTCTTGCCTCATGCACCAGTAGGAAACATTTAGAGAAATATAGGCTTTAGTTGATGGTCTTAGGTAACTGCAGCTGCTCAGTATTGCAGAGGAATATAAAGAAAAGCTCAAAGTCTCCAGTCTGATTTGGAAGACTCCTTCCTCACTTTAACCCCAGAAAGTAATGTTCCACAGAGTCTGTCTCATGGGATAAAGTTTGCCTGAAAACACTGCTCAGGTAAATGAGATCTTGAATGTATCTTCACAACCCTGACTGACTGTACCAAACCACTACACACTAGAAAATAAAAGAAGGGCAGATCAACTTCTTTATATTGCTCTTGCCGAATTCACACCCTTTGGTGTGACATATTTGGGGACAGGAGAGCAGAGGGTGATAGAAATACTGGTAGAAAATGCTAATTCACCTTCAATATATGTTTGGGCTACATGATTAGTAGCTTATCAAATTTATTTTAGAAAGCACTAAATAGAGAAAACAATAACTTCTGGGGAGACAAGGAGAACTCTAACATAGATGTTTGACACCATGAGGATGAAGTCTAAGACGGAAACACTTCGTGTTTCCAATGGTCAGGGGTGAGGCCACTAGCCACACACTGAAAAATTAGACTAGTGTCATGCTCCCCCAGATCTGTGGTACCAGTCAGAGCTGCACTGCAGGGCCTCATTTATGTGAGGAGTAGTTGAGTGTTGTGAAACTGAAATCTTAGAATAGGACTTATTACCCACCTTTTGTAGCTCATTAAATAAACTTTTCTTTGTGTGTCATTGAGTGGTGTAGTTCTGTTCTCATACCCATCTGGTTTCCTCCAGGACAGTGTAAGAATAAGAATAGCGCAGCTGGCATTTTGGTCCACTGGTTTTGCTGAATGCCATCTGAACATTGGTAGCGTCTTCTCTGGGGTTTCCTGAATCCATAAGTAGTCAATATATGGTGCTCCAGAAGGAGAGAGAAGGAAAAATAAAACATAATTCAAAGGAAAAAAAAATAAATCTTTCATTCCTCTTCAGCTGATCTCTATTTTCACAACCCCTCCCATCAAAATCTTTGGTATTGTTCCCCTAAAAAAGTGGCTGGCCTTGCGAACAAATATTAAGAAATATTAATAAGCATTGCCTGCATGAAATGCTTGTGGAGATGACATGAAGCGATTATTCTTCTAATTATAACCCTGAGTACACACATGTGTTTTTAACCATCTGTTGAAGGAGTTTATAGCTCTCTGCTGAGGGACTGTGGCTTCATGCAACTCCAGAGGCTGTGCCTGTAAGTTCAGTGCCCTGTCTTAGTCATTGCTTTCTTTAAGAGCAAAGTCAGAGAAACTGCAAAGGAGTTGATCTTGCAAAGTAGCCTGACTGCATCTGGGCCCGGAAGCAATCAAAAATAAGTAGTGAAATACACACACACACAAATATAGCAGCAGCTAACTCGGTTACAAAATGGATACCTTAAAAGTTAGTGAGAAAAGAATTGTAATAGTATAGATGATATCGTTCTAACAGCCATCTTTTGGGAACTGTACATTTCACAGAAACTTCAGATGAAAGCTTATTCATCTGAGACCAGTGAATGAAGTAAAACACAGCTGGAAGGGTAAAAATAAGAAGTGTTTACTCTGCAATAACAATGAATTTATTAACTCTTCAAGGGAAAGGTAACAGATGCTGTCAACGTGCTGTCGGATGCAGTACTTGTGCACTGCACAATGAAGGTAAGGCAGGTTTGGCAGCTGAATGTTTTGCAGGGCCAAAATTAGTAAGCAAAATTAGTTTTGCTACAATGGAAACCCAGAGTATAAGCCATTGGGTACATTTCCTGTAAAATGTTACAAAAAGTAAACTCTCTTTATTCCCAGATTATTTGTTTCTGTTTTGTTTTACTAGGCTTGGTTTAGACCTTTTGTTGTTAGGGAAGAGATGGAGTGACATGGAGGACAGCTAAAAAGAACCCCCAAAACCAAAACTAACCACCCGGGGGGAAAAACCACAAACAAACAAACAAACAAATGAAACAAACAAATAAAAAAACCCTCTTGTTTTTCCTGAACAAAGGGAAAACTCAGGTTTAAGAGCAGTTTTATGTGAAAGATAGATGAAGGAAAGCTTTCTAGGGAATCTGTAGCACACAGAAATGAATCTAAGCATGAAAAGAGCATGCAGAGGAAAGGAGGCCACAACAGAGAAGAAAAATTACTTGTTTATATCCCTGCTTAACTTGGATAAGTTCTGGGAGATTTCTGAGCTGAACCACTTTTTTTAGATATAGGCACATTAAAGGATACACCCAACTGTCAGCAGGATTTATTGAAGTAATAGATAAAATTAAGAGTAAGAAACCTGCAAGACTGATTGATATTTATCTTTATACTCTAGGGAGACTTGGAGATAAAACAAAAAAGTCTCAAAGCTCTCAGAAACAGTGTTGAAGAAGAGGACTGACACATATGACATCAATTATTTCAGAAATCTGCGGGGGAATCCAAGGACTGACCAGTAGTTCAACACATCCAGCAGGTTAATTAGTTGAAACTGGCTAAAAGTGCCAGTTTTAATGTGCATCTGAATGAACCATTATGGTTTGTAAATACAAACAATTATGAAAGAGCAATATGGCTTTTCCAAAAGAATAACAGTTTTCACAAACATATAGTTCTCTGAAGTAATCAGCAAGCCTCCAGAGTTGGGCAAGCAGCCTGATAAAATGCACCTTGACTTTGCAAAAGTGTTGAACAAGATCTTCTAACACTCTTAAAGAGATGAAGATGACTGTAGAAAAGGGATTAAAATAAATAAATAAATTACTTATTAAGAGACAGAAAACAAGTGGCAAAAATAGTTAGATCTCACAAGGGAGGAAGATTATCAGAAGAATGCCTCAGAGATTTACACTTGACTCCATAATTCTTAATTTAGTCATTAATGGTCTTGAAAAGATGCTGAGCAGTGAGGTGGAAAAGTCTGTCAATGTTAGTAAGTTGTTTGGTACAATATATATGAACAGTGGCTGTGAAAATTCAAAAGTACTTCCCAGCAGTGACTTACCAGGTGACAAAATGGTGGATGAATATACAGGAGAAAGCAGAAGCCCACTTCCTTATCTTTAATTCATCTTCTGATAAATGAAATTTACCGATGGTCACTACAGAATTAAAGTCATCAACCCACTTCAGAAACAATATGGCAGTCTTAGAAAATTCTCTGAAACACTACTTCAGTTCAAAATTAGTATGTACATATTACATCTTTAAGACTACAGATATTCTTCCCTTGATTTTCAGGTTTCAGACAGAATAGAAGAGACCGAAACGTGATTTAGGTTCAATTGAATAAAATCCATGAAAACTTCTGATGTTATATTATAACTTAATTTTTATCTTACAGGCAGATAAACCATTTGATATGTGTTTCCAATGTAAGAATCCAGAAATAATGTGTCAATTACCATTAGGTACTGTAAATTTTAACGATCTTTTAAAATAAACATATTGTTTTATGAAGCCAAGCCAAGAGGTAGAGTACCTAACACATACCATAAAATAATGAATACTACCTAAAGCAAAAAACCTAAACTCCTAAAACTAGATCTGAGAAACCTTTCTACAAATTTCTCCCCCACAGGGCACTGCAGTCAAGGAGTTCATAGAAACTGTTGTTTATGCATCTCTCTGTCTATTATTTTGTTTTTCAAGGACTGATAGAAGAAATACAGCCTTTCTTTATACTGAGAAACTGTGACTTTCTTATTTTATTATATCCTTTCAATTTTGTCTGTATTATGTATGTGACTGGTTGAAGGTGTTTTAGCTGTTTCAGGCAGCAAAGTAGCTGTAGTAGAAAGATTTTTTTTTTTTTGTGCTCTCTAGTTTCTTTTTTAAACTTGCTTGTCTCTCTCTTCGGTGATGCAGGTAAAACTCAAACTGTTGTTAATTGACTTCTCATCCAATTTTTTTAAATGTAAGAATACACTGTGATTCCACACCTATAGCAGAGATCTGCAGTACTTTCACGTTGTTTAAAATGATCAAAAAGATTTATAGAATCATACAGTCACAGAACTGTTTAGGTTGGAAAAGACCTCTAAGACCATTGAGTCTAACTATATGTGAAAGAATCATATGTCTAGCACTTGGAAAAAAAAATAAACTGACCAAAAAACTGAATCCTCAATAAAAAAAAAAAAAAAAAAAAAAAAAAAAAAAACAAACAAAAAAAAAAAATAAATTTAAAAAAATTTTAA
>JAWMRA010000078.1:77327997-77381482 GCA_035584735.1 Pseudotriccus pelzelni
CTCAAGGTGTGGCCTCACCAGCGCTGAGTACAGGGGAAGGATCACTTCCCTGCTCCTGCTGGCCACACTGTTCCTGAAACAGGCCAGGATGCCACTGACCTTCTTGGAAGGCCTTCTTGGAATCAGACCATCTCTCCAGCTTGTTCAAGTCCCTCTGAAGAGCCCTCCTGCCTTCCAGCAGGTCTACACTCGTTCCCAACTTTGTGTCATCTGCAAATTAGATGATGGTACACTCAATCCCCTCATCCACATCATCAGTAAAGATATTGAACAGAACTGGGCCCAGCACTGATCCCTGGGGAACACCACTGGTGATTGGCTGTCAACTGGATGCAGCCCCATTCACCAGCACTCTCTGGGCCTGCCCATCATACTTGACTAGTTGATTTAAGGTGATAAAATAAATAAATGCCATAAATAAACAAAAAATAATAATTTTATCTTGGTTTTCTTTTCTCCTCTCTGTGTCCTTCTTTACTGAAAATACATCAGTTATAGTTTTGCAAAACTTGAATTAAACTATCAATATCTAATTTAGATGAATTTGCTGAAATGTAATGCAAAAATACTAAAGACCATCAGGTTTTATTATTCCCAACATAATCAGCTTATTTTTAAAATGACTTTCAGTTTGTTGAGTTTATCAGTTTCATGAACTTTTTCAACTCAGGCTATCTGTCAGCTTCATCAGACATCATGAAAAAAAGCCTGGCATACATAATATATTGGACATTTTTAAAGAGGAGTTTAAACTTCAGAACTCCAATATTGTTCATTTTAAGTCATCTAATTCCATTTTCTCCAAATAAGTTTGTAGATATTGGAAAACTTTTTGATGGGTCTCAGATATTAAAGGAAATTATTAAGTTCCTTGATGGCTTTAGAAATAAAGGGTGCATAGCACTTTGGCTGATTTAAAATTTTAATGTCAAATACTAATTCTTCTAATTATATGTACTGTTAGTTTAGTTGACTACTATTATTGCCAAAATCTTCTGAATATATGTTTATTTCAGTTGTTCACAGCTTCTAGAAGTGTAATTTCTCATAACTGTCTGATGATTATTTTACATATTGTAAGTAACAAACACATCTGAGTACAGCTGAACTAATTATAGTGGTCAAGAGTGGTGTCAGCTGTAGTTGCACTGATCATACCCTAGTAGAATTAACAATCTCAAAGGATATGGGCCAGCTGAAAAGTAGAATCAGGACCTTGAATTTTAGGATAGCGAACTTCCAGTTGTTTAAGGAGTTAGTGGGTGCGGCCTCCAGGAAACTGCCCTCAGGAATAAATGCATTGAACAGAGCTTAGAGAATATTTTTCTTACAGCACAAGAGCTTTCAATTTCCCTGTGCAAGAAATCAGGCAGGAAGGCAGAAGATCAGCATTGCTGAGTAAGGACTTTGTGATCAAACTAAAGTATAAGAAAGAAATGCACAGGCAGTGGAACCAAGGACAGGTTTCCTAATTATAATATAAGGGACTTGACTAGATGCGTAGGGATGGGATCAGGGAAAATATGGTTCAGTTAGCTGAGTTTGGTAAGGAATACAAAGAATTATAAGGACTTCTGTACATACATTGGCCAGAAAAGGAAAATTAAAGAAAATATACAGGTCCACATAAATAAGAGAGGAGAACTGATGACAACAAACATGAAGAAGACTGAAGTACTTAACAATTTTTTTTTTGCATCAATTTTCAGTTGTAACCTCTCTTCTCACATCTCTCAAGTACCTAAATCTCAAGGCAGGGACTGAGGGAGTAGTCTCTCCCATTGTAGGAGTAAGGCCTTTGAATGGTCCCCCAAAACATTCTTGTTGCTAAATTGGAGAGATGTAGGTTTGATGGATGCACTGATAGATGGATAAGGAATTGGATGGATGATTATGTCTAAAGAGTCACAGTTATCAGCCAAATAGACAAGTAGAAGCTAGTAATGGGTGATGTTCCTCAAAAGTACATACTGGGACCAATACTATTTCGTATCTTCATCAGTTGGTATTCGGTACACTTAGAAGGTTTGCCAATGACATCAAGCTCAGCAGTGCAGCTGATGTGCTTTAGGGAAGGGATGCCAACCATAGGCAACTTGACAAGCTTCAGAAATGGGCCTATGTTAACCTCCTGAAGTTTTCAGAGACTGAAAATTAAATGCAAAAGGTTTTTTTAAGGAGGAAAAATAATTTCGCTCAAGGAGGTTTTTGTTACTGGGAAAACTAGGCCTGGGAAAAACCCAGTGTGGAGAGAAGATTCTTTCCCATGAATAGCGCTACTTATTTTTCTGTCTGCCTGTTTTGAGAAGTGAACTCCCCTGTTGCAAGAAGAGGTGAAAGTTCTCACAGACGTGCTTGAGACCCCTGCTGGGAGAGGGGGAAACCATAAAAAGCATGGGGGAGAACACAGCCTTGAAGTTATGTGCATCTGAAAGGTGTTGTTATTAAAGCACCAACAGAGTTTTCCTGGGCTGCTCTTTCGCCCTCTGCATGATTTAGCAGCGTATTTAGGGTTTCCGACTTGCCAGTAAACTTTTCATTAATACCCTAGCCATGGTTTGGTCATCTGGGTTTACCTGCTTGCATATCAATTCTTACAATGTTCAAAAAGGCCAAGTGCAAGGTCCCGCACCTGTGTCAGGGCAATCCCAAGCACAAACACAGGCTGGCTGGAGAATGAACAGAGAGCAGCCCTTTGGAGAAAGATTTTAGAATACTGGTAGGATATGAGCCAGCAGTGTGCTCTTGCAGCCCAAAATCACAACTGTATCCAGAGTGGCATCAAAAGAAATGTGTCCAGTGGGTTGAGGGACCTACCCCTCTACTCTGCTCTGGTGAGACCCCACCTGCAGTACTGTATCCAGGTCTGAGGTTTCTAGTTCAGCAAAGGCGTGGACATAGACCTCCTAGAGCTGGTCCAGAGGAGGGCCACAGAGATGACCAGAGGGCTGGAGCACCTCTCCTATGAAGAAAGGCTGAGAGAGTTGGAGTTGTTCAGCTTGGAGAAGGGAAGGCTCAAGGAAGATCTTATCGCAGTCTTTGAGTATGTAAAATGGGGCTTACAAGAAGGAGGGTGACTTTCTGTGGAGGCCTGTAGTACTAGGACAAATGGCAACGGTTTTATGTTGAACGAGGACATAAGGAAGTGTTCAAGGTCAGGTTGGATGGGGCTTTGAGCAATCTCATCTAATAGAAGATGTCCTGGCCCATGGCAGGGTATTTTGACTAGATGGTCCGTGGAGGTTCCTTCCAAACCAAAACATTCCATAACTATTATGTTATGATCTGTAAAGTCATGATTACAGTAGTTAGTAATGCAACAATTTTTTGATTCTTTAAGATGAAACACACAGTAGCACTGTAAATAATAAGGTTTCCCAAAATGCTACTTTTGTATAGTTTTTCTCATATTTACCAATGACTTACTTGCATTGAGCATTTCTAAAGCCTGCCTGTCATATTTTATTGCAGCTAAAAATGAAGAAAAATGATACAGATAAAAGCAGACTAAACAAGCAGAGAATAAGTAGATTAAGTTAATAATAAATACTACCTAAAAAATTATGCTTTGAAGTAATAGGAATGTTAAAAAACACTTTTAAATAATAAAGACAATGAGTATTATCTAACAAATGTATAGAGTACTGACACTTTCTGATCTGGAGCCTATATATTCTGCAATGTAAATGATGCACCAATTCTTCTTCCATTTCTTAAGTTGATTTTCTTTCAACTAAAATAATTTTGCAGATAAATGCTTGAAAAGTAGACCAGTTTACAGAAATCATCTGCAGAATGTAATTGCCATCTAGTATTCCAGGCAACTTTGCCTGTATTTGGGGAGAAAGATAAGGAGGAAGCATAAGAGGCAAACAATGAGAAAGAAGTGGCGTTTTAGACTACTGAGAAGAACTTCTGCTATCAGCCCTGCCAGTTCATGAGAAACTGATCTGCAATTCATGAATCTGACAAAACACATTCTCGTTACAGAACAATAAAACACAAAGAAGGCAGATAAATAGACAGAAGGAAAGGTGCTAGGTGGTGGAAGTTGACTGTTTTCTATGTGTTGTTTTGCGCTTTTTTAGTAAGAGTAGAGCTCCTGTGATCCTTTAGCTATGACTCTTTTTTTTGTCTGATTACTGCAAAGTAACAACATGTCTTTTTGGATCTTAGTATTCCCATATCTTTAAGTGTACTGCATGGGAATTTGCTTTTTCTTCTCTCTGCTGGAAAAGCAGAGGTCTTGTTTCGCTTCTGGAAGCAAAGAAAGGAGACTTCATAGATCAGAATGACTAGAGTTTTTATGATTCTAGGCATTTATAGATCACATCAAATAATAAGTGCTATTGATTATTCATTCAAATTGAGCAGTAGTACTCCTAACAGCTACTTTCAGCTTTATAAGTTTTGGTCTTTAAGCCTTTTACTGTTTTTACATTCCTTTTCTTCCGTGAGATTCATGATTTATTTTAAAATACAGTTGTAGGATATCTAGCCCCTAGAAACATTCTAGAGTTTCAGGATTAACATGAGAAAGCAGGAAAATCTCTGATAGAAGACGTCTTAAGTCAGATGGCCACCCCCGCATGATATTGTAGAAAGCCTTATTGTAACATATATATCTATGCAATTAAACTTTTATAGAGCATGAGAGCACCACTGGTTCCAGAGCAAAAGGTCTGTGCATTCTTGAGCATTAACACTTCCACTACAAGTCCTTTTCATCTCCTTTTTTCTCAACTAACAAATTTCTTCTCCTTCTTTCATCTGTATGCAGAATAAATAAGGAAAATATCTCAAAGGAATTACAGTAACAGATTAAAAGTAATGTGCAGGATCACAATTAAATTGTACCTGTCCGAAATGAATAAAATAGAATTAATTTCAGATTCATAATCACAAGAAATGAGGCTTATGAAAGGCACTAATTACATCCCTGTATCATGATAAGCATAAAATAAGTAAGTATCGATAACGTATTATGATTTTGACAAAGATCAAGAGCGTAGGTTTTCAGGAAAAGTTCTAGGCAATGGAGAAGAGCCTATACCTTTAAAATTAACTAAGATTCATGGAATACGAGATTTTCCTTTTCAAACATGCATTTCATATAACTTAAATATAAACTGCAAAACTTCAGATTATATTTAAGGCCAGGAAGAAATAAGTGTCTAATCCTCATTTTTTAATATTCTTTGGAGCATCTTTATTGATGATAACTTTGACTCCTCTCATATCACACTATATTCATTCTTCACAAACATTTAGTAAATTGTTTTTCCCTTAGGAATACCTCTGAATACTGATTTTAATTTTGTATCTCAACTTACTCTCAAAAAGTAGATTTTCATTTATTCAAGGGATGTTACAAGAAAATAATTAAAAAAAAATCAGATGTCCATGAAGGAAGTAGAAACACAAAACTAGACAAAGGCATGGAAATCTAGTCCATCTTAAAATTATAACACTGAGTACTTACAAATAACAACAAATGAAAGTATTTAAATAAATACTGGGGAAATTATGTAAATCACTACCTTAATGATAAGTAAATTGAAGAGGAAAATTAGCTTGTTCTTTAACCATTACTTCTGAAATGTGACAATCAACTTTACATCAAATCTATAGGAGCTTGTCATCTTGAAATAACATTCTGTCAGCTGTGCCTCAACTATTACCTGTATTGTAACTCTACTGTTATTTGTATATCTAATATCTTAACTATAGTTCCATAGTATTTTGTCATACCCAGAACTCAAAAAACCTCCCTGCAAAGATTATCTTCTGAGTATTCTTAATTGTAGCAACCAGTTAGTCACAACCTGACAGAAAATTACCTGAAGAATTTATTTTGTTTGTGCTACCCTGTGAGCACTCTTTATGCTACACTGTTAAAGAGTTTTCCTCTTTTATTGTTTGATTCATAGAATAATACTGCTGGGGATCCTTACAAAAATATATCTGAAATCAAACCATTTCTTTAACAGCCCTTCAGGTTCATACCAAACTTTCCAATGCCCACTATCCTTTTATGTGCAGTGTTCTCCTGAAGTAGCAGATGTAGAGGTGAGCAGGACTCTTTTCGGTCATGTATTGTGGCCTGTTTATATGTTTCACAAAAAGCATGTGCTAAATGGCAGGAGTGTTGCCTAATGGAAGAAAATTTAAAAATTTCAAAATTATATGTCTTCAAGTTGTTTTGCCAATGCTTTATTAGCTTCATTTGACAAACAGAGGATGAAAGATGGAGTTCTTCCTCTTTTTTTTGTTTTTTTTTGGCAACATAGGACTAGAGCTGGTGAAACTTGGCAGGAGCATGTAGAAGGGAAGTAATAGCACCTCTATTTATGTTTCATTCTCTGTGAAGCCACAGTCTCACAACCAATTTGCAGCTGTGTCAGGCATTAGCCAGTCGGCAGGAATTGCGATGGGATAGGAGAGCTTCATCTGAAGTTGAAAGATAAGTTGCTGTATAGTTCATCTCAGGTGAAAACTTCCCAGGATGAAAATGATGTCCCTGAGCCACATTAACACCTTTACATTTTCTGTCCAGCATTGAGGAGAAACCATATTTGTGTAGCTCCCAAAGGAAAAACACCAGAAATAGACACCAGCTAAGTATATGTGAACTCTCATGTAGCAAAGCATAAAAGCACGAGCTTATTCTCCCGATAGCCCTACCAGACGGGCAAGGAACATGTTCCTTGGGTCTGATCGTAACGAAGCTTGTACTGGAGTGATCTGTTGAACTGATGCTTCTGGGTTCATTGAAAACCAACAAAGTAAATTAAAAATGTTGCATTAACATCAATAAGCTTTGGAAACTAAAGTCCTGTGATCTGCAGAGTATGAGCCCGATTTCACAGTAAATCGCCTCATTGCAGCTTTTGAGCTGAACAAATGTAATGAGATTAGAAGCCCCCTCTCATGGATATTTTTCATTTCACAATATAAATGGATATGTATGGCCTATAGATATGCTCCTGTCCATTACCACAAACTAGTAATTCCATTAGATGTGTATTCTTCTTCTCTGATAATGGCTTGAAACTGGTTGGACTACACTAGGCATTATGACTTGGAATAGGTGACAACTTTGAGTCAGTACTTCCAAGAATAAAATAAAAAACTTGACATTTTTATTATTTCTGCACAGAAAACGCCCAGACTAGATTGTGACTTTCTGAATGAAGAAGTTATAAAATCTTTGTAAGGAAAATCTTTTGTTGACATGACAAAATTCTGTTGAGTTATTTCATTGATCAACGTCTTGAAAGACAAATTTGGCAGCATTTATAGAATAGAGACGCAGAGAGATTAAGAAAAATACAACTCTTGAAGGGAAAAGTTTCCTTTTCTGAACAGCAAAAGATCTTAGTGAGAAAGAAAATCAAGCTCTTTGGCAAATAAAAACCTCATTAAGAACTGAAAGCTGGCAGCAAAAGAAAGCTGTAAGCCATGTTGCTCATCTTATCCATGTTGTGTCTTTAGCTGGATCAAAGGACTGGTTTGCTCTGAATAACATGTCCTAAACAATTAAAAAAAATCTATGGATATGTGCTCTACATTTTGGATTTACCCAGCAGAGGAAGGAAGCCGAGGTTGACAGATCTCCAGTTCCAGCCTCACACACAGTGAGGCAGACACTCAAGGGACAGTGCCCTATAGGAGACAGACAAAAGGTTTCTTTAATTTGAAAATCCCTAGAGTGTTCTTAAATGAATGTTAAAATAAAAAAGTGGGAAAAGCAGCCTTCAGTTCCTGATACTGGGAAAGCTCAGTTTACCTACCAATATACGAATTGTAGTAGATTATTTTGCACCAGCAGAGCAGAGGTACCCCACTGGAGCACTAAATCCAGCCCAGCATATTTCATAATGGAAAGAACTGCTGAGACTGACATTTACATGACCTGTAAATGATATTGGACTCCCTTATTTCACAGTAGACTAACCACGCTGGAAGTCACCTCAGGGTGAAATGGGTGTGCTTGTGTACATATAAATATATATATGGTTTTGTAAAGGAATTCACTACCACGCATTTTGGTAGGAAAAATCTACTCATAGCAGCTCCAGTCCTTGAAACAAGCAAAATTAACGTTGAATAAATCCAGATTTATTTTTTGTGGGGGTAAAGGATATCGGATTTGACAATCGATGTTCACCTATCCTAAAGACAAGTAATGAGGGGTTATTTAGGTGCTGAAAATCTAGTCCCTTTAATGTGCCCAGGGGTACCTGAGAAATCTAGACAAGACAGGCAGAGATAAGCATAGGGCCTGTTTTTCTTCTGGAGTGGCAACTGGAAGCTAAACAGCACACCCTTGCTAAAATGACACAGGAACCCGACAGGTACCTGAATAACTGATTCCCCTATTGTTTATGGAAGAAAACAGTAGCAAAAAAGAAATCAGCTCAATAAATCCAGATGTGTAAACTACCAGTCACAAAATCTTTGGCTGTGAGCACTAGCACTGATCACATGCCAAGTGATTATTCTGAACCTTTAAAAATAAAGTCACTAAGGATTTACGTGACAGGGGTACTGAGATTATAGAACTTACATAGTGCCCTCCTTGCTTCACAGCAGAGACATCCAGTCTAGCCCCTGAAATGCTCAACAGGCGCCTTCCTTTGGCCAGGGGTGTTTATGGATGCCAGGGTGTGGAGAGTGAGCATGTGTTGCCCCAATGCCCTGGAGAGAACTGGGCTGCCACTGATTTTCATTCCATCACTCCCACATCTCTCTTGCCTGTTCATCTGCTTGTAAGTCTCAGCTCCCACCTGCTGTTCCCTTCCATCCTTCTCATCATGACTATATATCAAGGTGATGGTAAGGACTCTGTTTCAAGGTCCAACAAAAAATCTTTCATGGAAAGGACACAGTCCAGCTTGTCATTTGCCAATTTTTCTGAAAGGACACCCTATATTTCAACAGGTTAACCTCTCCTGATGCACTAGATGGTTGGATACGACCTGCATAAGATAACAGATTCTTTGTAAACTGTTCATGGGCTATTTACAAGTTGTGCACAGTGATTAACCACTCTTTTTTTCCACATTTCATCACCCTGACTTTTTTGACTTAATTTTTCATCTATTTTTATCCAGCCTTCTCATGCTTTCTTCTGCCTTTATCTGATTTCATGGATCCCTTTTCCCCTCTTTGGGAAAAGGATAACAAAAGAAAATATTGTTTAATTCTTTAAATGGGCTCTAATTTAACTGTTATTCTCATTTATACAGCTATCTTATGAAAGCTGGGAAATAGCATTCATGATAACATACATGTGATTTGTGGCAGTCCCAGAAGAACTGTAGCAGGATTCACACAAAAGATTGTTTTTAAAAAAGAGAAGGAAAATCAAACTTACTCTATTCCTAAATGTGAAGCTTACTTTTAATTCATTCTACTTTTTAAATGTTGGAACTATCCAGGAGTAACTATGAAGTCATTGACAAATTTTATACATACATATTTATATGATATATATTATCAATGACTATGCAGCCATGCATACATAGAATACAACATTTAAAGGAAATAAATGGTTTATAATACTATGTCCATAAAGCTTAAGTATATGAAAATATGTTTGACAAGCTGAACTTATTTGAACACCATCTTTTGAAACTTGAAAAGCAACTGAAAATTGAAAAAGCTGAAAAATTAAATACACGATTTTTCTGCCTTTGTATAATATTAAAAAAAAATTATTTCCCATCTCAGATCTTCTTCTTCGCCTGGAATAGTCTTCTTTTAATCATATGATCAATTTCAGTCCATGTTTCATATTAGCATTATGTAAAATTATTTCATTAGGTCCCTGTTTTCATTCTATGCATTTTACTTAGAATATGCAATCCACTGTAATCTTCTGTATTCTACTATACTTAGTCATATACTTGTTTAATAGCTATAAATTACTATGTGGTGGCAGATTTTTGGTAGTTGAATTTTCTCTGACTATCCATTGGCAGTAAAATCTTGCTTGCTAAAGAAAGCTAGAGCAAATTACATAAAATTGCCTTTTATATTCTTCAGTA
Organism: Pseudotriccus pelzelni; assembly: GCA_035584735.1. Taxonomy (NCBI): domain Eukaryota; kingdom Metazoa; phylum Chordata; class Aves; order Passeriformes; family Tyrannidae; genus Pseudotriccus; species Pseudotriccus pelzelni. Next base: position 77,338,050 of record JAWMRA010000078.1, read on the forward strand.
CACCTAAAAATATTTTTCAGGTTGCTGGATAATTAGCTTTTACCCCTCCAAAGGTACAGGCTGGAGTTCTCAAGGACCCACAAATAAATGTATCATAGAACATGTATCATAGAAGGAAAATGACATTACCACTCAGCCTCCCCTACTTCAGAGGAGTCAATTATGAAATTTCAGTGACAATGACACTGCTAGGTTGTTTTACTTCAAGAGAGGCAAGATAGCAAGGTGTTCCTTCCTTCTTAATGCCTTCAGATACGTCTATTGGGAACAGTAGGTTCATGCTGGATGCAAACTGAAAACTGATGAATTCAGAGAATTTTGAGAGAAAGCAAAACATGTTGGGACTGTGTTGGAGACAGTGGAAAAAAGCAGGGGTCAAATAAGTCAATGGATCTATATGAATATAAATAGAACATCAAGAAGAGAAAGGACTTGGAGGAATCAGAAAGTATCAGAAGGAAAATTTTAAGAGCAAAGCTCTGGCAAAGGAAACTAAAATTAAAGGGAGAAAAAGACCTGAGTACAGCACTAGGGATGAGAGATTAATGAGTTCATACTGGGTCTAATTAATATTATTTTCAGTAGCTAAAATTAGGTACCTCTGACCATTGCAAAACTAGGATTTTGTAAGAATTTGAGACCAAGTCTTAATAAATATAGAGACAAACAGTCTCAAATAAGTAAAAAAATGGAAATCAAAATAAGGAAAGAAAAATGTAATTTGTAATACTTTGTTTAAACCGTATTTTTAGTCTGAGATCTCAGTATATAATGGGCAATCTACTTCATGCTCTATATCACAGTACAGTGCATGTCAGTGTCCTAAATGCATGCACAATGTCCTAAATAAATAACGCTGACATATAAAAATAGTTCTTCGCCAAGCCAAGATAGGAAGCAGATCTGTGATCTGCATAACAGAAACCTGTGCTATACCATCTTTATGGAAAGAGGTAAAGGAAAGTAGAGTCAAAGGGACATTTTATTTAAATGGTTGATTTCTTAGAACTTAAGGCTTGTGCAAAACAAGTATTTTTTGATGACACTTTGTAAAAATCTCCCAAAAGTTAATGTGTGGGGTTTGCTATAGAGGACTGAATCATGGTATGGATAGGAATGTTTATAAAATTATATGACAAACAGTGAAAATCGTGGGATAATAAGTAATATTTCTCAAACCTACTCCTAGAAAATTAATGCATATGTATTAGCAGATATCACATTCTTTGATATGATTAAAAAACCCCAAACATATTCCTTTACTAAACAGTGAAGATATAACAACAAAATATAATGGAGGTTTTATTATTTAGGGGAGACAATCTTGCAAAAGTAATAAGAAACTCTAGCTTATTAAGTCAAATCAGTCAATTCAGTTAGAATTTAAAAAAAACAAGTGTTGAGAAATACCGGAAATTTTATAGTAAGGTTGCCTAAAATAATGAGTTCAAGAACTTGAAATTGAAGAGGTTGCAGAAACCTGTTGTGCCCAACACACTAACACCACTTGGTGCTTGAAGTTGAGGGAGAAAAATCCATTACAAAGCAAAACCCTGAGAGAGCAAGATTGGTTTCGCTCTTCTTTAATACACTTGATAAAAAGAGTTTAGGAAAAGCTGAACTTTTAAAAATGTTATTTATTACAGAACAGCATGTTCAGGGATTAAATATTTTAGTAGTTCTTGGTTCCTGCATAGTTTTTTCGCAAAAATATTGGTGAGAACTGCATGAAGATTCATCTAAGCTTGGTTTTGACTCTGTATACTACAATTACATAGAAAGAGTCCACCTGAATATAAAATAAAAATCAGCTTCTCAAAAGATCTTTTCTTAAAAAGAAACAAAAAAATTGCTAAAAGAACTGCTGCATTGTCCAGGATGTTCAGGGATATGTAAGAAAGAGGAACCAAGAGCAGCTAAAAAAACTCAGACAGAGCCTTACTTAATAGTCTTACTATTACTTTTTTAAACAAGTTCACATTCAAAGAAAGAGATACGAAAGTAAAAATAAAAGTTCTTTGCTATTTTCATAAGCCATTACTAGTTGGCTGCAGGTATTTGCATCTGCTAAAAGCAGTGGCTAAATGCACGTTTATTTTAATGGAATCAGAATTTCAACTACCCTTTTAAAAAGCCTCCCTGTATTTTTAAGGCAATTGACAACCCTGGGACAGAAAAAAAAAAAAAAAAAAAAAAAAAGAAAACCAAATCAACAGAGCTTTGCTTACCCTGGTTGCACATATCAAAAGTCACACTCTAGGATCTCATGGAATACAGACATAGACACCTAAATTACTTGGAGTACTGGAATTAACACAGGAAAATCAGGGCAGAACATTCCCTGAGATAATTTGTACTCCATTGTCCAGTACTGACATTCAGGACCTAAGAGATTTAGATGCACCACTCTATTGAAGCATGCTTTTCCTTTTCTTTCTGAAGTTCCTACATCATCGTCATGAAACTACATATGATATCTTAGTCATTGCAGGGAATCTTCCTTCTGAACTACTATTTGTCTTGAAAAATCTCCCTCTCTGAAACATCCGCTAAACCAGATGCCTGCCAGCTTAGACTGAGACATCAGAAGTGAAGTAGTAGCTTGAAAATCACAGCATCCTCATGAAACCTTGGCAATGCAGATAGCAATAGGAGATTGGAAACAGGGTGAGAACTCGGCTAACCATCTGATCTTCAAGCAGATAGTCTGTGATATGCTGCATACAGCAGGTACAAGGCTGAAAAATGCATTCATGTTAGCAGAAAGCATATAATAGATGTGCTGAAAAGAACCCAAAGTTTTCTAAGCAGTACAAGTATCCATATTGTGTGATATCATGGATCAGTTGCAGATAAACTAATGTAGACTTTCATAGATGTTAGTGTTTCCCCTTCTACTTTTTTGTACCAATGTACGTTGCTACACAATGAAAAATATGTGCCAAAAAAAATCAAATAAGAATAAGCATGATTCACTGGATCAAGAAAGCAAGAAATCAAGTGAATCAAGAAAGCCACTACTTTTTCAAGACAGTGCACTTTTCTAAACTTCATTGTGTGACAATGCTTTGGGTGTTGAATGTGTCTAATATTTATCACACATGCATCAGAAATTAAAAAGACTGTCCCGGGTGGACCAAAACTTAAGATAGGTTCTTTAATACTTAAGAGCACAGTAAATCCAGCCTAATTCCATGACTCTCGATGAAGTCCTACCTCTGAGTTTTAATCTCTGACAGATTCATGTAGATCTAACATGAACTAGATTCTCCTCCTGCAACAAATATAGACAAGTAGACTGGGAATATTAAAATTAAAATATTGTGATGTAATCTTATGTACAAGCATTCAACTTTCAGTGAGCACACATACACTTAAAACAGAGACCATGATCTCTAGAATCACTCATACACTTGCAGCTCAAGTATGAGAGTTAAAGTGGATCTGTTTGCTCTATAAAAACTTTTTCATGTACCTTAATTACTGCATTTCAGAACACAAGTGTAATGACCATCATATTCTTAAAAAGAAATTTCTTGTACATCTATATTTCATGTATTAGGGTTAATGATAGAATCCATCAATAACCATGTGACTCTCTGCAATAAAAGATGACGTTTCATAAACAGAATACTATTGAGAATTACTTCCTATATTTGATTCCTTGATGCGATGAATTATAAGACATGGCGTGGTCTTTAAAGATAACAATAAATCAATAATGTAATGTTAGAAGAAATGTGATTTATTTTTTACCTAATTTATTTTCATCCTGCTCTTTTCAGATCTAAAATATAAGCTAGTTTCAATCAAAATCTGCCCTGGGGCCTGAAGAACTGCAAAAATATTGTGTTCTTCACCATTTTGTACCCTTGAATGATTGTCTATACCTGAAATCCTGAAATTTGTGGAAGCAAAGATCAGTAAAAAACCCAGCTGAAAGCACACATTTTCTTGACTATCTAACCTTGAAATTCATGGAACCCGAGTGTACTAACTTCTCGAAGTAAGTGTGATGAACAATATGAGTCCCTGTCCTGAATTATAAGAATTTTATTTTGGACAAGGTCCATTTAAACTATTTTTCCCCATGAGTAACCTTTCAGTATAAAATAATTGTTACATAGATAATTTTGCTAAAGTTGGCATTTTCAAATTTTCCTGAATTTGTAAGATAAAACTTGGAACACTTTCAAGAGCATGATCATTCAGAATAGTTTGCTGTTGACTGCCAATTTAAATCAAAACTATAATTCCAATTATTCTTACCTTTATTTTTTTAGTACAAATTCTGGTTTCTACTTTCCTATGTGTTATTTCCCATTGTGTGCTGTACTTAATTAATATAACCTAGGAGTTTTGAATTGGACTACAACTTAATCTTTTAGTTCTTAATATCCTTCTATTTTCAGGCAATAGGCATTTAGTAATTGAAAAAAGTAGGGAAGGTTCAGAATCCATATGACTCTGGACTAAATACAGAATGTGATTGCCTGGGAGAAAGAGTAAACACTGAAGATTATACACTGACAGCTAATCAGGACTGGCTGTTGATGGAATATCTAGCTGTGCTTTATAATAGGCAAAAATATTTTGGAAAACCCATAAAAATCCCAGCAAACCAGTAAAATTTTCAGAATCACTATATATATGGAGACATTTTTTCTTTTTTCACTAGAAAGTACAAATTCATTTAAAGTTACTAACAAAAAAAATGAATTCCTAAGTAGTTTCCCTAAGAATAAGTTCCACATTAAGTAAAATCCATCATACAGTATGAGTATTTTAAGGGCTGTACAAATTCAGAGTATCACTTGTGGGTAAAAAATAGACATAACTTAATTTCCTGCTGAATGGTAGATGCTATGCTTTAGTGAAGAGCTGGAATCATCATGGTTCTTGACAATTTGCCAGGCTACATAATATGAAGCAGAACTATAAGAAAACCTAGTTATTTATGATTTAATTATTTCAGGTTGATAAAATGTAATGCTGATTTAGCAAACCACATTTCAAGTACTTTGCAAACATTATCTAATTTGTTTATAAATATGTCTCTCTGTTTTGGGTTTTTATTTATGCCACACTTTGTTTTGGACAAATGTGTTAAATTAAAATTAACCAATAAAGGATACAGTAAAAAAAAAAAAGAGATGCAACAGAATGTAAGAGCCCAGAGCCCATTCTAATTCAAATGTAGCACAGAGCCCATTCTAATATTAACAACTATTATGTCAAAACTTAGGTTTTGAAAGCTGCAGTACTGCAGGGCAGACTATATCATTAAGGCACATTTGTGGAGGTGGCAGAGAGAGGCTACTGAAAGCGCTGAAAAATAGCTTTTTCCCTGAAAGAGGTGTAACATACACATATCTTAGTCAGTCACTGAAGTCAAATAAGGACACAGTCACAAAAACACACAAGAAAATAAGAAAAGCTAGGGCTTGAGCAATGCAAAAGCTGCTGTAGCTAATAGCTGTTGCAGATGCTTCTGCCTGATTAAGAGCTGAGCATTTACACATGTATCTCCAAACTAAAGATCAGGAGGTTTCCAATGATACTCAGCTTCAGTCGTCTTGAAAGACTTGAAAGTTTTCATGAAGTTTGTCATTCCATGAATTTACTTCATGTCCCAGAGCAACTGGAGATACGAGAATTAATGTATCCTGTGTTAAAATCACAGTGTAAGTCTCCGCTGACTTAAATTCTTTTGGATTTAAGAATATATCTATCCATGAGGCCTATTTTGTTTTACTAAAGTATGTGAAGTATCTTATTAAGTATATTAAAGTAATAATATGCCAAGTATCAGGAAAAAAGTATCTATCAAATTAATTATTCAAAGAACATTTACTTTTCAGATTTTTACTTTTAATTTCCACTAATTTCCAATGAATTTTGTCTTATTTTTCTTTAAAGCTTGTTTCACTAACAGACAAGCTTGTTTCGTTAACAAGAGATATAAAATGCAAGATATCTGTAATAAAGTTCTCATGACCGATCTAAAGTGATTATAAGGGGGGAAAGGGAAAAAGAGGTATATATTTGTGTTCATTTTTTAAACAATATGATTCTTTTTCGTAATGCATTTCAGATTTTGATTTACCCTATAGCTGTCTGCAACCAGGGTAGGCAGATTCTGACACCCAGGTGAACAAATAGTCTTTGAGTCAACAAAGCTTGCTGGAGCTTTCTTTTTATTTGTTTTTAACTTGAAAGTTCTCCAGAAATACATATACCTAATCCTTTTGGCTAAACACTGAGAGTTATGACTCAGGTCTTGATCTGAGCAAATAAGAACTCAGAAAGGAAGAAGTAGAATATAAGGCTTCTGCAGGGGTGCTTAAAAAATAGCTAGTCCTTTCAATGCTTTCAGATGTCTAGGATACTTCTCCAAGTAAAGAGCTGGCTGCTTCAGACCCTGGGTGACATCAATATTGTCTGAAAGCATTTTTTCCATTGGTATTTTGGTGGTTTGGGTCACCTTTATACAGTTTTCTACCTCTGTCTGAATGGCTCTGTAGTATACATATGTGTGTGGATGTATGTGTATACATTCATGCAGGTATACAGTCCATATACGTGTGGACGAATACAAATACTGTGTGCATATTTATGCTTACCACTGAGCTTCTGGAGCCTACTTGCTTAGCACACAGTCACTGGCCCGTTAGATCTGGAGCCTTTTACAGATCTGGCTATCTCCTTCTAATGACCTTCGAGTGCCAAGACAGAAGCCCAGCCATCTAACACTGAGGCCCAAATGCTTAGCTGTCAAAAGAAAAAAGAAAGACAGATTGCATCTGAAGTGGTTCTCTCCACCGAGTATACATGCTACAATAAGGAGTGCATTATGTCAAGCTTGGCTTATGAACTCATTTTCACTGTTTGATAGCAAGTACTATCACTGGGATTTGTTGAAACGACTAAAAGTGCCTTCTGGGAAAAGGAAGATGCTAAGCACAGCTGTAGCATACTGCATTTCATTTTTTTGAGCTAGGAAATGCATCTTTTTCATGGGGCCATTGACACAAAAGTCAGTCTTTATTGCTACTTAGAAAAAAGGCTTCATAAGAATCTAGTTGCTACTTGGACACATCTTTCTAAGACTGTCAGGATCTTTAGGACAAATGTGTGATTCTCGACAGCAAGTTACAGCAGAAGTACTTGCCTAGATGCATAGATGAATTAGTATATTTCTGTCTAGGTATACAGTAGTCAGTTTAATACACATATATTGCTGGATATATTTTTGTTATTTACTTCTTTTCATTAATTGATGACCTATGAGAATTAAACTTTTTCTGTACTTTTTCAATTAATTAACAAATATAGCACTTACATATTAAATCTTATGTGTTCAATAAACATTTCAGAGCATTTTCATTACATTTGACAACTGGAATATAAATAGGTATTTGAATTTTTTAATAAATCAGATCATGGAGAGTCTAATACTTGTGAAAATCAGAGAGTTTATGTGTTTTTTTCCTTGTTTAAACACATCTTTTCTTTTAGAAACAAGAGTAGAGAAGCATGGGAATGACTATTTCAAATTTATCTAGACCAACTAACGCCCTAAATCTAGCAGTGGCCAATATCACATCTTTCAGAGAGAAAATGTATATCTCTGTTAGGGATAAATAAATATAGCAGTAAAATGGAAAGGATTGCAAACATTACCTGGTTATGTTTGCCCATTTCAATTAGGCAGTAATGCATGCCAACCACTGGTTTGCACAATAAATAACAGATCATAAAAACATCACAAGGAATCTTCAGCTATGGCAAGTAGATGGGTTGAATTGTTTCATAAAGCCACCACATTCTATCCTTGAAATTGTTGCAATTTCTCACCCTACTTCTTCCTGGAAAGATGGTTCAAAGTCTCACTTTTTTTAAAGAACACGTTGTTAGTTCCGGTCTAAACTTGCTTGTGCACAGCATTCTTTTCCCTCTACCAATATTTTCTTTTGGCTTTGTAAATTCCTCCACAGTTTTTGCTCTAGAAAAGTAGAGAGGAAAGTGAAGGTCTCTCACAGAGGGATCAAGTGTGTGTCATTCAGTCTTTGTTTAGTGAGATTATTAAACAAAATTCTGTTAGTCACTGTTTGCAGAAAATTTTGCCCTTTCTCTGAGCGGTCTCTGTACTCCTTTTAATACAAATTTCATTTTCTTGAATGTGGACGATCACAATATACGTAGCACTCTTCATGATAATTTTCTAGGACTCTGCATTAATACTTCTTACTCCTCTGCCAGATCTTCTGATATGTCTAATTATATTTCCTTTCTCTGGACCACATCACGCTGATAACTTATAACCTATCTCGATGAACTTAAACTTTTCTCCTCCACTGTCGTTTTCTTTTCATGAACCTTTCATTTATAGAAGGAAGTTCTTTTATCAATTCTTACTAGCAAAGCCTTCTTTTTCTTGCATTTTATACCAATTTCTATTTGCCTCTCTAGTCTTAATTGCTTTTTCTTTGACAATATATTCTAAGTTTTGCACACTGCAGAGGTCAAAGTCATCTATTTGCAGCTGCCTAGATAACTTTTTCCTTCTGAAAAGTTATTGTTTCATGAACTATTTTTGATGCCTTACAACATCAGACTTTTAGTAAAAATCATTGCTGCTAGACTCATTTGTCCACTTTCCTGTGCTTCTGTAGTCAGAAAACTAAAAAGTGGAAATATCCCATTCCACCAGGTAATCCACTCTTTACACTGAGAACGTACCTGATGGGGAGTTATTGGCCTGCTTAATTTCTGCTGTCATTTCATACTCAGTTTCCACTTCTGTACAATCTGTCTCAAAGCCATCTTACTCCTGCTACACATTCAGTAATGGTGTCCCAGTTTCTGGAAACAGAAGCAGAGTGCTAACTTAATTTAGCCACACCTGCAATTAGTTTGACCCCTACATCACTGATCAGAATGAGCTTGTTTCTGGTCAATTATCATCTTCTTTCTTAACTTTCTGATCAGTCTGATAAGATTCCTTGATGATCAATATTTTCTCGGGATTTTTACATCCAGTTTCCAGTATTTTATTAGTGTCCTTTTTCAGCTGTCTAGTTATCCAGCTAAATCTAGAGATCTTCTCTACAGAATTTCTCTCCAACTACTGTGTATGTATCCTTCAATTCATTCCAGAGCCTTTTACACACAGATCTTCTTGGTTTGACTTCTGAATTCCTTTATAAAACTAAAATCCATGATTTTTAACTAGAAAATACTATTTAGCAGCCTGGTTTTTTTCATCCTTCCTTTTGATTTAAGCTGAACAAGCCCTAGATACTGGTTTGGTTACTTAGCACTTATCAGTCTTCTGGAATAGTTTTATTTCTTGACATTGTAATACTCTTGAATGACAAAATCTTTCAGCTTTCTCAAACAGATATGACAGTGTTATTCTTCCTAATATTTTTTCCTGCTATCCATGGACATTAAAAATCTGGTAAGCAAACAAATACAAATACTTGTAATATTTATAATATAAAGAATCATGGATTCAAATTCTTGGAATCTGCTGATTACTTTCAGGTCATTGCAGTGGTACTAATTTTTTGCACCCCTTCCACAAAATTAATTTGACTGGTATACTAAATCAGTGCCTTTTCTCCTTTTAACATGTAGCTCAGTAATGTTCAAACCATTTCAGAGGGAATATTTGCCCTTGAAAATAGCAATTATTATATTTTTCTTTGTTTCCATTAGAATCTTTCTTTCTACCTTAGATCCACCTTTCTTATTCTATATGGCAGGCAATTCATCTTTCTGTTGTCTGATTCTGCTTTGGGTTTAGGACTGTGAGGTCTTTAACAGCAATCCCACTGGAAAAAAAACAGATTTATGGTATTTCCAAAAGGCCCTTCTATTTCCCAAGTATCCCACTTTCAGTCTCCTCTTACAGTCTTTTTGACATCATTCGCCTTTTGGGGAGATTACTGCCCTTATCTGCTCACATTTTGTTCTTCCTCTGCTTTGATGGGACATGTCTTCTTTCTCCTTGTCCTTGTCACCCTCTTACCTGATTTTCTTTTTACCTCTCCAGTAGAGCTGAGCTTGTTCCTCAGGGAACAAAAAGACTTGTTTATCTTGGGAATTAGCCAAGCCAGAAAGGGAGGAATTGTGAGCTCTTGGTTTGAGCCTGCATTCAGTAGTGAAGACAGGGAAATAAGGGAAGTTGCTGCTGGAGTGGAATGAAGACTACACGTGGCAGAGTCCCAAAAAGCAGCTGCTCTTTACTTCTGCTTAGCTCCTGTCAGTCAGTTCTCGTTAGTTGTCTTATTTAATTAACATTTATGCAATTACGGGCCTAAGTGTGCAGGCTTTAGTCAGGCAAGCCTCCTGCTGAGTTTTCAAAGTGACTTTTCTCCAAGTTTTTCCTTTCTAGACTTCAAGATCAAATACAAGAGAAATTAGAGCTGAGTTTCCTCTCTTTTGTATCTGGACTGATTCCCATACTATCTGTAATAAGCATTTTTAAACAACTTGCTCATGCTCTAGGGTTCATTACAGAAGCAGCATGATGAGTACATTACTGATTGGGTTCTGCTTCAAAAAGAGATGAGGGCAATACCTAGCTAAGCTTTAGCAAACTTCCAGTGTCAGAAACTACTCCAGAGTTCAACCAAAATCTTATTTCTAACTTCAGAGTTTAGTCATCAGCAAACACAGCTTATGTTCATGAGATATAATACTAAGTTTTATATTTATGCAACACCACAAAGATAACAACAATCTTTACTTTTTATGAGAAGCTTCTTTTGGTCCAGGTTTGACCCTTATTCACTCTACGTAGTCTGCAGCATAATGGAGAAATGTCATGACTAAACTTCCCAGGGTGTGGATCTTTGAGTGGCAGTGGAAATGACAATGGAAACTATAAGATTATTTAGAAACGTCAAGCCCAGTGATGAAGCAGCAAATGCTTTCATTGTTTTCAATTTTGTTAACTGTAGTATTGGATCAGCTTTACACTGAGAAAATAATGGATCTATTTCTGACGACTGTAATAACTAGGGTTCATGAGGTCTATCACAGCTGTGAGATCAAGCACTGGAAAGTCAACGAGAGCTTATAAAATGTTTCGATAACTGTTAATAACATAAACTGAGGGGAAGAAGTTACCAAAGAGAGAGAAAAGAGAGGGAAAAAATAATCTAAGAACAAATTACATCTGCCTGTGGATGCAAGAAAAGGACTGTACTAAAACCATCTTCAGGCAAATAAAAGCAGTGTGGAAATGAATGAACCAAAACTGGTGTGTTGGAAACACAGTCTGTTCAATATCTGTACTTAATCACTGACTTTTTAATGGTAGATTGAAAGGAACAGGTGGACACAGAATTCAACCATCAGGAAGGCAAGTAACTGTTTTTTTCACTCCTGAGACTTCAGCCTTTGATTGTGAGCCCTGAACTCACCTCCCTCAGGGTGTTTTCAGAGTGGCTCATTATAAAGTTAGCAAAATCCCCTTTCTGATTTATGTGAAACCTTCCTTCTCTATTATTTTCCCTGGATGCAGGGGAATGACTTTGGTGATAGAATACACAGTGAATGAGCTTCAGCCTTGGATGCTAAAAATCATGAAAAAAAAAAAATCATAGTTCTCCTCTGTTACCAGATATCACTTTCCCCATTTTGTGTTTGTTTTCTCTAAAAAAATAATAGCAAAATTATCGTCTATCAAAGAACAGAAAAACAGAAATACCTTTGTTTCTCCTATAAAATATGTCCATATGACAACGAATAAGACTTCAGCTGCTAGATTCTTACTTGAAAAGAAAGGTCTTTGGGCATCTATGGACATAGATTTTTGTACTTTTGTAATCAAGTTCGATTACTTTTGTCTTTTTCAAAATAATTATTTCTTATTTTAAGAAATATTGCATTTTCTAGATTCTGTTAAACAGTAAATAAGTATCTCCATTTAAAACCTATTTACCACCTGACACACTGTTCCAATGGAATTGCCACATGAATATTGATAATTCACTAGGCTTTGTTACCCTTTGGGAATAAATGCAGCTGTATTGAAGCTCAGTTATAACTGGGCAATCCAGTATGATTCCAGATCTTCTCAATCATACCATCAAACAAGCTACCTTTCATGGACTGTGGCACAAGGTCTGAGGGGCTAGCAGAGACTTGGCTGAGAAATAAGAGAACATCAGACCACAGAAAACAAAGAACACTGTTGACACTGCAGAAGCTGTTGTCCAATCTACATTCATCCATTCCTGGAAAAGTTTTTGCCTTTGCTTTACTTGCCAGAATACAACTGCTGCTGACTAATGAATGCTGCTCAGAAGAACCACATTTTGCTGTAAGCAAACCACTATGTTTCCCTCATGACTACTGATGGAGAGTGTAATTGAAATGTACGTTCTCTTTAAGCAGCACTATGATAGCTTAAAAATATTTAAATTTGATAAACAGGCGAAGAGGTTTACGGAGAATTATGTGTTGTATACTTACTTTTATATGAATAGTGCAAAACAGTGAGGGTCTTCTGGATCGTCTAACCCAATTTCTAAGGGTTAAAGGAGATGCCCAATTTCTTAGTCTAAAAGATTATATTAAAAAAGGTTATAAAAGGTATATGAAAAATGCCTCTTTTCTTCACATGTAGTGAGACTGCAGCGCCAATATAATCCAAAATTAAATTATTCTAAAATCATATGATCTTGTTAACACTTAGGTAATTTCTCCATGAATTATTTACAACTTTCTGTTTCTTGGACATGTTCCCCACTGCCTACTGAATACATGATTCAGGTTATTTCACCTTCCTTTTGCACTATCATGCACTTCCCACGATCTTGCCACAGTCTTATTTCTTACCTCATTCAAACATTTGTTATGTTTCATCTCAGACAGAATTCCAGGGCATATGACTCAACTGAAGACTTTAATTATAGGTCATCAGGTAAAGTTTAAGAGTTTTGAGTCAGATGCATCACTTGGTAATTTTTACATCACCCAGTATAACACCACATACTGGTTTATATGAATACAGAGTTTTCTTTATTATATGAATATATGGCTTGTCTGCTCCTTAGATGACACAATTATATAAATGCTGAATTAACAAGGATTTAAATAAAGTTATCTGCTTTATGATAGCTTACTGTATGGTTGAAGAGAGTTCCATTGGCCTGTTTTTCAGTTATCATTCATCACAGTGAAATAACACTGATATTTACTGATTATTGAACCTTCCCCAAGATGGATATACAGCTGACACTATGATATATTTATTTACTAGTACATTTGCATTCTGAAACTAATGTTACAAGGCGATTTGGTTTCATATTCCTGAAAGCATGTATGGCTATAAAATGCAAGTACTAACCAGTCATGAATTGTTAACTTCTTAATGTTTTTAAATCATGGTGCAAGTTTTTCCACTGAATTATTTCACTTTCCTTTTCAGCCTCTAATGCACAAAATGTATGATATTGTTTAGTTGCAAGAACTAAACTCTTTTTTAAGTGCTTTTATTTTAAACATTATTCTTCTGGATGCCACATTTGCAAGTTATGGTAGAGTTAAATGATTTAAGTAGATTAAAAATAAGGAAAAATCATTCCTTGCAGAATGACCAGCCACTGTCCTACCTGAAGTTTGTTGATACTATTATCTCCTAACAACACTTGCCAATATAAATTAATTTTTCATCATATTCTGGGAAAAGAAAAAAAGTTGTGCAAAGTAATCTCCAAAGACCTTTGAGGTTCTCATAAATGGAAGCCAAGGTGTTATCTCAGACCAAACAAAACAACATATTGATTCTCCACAAGAATTTCAATCTTTGATTCAACAGTGCACTCGCATGATGGTGCTATAGGAATGTACTCATTCATGGATAGGGAACCTCAGACTTTTATCCATCTGGATGAAATGAATATTATAATTGACAACATCATGTGTAAGAAAGAAAGGTAAAGCAGCAACCAACTGACTAAACACAGAAGGGATCTATGCAATGTTTGTAACACAATTCAGATTATGCTACAAAGACCACCTGAATCTAAAAAAAATGTACAGAGGGAGCTCAACTAAACTATTCACCTAGAAAAACTCTTCTGTGATAGTTACTGGCTTTGTTCTTAGTCCTTCTTTTAGTTTTGAAAACTAGAAAGAGGGGATTTGCAGTTAGCAAGAGAGGGACTGTCTGTTTGTAGGTAACATTTCTATGCAAGTAGCATTCATAAAAAAAAGGGGACATTTTTATTTTTTCTTCAGAAAATTGTTGGTATTTCCATTTTCTCTGTTTTCAAGAACTTCTAAGCACCACTGTTCCCATAAGAACAGGAACTCTTTTTATACCTATAACACACAGAGATATGCATGCATACACAAACACATACCTGTTTACAATTGACTGTTTATGAATAATTTCAGAGAAACTTTAGGTAAGTCAGGAGTACTCATATTCTAAGCACTTCTGGGGCTGTCTGGTACAAACAAGACCCTTTGAAAACGTTGGAGTTAGGCATTACAAGAAAATGTGAGGAAAGCATTGGAGAGGCTCTTTGCTTAGTCTGAGGAAAGCTAAGGAAAACAACCAGAGTTATCCTTTGCGATCTGTTAGGAAAGGCCTGGGAGGAAGAATATGGGTATGGAGTCATTCTTAAGAGTCATGTAATATGAGAGCCACAGTGATGAGAAGGAAATAAATAACAATAATGAGTGGATTGGACAGTTAAGTCCATTTGTGAATCCTATATTAAAGCATGATGATAGAAGTGTCAAGGATGATAGAAGCAGTGACCCTTTAGTGTGTTGTCTAATGTATTCACTGAAGAGCCTGTCCAGACAACACAAGAAGGTCTTTACATTTTTTCATTAGTGAGGATTATCCAGGTGGATAATGGATAAAGTGCATATGAAGGTTCATTGTCTTTTGGAGAAACTACCTTGTTACCGTGAGAATTCCCTGTGACTTATCAAAAATGGTAGCACACATTAATTACTCAACAAGAAAAACACACAGTTTGATCATTCCCAGTGTATGTATGGAAAAAGGATGGTAGCTTCAACTCAGAATACTATCTGATGGTTTAGCACATGACCTCGTTAAATAACCTAGCACATTACTTTATTAAATAGCCTTGAATTTTAACTTTCTCATTCCTCCACCCTGCTCCCTAGAACCTAAATTTTTTACATTGTAATCAAAATTGTGCATAAAAAGAAGAAAACTCTATTTGAACAATATTTTTTCTTTATTATGAGAGCATAGGGTTTCATCTTTTTTTTCCAACCATCATTTTACTGTAAAATGTTTGTCCTAACAGATATGGGAAAAGATATGCAGATCAAGAATTTGAAGAAAATATAATGTAATGCAGTTTCTAAGATAGAATGACAATAACCCAATTTCTTTTCAGTCATTAAAGAATGAAAGGTTTTCAGTGATCATAAAGTAGCAGAACATGGACATTAAATTTGACCTAGCAGAATATATGGAAACATCACTTAAGAATGAGGGACATTAAAGTACATGACATAAAAAAAAGAGACAGACTGATTTACAGAGGAAGGAGAGGTCAAATACATATGGAGGTATTTGGATGTTTAAGTGGCACTGATCTCTTTGAACAGTTGTACTCATTCTTCTCTAGGTGACTGGCAGTCAGTCAGAACATCACTTCTGGTCCAGAAGTCACTTTTGAACTATGCTGATATGTCAAAAGTAGATAATGCTGCAGGCTCCTAAAAATAATTTTGATTCATAAGTAATGGAATACTTTATCACATTTTTCTTAGTTTTTTTGTCATAAATAGATGTTTCAAAAATCTGGTTGAGGTAACTGAGTGATAGGTTTACACAGTTAGGAAAGGATCTTGGAAGATCATCTCCTCCCAAACCCCTTCTTAAGGCAAAGTCAATGTTCAGTACAGACCAGGTTGCCTTGGGCTTTGTCCAACTCACTCTTGAAAACTTCCTTAAAGCTACTTGAGACATCTGTGATATGAACACCAGCAAAAGTGCTGTGAGAACTCCTTGGACATTTCCTTCTGTATTGATTCAGAAAAAGATTACCTCAGAGATACTTCAGCAGGGAAGTTCCTCTGAAATTTTCCAAGGGAAGTAATTATAACAGAACTGCAATGCCAGTCTAGGAAATGAGAATAGGTTAACTAGTTCTACTATCTGTATTTGTTTATGAATCAGTGTTGAACACACTGGTGGTGTGGGAGAAACATTCTGTTAGACACCTATATTTTTTCTTTGATCGCCAGGGTCTTTAGTAGGGCTCCTTTTTGGAATTACAGAAATACTCACAGCTTCTATTTTAGCAAGACACGCTTCCTGCACTGACATCACTCATAGTCCACTCGTAAGTATTTTGTGAAGTTGTTTTGAATCATAGGCTAAAATTTTAGGGAAGCAGTTCTTCCTTAAGGAAACAAACAAAATAAATATCTATAAATAGTAGATAGATGTTTGTTTTGGTCCTACTTGGCTTTGATGCTGTTAAGAAATGCTGTGCTACATCGTGAAAATACAGGACATAAGTTGATTATATGAGAAGGAATTCATAATAGGTTTATGCTACAGATAGAGTCGCTTTCTAAGACATATTTCTTCTTAAAGTACATTTCCCCTTACACGTGTTACAATTAACATCTATGAAAAATTAAAATTGGTAAGATCATTTTTTTTGACATACGTGGCATCACCTATGAAAGCACAGCAAAAAACAATCATTTAAGTGATTTTTCATCTCTGCCTGACATGAGATTACATCTTCATGAAGAATAAAATTTTATGCTAGGCTAAGGCAGTTATAATATTTCTTGTCATAGCAACACATGAACAAGTTTTGATTATAATTTTTTCATTGCTTTTTTTTCATTTTTTGAAATAGAGATTGACACTATTTTTAGAAAATGAAAGAAAATAATTACTTGTATAAAATGGAAATAATACAAGGAAAGGGTTGAATTTTTTTCACGGATTTCACTAGTTTATATGAAAATTCTTGAGATGTGTTTAATTTTAAGACTATGTCACATATCAAAATGTATAGTTCTAATATTTTTTTCTTCTGTATGAATCTTAGACCTATTTCACCTACAATTAAACTCCTTGAGAGCATGAAGCTGTAGCCTAAATCTTGTGCTTACAGGAAAGCAGCAAGTAATGAGCAGAAGAGAACTAGAACTGAGGAAAACCTGCTCATTTTCAGCCTGTGGATTCATACTTCCTATTATCTGGGTGATTTTGTTGTTTAGTTTTTGGGTTTTTTTTAAACCTGGAAAAATATGATTTTAGTTTTGAACTGGGGAACAGCATAATTATGAAATGTAGTTACAGTGTCAGCAGGTGTAAGTATAGAGACAGAACTACCAATTTAGATACTCACTTTAACTTTTCTTTATCTAATTTCTGTAAGAGAAGGTTACACTTGTGAAACGAGAATTCTTGTGAACAAGATCTGCAGTTCCTGTGCTTTAGCTACTGAGATGGACATTCAACAAATTTCATCAGGAAAACCTGCACTAATACTTTATGCTTGCAACAGTGAAATGGTAATTCTATTTTCAGCTCAAGTGGAGCCTTATAACTGGATATTCTATTCAAGAGTTTCTCAATCTTTTTTACTCCTACATCTTGTTATATGCAATTACACTTTCCATGACCCTACAGTCAACTCTTTACAGCAACTCATCCTCAGATTCAGAAGTGCTCCAAGATATTTTCTGTGTGTTTTTCAGAGACACAAAAATAACACCCATGACCCCAACAGAAACACTTTTCTCTGCTTTGGTCATAGGACTAAGCAACTCAGAAACTGAGATCTTCTGATGTACAAAAAAAAAATTGGCAGACTAGATGAGTTAGAGGAAATGCTGAAATATTTCAAGACTTTATCTCTTAAAAAAGCAGAGGAAGAAGTGTGAAGATCAAACAGATGGAGGTTGTCAAAAGCCTTTATTAATGTTTGATTTTATGTGTCACACTATATGAGCCACTTACACACTCAATCTTTTTACTGCTCCAGATATACATTAGATAGGATCTGTGTTGTCTGGAAAGGCTGATAAACATAAACCATCCTTTGTAATTGCAAGAAAATAAGTAGTAAGACTTATTACACAGGAAAAAGATTTATAATGCTGCCACAGGGCACATCACAAAAAAACAGGAAAACAAATGAAGATTAAAGGCCAGAAGATGATGACTTTATTGTCTTTCAAGGTTTGCCCTCACCATATGGTCTATCTAACAATCTATGATTGTTTTTACCTTTTCCAATTTTTTATTGTCCCTCCATGTTACAAGATAAAATTTTAGGAAAGTTAACCACTGCCACTTTCTGATAGGGTGGGCCTCAAACATAAAACAAACAACTTTTCAGTACTTTTTCCTTTGAAAATAATACTAGCTTCACTTCTGTGTCTAGATTTAAAACCCTTATTTGTTTTCCAAGAGCTGCCAAATAGTGTCCAAAATGATGCCTGAGTGTTTCTTACAACACAAAAATATCTGCTCTAATGCAATTAGAACTAAGTCTTGCCTCTACATCTAAAAGCAGGCCGACAAGATGTGAAAAGGCCCTACAGCAGGGGTGATAGCAGCTCCTGTGCAGTCTGCATACTCCCCACCATCTGACTACTTCCAGAGGACATATAGCAAATATTTCTACCCCACCCCCTCTGCTGCCCAACTCTAGCTCATTCAGCTTCTTCCAGAGCACCCATGGGACATGGGTAGTCCAGGTCTCTGAGTGGTGGGGGTTGTTTCTAGTGCTGGCCATGGGGTGCACAGTGTTCCCCTTTTCAGCCCTTCTCATTGCTTCCTGCTTTTCTTCTTGGCTACTGATACTGTCTGCCAGTGCCACAGAATCATAGAATTGTTTAGGCCAGAAAAGATCTTCTAGGACATCAAGTCCAGCTATCGACCTAGCACCACCACCATGTTCTCCACTAAACTGTGTCCTCAAGTGCCATATCCACATGATTTTTGAACACTTCCACTGTGTGGTGACTCCACCACAGTCTGATCCAATGCTTTACAACCCTTTCCATGAAAAAAAAAATCTTAAGATCTGATCTAAGTTAATTTAAACCTCCCCTGGCACAACTTGAGGCTGTTTGCTTTTGTCCTGTTGTTTGATATTTGGGAAAAGAGACTGCCCCCCCCCCCCCAGCTACAACCTTCTTCCAGGCCTCCCTTGAGTCTCCTTTTCTCCAGGTTAAACAACCCCATCTCCCTCAGCTGCTCCTCATATGACTTACTCTCAAGACCCTTCACCAGCTCTGTTGCCCACCTCTGGACATGTTGCAGCACCTCAATGTCCTTCTTGTACTGAGAGGCCCAGAACTGAACACTGGATTCGAGGTGTGGCCTCACCAGGGCCGACTACAGGGGGACAATCACTGCCCTGGTCTTGCTGGCCACACCATCGCTAATACAGGCCAGGATGCCATTGGCCTTCTTGGACACCTGGGCACACTGCTGGCTCATGTTCAGTATTATGGAGACTGGGGAGCCCTGGCTCCAAAAGATGAAGGAGGAGAAGACTTTACAGGACTCTGAGGAGACATTCAGAAACTTAACCTGCCTAACTGAGGTGCATTTCCTCCTTCCCCTTTCATATACAGATGCAGGGTAAAGGATTTCCAGGTCCTTATCTTGTCATTGAAATAATAGGAGAATGTCATCACCAACAGTAATGAGCATGTTTCCCTATGTCTTCTCTCCTGGCATTTTAGATGTAGGTGTACATGCATGTGTGCTTGCATGGGTATGGGCATGGGGCAGGAAGAAACAATTTTGAAGGTTTTAAGACATCTTCATGACAATAGAAGAGGTCAAGGAATGGACAATTTTCACCCTTCCTTGGCACACCCTTCTCTGCCTTGTGACAGAGATAGCTTCTGACAGTAGCAGATAATGTGGGTGCTACAAAAAAAACAGCCTGGAGCACCGCCTCTGCTCTGCCTCCCAAAAGCAGAGCAGTGACTAGCTAGTGACTAGCTTCCCCTGCATATTCTTTGAGTGTATAAGTAAGAAAGACTAGAATCTAAAGCTCACCCATTTTCCTCTCAGTCAGTGCCTGTGGGAACATTACACTCTATAAAGCTAATACATATACTCTATAAAGCTAATACTCTATAAAGCTTACATAATAAGCTCTGTGAATCTAGAATACATATTCAACCTTCAGTAAAATAATGGTTCTTTATGTTCTTCTCAGCATGGGAAAAGCTTCATGAAGTAGGAGCTGGAGTTTGATAGACAGCTGTTTTGTGCCATGGGATGTTCTCATGAAATGGTAAGGAATTTCTCTGCACAAAAGCAACTGCACCTCTCGAATCAGGCATATCAGAGAATCAGGCACATTAAGACTAAAGATACAGAAATTGTTGGCTACAAGCAGGAGCTGTAGTGCTTTGGGAGTTTCATTGCAGATCTCAGGACATGGAGGTTTCACAAGTTCTGTCTTCTGATGAAATCACAGAATGGGAGGTCAGCTCGACTCTGAAAACCTTTCTTCTCAAATAAAATGTGACAATATTTCACAGCCCAAGGCATGTAATGCAGACATTCGTTCATTGACCACTGATTGCGTGTATGACAGCATGAACTTGAAATTTTTTATTTCTTGCATATTATTTGTTAGATCACTTCTTTTTGTAGAGTCAGTGGTCATATTTTGTCCAGAATTAATAGAAATTATTATTAATTACAAGGGACCTAGGTACTGTGCCTTGTTGGATGTCACTTATTACATAAACAGTGACACTATTTAATGCTTTCAGTATAAGGGGATTCACACTTGTCCAGCAATACTGAATAATGCAATGTTAATTATAATAATTCTTACAGGCTGTAGTGACAGCTTTTAATGAAGGAACAGCTGATCTGATGTGGATGCATCAGCTGCCAGACTGAGTCAACTTTCAAGCCACGATGAGCTGATGAGTCTTGCTTATGTGCATGTGTGTGTAAGTAATCAAAACAAAAACAGTCAGAAACACGTATAAATAGAAATGGCAGCATTGTTCATAGCTGTAAATTCCTGCCCATGTAGTGACTCAGTTGGTAATTTGTTAGGTGTTTCTAGGTCTTGTCAAATGCCAGCTAGTATAATTGACTACTATTAGCACTGTTTGCAAAACAGAGTTATTGAACTAGTTGAAGGGTTATAAAACAGGCTTTATAAAAAACAGGTGAGCGACAAAAAAGGCATTAATGCTCTCCTAGACAAGGTTCTTGTATTAATCTTTAAATATTTAATTGATAAACTACAACATTACTACTGACTCTGCATGCTATGTAAATAAGATATACAGCTGATTTAGAAAAAGCTAATTCACTCTGTATTAGCTATATATATCTCCCTCTGTTAAATATGTATCCATTGCATCCACTCCTGTGTAGGCAGCACCTGTTCCAAAGAATGTCATGACTTTTAAGCCAGAGACCTATTTTCACACAATCTCATAGCACAGTGAAGAGGAAGGATAAGAAGCAACAATTTAACTAATGACTTCGTCAGTTACTTCAAGCAAAAGAAGAATTCAGAAAAGGAAGTAAAAATCAGATTGCTAAAGATAATACAAAATTACATAGGTAAGCATGTGGAAACAAAATACCAAGGCATAAACACATGAAATCAACAAGATATATCACCATTACTTATGCGCAGCATGCTAGCAGAAGAGTAGAAAAAAAGTCCCTGTTCATTGCCCAACAGAGAAGAAAACTACTAACAGCTAAGGAAACTCATGCATTTTGTGCCCTTATTGAAACTTGCCTTTGCAAAATTCTCCACCTATGAGCACTGGCTTTCACAATTGGTTACTTCACACCAGTGGAATAAGACCTCAGCTTAGAGCAAGGTGAAAACAGGTGTGAATATATTATGGTAAGATAAGCTGGCCATGATACGTTTAATTCTAAAATATTTATGGAAATGGGTGAAATAAATACATTAATTAGCAGTTATTTTTGAAAATTGATAGGGACAAGAGGAAATCTAAATGTAGGCTAACCCTAAGAATGGTAAAAGGAAGTGAGCTGGAGGATTTCATCAGGATTTTACAGATTTTTCGGCTTCATTGTGGAGCCCAAGTAATCTTGATACAAGTAACTAAACCATTTCCAACCAGAGAAGAGACTTAAAGATTACGGAATTAATAGCAGTTAATACGGATTAGTAAAAAATTAAATGTGTCAAATCAATATAATTTTGTTCTACAATGGGGTAATGAAACTCCTGGATAGAATGGAAACACAGGAACATAGAAATGTTTCATATCACAATAAAAACTTTGAATGATGTCGGACATGATACTCTATAAGCAGGTTAGGAAGATGTGATATAGACAAAATTTATTACAGGATGATCTGGATAAAGTCTGCTACAGCGTGGGTATAAATCTTGTTGGAACTTTTAATCCGAAGGGTAGTTATCCATGAATTGCCACCCACAGTACAAGAGGTCTGCTCAGAATCTGTTTTTGCTTAAATCTTGTCATTAATAAATTTGATAGTAAAGTAAAAAAATGAACACATGATGTAAAACCAAGTGAGGCTGCAGGTATGTTGAAGAAAAATTAGAATTTAAAATTACTTCGATAAATTGCAAAAATGATTCCACAAAACAAAAAAAAATTCAATAGTGAGAAATGCAGTAAGCATTTTTGCAAGTAAAAGGTGAAAAGCTATCAGTTAGAAATCAGTCCTATGGGAAGAAATAAAATATGTGAGAATAAAAAGTTTACTCTCAGAGGATGATTTTTGAAAGACAGCACAGTTTTCAGCCATCCATATGTCTCCATTGTGCACCTGTTACCCAGTCCTGTTCTCCATATATCAGAAAAGATGGAGAAATTTTAATATGAACTAGGTACACAGTATTTTAGGGAACATAAGATTTAATTTGGAGTATTTAATGGCTTTGAATACAGTTCAGAAAAGGATGAGATCTTGTCTATGGAAAAATAATGCCAGAAAAGAATAGTTATCTGGGCAATAATTCTTCCTTGCTGTTGCTTCCAGAAGCAACCACTTCCTTCCTGGGTTTTTCAATACGTACCTCCAGTAGACCTGGTGGATATTTTGAACTTTAGATTGGCTGGCTGTCTCAGCATGTGGGGATGGAATTTAGAGGGAAGTTACCTCAATTTGTGAACTGTTAGGAATCTTCAATGAATAAAATCATAACCAGTTTCTAAGAAGATATGTTTCTTTCAGTGCTGTGCTAAGATGCAATAGTGATTCTTTCCACAGCAGTTTTAAAGGTTTGTAGGCTGTAACAGCCTATGCCATGCCATTCAGAAACCATTTTTATTCATCCATGTATTTTCTTACATAGAATGTAGGATGCTTTTTGATGTAATTCTTGGAAAGGCCAAAATGGCTTTAAATCCCACCTCCCCACTCTTTCACTGTTTTGAACTCTGGATCAAAGAAGTCTGTCAAATTCATAGTTCATTCAAAAATCTGAATACCTCAAGGTGAAGGAACAGGTCTGACTTATGTCACTTAGAGACACAACAGGGAAGGGTAAGCTGCCTCTGAGAAGCGGTTGCGATATATAAAGTATCTTGACAGGCTTTCTACAACAAGTCAGATTTTTTTTAATCAATCAAAATTGAAACAAATTTGCCCATTTTTTTTGTTTGTTTGGTTATTTTTTTTCCTTTACATAATGGTATGTGTACCCTCTTTCTGTAAGAGAAAATGATTGTTGAAAACAGAATTTTTTCAATAATTTCTGATTCACAGCTAAAGAACATCATGTGAAATGAAGTCTCATGTGCAACTTGTCACATAAGGCACTACAGCAGTAAAATTACCAAGAAAAAGCTCAAGAAGATACCTTGGGAAATGTAGAGTGTTGCAGCTAAAATATTTTGGCTTACCATTTTTTGCTGAATACTAGGAGTTCTGTGAAGAATATGCAGACTGCCTCGGTTGCTGTTGTAAAAATGATGTCAAAGGAGCACTAAAATGATCTGAAGTTTATTGCGTATTTTAAAAACCCACAGGACTGGAGTTGTTCTTGAGTCTTCATGTTAAACTATTATATAATCCAAGTTGCTAGTTATTTATTGTTACCAGGGGTGTTTTTGTTTTAATATCAGTGCATTTCTTCTACCAGTAAAATATTGTGTAAAAATCAAATTATTTCTCTGTAGCTGTTGCTTTCTTCAGAGTCTGAGAAAAACACATTGTATTGCTTAGAAGAACACTGGGTGACGTTATCCTTTAAATCCTCTTAATAAATTACTCAAACAGAGAGGACTGGCTTTAATTTTTTTGTTTGTTTGTTTTGTTTTGTTTTGTTTTGTTCTGGATCAGTTTTCTTAAGAAGATGAGCTCTAGTTGCTCAAACATGGTGTTAAAATTAATAAGTAATGTAAGACTAGGTGGAAGGTAAAAGTTGTGGGAAATGTAAAGGATATGTGACATCTGTAAGGTAGGGACATTTCTTAAGAATATTGTTGGGAAAAAAAACCAACAAGAGGACACAGAAAAAGTAATAAACCCCACTGAGATACACAGACCCTAAGCAACAAGAAATAACAGACAATTTCTATGACCAGATCTCTCAGCTCACCAACTGAGTGAACACAACTGAACAAATCACTCGAGGCCTTGAAGTGGTTCCACCAGCTCTTTGATAAGAAGGGGTGCAGAGGGGGAAAAAAGAGTGCCACAGGTCTCACAGAAACAAAGCAAACTTATTCTCAGAATCTTTAAGGGGCATTAAGGGAAAGAGTGAAACTTACTATAGGACATTGGGGGTTAAAAAAAAAAGGTTGACAAAGTTGGCTGAGGGAGACAATAACACTGAAAAGAAAACAGGTGATCACAGATCTATAGAGACAAGAAATCCAGAGCAAAGGAGGCATGTGTGATAAAATAAGTGAAAGAGCCTTCCCCATTCCTCTGGAAGGCTAATGAACCTCCACTCTCTCTCTGATCTGAAAGAGTTTTCAGGACTGTTACTATAATGGTTAGGAGCATGTAGTTTTAATCATTCTTCACAACAAAATACAGTAATTTGTAGCACCTAGGGGGCAACTTCACCTCTTCCAGTAACATCATATTTGTTTGCCAATTACTCATAAGAGGGAAAGCTGAGACTGTCTAACAAACCAGTGGGAGAAGAGGAGCCTACCAGCCATAGTCAGTGCAGTCTGCCCTTCACAGAAGTTCACACTGTGGTGATGCTTTGTATTTGCCCACTCTGGAGTACACTGGCTGTATTCGGGGATTTTTTCTATCCTGCTTCTACATTGCTCCTTATCCAGAGACCTCAATCTAGTCTAGCATGTGTGATATCCCCGTTTAATATGTGAAACACTAGAAACCAGTTTTATGGAAGTTATGGACATATCCTCTCTCAGTGAAGACCTGTAACAGAGTATCCTAACCCTCAGTCATCTGTTCTAGTGACTGGCCCATACATATATTTAATAAAACACACTAATGGTCTGCTGTCTCTATCACTGTGACAATCTTGAGACTGTTATTAGATACATTAAAGCTCCAGATCACATTTCTTATAATACAGTAATGCAGTATTATATTTGAAGAACAGGTCACCAAATAACTGCTGGTGAAATACCCTTTACATATCAAAGTGTTTTTCTTCACTATAATACACTGACCATTACTTCTACACATGAAATCTGAGCGAAATATAAAACTTACATATTGTTGAAATTAATGCTTGCCATTTTAATGCTTATAAATGCACAATGCATTCTATAAAGAGGCAAGGAATAATTGGTAAAAAATGAAAGAAGGGAAATTTAGATTAGATATTAGGAAGAAACTCTTCACTGTGAGGATGATGAGATACTGGAACAGGTTGCCAGACGAACTGTGGGTGCCCCATCCATGGAAGTGCTCAAGACCAGGTTGGACAAGGCCTTGAACAACCTGGTCTAGTCAAAGGTGTCCCTGCCCATGGCAGGGAGGTTGGACCTACATGATCTTTAAGGTTCCTTCAAATCCTGAACATTCTGTGATTCTATGACTCTTCTTTCTTTTGAGCCCTACATACAAAAACTAAAAGTGTAGCTTTTGAAAATTGAGGGCATTTAGCTGCTCTGGACTACTAAAATAATGTGGCAGAAAGATGAAATCCCTTACATTTTGGTTGTGCAGCTTAATAACCTTTTTCACAAGAAACAGCTACCCCAAGAAAGTGCATTCTAGACATAAAATTCATACTAAGGGTATGAAGATCAAAGTCTACTCTGTGTCACACAATTGCTTGATGCAGTATTAGGTTAAATTGGCAACTACCTTGTCAGTTACTCATTGGAATAAGCAACAGGAAAAAAGAATCCAAAGATGGATAGTTGTCACCTGTATTTTTCTATAGAATATGTTTAAAGTTCCAAAAGCACAGTACTATTCTCTACTGCTTTATAACAGCTGAAAAATCTCCCAGGCATCACAAAATAACATAAACATAGCCAAAGGTCACTGAATCTAATACAAGTTCCTAAATTGATATCCTAGAGTGAAAAAGGAATAGATTTGCCATCTGAACTTTGTATGTGACAATAGTAACTTACTTTAGGGACACAGTTGACATGGGAAATGTCAAAGATTTTTTGTAATTCAGTTAAAAGGCTTTACCCCTTTAAAAGGATCCTTGCTGTTGAGTTCATGAGAGCTGTCAAAGCACACTTTTAATGTCTCTCCAAAAAGACTGATGCTGGGACTGGCTGTGTTACTTTTGAACACCTGCAGTTGTTCTTATAGTGTATGGCCACAGTAGAAGTTGTGGAAATTCCAAAATCCAGCAAAAATAACTAAGTCGAATATAAATCTATTTTTTATAAGTACTTGATAAATAGTAATAATTAAAAAGTTTTACATTAGTATTTAGAAACATCTTCTTATTACCCTCTTAGAATTTTTTACTGCCTTACAGGTTATTACTTCCATTTTTTTTCTTCTTGCACAAGAGGTAAGAGAATACTAAACTCAGTTATCTTCTCTTTTTTAATTTAAGCAGGTGGTGTTGATAAAATATATCTTTCTGTTCTACACTACGTTAAAAATAACACAAGGGAAGTCAGTGTGCAGTAATACAGAGATTTAAATAACAGAATTACATGAGAAATAAGAAGTTAGTTTTTCTGCTGAAAAAGCATAGGGTAAGAAGCTCAAATTTTCCTTCACCAGCTGTTTCCCTGAAATTGAAAGAGCAGGAACAGAACAGAAAATGAGGGAAAACACATCCTGTCCCGTGTGCTCCACATATTTTCTTGACACATTTAAAAGCTGTAGTGAAAACTATCACAAAGAACATAGAAGGACAGTGACAGCCTTCAAGAAAGGTGTCAAGCTGAACAATTTATAATTTATTTCCACTTTTACAACATCACTGTGAAAATCTAATTTCCCAGACAGAAAACCGTCATATGTAAACTTTCATAAGAAAAATTCAGTACTGTACTCCTCCACTGGACAGTCAGCCATTCTACTCTTACATTAATGGCTGTTTAAACTGCAGCAATTGGTCCTCCTTTGTTGCTGAAAATTATTCTTTCTAAACCATAGAGATTCTAGAAGTAAGCTTACTACTGAAAACTCTATGGGATGATGACAAACACATCTTTCTAGTGCAAATCATGTCAGGGACCAGGTACATTCAATTACATAAAACTGATTAATAGGCATTAATCGGATGATCTGACACAGTCCAACGTTTTTTGAGATGTACTAATTCTGAAGCCTGACAGAGGGAATTCTCAAGTCAAAGTGTGAGACAATCTGCTTCACAACTATGAAGTACAGAAGAGTTCGGTTGAGAAATGAAAGCAAATTCAGCAGTTTGGAGCTCACAATGTACAGGACATGCTGGAGGACCTACACTGCAAACAGTGCTCTCCAGACAGCCCCCATCTGTGACTTGGTGCTACTGGTGGAGGAAAGGCTTCGTCTGCACCAAGAGCATACTCAAGAAACTCCAAGTATGGATGCAAGGAATAATACAATATGTCTCCCTGTACCTTAAAACATTAATGTATATGCCACATAAGATGAGAATTCTTGCAAGGAGTCCTTGCTAGCTATTATATACCCATGGAGATTCAGAGGTCTGGCTTTTCACAAGAGTTGTTAGTGTTACTATCAAACAAAACTGAGAGTAAGGGTCTGAACCGGTGTTAGATGAGAAGCTAGTCTCCTGAGCATTGGAAAAACGGATCAACAATCATCAGAAACTTAAAGCCATGCAAGCTGGAAAAAGCATTTTGGAGCACCATGTTCATGGAGTATAACAGTCAAGCAAAACTAGCTATATCTTTCCTGATGCTGACTAAATATAATAGAGCACAGATTAGAAATTGCTTAGCATTCCATAATTGCAAGATATGCCAAGTCAATAATTTTGCTTTCACAGTAGGTAATATCTCAGTCTTATGCAATATGAGGTCTAACTGGATGCTCTACTGGTTCCTAGAACTCTGTTAGTCTTTTAAACTGTGGAAAAATACATAATAAAACTCACACAGAATTGGATTAAATAAAAGGATAATCAGTATAACAAGATTTCACTAACTTTTTATCACACTACACCATTTTCTGTATCTGTAGCAAGATTTCTACTTGGATTTTTGCAGGATGGTCTTTTTTTTGTTGAGATAGATTTATTCAATATGCAAGTACAGTGAAAAGGAAAAAGAATCCTAAAGGTACAATACAGTTTTGTAAGTGTTATACCTTAATCCTAAATGCATTTGTAGCTCTTAATGTATTGAGGGATGCATCCTGATAATGTCTTCGTGTTTCAATTGACAATAACAGAGATAACCATGTTTTGAACTATTAAAATTAGATTATAATTTATAGCTGAGTTGACATCAGACTGCTCATAATACTGGGTGACATGAAGACAGATTGAGATTACTCTCTTTCATAGCATTAGAGTTGAGAACTTATTTCAGAACATTTGGCTCTTTATATAACCTGTGCATGTACAGGATATAGGAATCTATAACAGTATACTTTCTTTTATGGGAAGCTGAAAAGAACAATTTTTACACTACATTAATTTTAATATCAACTTCTGGCCTTCAATCTTTCAAATGACAATACCCTAAAAAGTTAAAAAACAAAACCAAAAACAAACAAACCCTCCCAAAAAACCAAAACCAAACTAAAACTCTTAACCCCTCTTTAAATCAGATGTGTTTAATTGAGAGGAATAAGCAGCTACATTCTCTCTTACCCTCTTAATATTTCCATTATGTTTTTCCTTGAAGTTAAGTAAAAAATCCAAAAAGCTCATTAATCAGGAACACTTAGATAAGTTTTATTATTAAACAAAGCAGTCCCCCTACTATACCTTGAATAGGAGTGCTGATTGATTGTGACTGACACAGACAATTGAATTCAATTGAATTTTTAGCCTTTTGTATACTTTTTTGTGAAAATCCGTCATGCTCAAAATGCCAAAGAGCTTAGGAAATTAATGGCAGCTACTAGCTAGATAATTATTCTTAAAATGATTTTTTAAAGTTGAGTAGGTCCAAAAAACATTTTAACCCAGCTGTTTCAGAGGGATTTTGCTTATAACTGCCTGTGTGGCTGTCAGTGGATGAAGCTGGGAATAAGAAAATCCCAGTCAGGTCCTAGGGAACCAACAGTTGTCTTCAGTACATACAAACCAACTCTCTCAATGCAAATATATATTCATTTACAAAATCTTCAGGTACTACAAATTCAATTGTATCTTCCTATTGCCAGTCAAGCTTAGCACTTCAACACTAATTTACTCATAATCAGACTGAGTCAAAGCCAGCTGTGCCTCAGAATAGAAAATACCTTAGATTTCTTTAGAAGACTTCTGCTAAAAAAATATTTCCATGAGATCAGGACACGAGCTTATGCAAATACAGTTATGCAAACCTTCTGTTGTCATGTCATCGTTGGGGCATAGAAAGCCAGCGTCATCCCAGGATTTACATGTACTTTGTTACTATATAATATTGTGCAACAATTTAGAAGAAATGGAAAATACAAATAGTATTACTATAATTCAAAGATGACTTGACTTTTTAAAGATAATACCATAGTCAAATAAAAGAGAATAAATTTTGATCAGTTTACTTAAATTCATTACCAGCTTAGTTTCATTAAGACACCATAGTGTGTATCTCAAGAAAAATGCTCTTATTTGAAATGTAATTCAATGGATGTTGTCATCTCCTTTGAATAATTGCACCTTCAAATAATTCTTAGAAAGGGATAAGACAGTAATTGCAATAACTTCTTTGAAATATTCCTCTAAACTTGAAAAACTAATTATGCTTGGCTGATTATTCAGTTTATTAAAAAAGGGAAAAAACATGCTTTCCCAATTTTATTCCAGATTTGCTGAAGATTGCCTGAAACATGAATCTATTACATACACCTAGTTTTGCTTCAGTTATATTCTTAGTATGGAAAGTTCCCATTGACTTTAATGTGACAGAGGAAGTTGCTGGATCCTGACCATTAGAGAAGATCTCAACAATCTTCATATGAAGCACATACTTAAATTTAAACATAACCTTCAAGTAAGAAAGTTAAACCAGCCGAGAAATATTTTCCCTTCTATCCAAACATTCAGAAAGCAAGTTCCCAAACTCTTTTCCAAGAAGGATTAAACTAAAATTAAATATGGTTTCTGTTGAAGCAGTATAAGTAGACACGACTAGTGCTTGTATATAGGTATCCCATATTTTAGATGCGTTGTCTAACTGTTGACTAATGGACTTTTCCTTGTGTTCGTCCACTGTGAGTTTCATCCTTTACCTGTAGATGAAATTTTCCACAAAGAAAAAGTTATATTTCTAGTTAGCAGGATGAGAAGAGTATCACTGGCAACCAGCATGCAACCCTTGAGCCTAAGCTTTAACAATTTGTAATTGCTATTATTCTTTATAATACAGTCATTTAGAAGACTAATTATCTGAAAATTCTATCACTGGATTTAACTCTGTTCATGTTACTACCTTTTTTTCCTGTTTTCTAAAATTTTTACTTGTTGTTACTTTGACCAAATAGACATTTGAGGCCTCAAGGGCCTTTGTAAACCTAACAGGCAAATATAAATGGCAAAGATGCTTTTACAGCTTCTGCACTTGAAAATATTGGCCTTGACATGATAATAATTTCCCTTTCTTTTTCCACCTTTTTCAAGGAGAAAAAAAATCAGCAACACAGAAAAACTAACTCAAACCCACAAAAAAGTTACCCAAAGCTTAGGATAGATACACCACTCCCAGGCACAGACCTGAGAAGTCTGAGATAACAGACTGTCTGTATTTGAGAGGGCTGGGACTGGACAAAAAGTGAACAGCTTTCACCTACATATGCTTTTGGCTTGTCAGAACAAAAAGGCTTAGTCACTGGGAATGAAGTAGGCAGACAGTACCTACTATAGAGAGGGCAATCTCTTCCAGAAGTCAATCTCAGTCATTTTTACATTCTTACCCCTCACTGCTCTCCTTTACCCTTCCTCTGTGACAGCAGCAGTAAAAAGCCATTTCTGAAAATCTGATTTATTTTCCTTGTCCCATTTCTCCACATCCATAGGCAGGGCTCAGTCCTGGCTCCTTCTCTGACCTCCCCTGGTGTCAGAAAATATTGGAAAGGTGATGTAGGGAGAATCAGGAGTGATAAGCAGGAGAAGAAGCTTTCTGAATCCTGCGATGCCTTAGAATAAATTCCCTGTCATGCAAAATAATGGTGGGAAAGAGGAAGTCTTGTGAGAGAAAAACAGATGCCTTCAGACATCTCCCAGATTCCTCCAAAACGCTTCTGCCTCCAGCCCTCACTTTCCCTACAGAGGGTCTACACTATTATATACCTTTATTGCTACTGTATTTAATTTCCAGGCTAGACTACTCGGATCAGTATAGTTAACTGGGTAATCTTAACAGCGTGGGGAGAATCAGATGACTTTAGGTACATCCTTCACTAGCATCCTTCATTGCTCATCCCACAATTAGGTCAGAAGTGTAGAATCCCCAGGGCCATGAAATGCCCCTGTTACATGGCTATATTTCTGGGGCAATGAAAGGAGGACATGGCCTGCTTCTAGTCCTTTAACCTCTTTTTCCTTTATTGACAGAAAGACCTTTCAGCTCTGAAAAAGAGAAGAGGCTGAGCTGCAGAAGGTGGATCACATGATGCTACGGTCGATCTAGGATGGTATAATACCCAGTAATTTTATTATCAAGTACATCTTGAGGTTTAACAGTAGGATAGTGACGCTAGGTACCTACTGGATTATACACTACTTTCAGTTCAGAATTAGATGCCTGTCCCAGACTGGGAATTACAAACCCAGGGTTTTGGACTTACAAGACATTTCATTATTCCTCTAGATAGAGATGATGAGCTGTTTTTGTTTTTTTCACTCTCCCTATTGCCAATTTTAGCGACCAATGACATTATCTAAGGTGAACACTAACTTTTGATCTAACCAACAGTTTGGGCAATGGACTAGTTGGTTGCTTTTGTACTCATGTCAAGGGCAAGACTGTATTCACTCCTATGTTCTGCCACCAGCAAGCTCGGCTCTGGTTGCAACTCAGTAGGCATTGAGAGGTGGAGATGCATGTAATACCAGTACTCAGTGGTTGGGTTTGGGGCTTACTCTGGTTTTGAACCTAGAGGTGCTCTGCCCACAGGTCCTAGTAGTTGGGCAAAGTCTGGTTTGGCATTGAGGGGTGCTGCCAGACTGAATCACCCTCAGTTATAACTTACTGATTTTGACACAGGTGGATGGGCCACCTTCACTTCACCCAGAAAAGGGACATATACTAGTCATCTATATGGTCCAATAAATACGGAAATAAAACTCTCCAAAAAAGAGACCTCAGGCCGAAAGCAAGGCATTTTGGCGCTGGGAAGATACGAATGAAGCCTTTAGCCTTCCCGTGAAACGAAGGGAGGTATAGTCACCTCAACCAAAGCCTCGGTGAGATGAAGAGGGAACTTCAGCCAGGTGAAGCTCCTTCTCGCCGGCGAGTTTGGTTAAGCTGCGAGAACGCAGGCGAGAGGTGGCAGCAGCGAGTCGCCGTGCAGCCTGTCCGCGACGGTCGGTCGGTCGGTCCCGCTGCCGACCCAGCTCAGCCCGGGCGGCAGGTCCCGCTGCCTCGCCCGCGGTTGTCCCTGCGGGGCCCGCCATGGCATATCCAGGGCGGCGGGCGGTGCTGGAGGGGCGCGGGGAGGCGGCGGGGGAGAATGGATGGGAGCGCCGTGTCGTGCGGGAGCGGCCGGCACAGCAGCCCCTGGCGCCCGGGGCACACGCGGGTCCCCTCCCTGCGGGGCAGGTGCTGCGGCCGCCGGCTCGGCCAACAAAAGACCAGCTGTAGGCGCTGCCCTGGCGCCTCGGCCGACTCTGTGGCTGTCCCCACTGCCGCGCTGATGCTCAGCCTGCTGTAAGCGGGAATTAGCAGCAGTTACCCCGGGCAACAGCCCAAAAAAATTGGTGGTTTTGCTCAGGTACCAAAACTCTGCGCAGCGAGTTGAAAGGAGCCCTGGAGCGGCAACTTTCAGGTGAGCGCTGCAACTGCATTCCACACAAGTTTCTCAGCGAAGAGTTAAGGGTGCACAGGAGTAAAACATGACTTCCATATTCCTTACCCTCTCTGCTCGCAAGAAGACTTCTGAAAATATGGTAGATTTCCCACCTAGGTTTCCCAAGGATGGGAAGAGAGAACCGAAGGAAACAGGACCCGGGAATGAGCTCTCGCTGCCCTGTTGCTGTCACCGTTTTGGCTGGAACACCTCAAGTTCCCAACCCATGACGGCAGGAGCCGCAGTGACTGCCGAGGGGCTGCTCCACACCTACGCCCCTCGCCCCGGGGTGCGCCTCCACACCTGCGCCCGCCGCCCCGCCTCCCCCTTCCCCAGTAAATCAGAGCCCTCCCCGCGGCCGCGGGGTGCTGGAGGAATACGGGGGTGCGCCCTGCTGCGGAGACACTGAGGGGGACCTGACCCGGCCCTACCTCGGCCCCGCCCGACACGGGCGGCGGCACCTCATCGGGAGCGGGGCCGCCCGTCCCCCTCTCTGCCCCCCCTCTCCAGCGGCGGCTGTTCGGCCGCGCCGGGCGCGCTCCTGCTGGGGAGGGGACGGGCAGGGAGGGGCGGAGGCAGGCGGGAGGGAGGGAGGCAGGGAGGCAGGGCGGGCGGGAGCGCGGCGGCGGCAGATGCTGCGGCGGCGGCTGTGTCTCCTTCGGCCACATCCCGCGGCCGGTGCGCCCGCCCGGCGCGCTGCGCTACGGCGCCGCCGCGCAGCCTGCCCCAGCCGCCGCCGCCGCAGCAGCGGCCCCGCGCCTCGCCCCAGCGGCGGGGCGGTGGATGCCGAGCCCTCCTCGCCCCGGCAGCCAGCGGGCAGCTGTCCTGCGGCCGAGACCCGCGGAGCCGGACCGGTGCGCTCGCACGGACACGGGGGCGCACAGGGGCACACACGCACGCCCGTGGGGGGGGGCCAGCCGAAGATGCTGCAGCTGGGCAAGGTCAGGACCTTGCGGTGAAGCCCGGGGCCGTCGCTCGCCCCCCCCCTTTCCCTCCTTTCATCCTTGCCTAACGGACTGAGGATTTGCTGTTGGGTTTTGGTATATGTTTGGGAGCAAGCAGGCTGAATCGGCGCCGATCGGTGAGTACGACAAGCACCGTAATGGTGCCAGGTGCACCCCCCCCCCTTCCTGCCTGCGTGATGTTTCTTTTTGGTGTGGGGTCCTGCGCTGTTCCCCTCGCCGAGGCAGCCAGGCTGGGTTGGGCAGCAAGGAGCAGTGTTTGTGGCTTCAGCCGAGAGGTAACAAAGTGCGTTATTTCCCCATGGTTCTTCCTCCTGCGCCTCCCCCCCTCCATCGCTTTCCTCCCTTTCTTTCTGCGTTAGTCGTTGCTTATGTAGGGCATCCGCGGCACGGTGTCTCCCGACGCCCTGCACTAACGTGCTCGTTACGGCAGTGAAGTCATGGGCCAGGAAGGAGGAGGAGGAGGAGGAAGAAGGAGCCCGGGGACCCGCTGGCGGGGGTAGCGCCCGGCCCTGCGCGGAGCCCGGGCCCTGGGGCGGCTCCGAGCGGCGGCTGCTGCGCGGTTCTGTGTGTCTGTGCTGCATGTGTATGTGTATTTGTGTGCGTGTGCGGAGGGGTGTGTGGGGTATGTGTTCTTCCTTTGAAGCCACCGTCTGCGAAATCCTGCGCTCGAGGAGCGGGCGGAGGGGGTGGGAAGCAGAGCCGCGATGTGCGCTGTGGTGTTTCGTTGATCTATATTTAATGGCTGAAAGGAGAGATGCTTTTCTTTCCTTTACCCTTACCTTACTCTTATTCTGGTGTGTAATGTGCTTGCATTGATCGGTCAAAGCGTAGCTTCAGTTGAATAAAGTCACCACAGAGAAAGGAGGTGCAGTGGCACAGGCAGTACACGTAATACACAAATTCATCTGGCCAGGGATCTTGGAGAAAAATGAAAAAAAACCCTGAAGAGAGATAATTTTAGAAACCATGTTAAATTTCCCCTGGAGGGATTGGAAGCACGAATACATGGGAGAATGTAATACAATATCTCGTGCAGATACATTTTTCTTATACTTTGTTAGGGTGTGCTTTGTTTGGATTCAGGGTGTCATGGTTAACTCTATGCATTATAGGAAAAAATATCCAAAACTTGATGAAATGTTTAGAAATGAAGACGTCCCTTTATTGAACAGCCAGTTCTTACCTTTTCTGGCCGTGGTAATTGATATTTGTGCCCCTTAAAACATGTATGCCTTTTTATTGGCAAAAACGAGGAAAGTAAAAACTTCACATTGCAGATTTGTTTTCTAAGTCTATATAGGTAGTCTGTATGTAAAGTGAAAACAGTGAGTCAGCCTGAGCTGTGGTTCGTAACAAACCTCTCCATAAGGTACGTCAAGACTTACATACCTCAAGATAGAGAGAGGACAACCCAGAAATATATGGAGTTTATGTAAGTCTGTTGTGGCTTTTCCAAAATCAAGAGAGGAGGAAAAATCTTTGTCATCCTGTATTTAAGGATATATTCATCCTGTCTTAAAAAATAAACTGATTATATAACTCATAGACTGGGTTGATAATTTTCAGACAACCTGCTTAGTTGGTCAGTGTATAAATGACATGGCATGAAGGGGTTAAAGGCAGGTCTCTAGAGAAAGCTGCTGCATATCCTACTAGCGGGCCTCTGAGACTCAAGTGGCTTTAGGGCTTTTATGAGCCTATTTGCCTTTACACAGGTTATGTGGGGAGGAGCCCCAGCCTTAAATCCAAACCACCTAGGAAGGCTGTGATATTTAAGCAAAACATTATACGATGTTCAAATACCCTTGTAATACTGTTTCTGAGCCAAGCTGGTGAAGCTGCCTCTCTTCAGTCTGTGAATGACTTGACCCTTTGGGAGCCTTGACTGGTTATCAGTCTGTGTCCTGCAAAGCTGCAGAGAACTTGTGATTGATCATCGACGTTAATGAGAAGTTGATTAATAGCTCGGGACTGGTTTGAATGTGATTATGTTAAATGTTGTAGTTCCGAAACAGGAGATTGCATCTTGATCATGTTGCTCAGAGATGGTTTTTGCAGTCTGTTATATAAGAGAGGCTTGGGGAAAAAAAGGGAGTTGCGGGCTGTGCTATGTATGCGTACCAAAGGAAATACCCCTCAAACCTGCTGGTAGGAAGCAAAGTATTTATTTCTGAATGTCAGTTGTATGACTTTTTGTGCATTGTAAGAAAAATGGTTCTGGGAGAGAACTCCAGCTAAAGTGCTCAAGTTCTGGTTGTCAGGTACCTTAATAGAGGTTAAAAGTAATAAATAGCTCATTGGTGACACAAGTTTGTGCCTTCTCCTGTGGTTTTTTTTCTTTTGATAATGATACTAAAAAAAAATCCTAACATAATGAACTCTCACAGGCAGCTGCACAAAATAGAAATAGTAGCAACTAAAAAAACAAGGTGTTTGCATAATTTTGATTTGCATAATTTACCTTTGCTGATGGATGGTATCACTTTAATGGCTGTGGTTCAGTGTTGAATATTTGTTTCTCAAGACACGTGTAAAATCAACTTATGCTACAAAGGAAGCGCCAAAGCAGTTTATTTTAAGGGCTTTAAGAAATGCATTTTTAGGTAGGGCTGTAAATTGGCATGTAAATGGTGCAGCTAACAGAATCAGCGGAACTCATGAGTGTTAAATTTTGCACTAAATTTCAGATACACTTTCTATTTCATGGTTCAGTGTGATATGATTTTTAGAGCTGATCACTTGTGGAAATTCCAGCATATCTTTGTTATGATTTCAAGCATATGTTTCTGTCCTAGAAGTAACTGTTTTCAGAAGTATCAGCAAGATAAGGAAAATGCATTATTACAGTACTCTTCACTTAAGCATCAAAACCACAGGTCCTTATTTATTGACTGTGCTTGTAAGTCACGAAGAGTTTTGAGAGTTGAAGTTGCAGCTGAGGTTTGACGAAAATGAAAGTGATTGTATTTCCCTTTGAAGGTCTCAGTAAGATCTTACTGCAGGATGAATTGTGGATGCTTATTTAACTGCACAATATTAAATTTAGTAGTATAGTTATTAATAACATACAAGTAAGCAGTAAACTTTAACGGAGGCAGCATTTTTAAATATAGTGAATTTATTTTTTAAGTGACAGAATGCCTCAAATAGGACTAAACCACATTTGCTCTTAAAGAAGAAATTATTTTTGTCATGACTAAAGATGTTACACTATGGAAAGCATTATTTTTCTGACTTTTGTTTTTTATGGGTGCATGATGGGAAAAGTAATTTCTTTCATGTGATTAAGAAGTCTCCATGCAGTACAGGAGTGCAATCCTCTGCTCATGCACTGCAGAACCACATGACCCTTTGGCTAATGGCTCCTTTGTAGTTAGGCTCACTTGGAATGAAGTCTGAATGCAGCATGACACACTGAAACAATTTGTTTTATCCCCTTGGGATGTGCTAACTTTGTGTCACAAATGGGTTGTAAAAGCAGATTGCCTGACCAGATTCTCTGGCACTATACTGGACAAAACTTAAGTTCAATAATATTGAAAAGGAAATAGGGTAGCTGTTTGTATGTAAATCAATTGCCATGTGAATAGATATTATTTTTTTCCTTGTATTAACTGCCAGCTCAATGTAAAACTGAGAAACAGAGAAACATCTAATTATCCATGAGAGCAAGTTTAATATTTGTTTAAATTGCTCTTGGCATGTGAACTTCTAGGGCATCCTACTGACTCTTAATCTGCCTATTCTACTTTACAAAATTCAGTTATATGAATAAGCAATAACTTCAAGACACATCAGCATGGAGGAATATGTATTATCTTGTCTTTTTGGTCACTGCATATTTTACTGAAGTTTCTACAACAACAAACCCCCCCCCAAAAAAAAAAAAAAAGAAACAAACCCCCAAAAACCCCAAACCAAACCAAAACAGGCTTCTCATGAAACTCTAAAACTTTGTGCTTCTCAAAGCTTCCAAGAAGGTGATAACTTTATAAAACTCATATATAAAATAACCATGTTTGATGTTGCATTTTATTGTGGTTTATTGCATTGGTCATAATAATTCTACTGTATAACAAACCATTATTTTCTGCTTGTTTTAATTCATTTTAAGAAGCCACAAATATGCAGAGTTTGAATAGTAACATCCAAAATCAAGAACACCTGAGACCCAAAGGGGCTTTACATTCTCTAGGGGAAGATTTTGCCTTTTCCCCCTCCTATTTTTCCTGCATTTTCTTCTCCCACTCCTTTTTAAACTTTGTTTCTGCCAACTTTGCAATTGGTTTCTTTATCTCCCAAAAATCTTCATAGTACAGCAATTTCCTTTTGGTCAAGAAAATTCTTTTTGGAAACTGACAGTAGAACTTGAATTTGTCTGCTTAGTGCAACATAAATATATTTTATAAGCC
The DNA here is from genome assembly GCA_035584735.1 of Pseudotriccus pelzelni. Lineage (NCBI taxonomy): Eukaryota > Metazoa > Chordata > Aves > Passeriformes > Tyrannidae > Pseudotriccus > Pseudotriccus pelzelni. The sequence goes on from JAWMRA010000078.1 coordinate 77,377,013, forward strand.
ATGGCTACATTCTTGTGTTCTAATACAATCAGTTGTTGTTCAGTTAAGTAACACCAAAATATCCCTTAAGGTTGAATTTTTGTAGGGAGCCAAATGAAATAAACAGGTAGTGTAACAGGTATTTTGATGGGATTCTTAAGTGTTTTAAGTCTGTTGGATAAGACTTAGCTCTTACACACTTATTTATATTAGATTAATTTCTTTCAGATTACTAAGATGTTTGGGAAAATAATTAGAAATAAGTTTCAGTGTCATGATAGAAAATTGCTGTACCTTTTAGCTCCACTAGGATTACTAAGGGTTGTAATCTGCATCCTGTAAAGGTACAATATGCCTTCCGTCAGAACCAGCAAGCAGTTTGAAAGGGTGACTGGCAAGGAGCATCTCAGAGGTAACTCAAGGCTCCGGACAATGAGTCTCAGAGTAGTTCTGGCTTCCCAAGAGAGTACTTCTACAATTTTTCGAGGTGGAAAGCAAGAAAGCATGCACTGAATGTTGAAAACAGAACTTGAGAACCTTACAGTTTTTCTTTACAGTTTTCCACTAAAATACTGAAATTCATGAGTGTATGTATTTTTGGAATGCTAGCTGATCTAGAGATGTTTTTGTTGGTTTGGTTTGCTTTTTAATATATACATTATTTTAGATTTATGTGAGCAAAGAAACTAGCTTTTCTGAAGGTGACATACATGAACCAAATCCTGGCATCCTGGTATTTTGTCCTAATGTAGTTGGCTGGTGTCCTAGTTACAGGGGCCGGGACCAGTTTATCACTATGTGGGTGTAACCAAAACTGTGTATTCTATGCCCTCTATGTCATTTCTGATGGACTGTTAATAATGGATCATTTGCAGTAGTTGCCTAGGGCGCAACCGACACCGCAGGCTACAACTGGGTGTTAAAGAAACCCTTGAAGTGGTGTTTCGTTGTCTTCACACTAATAATTGTGATAACAACTGTGATAACTCCCCTCGGGGGGGCATTAGCACCTTCGCAGGCAGCCTGCGGGGGCATCTCTGCTAATGGGCCATACTGGAGTGGCATAATAACACAGCTGCAACCACCTAGACCATCAAAGACTCCAAAAGTATCCCATGGCTCAGAGTTGATTCACCCACTGTGAAATTCCCCGCCCTGAGGGAGGTACTGGGCATTCCCACCTGAACCTTAACGCATATAATCTTGGGGTCTTGGGACTTCTGGTACCGCTCCTCAGATCCAGAGGAGGACTAGAATTTCAACAGGACTGCCACTCTCAACAAGACTGAGATCATTACTTCAACAGGACTGCGACCATCACCCAGACCAACAAGTTTTCCTTTCCTTTTACTGTGCCCGCCGGGAGACCACGGTTTGCTCAGCACAGGGGCCAACCGAACACTGTTTCGTTCTTCTCCTATGCTGCTGGGTTATATATCTGTTTGCTGGGGGTGAAAGCCATTTTTTCTCTGTATCATTGTATTTATTTTCATCTTTTTTTAGTAAATTGTAACTCTGACTTGTAATCTCTCTTGAGCTGGGTTCGTTTTTCCCGCGGGTTTACTTCTATACCAGCACAGCTGGGTGTTAAACAGGTTTATTTGAAAGCAAGTTGTTGTTGTCCCAGTCAAATTTACTTGCTCAAAAGTAATAGTTCTTGCCAAGAGGTTGACTGCTGCTTTACCTGTTTGGCATATGGGAAGGCAAAAGCCTTTTCATGCTCTTTTTTTTTTTTTTCATGACAAGTGTCATGACATTACATATGGATGTTTGTATACAGGGAAAAGCAGAGTGAGAAGGCAGAAGCCTGTGTCAGAGAACCGTTATCTAAGGAAACAACAGCTTAAAGGTTTTCAGCAATGGAAATGGATCAAGGCTAGACATGGAAACCCTGCCTGGACAAACCTTATTGTCCTGTGTCCCAGAATTTGTAGAGTAATTGAGTTCTTTAAATAAGCAGATACCTGAAGACATTCCTAACACTGTTACTTTCTCATATTTATTACACCAACTAAACTTCAGGATATCTTTTCAATGTGCCTGATTTCTGAACGGTGTGATACTGTAATAAGTGAAATTCTATGTGATCTAGAAGCTGAGGTATCATAGGAAGTTGGAGTTGGGGCTGCTAAACAGTTTAGATACTAAATACAGGGTGGTATATCTAGTGAATTCTTACAAATCAAAAATCTAGGTCAGTCTGTGAGTGTTTTGACAAATTTTAACAATATGATTAGTCATATTTGATACTCTGAATATTTCGATGAAGTACCTGTATTCTTGATCACCACATGATGGTAACCTGAACCTTCAGTTCAATGCCTAACCTCATGTGACCTACTGTGCTTAAAAATGCAGTGACCAGAACAAAAAAAGATTATTTTTTTTAAGTTTGTGTTTTAAGGAAGGACGTTGACAGTAATTGATGAATTGCACAATTCTTGTTGCTAATAGTTTTAAAGCTTGAGTTACAAGAATGTGATTTTATTATGTGAATTTGCACTGCAGTGCTGATGTATGTCATCTGGTGGTACAAGGGAAAACCTGGAAGTGTGATAGTGCATCTCTTCTTTAGAAGTGTCAAAAATATAGAAGGCATAATGCATTCTCAAAGTTTTCATTACAGTTAAAGCAACAGAAGGCAGTTGGCTTCTGTTTTCTTTATTTCTGTCATTTAACTGCATTAAACTTACCCACAGAAAGATTTAGAGTAACAGGGTTTAGAAGTTCTGTCCTGCTTAGGGATCACCAGGTTAATTCGTAAGTGCCTCAGCTATGTCTGTATGATTTTCAGAAAGTAAAGTTTGGTCCATTCTGGGAAAAATTGTGTTTGTAGTTTGCCACAGACATCAAGGATTAACTGCTACACATATATTCATTTTATTGATGACTTACAGCATTCTATAGCTGAATGCATAGGAGGTGGACAATAGCAATTCCTCTTTTTCTGCCATATAAACATGATGGTCCCTTAAAGATATTATAGGTTCACTAGTATGTGTTTTTAGTTGAAAGTGTTTCTGACAAGACTGGCAGCTTATTGCACTTATTTTTCACTTCTGACTTCTATTGCCTTGACCAAGAACAAGTAAAATATTACACAGATCCTCAAGAGTCTTGGGGGACTCTGACTTAAATCTGTTCAAAGAAGAATGGACAGGTTGAGCTTAATTAGAAACATGCATGTCTAATCAAAGGGTAAATTTAGAATCACAAGTTTTAAGAACTCGCATTAAAAGCAGAGTCATGATACCAAAAAAATCTTTTTCATGTAAGTGGGAGCATTGAACAGAAGCCACAGTATATCTGTGAAGCCTAATGCACTACTCTGATAAGCGATTGTTTAATACCCTCAGGTAAATAGGCCTTCCTAATATGTGTCATTACATAGCTTTTTCAAGAAGAACAAATTTCAAAGCCTGCATTTCTGGTCAAATTATGGAAGTTTGTTAGCCTCTGAGTGTTTCCACTGGGATCCTGTGCACTTAATTCTCAATGCTGACTCTCATAATGAGCACCCAAAGGATGGATAATACTCCTCATTTCAGAAAGGAACAAACATTCCTGTGTATCTTATGTAGCATAGATCTGTGCAGCAATTACTGTATGTGGATGAAATGGAAAGCTATGGTGTGAAGCATAAGTTTTACATCTCTTCTTTGCCTGTTTTGAGGTTGAGTTTTGATTAGTTGTCTGAAAGGTTCCCTCTCCATAAATACCTTTTAATTAAAAGTAGCAAAGATTAATCAGCTTTGTAATTCTTACTTTTCTGTCCCTAAGTCTGGGAGGTATAGTTCTTATTTAGGTCTTGCTGGTTTTGTTTGGGTATTTTTTTTTGCCAGTGAAAGGAAATGTGAATTTTTGGTAGTGAGTAATAAATATTTCTTGTATTTCATGTGTATTAGTATAACAATATTTGAACTGAGCAGAGGAGACATCTGTTTTTGACTGGTAAAAACAAAATTCCAGGCTTTGATCATATTTTATGCCTTCGGTTTAGCTTACAGTGGATAAAACGGTGCACTGATAAGTAAAGCAATTTTTTTTTTTTTTTTGTGTGTGAGCAATTGCAAAACAAGCATTTGAGGAATGTGCTATACCTGACAGTGCCAGCTAAGTGCTACATAAGTTTGACCTACTTTCAGGATTTTGGGACATCTTGGATTTTTGAGATCTGGCATCTCTGTTCGACCTCCTGAACACACTGTTGTCATTTCATTGGAGAGCCTATGGGGTAAAGTCACTTACAAGAACCTGATTATCCTGTTTGTTTCTGAAATCCCTATATGTATTTACTGAAACCAGAGCTGCCCAGTAAGAGGGAGCAGGAGTTTCCTCTACAACTGTGCTCTGCCCACCAGAGTCCGCAGGCTGACATTGCTGATGGATTGCTCTGAGACTCTTAGCATGGCCTTCCCTAAAAATATCCAGTATTTCTTCTGATACTTGTGCTGGTTTTGGGTGGACTAGAGTTAATTTTTTTCTCTAAAA
>JAWMRA010000078.1:77388270-77488495 GCA_035584735.1 Pseudotriccus pelzelni
TCGTTGCACACCACATTGGTGTTCGTATGGTTCACTCGGACCTTATTTATTCATCTATTATATTAATATTATTGCCATAGCTGATAGACCAAAGAATTGTGCTGCCATTCAGAAACTAGATACCAGATTGGAGAAGAATGCTGACAAGAACATTATGAAGTTTAAAATGCCAAGTTTTGCAGCTGGGTTTGTTGTACTTCTTGCACCAGTATATGTGGAAAGCTGCTTTGCAGAGAAGGATCTGAAGTTCCTGGTGGACAAGCTGAACATGAGGCAGCAGTGTGTTCTCGTGGCAGAGAATTCCCAACAGCTTCCTGGGCTGCAGAGGAAAGTGACTCTTCTATGCAGTTCTGATGAAGCCACCTCTGGACAACTGTGCACAGTTCTGCTGCATCTCTAGATAATTCACAGCTGTTCTTTGACTTATGGTTTGACATCTGCATTATCTCAAAGAAATCAGATATTAGTGGACTACACTATCAGTTTAACTCTTACTTAATACTGAACGAGGAGCAAGGCTTTAAGCTGCGAAAGGAAGCTCTTTGGGACTAAGGAGGAGCCTTGGGTGTCGGCCTCATGTGTTTCCACTAGCTTTTAACACTGTAGACAGCTGGTTTATGGGAGCCTGTGTGTGGTCTTCAGATTGTACATTGAATGTGGTGATCATCCCAAGGATACTTGCATTAGTTACTGTGGCTTTTCCAGCATGACGAAGTTTGTTGTCAGGCAGATACAAAGGGACACTGATGCTGCTTGAAAACTTAGACATCACAAGATGTAAAGGAAAAAGCTTTGCATGATTTCCAAATGGCTGCAGTAAGGGTGCCTGTGCAGCACCATTCAGCTTTGTCTGAGGCTGCCTCTTCTACATTCAAGAGCTAGTCTCCCGAAATTCAGAATTCACAGTAGCTAGAGCTGGATCCCTGAGGAGCCATCATCAGGATATTTCAAGAGTCTCATTACAGTTTCCTCTGAAGCAGATGCTGTATGATTTTTGTTAGCAATTGGTCTTCATTTCATTTCGCCAGTCACTGATACAGAAGTCTGATTCAAATAAAGTGATGCGTATGTCTCAAATTAGTCTGATACTGGAACTGGAAAAGTATACGTACAGAATCGCAGAATATGCTGAGTTGAAAGGGCCCCATCAGGATCACTGAGTCCATCACCTGGCCCTGCACAGAACTCCCCGAAAATCACACCACGTGCCTGAGGGCATTGTCCAAACACTTCTTAAACTCAGATAGAGTGTCCAGCCACCTTCAGGGTGAAGAAACTTTTTCTACTACCCAACCTCCTCTGACTCAATTTCATGCCGTTTCCTCTAATCCTGTCACTGGTCACGAGAGAGAAGAGATCAATGCCTGCCCCTCTAATTCTCTTCGTAAGGATGTTGAAGATTGCAATGAGGTCTCCCCTCAGTCTCCTCCAGCCTGAACAGACCAAGTGACCTCAGCTGCTCCTTGTATGGCTTCCCCTCAAGGCCCTTCACAATCCTTTTGGCCCTCCTTTGGACTCTCTCTAACAGTTTAGTGTCTTTCTAATAGTGCAGTGCCCAAAACTGCCACAATATTCAAGGTGAAGCCGTACCAGTGCATATGAGAGCAGGACAATCCCCTCCCTTGACCAACTGGAGATGCTTTGCCTGATGCCCCCACTCAGGACACACTTGGCCCTCCTGGATGCCAGGGGACTGCTGACTCATATTCAACTTGGCATCAACCAGGACCCTCAGGTTCTTTCCACAGTTCTGCTCTCCAATCTCTTGTTCCCTAGTTTATACACAGAACCAGGGTTGTGCCATCCCAGGTGCACTTTCCCTTCTTAAACTTCATGTGGTTGGTGATTGGCTATCTCCCTGATTTGTTGAGGTCCCTCTTCAGGGCCTCTCTTCCCTCAAGGTAGTCAACAGTTCATTCCAATTTAGTGTAGTCAGCAAACTTCGTATTCATTTGAGTCCTACGTCCAAGTCATTAATGAAGATGTTGAAGAGAACTGGGCCGAGGATATAATATCTCTCCTTTTTTCTGTTGCTTATGGTATACTCTGGACACTCTGATGTGTGTTTTTCATTTTTGTTTGATTTTTTAACAAAACCAAGGCAAGATGTTTGCAGCAAAAGACCAGTGGTCTCTGTGTTGGAAAGCTGTGGATTACTGGCTTGCAATTTCAAACTATTCTAAAAATAAACACTTCACAGTTGGAATTTACATTTCTGATATAATTTATGATAGGAAATGCCTCTTTAATATTCAGATTGCAGATTTTTTTTTCTTTAATAATGAAGCATATGAAATGAGCTATTGCTTTCTGCTTTGTTTTTAGGAAGTTGCATAAGTCTGCTTGAAATACCCTGTATTTTTAGACATGATAGCAGAAAATGAATGCTTCATTTTTTGAGCACATTTGTGTTGGACCTGAAGAGCATGATCTACTGAGAGCTGCACAAGTAGTTCCTCATTATACAGTATAGGCATTGGTATGCTAGCACCAACTAGATCAAAAAGTCAGAAGGCAGTTTTCTAATAGTAAGTCCTTTTCCACTCTTATTTTGTATGGACAGGGTTTTGCGGGAAGGGAGAAGTGTCTGGACAAACGACGGCAAATTCGGTGATTAAATTTAACATGAACAAAATTTAATTTATGCTTTATAAAAATGTATCCATGTGACAGTAAACATTTGGAATATTATTTTACAGTGTTGCATAGATGGGTGACCTGTTATTTTGATAGCTATCTTCAGGTTTGCTTTATTGTCTCATAAACTAAGTGAAACACATAGTTATGTGGTGATTCCCTCTCTTTTAACAGTGAAGTATTACTTTGTGATCTGTTTTTCTAGTTGTTCCTACAGACACAGAAGTCCTGGGCTAATGGAATGAGATATCTCATGGGATCTCTCTGATCACAAAGAATGAAACCAGAATTGATTCTCTAATGTATTAGCTTTGCATTCTTGCTTAAGCCTTTTTGTAATGGTCTGCACTGGTTACAGGTTCGAGTTCTGGGTCATAAGCTCTTCCAAATTTTATGTACTGCATATAAATTAATTACATGACATGCCTAAAGAGGACCTTAAGAACATTGCAGACTTAAGAGCCTGAAAAAACTTCTCTTAAAAACCAGGTAGTATATATTCTTAACTGGAGATGCTCCTTTTGAATAGAGTGCTGAGGAAACATGCTGAAAATGGTCAGAGAAGAGTAGCTGAAGAAAAAAGGTTGTCCCATTAAAACCTTGACTTGCTAGGTTAATGGATGCAATTAAAAAAATAAATTGGTTTTACAAAAAAGTTTAATTTATGAAGGTAGTCATGTGGTGCAGAGAAAATCTGCTGTCATTTCCAGGAAAGAGCAGAACTTGGGGATTAAGAAAAAGGGAGGAGGGATGAGTCTGTCCCAGACAAAATCACATGTTATGCATTGGATTAAAAATTGGATTAATAATCTCAAAAAAAAAGAGTTTATGGATCCTTGTTTTTCAGTGCAATCAGTTGAGATGCTGCAGGTGTATTGAGGAGGTCTTACTGGGGTGAATCATGATCTAGAAAACACACCTGCAGAAGATGATAAATAAGCTCAAGCTGTCTTCCTTTGCCAGATGAAGCAGATGGATTGCATACTTGTAGCATCTCACAGGAAAGTGGTTTCTGTTGGAGCGCTTTTTAATTTTGTAGCAAATAAAACAATGGGAGTTGGAGGCGAATATTGAACAAATTGATTTTAGAAATGAGTTTAGACTTTTAATAGTGGCTGTAGTGCATAATAGAAATAAAACTGTCAAATTACAGTAGCCTTAATGTATTTCTAGCTTATTCTTCTCCAAACCTGTTACTTAAGAAATAAAGTTCACTTCCTAAAATTGCAGTAAAAACTACATACAATCTTTATAAAACCCAGCTTTTACATACTAAGTATCTTTTGGCTTTTAACAACCTAGGCACCTGCAAATTCAGCTTTCAGTCTTGGGTTTTAAGCTTTCTGTTTTTCAAGCCGTGATGTGGTATATAGTATACCACTGGTTTTTTAGTCCTTGAGGATAGGGAACTATATTTAGGGTAATTTGTATTGATTTTGACTCTCAGAAATTGGCAATAGATTTATTAGCAATAGAAAATGATAGCTCTCTTTCTCATGCATTTCTGCCATGTCAGTCTACTGCTACATCCCTAAATCCTAGCATGTACCCTGGTATGTATCCTGGCATTCTACTCTTGTTAGTGCTGATTAATATGTAATATTTTGTATCTACCTTCTAGTGCATTTCCCAGTGCTTATGTCCAGTTATGATTATTTTGTTGCTTGTTAAGTGTGAGTCTTTTTACTTTTGTAGGCATTTAGTAACATTTCAGTGGTTAGAAAACTTTGTTGGGAAGTTATGGTAATATTTTATAAATAATGGAGAGTTTGTGAAACAATGTAATTTAGTAACTTATTGCATGTTATTACTTCCTAAAAAAAGGAAACACATTGGCCCTTTGGTTGCCTGTGACCAGCTCATTCCAAGACGACACTCATCAGTCTTTTAAATCTTGCTTTCTGTCAAAATGTAATGGCAATTTGTGATTATGTTTTCTCTGAAGAGTGATGACCAATGTAATCTAAGCACCTTTAAATTATTTAGAAATTATTTGTTATATGAAGATATGTTGTTTAGAACTAATAACTAATTATTGTAAGAGTTTAGTGACCAAATGGTCACTTTTTTTTTCTATTTAAATAAATAAATAGAAATGGATCAGATAAAATGAGGCTTCAGTATTTTTTCCCCTCAATTATAGTCGTAACAGCTCTTTAGTGAACCAAGAGTTCAGAAATAGAGCATCTCATAAGTAATTGAGAGAGAAATGCACGTGCAAGTAGAAAATTATTCTTGTGCTTATTTTTATACTCAGTGTTTCAACAGCTGCATATCTCAATTATGTGTGGCTAATTAGAAGCCTGGCTTAAAGGCAGTACTGCTCTGGGGTTTGAAAAAGTACGCTGGGCTGTTTATCACAAGAATGAAGTTCTGAGTCTATTTTCACTCTGGACTACCTCTTCCATGCTGAAAAAACCTTGTTTTGGTGCATGAGTGCTCCTTATTTGCCTGGAGAGATGAGGCACTGCCTTTAGCTGTCTTTTGGTTACTCCAGCGCTCTTTGTTCATAGGACTATTTTTTTCAGAGGTTGCTAACATGGCCGTATAATCACTCTATTTGGATTGTCAGCCTGTTGGCCTCTTAAAATCCACAAAGATTGGTGGCTTTTTTTTTTTTTTTTTTTTTTTTTTAGTGGTATTAATATTTTTTTCAGGGTTTATGATTGTGGTCTCCCGCTGGCTCCAAGCAGAAGTGAAGTGTCAAAGTCTTATGTAATTATCGCTGTTTACTGGTGGACCTTGAGCAGCTACCTGCCAGTCAATAAGTCAAACTCTTGGTCTTTCTGTTGCCTCTTGCGCTGTTCTCTGAGGCCTTTGGCTAAAGCATCAAAGCTACTCTTAAGCAGTGGATAAATCACAAAGTCGTTTAAATGGTGTTTAGCTTTCCTTGAGCTAGTTTGGGCTTTGTCAAGAGAGATGTGGATTTTGTGCTGCTGTTGGGCTGTGTGGTCTGAATGAGTTGAGTCTTTGGAGAGCTGCAAGGACCAGCTTTGCACAGTGGTCTGGATTTAGAACTGTCACTCTGAAGTGGGGGGTGGAACTGCTGTGTTGAAGATAAGGCTTTCAGAAAGGGGAACTGAAGATGCTTTCTCGATTTGTATAAATCATGCTTGAAAGAGCAATTGCAATGTCAGGTGAAATAAAGGAGCATTATGTAAGGGGTCTTGAAAAATCCCCAAGCTGAAGTAATCAGGACAAGATTCAGTCCAGTTTGCTGACAGTTTGCTTTCTGCACCCCTCCTTATGGTAAATCTATTAGGTTACACTCTGCCTGTAATAGTAGAGGTAGTGGACTTAGTGATTAACTGCTAATGTGATAGTACTAGCTTTGCTTCCGAGTGAAACAGTATGTGTAACAATTTCATGCAACTAAAATATGCGTCTTCCAAAAACACCCTTATGAGAGTGAGAAATTTTTTTTTTTTCCTTCCTGAAACTGGTGAAATATATATTGACTTATGGAAAACGTTAAGCAGAATTTTGTCAGCATTCATAAATACAGTAGTAACTACATCAAGGAGAACATTATTCATTATAGAAAGTAATTTGAATTTTGTTCAATGCTATTTAAATAACGCAATTGTTAGTTCTAAATAAACATGCATTAATATAACATTTGGCTATTAGTGGAGTTCAGACTAGTTCAGAAAGGCATTTTAACTTTATTAGGGTGGGAGTATTGGCGTATTTTTTTGTGTGGAGTTTGTTTGACTTGTTTTTGTTGGTGGGGTCTTTTTGGTTGTTGATTTGTTTTGTTTTGTGTTTTGTTGTTTTGTTTTTTTAGCTTAGTCTAAGAAAAACTTCTCTCCTCAGAATAGTCAATGCTTAGGTTTTTGGTGCACAAAGATGCACTTGCTGTGTGCAGTTGAAAAGAATCACTGGAGTTGAAAAGAATCATTGCATTTTGTGATTTTTAGTTTTTAAAGACATATTAAAACCATCTCTTTTGGAATGTATTAAGAACAGGCAAATAACTCAACAAAGGGTACTGAAATGCTCAAGAGAAGCACCAAAGGACAAAGCCAGATTCAAACATGATTTGAAATGACATTTGTAGAACTTTATTTTCACTTTTAGAATCCTGCTTATCCAAATGTGCTCCCTCTTGTGCACAGATAGCCATTGACTTCAAGGGGGGATACTTGATAAACATGGACAGAATCAGGTCCACAAGCACCAACATCCTTTTTTACTAAGTATAAAATACACATGTAAGCATTTCCCAGATGTTTCAAATGTTTTCATTGTCATCCTTTGAACCTGGATTTGATGTGGATAATTAAAAGAGTCATTGCTTACTTAGCAAATAGGGAAGAATAAATGTTTTACAGTGCTTTTATTGTGCATGGCCAGATGTCATGTTATCACGCTGCATTATTTTTCTTTGAGATTAATAGTGCTTTGTCTGTCTCCCAGATGTATGCGACACCTGCTAGTTTATCTGTCTAGGTCATTGTTACAGAAAGTCTCTCTACTATGCGATTGCTGTAAGGATATATCCCGTATAATGACTTTGCTCCATTTTATGCTGCTTATCTTTTTCAGCATTTAGAGGATATATGTATTGATCCATGGAGATGCAGGAAAAGTCCTTAGCTCCCTTCTCTCTCTTCTGGCAGTGAGAGTGTTTTCAAGCCCAGTTTTAGTGCGGATGTGAGAGCAGAAGCTGTTTCCTGGTTCGGCCAAAACCTCCGTGCCAATGCAGACATCAGAATGGAGAGTAACAGATCTGTCTCTTCCACCTACTAGTTCTGTCAGAGGAAAAGAGAGGTGCAAATTTCTTTCGCTATCCCTTTATCCGCTACGTGGTGTTTCTGGCATCCATTTAGCTCATGAATGACTGCACCACTTGTTTCGGATGCTCTTCACAGGGTCTTGCCAACAGCAGCGCTGTGAAATAAGTGTGGTTCATGCAAGGTGTCGTGGCTCCCCACTGGGCTCTCAGTGGCAGCACTGAGTGATAATAACACGGTCTTTTTGTTTTCACTCTGCTGTGGTTTAACGAGCCCATGTGTAACAGTGGAGATTAATTCAGCTTTCTGTCTGCTGGCTTGGGACAGCGTTACAGCATTTGCATTAGGAAGCTTAGGTTTACTATTATATGATGTAGTAGGACTTATAATTATTTATTTTTTTTCCTAGGAATAATTTGACACAAGGCTTCCAGCCTGCTTGGCTTGCTTTGGGAGTCTTTACACCTTGATAATTATCAAAGTAAAATATAAATTTAAGAACCTTTTTGTGCTGTGTACTCTGATCAGTGTGTTTTGCCTTCTTCCTACCAGAGAATAGTGCTTATAGTGGTAGTGCTAGTCGTAGTCCCAAACAGAATAAGACTTCAGTCAAGAAAAAGCTAGTCTTGCAACTGAGTCGTAGTTGCTTAATTTAAGCATTTCTGTGGATGTTGAAGTGGTGAGGGTATATGTGCTGTTGTTGGTCCAAAGGAAAAGAAATCTTCTTGCTATCCTTCTCAAGTCTGTTACTGAGAATGGGGGCTACCTTTGTTCTCTCTTTGTAGCAGTGGTTGCTTCACCACTGATCTCAGTATGAGATCATCAGAACTGCTGCTGATTGTTTAGAAAAAGTCTTCCTTTTCCAGATTCTCACACTCTGAAGGTTTCAATATTTGTTGCATCCATGTCCTGACCTCATGCCTTTTTCTTGCAATGTATTTCCCTTCTCAGTGGGAGGAAAGGTACAAAAGAAAAAGTCTGAGCAGGATTTTTGTGGATGTCTCGCTGTACGGTGGTTTCCTCATTTTTAATGTGCTTTTGAAGTGCTCTGTGCTGATTGATGAAAAAGAATCACCTTTGCTGTGTCAAGATGTGATCTGTTTGAGACCCAATGAAGAAAACAGTTTTTTATTCCTCATGAACCAGGATCTATTCAACTCTGTTCTCCTGAAGTCCCTCCACTATAGAGGCAAGCAAGTCATATGAAAAGGATTTGTTTTATACTGTGGCCTGCGTTGTACTGGTAATGCTGTTGTTACAGCACTTCATAACGCTGTTCTGGAATCTTGTTCCCAGTGTGCTCTCTGGTAATGCACACAGAAAATTCTTCTGCCTAGCATGAAGTTACGGAAGAAAATGCATAAATCTCCCATTCTGCAGCACTGCACAAATATGGAATCTTACTTTCAGTACTGTGAGATCTGCTGAGTTGTGATGCTCCTGCAGTAACCAGTTCTGTTTAATTTTAAGGCTGTGGTCTAAAGCAGAGAGTCCAGATTACCTGCCTTTACAGTGACATGAAACAGATGAGGTGGAAGATACATGTGTAGATCTGAGATGGTCAGACAGATCTGTTACTTTCTTCCATAACATTCTTTCAAAATTGCTGTGGAAATGCAGTGTAGGAGCTAGGTATTTGCTCTTGCTGATGAAGCTGGCATTTGTATTTGCTGTGGTGTGGTTTAGTGGGTTTGTTAATTAGTTTTAATATATGATTGAGGCTGCTTCTGGTATCTGTAAGTAGATACGGACTAAAGTTGCCAAAAATGAGTTGTCATTGCAGCTGCTTCCACTTTATGAAGAGATGGAGTGTATTTTTTCAGGCTCAGATGAGTATATCTATGATGCAGGAGCAACACTTGCAGATAAACGCCAACTATTTGTCATTTGCATCCAGTTCAGACACTGTTCAGGAGTCAGTCAAAATTAGTTCCTAAATGTTATATTAAAATGTGTCCTTTCATTTAATGTCATATTTATCTTGAAGTTTGAGGAAGAACATGAAGTTGCACATTTACTACAGAGCTTTAATAAGCTTCTCCAGCTAATTTTTGGAAAACAGAAATTACTCCATCTGCTTGCTGTTATTTAAGAGTGTGTGATTTCTCAGGTGTCTAGGTGAAAGAGCCAAGCTATTTTGCTGTGCACAGAGTAAACTCATGTTCAAATGTCAGCATAAATTTTCAAGCATACCTTTAAATAAATTCACTCCTTCGTAACCTTCAATCTTTTGTAAATTGAAATGATCTTTATTGGATATTAACTTGTATTTTAGTAAGATTAAGTATCACAAATGCAGAAAAGGAATGGAAATTTGTATTAGGGGCAAATCTTTGAGATGTGGAGTTGCTGGAATTTTGATAAAATAGGAAAGTTAAGTTAAATTTTTTTTTTTTTCAAGATCAGTCATTGCATTTTATGTATTAGATGATATTTAACACGGTGAAAAAATCCTTTTGAAACATTATTCTATTCTGTGCTTTCTCGCTTTAGTGTTACATTTCACCATTATCCAGATTTTCCCTCACTCTAAAAATTGTATTCCACTTCAGTATTTTAGCAAATTTTGGCCAAGCAGAGGCACACAGAGGCACTGTGCTGCAAATAACTTCCTGTGGAATTCTTTGAAATTTTTTGAGAATGTGAATGAAAGGTCTGTAAGGGTGAATATTCATCAAAGCAGCAAGTCTATTACATGGTCCATCAATGCAGCCAGGCGTCTTCGCTGGAGTCAGCAAGCAGAGGCCAGCTCTGAGTTTCTGTGTTTTGCTGGACTTTTTGCTGATGTGAGGAGCTTGGGTTTCTGCTGTAGTTGTGAAATATGCGCTTTCCATATGTTCAGCAGAAAGTCTATGGATCATATGAATCCTAACTTGCTTGTATTTTGAAGGGTTTACAAGGGCTGATGTGAAGCACAAGCTCTCTACTGGACCTGTATTTCACTTTGAGTGTGAAAGCTGTCTTCTTATTGGTGATATTATTTTTATCATGTTGAAAGGTGTAGATAGTTGGTATAAACCAGATTCTTTGTATTTTAATTGCCTTCCAAACAAAATGCGCTTGGGTCGGGTTAATCCCATGCACACATACAGGCTGGGTGGAGAATGGATTGAGAGCAACCCTGGTGAGAAGGACTATCCCCCCTTTTTGTTGGGGATAAAAAGCCTACATGACCTGGCAACGTGCACTCTCAGCCCAGAAAGTCAACCACATCCTGGGCTGCATCAAAAGCAGCATGGCCAGCAAGTCGAGAGAAGTGATTCTGCCCCTCCACTCTGCTCTCATGAGACCCCACCTGGAGTGCTGCATCCAGCTCTGAGGCCCCAAACATCAAAAGGATGTGGGCCTTTTGGAGTCAGTCCAGAGAAGGACCCTGAAAATGATTAGAGAGCTGAAGCATCTCTCCTATGAGGGAAGACCGAGAGACTTGGAGTTGGTCAGGCTGGAGAAGTGAAGGCTCTGGGGAGATGTTAGAGCACCTTCTAGTACCTAAAGAGGCCTACAAGAAAACCAGAGAGGAACTTTTTATAAGGTCCTGTAGAGATAGGACAGGGATTATGGATTTAAATTGAAATAGGGTAGGTAGGGTTAGATTAGATATTAGGAAGAAATTCTTTACAATGAGAGTGGTGAGGCAGTGGAACTGGTTGCCAAAAGAAGCTCTGGATGCCCCATCCCTGTCAGTGTTCAAGGCCAGGTTGGATTGGGCTCTGGTCTATTGGAAGGTGTCCTTGCTCACTGCAGGGAGGCTGGAATGAGATGATTTTTGCTGTCTCTTCCAACCCAAGCCATTCTATGAAAATAACAGTGTGTTTCATCTGAAGAGAATGTACCTTTTGTCTTCCTCCCCTGTTTAGTCCCAGTGGTCTGTGCTCTCTTCAGGACCTGATAAAGTGAGTTTTTTTCTGAGCTGTGATCTTATCTGCTCGTTATCCATCTGTTGTATTAGATTACTGCCACGTTTTGGAAGTACTGTGGTTTCTGTGTCCAGTTTTCCTCTTGCATGTCCTGTTCCACTGCAGGCAGTGCTCAGGTGTAAGATGGAAGCATTTTGCTAGCTGGTGGATACCAGGTTCTTGCTGATGGTGGAAGTCATCTCTGCATGTATCCTTGCAATTCTGGCACACCCAAAGTAGGGATGACCTGCTGTGAGTATGCTTCTACCTACCGTGAACCCAGGTGCATTTACCTAGCTCTTTGTGCATATGGGGTGAAAGCAGTGAGGAAAACACATGGAGTTAAATGAAAGTGACTGCTTTGACTGTATAGCTCTGAGGTGAGAAGAGGTTTTGACTGGCCCCCAGAGAAGCCTGAATGATTTTTACAATGAGAAAACATTAGGTTTTACTAGGAGAAAAGACACTACTTTGGTTAAAAAAGCTAAGTGCTGGGTGGAAGACAGGAATAGAAGAGGAGGACTACACGTAACATTTTTGTTCAAGTGTGCCCCAGCAGGGAGAGCCCATGTGGCTGGGCGTACCTTTTGTGGCAGCAAACTGCATAGTCCCATCTGATTTTTGGGAAGACTTTTCCATTTTATAATCCCGGAAAAAATATCATTTGTTGTAAGGATCTTCAGGATAGGGTAGTAATCCCTGGTACATCCTTACTAATGTTTACTTGTTAGCACTGGATTAGCTCAGACAAGACATTAGGAGGCAAAGTAAAGAGCAATGTTTTTAATTGATGGTAAAATTATATATTTAATTTTGCTCTTACTGTGTGTTTTACTAGAGTGGGGTGGGTTTTTTTGGTTAGTTGGGTTTGGGTGTTTCGTTCTTTTTGGTTTTTTTTGTTTATTTTTCTTTGCTGCATCATTTTCAGGTTCTTTAATGTTTTTATCCATCTTTCTGTCTTTCTTTTTTCTGTTTGCAGTTGTACATTTTGTTTTTTATGGTATAATTTTTTAGTAAGTAAGAGAGCATCTGCTGCTGATTTTTAGCATCTATAAATAATTTTTCATTATTCAAGGGAGAGCTAATGGAGGACTGACTGTGTATATACTGCCTAATGATCTCAGGCACTTCAGTTTAATTGTGAGTGTTGCTATTTACTCTGTAAATGATTTTTAAAAATCAGAAAAATGGCATTATACATTATGAAAGAAAAAAACCTACATGTTGAGATGATCATATAACATTCAGATACTTAAAAACTAGCATAAAAATACTAAAATACTGTTTGAAATGTCTAGTTCAATAACAGCTTCATCAGCTATTATGTGCATTGATTTTATCCTGTTTCCACTGTAAACTTCAGAAAAATATAGTGCCTATTTGTCAGTGATTTTGATGCCCAGTGGAAAGCTGTGAAACACTGTGATACTTAAATTCTTTTGCTGTGTACTTAACCCCACTATGCACTTCTTAAATTGAACTTTACCCAGTGCTAACTAAAGGAATACTACAATATAATTGGCAAAAATTATGTTGCAATGTTTTATTTAAGGGTAATTTTACAATGAACGTAAGTCACAAGGCAAATAGGAAATCCCGTGCATTATTCGGTATGTTACATTATCTGTTCTCCTTTCTCTTTATTAATAATTAAAAAAGAGGGACCCCCCCCATATTTCTTTATAGCTTTCCAGAACTTTTTATGTGTGGTTTTAGCTTATAGTGAAGGATTGTGTCTATTTTAATTTTTATTATTGAGACATTAGTGAGAAGATAAAAGAGTCTGGCAGGTTTTTTTTCTCCTTTAAGTGAGTCTTAAACAATAGCACCCTAGAAAGCCCTCCTCCTCCTACCCCCAAAACCCTCCTAACCCTGAGCTCACCAGATTAATGACCATAAAACCTGAACTTCTCTGAAATATAATAAACTGTTCTTTATGAGGCAGAGGAGAGGGTAGAGAAGGCATCATAGGTGAGGACTCTTTTTATCTAGTGTAGAGAACAAACCACTATGCATGAAAGATATTTGGCAGAAAAATCTAGAGGTTTTTAAGCTTGATAGGAATACTTGTTAGTGCTTATGTTATACTGTGGTATTAAATTCAAAGTTTATAGGACTAATGAATTCATACTGTTGCTTCCAATTATGTTTTGACAGGGTTTGTGTGACCTCCTTTCCGCTGTATGAGTTATGGGCAAAATTATTGGAGATCACAGAGAATGAATAAACTCTAGAACTAAAACTCAAGTAGTTTATTTCTCTAAATCTAAACTAATAGAAGTGTATGCAGTTTTATGGGAGTGTTTGAGTAGAACATGCCATGCATATTTTAGCTTATTTATGACCCAATATGTATACATCTAGGGAAAAATAAGGAACTTGCTTATCCTGTCTACCAAAATTGTACCTGTTTCTTAAAAAAAGAAAGGAGGACACTCTCCACCCACCCCAAATTATTTACTTGCTGTAATAAACTATGATATTTCTTAAGCACATTGGGCTTTACTTTGTATATTATTCATGCTGTCACTGTGCCTAGGGCTTTACTAAAGCTAGTGAATAAATGCATCAGCTATAGCTGCACAAGAAACCAGTTCAGCCGGAAGGCTGGTCCTGAATTACATCAAGGAATGCTTGGAAAAAATCAAGCAAACCAAAATAACCTACACAGCTAGGGACTGTAAATTTGCAGATGGTGATAAAACTTTTAATATAAAGCTGCTGCTTTTTCCAGTATAATGCACTATCCTGCATTTGGCCCTCGACTCCCCTAATGTGAGATGAGAAGCCAAAGCAGTAAAGTAAGTAGGCTGCAATCAATGCATGCGGTGGGAGTCAGCTTTGTGTGCATAGGATTGTGAAAGTCTCTACGCTCTTGTGCCTGGCTGATATCTTTTTGGAACAAAATAACGGACCTTAAAATATTGTTAAGTCCTATCTCTTCATATAAAAAAGGCTGATTAACTTATTTATATGAGGATTAAGTAACTGGCAGTAAACTTCTGTAAAAAAATTAGATTTGGAGGGCAAAAAGATCACCAGGCCTTAAAAAACTGTAAATACAAAAAAATGTTTCCTTAGAAGGATTAAAACAGAAAATACGTCTGTGTACTTTACGGTTTCTGCTAAGTACAAAGGGATTAGGAAGAAAATTCTGTAAAAGGCTATTTGTTGCATGCTCACCCACAATTGATTCTGTTTTCCTGAAGATATCCTCCTGTAGTCTCTCAGGCTAGCCATGGACTGAGATGTAGCTGGAATAAATCAGTGGGGTCTGACCCCTCCTATTGCAAGTGTAGATGATTATAATAGCATTGTTAAAGGTGATCTGCTTAGGAATGTATGGGTGTGGAAGCACCAAGGGGAATAAATTGCTGGAAAGGGGCTCTAGGAATAAACAGATCTAAATGCAGCTTTTCCTGAGACCTGGTGTCAGGAGGGAAAGGACAGTGACTGGGCCCTTAGGCTGAAAAGATTGATCACTGGCAGCTCCTGAAGGCTACAAGAAGCCCGCACAGACCTTCCTGGGGCTGCCATCCCAACAGGAGGAGGACTCATCCTGGGAGACTCTTGGTTCCCAAATCAACCTGGAAGGCCCTGGATGGATGCCAGGGACACTCAGATCCTGCAGCTTTGCTGCTGGGCAGGCTGCTTAGATCTGTGAGTTTTGATGTTGGTGAACATTTGGGTATGAAAGTAAGAGTCTGAGTGAAGACAGCTTTGTTTAAAAGCAAAACCATCTTCCTTGCCTGAAAGATTTGCTCCAGTAACACTGCGATAATGTGAGCAATGTTTCCTACATACAGACAGCAATCGGCATATGCTCACCAGTGAACCGTTGCATGCGTTTCTCCTGACGTAACTAAAGATTATGGGAGTCTTATGGGGTCTCTGTGGGGTGTTGCATATGTTTTTCTCAAATATCCCATCTGTGAGCAGTTAAGTACTGGAAAAAACACTTCAAAAACCAAATGAAAACAGAAAAACACAAACAGAGAAACTCAATCACCAAGATGTTGTTATGCTTCTTCAGTGCGTTGGTCCTGGAGTGCTGCTTGTGTTGGTGGTGATGCCTCGTGCGTGAGGACCTGCAGGAATCTCCCTGCAGGAGACCCTTATGCCATAGGTGTCAGGTCAAAGCAGTAACAGAAGTTGCTCTTGGATTTGTTTCAAATGAATAAAGGACAAGGTTTTGTTGCATCTTCCTCAAATGTTTTGAAAAAAGCTATGGATGGCTTGTGGGGTTTACAGAACTTCATTATTTTTGTTTCAAGAGCTACATGGTTCTTTAAAAGTAAAGGCTGGAGATAAATGATAAAAACTCATGTATTTCACAGTCATTTGTGCTCTACTGAGTTTGTAACTGTTAATTTCTTGCCTTTTTTTTCTATCTCTTGCCATGGTTCAGGTGAATTAATAAGAAAAGAAGTAGTTTGAGCTGCAGCTCTGTTCCATGATACCTTTGTAAAACAAGCTACTCTTCATGCATGGAGAATCCTTGCCTCTGTCATTGCTTGCTATTCGTCTCTGGGAAGCCTTTCAAAATTTTTTGGGTTTTAGATATTCTTTAACTTGGGCTCTCACTAGGTTCTCTCACTGGCATGAAGATGTTGTGCCAGAACAAGATGTAGTTGGTTATCATATGGACACGTGGTAGCAGAAGTTTCATAGATCTGCACAAGGGTTTTGTCAAGGCTACGGGCTCTGCCTGGGTTTGTTTTCCTGAAGTGGTTGTAAAGACTTCACAGATCTAGTGTGAGAAATTTTTACTTTCCTTTCTATTGTGCAGCTCAGAGCTGAAAGGTGCAGTATATACATTGTTCTCAAAAACTGCTGAAGTGTGTACTGTGAATCTACATGTTGGAGGAGTGAAGAAATCTGAGAGAATGGACACTATAACACAGCAATAGCATTAGAAAAGTTAATTCAGTGGGATGCCTGTGTAAGCCATGCTGCACCTAGACAGAACAGTGTTTGGCATCATAGATCAGTCTGGAGGAGTAGACATTACTGAAGCAGATAGACAGTGGAAAAATTTTATGTTGTTTACATGAATTGATGTTGATTTGATGTAAGGAAATTAACTTGAAATTTGATTCCTAAAAGTGTTAAATGTGTTTTCACTAGCAGTAAACTGATCATTTATTAGTCTGAGTCTAGTCCTCTGTTCTTTTAGCTTCAGGGGCATAGGCTAGAAATTTTCTTGAGTAGGAGAGAGATCTTTTTAAGTGATTCTATTGGAAGTACATCCTACTGATGGTAAACAAATTCAGTTGTCTGAAAGATGCCATGGATAATCCATCCAATAATTTATTTATTATAAAGATGTAAAGATTACAAAGTAAATGACTAATTAGCGTACTGACAACCTTATGAAGTCTTGAGTGTACTGATTTTCATTGTTCTTTCAGATATTCCTATTCTTATTTTTTTCCCACAAATTAACATCATATTTTATTTAAATTCTTTAAAAATATAATTTCCTACGACATCAAAGAAATTTACTCTAGCAGGATTACCATTCACTATTCTACCAGGATTCAGAAAGAAGCTGTGTTATTTCAGTTAGATCCTGGAGGAAGATGAGGAGAGACAAGGCAGAATTGGTGTGAAGTTACTCTATTATTTTTCATTTGAACAGAAATGTTTACTGTTCAGCTGGTTTCCTGCCAGTTGTTCCTGTGCTAAGAGGACTTTCACTGTAGAGTTAAATTAACTTGAATTTGAAAGTGGAGATCCAAACTAGGAATGAGGATGCTAGTACAAAGAATAAGGGAGTTCTATGTTGCTTTGTGAGCACAGTTTTCCTCCTGAAATGCTTACAAACCAGAAATTACATATTTGCAAGCTAGTCTTGCAATAAGTAGAAAAATAACTATAAAACATGGCCATCAAAGAATTATAAAATAAGGCTGTCAATAGGAAAAACATTTAATGGGCATATGACATTGAAATGATTTATGCTTTATAACCCACAGCTACTGATGAAATGTTGTTATCTTTTCCCCACATTTTAGCACTGACAAAGGCTTGCTTTCTCACAGACTTAGAAAAGAAGCCTAATTTTTACTTTGAAAGCAAAATTAAATACTTTTTAATTTTCAGTAGTTGAGAAACTTTACAGTTTACACTGAAAAAAACCTTTATCCAAGTAGGTGTTTATACAAGTACTTTATTTTCATTTGGACAACTACTATGTATTACAGAACTTAGTTTAGAAACTTACTGACTGAAGACTTTCACAATTCTGCTTGCTTCCCCTCATAAAGAAGAGTGAACACCTTTTTGCTGTGGTTAATTTATTCTAAATAAACTTGACTGAATTTTGGCTTCCGTTCTATAGAGATGGTGTAACATTATTTTATGTCAGGAAGAGGAGATGTGGTGGACATTAATTGCCTTGGACAGTGAAGGAAGTGCCGAGGAAAATGTGGAGCTATGTTTCATACAGAATGGGGAAGCTTCTCCATAAGTAAATGTTTGTCTCTCTGTACTGAAAAATACTGAGTAAAAGCCAAAGATGAGAAAAACATCTTGCTGTGGGGTGATGCTTAACAAATTATGTGCAAAATGAGTTCCAAATCTGGTGGAAAACACCCTGTGCAGCCAGATTTCAGCTTTCTGCTTGAAATGGCTGACTGTGTTAAGTTTTGAATTTCATTACTCTAGTTTAACTAAATTCTTGTATTTAAAATACAACAACTAAATTGTTGTATTTACTTTTGCTAGAGTGTAAGATTTAAGTCCACATACATCGCAATCTTGAGAAACGCAAAATAATTTTGAATTTTAGAGGTTTTTCCTCAAAGAGGAATTTAATTCTTGGCCTTACCTTAGCCAGAAAGGAACAGCTATGGCCTTTTTCATTGGGGAAAAGTAGTATGTCAAATACTACTTAAAAGAAATCCTATCTTTTTGATGTTTAGAGTATATAAATCCTATCTGTTTATGATATATGTTTATGGACATAAGCATTGACAAGCTCTTGCTTGTAAATCTTTCAGGATTATTGCTGAAGACTGAACAGTGACCGTATGTTGCACAGATACTGACTACCTTGTTGATGCAGTTTTCTGGACCTGGAGCTTTTATTCATGCACTGAACTCTTGGCTTCTCAGCTTAGATGTGAGAGTTGAACTGTTCTCACAATTTATGTGAAACTCATCAGTTTTTCTTTGCTAATGTTTTACCTTTCTTATAGACTACCTGTTTTATTAAGCAATACTATGAAGCTCTGAATATCGGATGTATTTTCAGAGGTGGAAAGCTGTAATAGCATCTCTGTTACTGTGTGGTATCAAATATTTTTTCCATTTGTTCTTTAATGCTATGTTGCAAAACATTGAGCTCTGTTCGAACTCTTTTAATGCTATGAATGTCACAGGTTTTAATAATATCTCAAACCTTTCTTTTGCATAAAATTGTTTTTTCTGACAGTGGTAATCTGGCAAATTTTAGGTAATTTCATTTTAAAACAGTCGAAATGTTTGTAAATTGCTTGAAACACAGTTGGCATTTAAAACCAAAACCCAACAACAATTATCTTTGCCTTTTGCTATCCAAAATAAGCAAAAAAAAAAAAAAAAAGAATTTTCTTATTTTAATTCTTCCAATTGGCTGTTTTGAAATAATGGATGAAATGTAATGCATATCTTTACAAAATCCTTAAATTTAAAAATAGTGTGATACCTTTGAATGGAAAGGCATGGCTGTCTCTGTGAATGATACGTGTTACCTGAAGCAGTGTAGCTTTCATGCTATTCAACATTGCTGACTTATTTCCTGGAGACTAATTAAAGTCATTGAGCCTGGCTATAATGGGGCTTTGAACTGGTTCTTAATGGGGTAGGGTGTCTCAATTACTGAAATGCTGAACATTCGATATATCAACATAGTTCATTAAATATTGTGTTTGCCTAGAGCCACAAAAACTTTGGACCCTCATCAAAAATACGTCTTATGCAGTAGTCCCATTACAGTAATATTTCCTGTGAGGGAGTTGTTTGAAACTTACTTTTCTCTTGAATTCCCCACTGATCAATTACAGAGCCTTGTATCCAGGACAGAGAATCTGAGAGATCAAGGCATGAGGGGTTTATGCAGATATGGCCATATCCTAAATAACAGGATTTAAATCCATGGAGCAGGCAGCATTACTGGAGGTAGAGAAGTGGTTGTGATAACTCTGTTAAATTCCTACTTGAAACACTTAGAAGTTTAAAAACAAAAATAAAACACGCAAGGAAACAAAAACAAAAAAACCAAACAAACTAAAAAAACCACCAAACCCCACAAAAACAACCAAACAAATCCACAAAACCCAAACCAAAATTACCAGTACCACAAAGCAGCAGCAAAAACCAAAACCAATGCTAGGCAAAGCATCAATTTGCCCTATGCAAGGGACATGCTAGGAGCTGTTCTGTCTGAGAAGCCAAATATCTCCTTGAGCTGCATGGATGCTAAGTGGGAGGGACTCTGCTGTTTCCACACCCAGGCTGCTAAAAAAAAAAGTGTTACTCTCCTTTGGGATGGAGTAAAAAAAGTATGTAGTATGCACGGTAATAATTGCAGACAATATTGTGCTAGTGTTCTGTTGCTTCAAGGACAGACTTTTTGGAAGGGTGTCTACTACCACTGACACGAAAGGCAGGCCTGTCCCCATGTGGCAGTCAGCCTTAATCGTGGAGAACTGCACAGACTAACTGCTCGTGCAATAAACACTTTCCTTAGTGAAAACCAAGGCTGACAGAAATTGCTTAGCCTTAGCAGACTAGACTAGCTGGCTGGAAAAAAGCATCTCTGGACTGAATCTTGGATAGAAATGTTACATTCATATTTCTGCTGTGGAATTGAATAAACTCTTAGAGGGTTCTTTTGCTGGGGGTGTGATGGGACAGGTCACAAAAAGTTAAATATGACATTTCTAATTTCTTTGAAAATTAGTGCCCATAAAAAAAAAGATGACCAGAAAAAAAAAAAAAGCCTACAGTGAATTGACAAATTTTTGTTTTATAAAATTGTGTTTGTCAATCCTTATGGTAAAGTAATGGGTTTATATTTCTCCTAGTTTAGGAGATTTCTGTGAGTTTTAGTACCGTAATCAGATTTTACTTGCTGAAAAATTTGGTTTTACAATTTTTTCAATAAATATTTCTATTAAATGGAAAGAGCTTTTCTCTTCAGGGTGCTAGTTGTATTAATCTTCATTTTGTCAGGTTTGTTATAGCAGTCTCAAATGTGGTTTTGTATTTCTTACCGTGGCTCCTTAAAAAACCCTGAAAAGTATCACATTGCTGAGGGCTTGGGAGTGATTCTCTCTTGATTTGCCATCTCGATGTATGGGAAGATAAAACCACAGCTGCCCACTTGCCCTTCCGGAGTCAGACTAGTTTCTTTTAGGCCTGTGTCTCTCTCTAGTTCAGAGGTACTCCCATGTAGGTTAAAGAGCAACTGGGTTTTTATGGCTTGCATATAAACCAGAGCATTAAGAGTGTTGTGGGTGATAGGTTGAATTCCCAACCTGATCAGAGAGACCTGTCTGAAGCAGCTGTGTCCACGGAATTCCAGGAATGTTGCTCTCTGGTTTTGTAGCATGATTTTGTGAAACACTTGTGATCTTGGCAACATGTGGGCAAACCCAGTTGTTCAGTCTCACTTGGCAGGGCACAGAGGTATATGTTGTTGCAATACAATATGCCTGTATGTCAAGTATTTGAGACTTGCTAACTCTTTTACAAGCTTCTGTAGCAGCTGTGTAACAACTGCATCCAGAAAAGGGAAAATAATGAAGCAGATTGTCTGTGTTTTCCAGTCTCTCTACTGACAAATCATGAGTAGAATAGATCCTGTTTATATTCTCCAGGAGGATATTAGAGGACACGATTTGTTGGGTTTGATATTGTTATCCTTA
Source organism: Pseudotriccus pelzelni (assembly GCA_035584735.1). Classification (NCBI taxonomy): domain Eukaryota; kingdom Metazoa; phylum Chordata; class Aves; order Passeriformes; family Tyrannidae; genus Pseudotriccus; species Pseudotriccus pelzelni. The sequence continues at coordinate 77,409,454 of JAWMRA010000078.1, forward strand.
AAATCTTCTTCTAAAGAAAATGGAGAGCTAAATAACCACTATATTCAGTAGCTGGATCTCACAGATAAGTTTGCATAACATTTCAAACCAATTCCTGCAAATCAGCCTGAAATAGGTGGTAAGTGGGGATTTTGTTTTGTAGTAGAGCACACTGGCTGTGTGAGCTGGTATTTTCTTGATTTGGCCATTGGAGTACTTCCCTGTAAAAAGGAAGATGTGTTTTCTGAAAATATGGTTCTGGAAGGAAGGTCAGATCTGTTTCTGCTGCTGTGTTGAGGGGCAGGGGGAATTAATAACATTAATGAATTTGCAGTAGTTCATAATAGCTCATTAGTAGCAGTCTCATGAAGTAAGATGTATTTTAAACTTCTTTTCTGTGATAAAGATGATCCTCTTAAAATGCTTGGATACCATTTCATTATAATGACAAGTAGTAATGCTTAATTGGTACTATATAAAGAATGAATTACAAAAGTATGACCTGTACTGGCCTTTAGAAAGTCATCATTACAATTTCTTAAATAAACTTTTTTTTTTAAATATAGGTGGCATGATTTCAAAGGTTCTGTGTAAAATTCTTTAATTGCTCTTTTTTTTTTTTAAACTTAAGTTTAAATTTAATCTCCTGGTTTAAAAATTACATTGATTTTAAAGATAGAAATAAATTCAGAGGATACAAAAGTAGTAACTGCTTAATGATGAATTTTAGCTTTCAAAGAAATGTAAGAATTTGTAGCTATTTGTAGTGGAAGATTTCGACTTAATAAGTTATTACTTTAAAAAAAAATTAGCTTTATGGAAGAATTCCCTTGGTTTCTTTTTCTGTGGGTCCCCAGGTGTTTTGAAGAGACATAAAGCCTTTCACTTGTTTGCATTCTCTGCTGCTGCAAAATTCTTGTTCCTTTTCTGTTATCTCTCTGTTTCCTTTATCTGCAGAATAGTAGGTTGTGTTAATATTTGAGCCTTTGTGTTTGGATAAACAGCTGGTTTATTTTGTAAATGGTAGAGAGACTGATAGTTTGTGATAGTTTGTGGAGCCTATTTGTTGTGCTGCAAGAGAAGGATGGTATCTTGCAGTCTGGTTTCTGGTTCTTTCTGAAGGGTTAAATGGCTTGAGCTGTTTTAACTCACTCCTGCATGCGGCAGATTTTCTTTCTCTTTTTGGCAAGAACCCTCTTTATGTCAATATATTGCTCCTTCATTGGAGAAACAGATTTAGTTTAGCCATTACTCCAAAGTACTACATGGAGACTGTCATTCTCCTCCACCCCTTTCCCATTGTTATGACTGGGGAAGTATTTTATCCATTTCATTTTGAAGGAAAAGTGCATTCTTACTGGCTTTTAGAAGCAGACAGAAGAGCAAATGGAAAGACTATGCAGAGCTAAAGTCCTGCATTACACAAAGAATGCATAGAAGACTGCATGTGCTAATGTCTCCCTAATGGATCTGGGAGGCAAGTCTCTGTCCAGAGAGAAATCTTACTGGCTAAACTCCGTATCTGCGCAGTTTTACTCAAAGATGTTTATTTGAATTTTCATCAGTTTGTGAGACTGTTAAATAGACAAGTGCACACAGTTCAAATGAGAATGAATGAGAATTGGGCATCCAGACCGCTTGGTGATTCAAAGCCCACCTTACATTTCATGTTGGGATGCTGAGTCCTTTTACCAAGTGTAAAATATGGTTGTCTTGTGTGAGAAGGGGTTCTTCTGGAATTATGATTGTTGGTTGAACATGCCCTGGGGCGTCTGAAATCCCGCTGGCTTTATAAACAACGCAAGATGTGATGGAACAGCTGATGCTGTTCAAAGGTCCCTTCCTTTGGAAATAATGACTTTGTTGGTCTGTTGAATGTTTCAAGGTATAATAACATTGCTAGATCCTGAAAGAGAGCTGGTGGTCTATAGTTTGATTGTTCTAGCTCAGCATTTGCTGCCATATGGGGAATGAGCAGTTGGGGTGAACTGAATAAGTATGTGTAATGAGACAACCATTGTTGCCTTCTCTCCAAGGGACTCTTCATAACTCTTTGCCTATTTTTTTTTTGTTTTGTTAGCCATAAATGGTAATTTGTATACAGAAAAGATCCTGCTGACTGCTACTTCTTTGTATTTCTGCTGAGACCTTGCTGAAGTTTATAGTCAGCATTTTTACTATAATTAACGTTTTATTGCTGCTTAATGTACAGGAAGTAAATCCTGTGGCAGAGTTGCTTGTTACTTGCCACTTCTTAAAGTTATTTTTTTTTCTTCATCTCACTCTGTCATTTTCTGTAGAGAATGGTGCTTGTTCTCTGCAGTTGTAAGTGAATTGTGAGACTTTGCACCCTGAGCCATATTTCCTTCACATTTGTTTTGCAGCAAATGTTTTAAATTGCCTGGCATCTTCCCCAAACCAATTAACATTAGAATCTGTCAAGAACAGTTCAAGCAAAAGAACTTAGCCTCTAACATGTCAGTCTACAGTGAGCAATTGCACTTTTGACAAAATTTAAGACGAGCGTCTCTGCTGTTTAAATTATTATTCTATTTAGCTGAGATTTTCTTCTGTAATGTTTACTGTCTGGTGAATGTATTCCCTAAACATAGGCAATGCTCAAGTACAATCTCTATTCCAAACATTTTAGAGCCTATAATCTCCCCAATCAAATACCTGTCAGAGCCAGAATCAAGTTTCTACAATCTCATTTTCTTCAGTTTCATGAACAGTAGAATTACTTCCCCATCACTGTAGGAAAAGCAAGGAGGATTGCTCCATGGTGGGGGAGGGTTTTTTTAATGCCTGTGATTTCTCCCTCTCTCCTTAATCATCAAATTGAGCCATTCTCCACCATTTAAGGAATGACTCTTGAAGCTGAACTGAGAAGGTGTCTTACATGTTTTCCTATTGTATTTAAAGGTTGATCAGCCATAAAGATAAGGAGAAACTTTAATTCATTTTTTGCAATAGCAATTCATTTTGTGGTAGGACCTATTAAGTCAAGTCAAGGACAATATTGCAAACACGTAAGAAAGGGAGCAGCCTCTGCATGGAACTGTATCAAACTTCTCATCAGAGGTGGGCAAGAGATGAACAAATTTTTTAAAAGTTCAGTCACAAACGTAGGGTCTTGCAGTGTCCCCTGGCAGCAGTGAAAACTGATAGCATCCTGGGCAATGTTAGACAGTACGCTGATGGAAGTGTTTCATTCCCCTTTTTGTCAGCTCTTGTCAGAACCCACCCGAAATATTGTCTTGAGGTTTCAATACCACCTCCCCTCCTCCCCTCAGCCCAGTTCAAGATAGACATTGAACAACTGTAATATATTCAGTTTAAGACCATCAAAACAGTTGAAAGCTGAAGTGTAAACCTCTGGAAGAGAAGATGAGAAAATGGAGCTTGTTCAGCCTGGAGAAGATGCTCAAAGCGGGGAAGACCTGATGGCAGCCTTACACTACAGACAAATAGACAATCAAGTAAATAGAGCTAGGCTCTTCACTGAGGTGCTTGGCCAGAAGATGAGAAACTATGTACGTAAATCAAGATAAGAGGCTCAGTCTCAAGGAGAAATATCCATTCACTGTGAAGATAATTAAGCATTGAGAGGTTGCCTAGCAAGGCTATGGAATCTCTGTCCTTGAGGTTTTTCAAGTCCTACCTGACAAAGCCCTGAGCAACCTGATCTGAATTCAGAGTTGAGTCTGCTTTCTGTAGATTTGAGTGTTGATCACCTAATTCCTTTCCCACATGCTATACATTGATTCTGTGAACCAAGGAAGACCCTGGAAAGAAGATTATTTACTGTCAAAGATCGTGTGTTATAGAAAAGAGACCTACTTCCTTGTAGCTGATCAAGAAAAAGATGTCAAATAATCCTCGAGAGGCCACATTTCAGATTTCTGAGAGATACATTCCCTTGACCACTAGAATTATGCAGTGATCCTAAAGTAAGGCAGTGATCAAGAAAGTACAGAAAATTGGAATAGTTATCAGAGCATGGAACAACTTCCTTGAGGGGGGTGGTGGCTGTTTGGGATCTGCAGCCCAGAGAAGGGATAGCTGAACGAGTGTAAGATAAATCATAGGGAGTATGGAAGATATGAACTTGAAGCTCTCATCTCTCTTCCACTAGCAGGCAAATGTGGTTTATCAAATGCAGTAAGCAAGAAACAGGTTGAAAATACAAGCCAATGATTCTTCCCTAATAAAGACAGTTGTGTGGAACTGCTTGCAGCAGCCATTAATTTAAAAATAATTAACTTAAAAATAAGTCCATAAATAAATAATCCTCATGTGTTAAAAAAAAATAACTTGGAAAAAATAATGGAAGAAAAAAGTCAGTTACAGGCAGTTAAGCATAATTCTGCCATAGATTTGGTAAGAATATATGAGTGAAAACATTTTGGACTAGTATTGGAGACAGAAGAAGACACTGTACCTGACTGTTAGTACTGCCATGTTCTGATTCAAGGAATAGTTTATTACCTAAATGTGAATTGTATCAGCTCAAAATTTGCCAAACTTGCAAACCTTAAAATTACATGCTGTCCCAGTCTGATAACTGATCAGTGATTGATTCATTAATACCAATGATCTGAGAGCCTGCAATGATTATAAAGGCATGAAATCAAAAGGACGCTTTTTACCGGAAGAGGTCACAGAGACAGTTTCCTCATTGCAGCTGGGTTGGTTGATGTTCAGTGGTCATTTAGGATTCAGTCTGGCAAGAAGTGTTTTATCATTGGATCTTTTCCACATTGTTTGCATCGTGTTGTAAGCGTACTTTTCTCTGGTTAAGAAAACACGCCCCCCTCCTTTGAAAATGTCAATAGGCATATCATATATGTAGAGTATTTAGAGCAGTGGCTTTATGATATTTTGATGTAATAAGGTCAGAAGGAAATTATTTCAGACTGCAAAAATTTATACTTGGACTACTTTATCCTTTGGGCAACGCATTAAGCAGGAGTGAACGTGTGCATACAAAGTATCCTGTCCTTAATCACATTCAATAATATTCAAGATCCAGTCTCTTTCTGGACAATCTGAGTAGGCAACTGAAGTCCAGATGCCAAGAAAGTGAGCTTTTTTAATCAGCCAACTTTTGCCCAGTGTGGTTGGTGGCAGTATGTAAGAGTCTATGGAAAATACCAATACCCAGTACGGAGCCCAGGCGTATATAATTTAACATAGTATGCTTTGAGTGCTGCAAATGAGCATAGGGTATGAGGGTATTGTAACAAATTTATTCACTGTAAATTTTTCTCAGTGCTTGTGGGATTTTTAATCATCATAACGTGTTTCAAGAACTGCAGATAGAGAAATGCTGTAACAGCTTCTTCCTATTTGGATAAATTTATGTTAATAGCAAATATGTGATGACTGCCTGATATGTAGGCACAGAACTCCAGAAATACTAATGAACTTTCAGAGCTTTATGCACTTTTTTCCACTTTGGATTCGATGTATATTAAATGCTGTTCCAGCAGCTGCCTTTGAAAAGTGTGTGGGTGGGATGCAGAGGACAGTGAAAGGGAAGTACAGCCATGACTACATCTGCCAGGAACATTTTCTATAAAACAAAACTTGAAGCAGGGATTGTATTCCACATGAAGCTTTCCAAGTGAGGATAGGCTGTGTTTTGGCATGCTCTTTGTTGGTATTTGACACACAATTCTCATCTTTTCTTCAGTGCAGAAACAAATGTCACCATATTATGCCTATAGTTGGAAAATGGTTGTCTCCCACACGCTGCATCTTTTGCATTGAACTTATATCTGGTGAAGCCAGAAAGCGTTTCTGTATATGCAAGTTTTAAACTCTCCTACAAGCTGCTGTTAGTACAGTATTTACATGGCATGATGGAAAGCAATGTTAAATTGTATTTTAAACAAAAAAGGCAGCACTTTGAAGAAACAAGTGTCTACGTGTGTGTACTGTAAAAGCAAAGATGTGATGCTGTTAAGCAAATACACTCCTTTGTTCAGCTGGTTTTGGTCCTACATACTTAATCATCCATTTAAAAATCCAGAAACCTAGTCAGCAACAAAAGATTATTACTAGATTGCAGAGGTTCATAACTAACAGAATTTGATTCTTAGATGTATAAGAGCATCTTAATAGGGTTATTCTATTTTGTTTACTTTATGCTTTCTACTTGAAAACACTTGCTGTGAAACAAAATATTTAAGGTGCATTGTACTAGTTTTTTATTTACAACAAACAAACAAAAAAAATTGTATAAACATATTATTTCCCAAAGCTGTAAGCTCAGAGGTTTGTGTTCAGCTGTGAATAATCAACTGAAAAATTCTCTGTTCGTTTCTAATTCTAACATCCTTTATGCAGCTGTATTATAAAAAAATGTTAAAGATTTTGGATTACTTTTATCTGCCTCTGTATTGGAGGTCTCCATACTATATATAGTTTTCTGGTTTAGTGCCAATTTCTGTGCATGAAATCATTCTTGGTGGTCCCTAACCTCCACATGTGGTTCAAGTCAGATGGTCATATTTTATTTGTATGCATTAATTAGAATTTCTTTCATTTAAAAAAAAACCAAAAGAACCAACACAAAACACACAGAAACCCCCAAAGAGCAAAAATAAGAATTTAATAAATAGCCTGAATGATGTAATGGGAATTTGTGGGAATACTCTGAAACTGTTTGGAGAAAACAAATTAAATATTCTGAACAACGTTATGTTTCACATACATGGTCTGTTCCTGTTGAATGATCAAATGCTTGTTTTAAAACATTTCTGGGGTTAGTGAAATAGTCTCAGAAATGGAGTTGATGAGGTGTTTGTGACAGACAGGTAATGTCAGATGAAGATATCTTTAGTGACTTATTTTTATGAACAATTTCATATTTTGTACCTTTGCTAAATGACAAAATAGCTTGTGAGAGTTACTGGTACATTAATAGGTGAATCTAGCCAACAGGAGACATTTGAATGGATATGCCACAAAAATATCTTCACTATAATTTATTATTGAGGATCAAAAATGACATCAGTGTGTACGGGAAGATGACTTCTAACTGAAGCAAATGTAGTTTGCTGTCAGTGTGTACTAATTATGTTAAAGTAGCCATAAATAACACAAGTGCTGCTCTAGGATGTGGGGGAAGGCATGGTGAAGCAACTGCTTGAAGAAGATGTTAATAAGTCAATGTAATAATTCTGTGTATACTGATTTTCAAAAACATGACCAGTTGCAATATCATGGCAAGTGTCACAAGTATGCTGGAAGAAAACTTTCATTGTCGATGCCCGTGACAGTTTGGGGTTTTTTTAACACCCATTTCTGGAAAAGTGTCAATGAGAGAAGATAAATAGTAGATACTGGGTCAGTCATTAAGTATGTTTTTGCTTTGCATTTAGAAATTAGTTGCTAGAGGGTTCTGAGAAAAGCTGTTTGGGTTCAAAGCTACTTTACTAATTTGCAAAATGATTGTAGTACTTGCAGCTGATGGGTCGTGTCCATTTTACAGGAATCTACAATTATAATTGTATGACACTGAGAACTGGTTCTCTGAGACATTTGCAAGGCAAAGCAAAGATGAGGTGATGTCCTTTAGTGGTGTGGATTGAAGTTTTGTAGCAGAGTGAATATGTCAGTCAGATGGAGAGGAGCACCCTGTGGGCTATTGACATGCCTCTATCAGAACTTCTGTTGGCTGCTGGCTATGTTTAGAGGTGTTTTAGAATAGAAACCCTTAAAGATTTGCAATGAAGAAGATGGAGGCTGAACATCCTTCCTAGGTCAGATTCTTTCACTTCTTTTGCCATTTCAAAGTCTGTTTAGGATATGTGCAATCATCAGCTGAAAAAAGACTTCATTAAAAATTTGTTCAGTGCTAAACATGGTGATATCTCATTCTGTAACTTTATGACACTTCAAAGCCGTGCATGTGGAAATATTTATGGTTGACCTCATATGGAAGATGCTGTCAGATCAGGGCTTCAATTTCTTTTTCAACTTCCTCCTTGATGTCAGATATTACTGTGAAAACAGTGACTTATTGCAGAAACTTGGTTAAAGGAATACTTTAAGACTGCACTGCAAGTTCTTCAACAGGAGAGTTGGAAATTAATCTCTTTTTTTGACCTTGAAAGCAGCTTTTTTATTTTATTAATGAGATACATTCTGATGGAACAGTAGTGGCATCAACGTATGTCTCCAGCTATACCACACAAGAATCTTTTCTTTTTCATACCAAAGAACAATATATATATAGTTAAATTTCTTAGTTACCTTCAGTTACCTGTAGTTTACATACAAAGAGTTTCCCTCTTCCTTTCTTTTTTCTTGGTGTTTTTTTTCTGATGTTTCTTTGTTTCCTACTTCATTAAAGCAAGTTTGAGGAATTGGTTTCATTAACTGGGACATTAAAAAGAATCAGTGGGGTTGCTGACATAAGAGAGACTTGCAGGAACAGACCTTCAAATAGTACTATAGAGAAAAATCTTGGAAATTTATATTCAGAACCTAATTGACTTCTCTTCATTGTCTGCTTTGCCTCACTAAAGGTTTGCCAAAATTCTTGTTCTTTTGTTAGCTGTCACATCTGTTCTGCAGTTTTCTGTACCTGGATAATGTTCATGAGCTATTTTGTTATGTCTTGCATTATATATGTAGTGTATTGGACTTGTGTCTTAATCAGAAATGGCTTGCCTGGAGCTGCCAGTTACTGCACAGGTATTGGCAAAAGTGTTCTGTGGTTTAGCAGCTTTTTTTTAGTCTGTTTGACAGATGGCATAGTGAAACAATAAGCAGAGGAAGTGATGGTATAGTAAGCAAAAAAGTTACACCTTTCTGAGAAAACACCTAGTTTCAGGAAGACTTCAGTAATTAGTGTTTTGTTCTTGTTTTTTTGAGCTGACTCAAACTTCCCAATGCCCAAGGAAAGCTGCACATTGCTGTGAAACTGTTGCTTTTCTTTTTCAAAAGCAATTGCAGAGCCATTTCTTCTGTTTGTAGAACAGTTTAAAAATGTTTTATCCACCTGGAATAGAAAGCATATGTCTGTGAAGGAGTGGAAGAGCTTAAATTTCATAGCTGCAATGTGAATATATAATTAATATTTCCTTGTTGCCACCATAATAAAAATTAAATGGTAAAACAAAGCATTTTTTCTGTGAAATGTAATTGTAGAGAAAAAGCAGTGCTGCAGAGTTGACAGGTTGAGCACTTATGAGAAATTTTCATTTAATTTAGTAACTTATTTGGTGAATAAGGGGATATCACTAATAAAGACATACATGAGGAAAAAACCTCCAAACTCTTAGTTATCAAATGTTTTAGTCCAATAAAATTGCGTTTCCTAATGTTTTTCTTTTTCCTCAATCTAAATAGATTACATTGTTTAGAAAATGCAAATATGCATCGTAGCTCTGTCTTTCCAACTGGTGGAGAATTTTTTTTATGAGAAATACCCTAGGAACATCTCATTCTTGCGTGTTCCTTGGTTCTGGGAAATATTCTTCTCCAGAACAGACATGTGTGCAGAGACTGCCTGTACTTTTTTTGTGAGATGGACAACTGGAGTGAGATCTTGATCAATTACTTCTGACTGGCAATATGTGCTTGAGCTGGGGTTAGGAGTTGGCACGTGCTATGGAAAAGAAATGGAAAGCTAAAGGGGTAACCGTTTGTTTTTAGAATAACTTTGGTAAATGTTAGTTTTATGAATGGAGGCTTAGTAATACTAAGAAACACTAGGCTGATCTGTCACAGAATCATTTAGGTCGGAAAAGATCTCTGAGATCATCAAGTCTAGCCTGTGACCAAACACCACCTTGTCAACTAGACCATGGCACTAAGTGCCACGTCCAGTCTTTCTGTAAACAGTTCCAGTGGTGGTGTCTTCACCACCTCCCCGGGCAGCCTATTCCCATGCCCCATCACTTTCTGTGAAGAACTTAATGTCTAATCTAAACCTCTCCTGGCACAGCTTAGGGCTATGTCCTCTTGTCCTATTGCTAGTTTGTTCTCCAGCTCTTTCTGCTGCCTCTATCTATCCTGGGAATTGTCTTGGTTATTTGAACTTTTTGTAGGGGTGTTTGTGGTCTTTATTTTCGAAGTGCTTCAGGATTTTGTTTGTCACCCTTTTATAGGCTTGTACTTGTAATATTTTGTGGGCATACAAATCATTATCTTGGAAAGGTGAAATTTCATGTAGTGTACTTTTGGGCATTGGCATGATTTGGTTGAAGAGTCTTTTTAATGAGTTTGGAAGAACTTGGGCTTTCTGTTGCAGGGAGTAAAAGCAATGGATACATATCCAGTTACAAATCTTAAATATGTAGTGGGACCGTTCTCTGATAGGTTAAAACACATTAAAATTTAGATTATTTCTAAAATTCTCTGACAGGTATCTCATTTTTGTGGTGCTACTTGATGCTGTGCAAATATTTCACTAACAAATACTAATTTTGAATTTCTCTGTGTGTTGCTACTGTGTATAGAATTGAATAAAAAAGGAGGCAACAAACTTTTCTTTCACAGCTGAAAATTGAACTTCCTCCTTGATGACACAATGATATAAATTATCCGAGATTGTGCATGTTTTGCAGAATAGCTCTCTACCTTCACGATCAATCAGAAAAGAAACCACACCACTTTTGTTAGAAAATTTTTGAAGCTTCTCTTTATAGTTTTATTTGGTGGATTCAATAGATCACATAAGACCTAGAATGTTAATATTTGCTTCTCTTGTTTTCTCTTTATGGGTAAGGCCAGAGTAGTTTCAAGTGGGCATGCTTGAACAGGTTTAGTAAGCAGAAGGAAATTTAACTTAATTCAGTGGTATTGTTTGGTAATGGATACATACATTATGTATAAAATAACATTTTTATATGTTAAGTAGTTAAGAGTAAAAGGTAATTATTAGTTCATACAGAGAAGGATCAGTTTGAATTAATATGAATTCAATCTCTAATGTAAAGGTCAAAAGTGTTAATTGTTTCTGTAGGTGAGAGATTTGGTAGATTAAAATCTACTTATGTCTCAGGCTGATAGACTAATGTTACTGATCTCCTATGATACGTGAGGAATGGTGTTCCTGGGCTAACACATTTTACTTGGTCTCTCAAATTTGTATTTCAGAAAACGAAGCTCCGAAGGTTACAGCACTCTGTATAAAGTTCCCAATATTGATGTGAAGGTGATTCCTAAAACCTAATTTTCTGTTTGTTCTTAGTATTCTCTGTTTATTTCAACATCATTCATTCATTCCTTCAGAATTATGAGAACTCATCTTATGAAGTTAGTATGTTTTTCCAGAGCAGGCAACCAGTGAAGCATGAATAAAGCATCTATGATGTCTATACTCACTGCAGCCTTATGTTAGATTTGACTGCATCAACACAGTGTGCACCCATCTCTTCTTTCTCTGGTAAAGTTTTGTTGGGCAGCACCGTGGGATCAGTACTTTTGCTGGCTGTGAATGGAAAGATGAGTGACAGTGGAGGTAGTGTGTGTGTGTGTGTGTGTGTGGTGGTTTTTTTGTTTGTTTTAGGGTTTTTTTATGTGTTTGGTTTTTCTGGCCAACAGAGAGAGAAGACACAGGGATGACACTGATGCTACTGTGTAAGATACTGTATGGGTTTGAAGGGAGAGCAGGAAAGGGGAGCGCTCTTGGGAAGAGAACGGGGCTTTATGGTCTTCTTGAGTACAGAAAGCAGAAGCTAAGCAATCATGGTTAGAAGTGTATAGTGTTGCACTACACCTGATACATTTGTAGGTCAAAGAAGCACACCCTACATGCAAAATTTTATTGTTAGTCTAATTGAAATTGTAGCAGTCTAATCAAGAAGTGTCATTTTAATTGGACTAATAATATCTTGGACTCAAAAAAACCTCATTAACATTATATTTAAAGTTGTTCATACATGTCCTTGAATTGACCCCTTTTATGTCATGCTCATGTGACATCCCCTGGGTCCTGAGGTCGGTGGCATTAGTTTTCCTTGAGGACAGTGGGGCAGGGGAGCACTGACATCTTTGGCCCTTCTGTGGAATGGTGTGATTCTGTCTGCATGAGGGGGAAGCTTCCCCTTGATCTCACGTCTGTTTAGGGTTGGCTTGATATATTTGCAGTCTGTTCAGCCACTCTTTCTTTTCTGAATGACTCAAAGGGTAGTTGTGCAAGGGCTGCTTACTACACTTAGACCTTTATCACAAAAAGGTTAAAGTGCATCATGGCAGTCAGCATTAAGCGGTAGCAAAGGAATCTCCTGTCAAGCTCTAGAAAATAGGTCACTGTAGAGTCACAGAATCATAGAATAGTTTGGGCTGGAAAAGGCAGTAAAAGTCATCTCTTTCCAGTCTCCCTGCCCTTTCACAGGCTACCTTCCAACAGACCAGGTTGCTCAGAGCCCCATCTAACCTGGCCTTGAACACAGCTGGGGATGGGGCATCCAGAACTAATCTGGGCAACCAATTCCAGTGTCTCACCAACCTCATTGTAAAGAATTTTTTCTTCGTATCTAATCTAAACCTACTCTCCTTTAGTTTGAAGCCATTCTACCTTGTCCTCTCCCTACATGCTCTTGTAAAAAGTCCTTTACCAATTTTCTTGCAAGTGTCCACTAGGTACTGGAAGCTGCTGTAAGGGTCTCTGGAGCCTTCTCTTCTCCAGACTGAACAACCCCAACTCTCTCAGCCTCTCTTCATAGGAGAGGTGCTTCAGCCCTGTGATCAGCTTTGTGGTCCTTCTCTGGACTCGCTGCAGTGGGTCCATGTCCTTCTTATGCTGGGGACCCCAGAGCTGGATGCAGTGCTCCAGGTGGGGTCTCACCAGAGCAGAGGGACAGAATCACCTCCATTGACCTGCTGGCCATACTGCTTCTGATGCAGCCCAGGATACAACTGGCCTTCTAGCCTGAAAGTCTACAATGCTGGGTCATGTTCATGTATCCAGTGACGAGGGTGGAGAGTAGGGTGGCTCTCAATGTCCAGAGTCAGCGCCCATCAGCAAGAAATAATCTTCCCACCCTCTTGTGACCCTTACCAACATTTGCAGTTACAGATAAAACAGAAACATAACCATTAAAGCATTCCCTGGTGAAGCCCCAGGGCTAGAGGTGTGAAGCTGTTGGTGGGCTGCTGATTCCCATTGCTGGTGCTGCATGTGTAGGGAAAAAGGGGATTGTGGGATGTGGCACAAGCACCACCCGAGCTGAAGAGATGAGGTGCTCAGGGAGAGGATTCCAAGGGTGGGTGCAAACAAAATGTGACTTCACATCAACAATGGACAGTTCATCAGAAGGTGTTGCCCTGCCACTCCACATGTGGGTCTATGAAGACCTTTCTTTGCCCTAGGTTATGTAGTAGCAATTCAAAAAGTCACTTTTTTGCCTTAAGCTTGTGAACTGATCAAGCCAATTTGGGCACACAAGAGAAAATCAAAATTTAAAGCACATGTTTCCATTTCTGGCATTTTAAATCTTTGATTGCTCTTTAAGCCTTTAACTTTAAAATGTCATTGATTTTCATTAGAAGGCTTTGTAATCTATTTCAGAACTGCTCTCTAAAATAAAATAAAAATCTATGTTGTTAGGGAGTTGCACCGATTTTCTATGCTGGCCTCTTTCCACTTTTATAAATTGAGACTTAATCAGGGCTACTGAACTGAAATAGATTTTATAGAGAGTAACAACCCATTAATAGGATCTTTTGCTTTAAATAAGTCTTTAATTGCAGCTCTTTATGAATGTGATAGAGGAAAAATATTTGTTAGTGCCATGGCTTAACATTGACTAATATGTCTTCTTTGAGAGAAATATAATGACAAACTTTATTCTAAACTTTTTTAAGAAAGTGCAACCAAATCTGGATCTAAGCTTTATTTCCCTAACCAAGTGTAATTTAGGCATGAACAGATTTTTTATTTTTTCAAAAGTCTGTAAACTGAAGCTTGTGTAGCAAGCTTGATTCAGCAGTTTAGAGTTCTAAATTGTTAGAGTAATCTACTTTAATGAATATTAAAGCCTTGGAAAACCCTGTTTAATCTTGCTGCCCCCTTCCCGTCAATCCACTGCTGAGGCAAAAAAAAGTCTGCTGAGCTGAAGTATGAAAACGAGACAGTGTCCCTAATCAAATGTGTCCTAAATAAAGGTTAATCTAAGTAGACTGTGTTGATCACCCTCTCCCCAGTCATCTTTCTTTCAGTCTCCATATCTCATTGAAACACCTGAAGCATTTTTTGCTTGATAACTTACATAAGCTGACTATAAAAAGCCTGCATAAGTCTGTATCAGCTGTATTCTGTTCATTTTCAGATTTTATTTGAATAGGGCCCCATTGAAAACATTTTCCCCTCTCCCTTTCAACAAACCCGTGAAAAGGAGAGATTGAGAGGTGTCATGGTATGTTGCTGCAGAGCAGCCTGGTACAGTGATATATCTCTAGCTGATTAATGTAAGCACTACTCAATGGTGTACATTCACTAATCCTTGTATAATGAGGTAGTTGAGCAGCTACTGTTCTTATCCTCTGTCTTCCCTGTTTCTTAAGTTCAGAGTTTTCAAGGAAGTGACCATGTTATCTTATTGGGATGGGAGTTATCTTTCTCAGCTGTAAGCCCAGGACCCATTTTGGAAGCTCTTGCACTTATAAATTATAATCAGATTTAGCTGCTGGTTCCAGACTTATGACCTCTAAAGTGGTGTGCCATTTTTAATCCATTTGAGCTTCCTTTTGTAAGTTCTACTCAACTCTGTGGTGGGCATACAGTTGATGTGACATTTCTCAAGGAAATGCATCATTTTATTGATAACAATCCATTTCTTCTATTTATGTGTCACTTAGCACAGCAGTGACATGGCTTTCAGTAGTAGCTTTTGTCTGAGAGGTGGGATGCATCTCAGGACATCACAATCAGTGTGTGTTTACACTTAAAGTGAGAAAGGAGATCACTTAAGCCTATGTCAATAATAGCAGGACTACCAGTTAAATGTACCAGCCAGCAGCGGGATCTCCTGAGGCTTGTGGGTCTGACTGAGTAATGCTGCAGGCACATGTTACAGCAGCTGTGGAGCTGTTAGTCATGAGTGACCACTGCAAACTCTTCTACATCTTGGAAAGACTTAAATGTAGCTGATGGTTAAATATAGAAATCCCTGGGTGGAGTTTGGCTTACTTCAGCTTTTTATTTGGACTAGGCAACAGGTTTCTGGTTATCTTTCCCCATGCTGCTTTACAGTTATTAAAGTGTAAAAAGCTCAAAGATGGTACCACAGACATTTAGTACATATGGCCTATAATGCATCTCCCCTATTTTCGGACTAAGAAAACAGCTGGACTTTTTCCTTTAGAAGTAGCTCAAGTGTTATTAAGATGCTCAACCTCATTAGCTGCTATTCCAGATTGCTTTAACATTATGACTTGGAAGTGTGGCTCTTTGAAAAGAGAATGTAGGATCTTTGTTTAATTGGCTCATCATTTAACCACAAATTAGCCAGTAAATTTTTAAATGTATAACTTTCAAGTTTATGTTCCAAATTAGGCTTACCTAAGGAGTACTTGCATTATTTTATGCAGGTGGAATAATTATCATCGCTAACTCACGATCAGCAGATTTTCAGTTTGGATTCAGTTTAGATTCTGTTTGTTTAAACAAATAGAATAGGCCAAGTGGAAGATCTTACATATTCTAAAATCTCAGGATCTTAATTGAAATCTTCAAAATTCTTTATATCTAGTCCCCACCTCCAACATATGCAAAAGTGGCCTTATGAAGCATGATGGAATCAAGTCCATCTTCCCCTTCTTTGCCAAGGATTTTGAAAAACTGAGACAGTTAGTTTTTTCTAATACCATGCCTTTGTAAAGCTTGTAAACATTAAGTTTAAAAAAGTAGCTTGCTGTAGGAGTTTTTGGCAGCACATTTGAGTGTTACTGTGGAACACGTATTTGCAACCAGTCAGAAGAAAAATGGGACAATAATAGAGGACTAGAAATGGTAACTATTTATCAGAGGTTAAAACCCCGAACTGATTAAGATAATGAATAATACTGGGGGTGGGTAGAGGGACTGGGGCTTAAATGCTTCAATTAAAAGACAAAAACCAAAGCCAAACATCTGAAACTTTGGAATTAAATAATGTGTTAATTCCGAGGGTTAATGAACATCTCTAAATGAGTTAGAAAATTTGAAATTATTTCCCAGTCAGAACCTCATACTTGGTACCAGAATAATTATTTTAAATGCCTTTGAAATATGGTATTAAGAAACTCCAAGTTTTGTACGTCCTTTATTAGGCATGAAACTTATCCTTGACAGGTCAGTCTGAATAATTTTTTTCAGCTTATTTTGGTATAGTATCAGAGACTTCTCAGAATTCCAAAACCAAAATTGAGTGTAATCACTATCATGTGTTTTGATAAAACAGTATTTATTCCTAAATTATTGGTGTTACAGGTTCAGAATACTTTTCAGTCTACTTTTCCTTCTTCTTCTTCCTTTCCTTTCTTCCTCCTCTGCACCTCCACATCACACCAGAAGCATGAGGCTGGCAAAGGTTATCCACCATCCAGTAAAACATTTCTGCTATGTGACAACAGGTTGTCTCAGCTATTTGCAAAATTAATTTAAATGATACACGACTGAAAACAAAGAAAACCCCCAACCAATTACCCCCCAAAAAAACTTATCCACAAAAAAAAAAAATCCCTAAAACAACTGAATTTCAAAAGTCGGTGCCCTGATCCTAGAAGGAAGAAAAGAGCAAGTTTCTAAGGGGCTTGAGTGTAACTGTCATAGAATCATAGAATAAAGTGGGCTGGAAAAGACCTCTGAGTTCATCGAGTCCAACCCTTGATCCAACAAAATTGTCAACACCTATGCTGTGACTGTTGAGCTGAAGAGTCTCCTAAGGATATGCTGAAGCTGAAGAAGCTTTGTAATGTGACTGTAGCAGTGAAATATTGCTGGCAGGTCTATTGTAGGCTGAAATTTAGTATCATATTCCTTTGGAATAAGTTACGCTGGGAAGCCGGCAACTCTGCTTATGACTGCTGCTGTGGTGGGGGCAGTTTGTTGTTTCAGTTCTGTCAACCAGTGGAAATAATGGATGGTAAGAGATGTTAGCATGAACGTAGCTCTGATTTGACTCTGTAACTGTCCACACATGTCATGGCAGTGAAAACAGGATTTTGTTTGGGGTAAAGAATTAGATACGTATGGTCTGCTACGATGATATATATCAGGACATTCAGCTGAAGTTAGTGTAGTAGCTGATGGCAGAACCTATTCCTGCATTAACCTATTTGTGCATATTTTCATGGAGACTTCACTGGGGCTATTTGAGTGTTATTTACCCAAAAAAGAATAATAAAAATGGTTACATTTTCCCTGTTACAGTTTGGCTGCTGGACTATGTTCCATGAACAGCAGCATTATTGTCTGAACCTCTGCAGTCAAATTTCATGTGTTTGGTGCCATCAGTACTGATATGAGGACCAACTCTAAAAGGTTATATAGGGCAGAGCATATAAGATGAGGAAAAAGGATTCTCTTCCATTACCACGCAGAGGAGAACTCCGGGTTATCTGTAGCAAGTTTATCAAGGAGATCGGGAAAGCTTCTGAGTGTGGAGTTTAATGAAGAAGACATTATTTCAAAGTGTTGATAATCTGAAATCATAAATTACTTGGCACTGATGCCTTTAAATAGGAAAAGTTATGTAACGTTTGTCAGAAGAGGTATTTAATCCTAAATTAGCTTTTTAAGGAGCTGTTGAATTGCTGAATAACCCTGATATGGAAAACTACAAATTCTTCTATAATAGGAAAAGATGTAAGAGGAATAAAACAGGGTGGGAATTTAGAAGTGAAAGGTGAAAGTCAAGTCTGATGGTTTGAACTGTGTATAGCAGAATTAAGAATCAGTTGTCTGAGAAGCTGCTTGTGCTCAGTATGAAATCTGTTCACTCAAAACATTACCCCATAGTTACTTTTGCAGCCCAGTGGGAGGAGAGGAAGGCTGGCTCTCACTTATCCTGAACATGAGTGCCTCCAAGATTGAGAACTCCAGAAGGGTGATGAAGAGCAATAGGGAAATTACTGCGTGTTTTTGTTACTCATCTGTATCACAGACCTCTTCAGTCCTTGGCTCAATTTAGAGTGACCTTGCAGCTCCTGCTGCTTGTGCAGCAATGACAGTTCCTTGATAGCTGTGCAATTGCAGAGCTGCTCGAGTATGGCATGCTCATCTCTTCTGATAGCAGGAGCAGTTAGTATGGAAACCATTTTTTTTGGACCTCTGTCACTATACTTTGTCCGTATATATGAAGAAATGAATATGACTGAGTACGTAACTAGAAAGCAAAATAACTTTCTGAATGCTTTCTAGGAGTCTATACAGTTTTAGGTATGTAGTACAGTAGAAGAAGGAAAAATAATAGATACATAAAAAAGGTTTATCTTGTCATCTTCTTTTATATATCTATGATCAGATTTTTCTTTGTCTGTCTCTAGGTTTGGTTGACAAATGCACTGTGGAATTTTTTCACTGGATTTTGTGTTTCTAAGTTTTTCTTGTAATATGTCGTGATAAATTACACTTTGCTTCAAAATGTAGTGCTATCTTATTTATGCTATGGCCTTAACATATTTCCCACTGATACTAGTCTAGGTTGGCTCTGTAAAAGAGGGGTCAATCTTGGATCAGTCACCTGGCTTCAGCAGCTTAATGAAACCTGGCTGCTGGAATCAAGCCTGCAAACAGCACTGCTGACAGTGTTTGATTCTCTCCATGCCCACCCCTCCTAAAATGTTAATTAGCCTCAGGTTCAAGGAACTTTTTAATCTGAAAAGTGAACATCTTTTCAAAAGTGCTGTACTTGGGTAGCTTTCTGCTGCAGAGGCATGATAGCTGTCACTTCCCATTTGGTTAGCAGTGTGGATCCTACTTGAGATCAAGTTGTGCCACAAAAAATGTGATCTCACACTTCCAATCAAGGGTCACTTGAGGTCTGAATGTTTATAGCTCCAGAAGCAAATTTGAACATTTACCTTCAGGATTCTGTTTCCTAGAAGATAAGTGTAATGCAGTCCTTTTCTTTCAGTATTCCACCTTGTAACATTATTTTTTTCACCCTTTTTGAATGTACCCATTTCTGGGGGATCTGACATGAACAGTGCTGACAGACAAAGTGACAACAGCAGTTTAAGGAAATGGGGATGGCCATAAAGGAAAACAGGAACCAGAACAATCATGGTGGGCAGTGAAGTTTCATGAGAATGTTGAAGTGCAGTTGTCTTTCCTTTTGAGGGTCAGGGGGAATGTAGGAGAAGGTGGAATTCAGCGGTGTAAAGCTGTAATTTACCTGATCCTGTTTAAGACAGACTGAGCCATGTTGAGCACCATATTGAAACATCAATGTTTTGGAATGTTTAATTGTCACTATAACTACTGTGGTGTGTTACAGACCCTGGACAGATAAAGTCTGCACATTTCTACCTGATGACACAAGACTGTGCAGGTTTGAGCTTTCAGGCCAGGCTTGTGGTTTTTATACAGGCGTAAGAATTTGTCTACTGATGTCAGATTATGATATCTGAGCTCCTTTGGGGCAGTTCAGATTGGATATTAGGAGAAGGTTCTTCTCTGAGAGGGTGGTTAGTCATTGGAAGGGGCTCCCCAGGGAAGTGGTCACATCACCAAGCTTGTCAGAGCTCAAGGAGCTTTTGAACAACTCTCTTAGTCATATGGTTTAGTATTGGGTAGTCTTGTAAGGAGCAGGGACTCCGTGCTCCATATGGGTCCCTTGCAACTTGAGATATTCTATGATTCTATGATTTACATCAGCCAAAAAAAAAGTATTGCCAACATGGATAGACATTTAGACATTAGGCTATATATTGAATTTCTAGTCCTGTGTTCAAATTATGTTGCGTGGACATGAACTTAGAAACACTAGTTAGTTATCTTTGCTTAGATGGCATTGTGAAGGTGTGAGGATTAGCTTTTACCAATTTGATTGACTCCAGCTTAGTTTGGCTTTACTTTTGCATGTAATTCATATTTTACTAAATGTAATTAATATGAAACCTTTCAACTTTTTCACTCAAAAGTTAAAGAAACCCAGAGCCAAAGCTGTTCCAGATTATTCAAAATGTTCTGAGTTTTTGAAGTGCCATATCTTCCTTTCAAATTCCCTGTATTGGAGGGGATGAGGGGGAGGTTCATAGAAACTTCTTCAGTTTTTCTCTATGTAATCAAATATGTTATTGTCTCTTAGTGCAACATTTAGTAGATAAAAACATTTACAAATGAGAGCTTTTGTATACAAAATAGGTAGCTCTTGTTTCTCTAATGGGACAAATATAAAGTTCTCTGTTGATTAAAAACATCTGAAAGGGTTGGACAATGTGTTTACTGCATAACTAATTCAGGAAACAATAAATGGCTTTTTTTCAGAAACATGATGGAAAAAAAGTAGCAAGTAGTGTGACAACTAAGAACAGTGTTAACAGCAATGACAATAAAACCACCAATGCTAAATAATAATCCCTTAATCCCTCTTTACTTGAACATATACTGTCTGGCACTTTCTTACTTGGGAAAATCACAGTGAGATAACATTGCCCTAAGTTAGTAGGTGTTCTCAGTCTTTTCTTTGCCAGTAGCCTCTTCTGATGCCAGTGTCAGGAAACTGAAGTCACTCAATATAAGCAGAAAACCTTTGAATTTTGTTTTCCTGAATCTAAGTTGTTAAGCTGAAGTGGTTCACCTGAAGTGGATTTGTTTATAGGGAGATGCTCACTGTACGAGGAAATACTTTGTGGGAATGACCTGATAAAATATATTAAATTTTAGTTGGTTTTAGTTTGGTTTAAAATTCAATTTTTGTTCATTTAAAAATTGTCACAGTCATATTAAAAAAATCCATCTGACTAAGATCATGTACAATATCATATCTATACAGAAGACTTTGAAAGACTTGAGAAAATAAGGATAAAGTCCGTCTTGTTTATCTCAAATGGTGAGAAAACCAATTGCACTGTACCCTACTCTGCCAACAAAAGTAGTTTGACTAAATTGAAGAGGGTCATAAAATGTGAGGAATGTGACAGATTGATGAGTTGGTTGAAAATGTTTATCCTGTAGAATATGGAAGTTTAGGCATGAAGACCATCATCAATCTGTAGAGCAAATAAGATAACTTGAGAAAAATGTGAGCTGAATGTGGCATAATTTAGTCATAAGAAGTAATTTATGAAGGCTTCTCATTTTTTTCCATGAAATCATTATGTTTGTGTTGTGTTGAATGAATGACTTTCATATCGTGTTGTCAAAGATAGTTGTTGTAGCCATTCACTACAAAAATGTGGCTTCTCTGTCCTCATTGTTTCTTATCACTGCCTGAGTATTATTTCAGAATACAACAAGTGATATTTTCTGTGGAAATTTATTTGTTCTGAGTTTTCTCTGGTAGAGCCAGAAACAGAAGATAAGAAGGACTGAGGGCAAGGTGCAAATGGAGTGGGAAGGGAGGGCAACAATAAACAGGTGAGATAAATTTTGCAGAACCAGATGTGATAACCCTTAATAATTTTCTTGTTGTTGTTATTATTCGCTGCAGTCTGATCCATGGGAGTATTTTTGGAGTTTTGAAAGTAGTGTGACCTCCTTATAGTTAAGAACAGTAATTTTAAACTAGCCCAGATTACAATTTTAGCAGTCCTACATACCTGTGGAGTGTACCCTTCCTTTTGTCAACAGGGAAAAAAAAAAAGAAACAAACCTGTTCATGTAGTGACTAGGGATGTCACGTTAGCATGGCTGTATTATTTGTAGCTACTTGAACATTTTTCTAAATTGGCTTTATCAACTAAATGCAAGAAGCTAATTCTAATTGACTGCATTTAATACAGTGTCACCTGAAGGTGTCTGTATTGCTAAATTTAAACCTAAGTAAAATGACTTACGCAGCCCAAGAGGAACTTCAGGGCGTTTCTCTTCTTCTCTGCTTAGGAGTTAAGGCACGAGTCTGTCAAGATTAGCCAGGTGCAATATGCTGCTACTCACTTTTCTGTGTGGCATCAGGTATTGGCCAGTGGTGGAGGCAGCATGCTGGATTTTACAGAGCAGCAATGTGATCTGCTATGACAAATCCTGTGAGTTCTTTTGGGGAAGCGGAAAGCTGCTCTGCTTTGAACATTGATGCATTCTCCACAGATTGTGTTTGTGGGTTTAGTGGTATGTTTATTTCTCTACATCCTGCTTCACAGTAGTAACATTTTCCTTTCCAGCTGAAGAGAAAAATTATTCTAGGGGAGGAGAAGATGTTTATGTTACCTTACACATCAGCGTGAATGCAGTTGGAAGGATGGAAGTATTTAAAAATAAAGCTGCAAGGAGAAACAGAGATACAAACCAAATGCATAGCCAGGTCTACTAGTTTGCATTGCTTTAGGCATCCTATTTATTAGATTTAAATGCAGGAGGATTTGCTAAACTATCACAGAAGCTGAGATATTAAGGAAGTACAATGCACTTAAGCTCTGCTTCCCCACTCCACAGTTGCTGCCTGAAAACCACTCCAGTTAGCTTGTGTCATATTTTGAACAGACTGTCGTGTGACTGCACAAATGTCTCCTGCCTACGTAGCTCACAAGTGGGAAAGGCACCAATAGCAGCACTTATCCACCAGTACATGCTGGAAGGCATCCAGCTGCAAAACAGCTTTGCAGAAAGGGACCAGGGATTTCAGTGGACACCAGGTTAACCATGAGTCAGCAGTGTGCCCATAAAGGCTGTAAATGGTATCCTGGACTGCATTAGGAGTGTTGCCAGCAGGCCAATGGAGGTGATCCTTCACTGCTCAGCACTTGTGAGGCCCACGCCTGTGAGTGCTGTGTCTGGTTTTAGGCTCCCCAGTACAAGAGGTACATAGAGATAGTGGAGTGAGAGCAGTGAAGGCCATGAATATGATGAGAGGGCTGGACACCTCACCTATGAAGTGTGGCTGAGAGAGTTGAGTTTGTTCCATCTGGAGAAGAGAAGGCCCAGGGAAGATCTTGTCGATGTCTATGAATACCTGAAAGGAGACGCTAAGAAGATGGAGCCAGACTCTTTGCAAGTGCTACCCAGAGGCAATGGGCACAAACTAAAACACAGGAGGTTCCCTCTCGCTAGCAGGAGACACTGGGGTTTTTTTGACTAAGGGTGACCAAGCACTGGCAAAGGTTGTTCAGAGAGGTTCTAGAAATTCCATCCCTGGAGATACTCAAAAGCCCTCTGGACATGGTTCTTGGCAGCTTGCTCTAGGTGGTTCTGCTTGCACAGGTGATTGACCAGGTGATCTCCAGAGGTCCCTGCCAACCTCAACCATTCTGTCATTGTGTGATGCTTCTGGGTAGCTAGAAGTTCACCTAAACATTATTTAGTTTATGTTTTGGTTTTGGTTGTGGTTTTTTTTCTGTTTTGTTTTTTTCTTTTGAGAAGAGCTGACTGAATTAGTGGCACAACTACTTCTTTATTAATTTGCATAATACTTGTGGCTTTTGAACTTAACTATGGCAAATAAATAAAAAATAAAAAGAATAAAATTGCCACATCATAGTACCAGAAGAAAACTGTTCTTTTGCAGGATTGCCATGATGGAACAAAACTACAATTTTCTTTATGAAAAGGAGGGACTAGACTGAATAAATTAAGAGCAAAGGGGACAAGATGTTGCAGGATCACTCAAATCTATAATGAATAACAAAGGGAAAGAAGAGGATTGTAGACAATGCAGTATTGAAGGCTTTCTAGCTTTGAAAAAAAGGAATAGGGAGTCCATTTTTAGAAGGATGACTTTGCAAATTCTTTCCTATGATGGTTTTTAGGACAATGCTACAATATTTTAAGAAGTCTCATTGGAGGAGGAAACAAAGGGTGTTAAAGAATTGTGCGTGGGGGTGATGGAGATAATTCTTTATTTCTATCTAATGTCATTTCAAGGAACTTGGATGTATAAAGGCAGCTTGGAGGATAATTACAAGATGACAGAAATGGGTCTGTATTAAAGATAAAATTTTTCAGACTTTGTTTTTATATGAGGAAGATTCAAATTCAGAGTGAAGGTTGCTGATGTAGTGAATATCATCTTCTACTATTGTCTTCTCTTCTTGTTTCTTTTCCTGTTGCACTATGGACTTAGTTTCAAAACTTTAACCCCCATTCTTATTGCTGACAAGTTTGAGTAAAATGAATACTAAATCAGACACTTGTTTATGAGGGAAAAATCTGTAGTCCACGTCTTGAATTCGTGCTTTCCTCAATTGTTTGTGATAGTGGGCTGAATAGTACTCATGTTGTTCTCAAACATTAATATGAAAAGAGGTGGATTTTTTTTTCCCTTTTCCCCCTAATTCACCCCCAGCTGAAAACAATTGTGTTTTCTACTCTAAAAACACAGAAAAATGTTAAGTTAGAAAAATTATTAATTCCTAATTGTTATATCTAAATACACACAGCTGTCAGAATGTATTTTAGGGAGTATCTGTGTTTTCACTATGTCAGCAGCATAATGATCTATAAAACAAGACAGGCTTCATTCCAAATAGTGATTGTGTGGGTTTTTTGTTTTTCTTTTGAAGACTGGATGCACTGAATGTGAAAAATAAAAGTGTAACAATAGCAGTGAGAGGATGATACAGTGTGCATTAAACATCAGAACAAGGTGTTTGTTACTTTTTTATTCTTACCCGAGACTTAACACAATATGAAAACTTCACAATTGTATTAACTGGAATTTACAGGGAAACAAAAAAAAAAAAGGCATGAAGAGATCCTTGGAGAGGCACTTGAAATGTTGGGGATTCAGGTTTGTCTTTTTGCATGTTGAATACTTTATGAAAGATCCCAGCTGACTTATGTGATGGTTTTGGCCATCTACACCTGGTCTGAGAGAAACATAAAAGTTAAATGTTCATGAGGATGACCTAGGACTTCTATAATTACTGGGTAAAATGTAGGAACAGACCAGACCACAAGCACAGGTATGTTGATCTGAGTGTGGTCTGTTCTAAATGTTCAGAATTGCCCATGACTCCACAGCTACAAGACAGATACAATTACTTGTTCTTCCTGGAATCCCTTGAAATGTTGCATGGCACCTTGCAGATGGTTTTATGTAGATACCCCTTTTTTCCTTAAACCAACTAGCCAACAAACCAAGTTTTTTCCTTAGTCTTTCTCAGGCAGACATATCTTCTTTGTTGTTGAACTTGGTGAACTTGAATCCAGCTAAACAGAGTAGATCACTAATTTCTTAGAAGAATAAGATGTAAATTACATTATTATTCAGAGAATGAATTCTTAATGGGTAAATATATGAAACATCTGCACTGAATCAGTGATCTCTGCTTAATAAAGAACCAATAGTGGTTGCACAAATTTCTTTCTGTTCAATGGTTGAATATGATGCTTTCCATAATCTGCTTTCTGTGGTGCAGAAATTATTTTAATGTATGTTTGCATTGGTAAATAATCCCATAATACTTGGTCCTAGGGTAATGGATTGTTCTGTTCATTCAGGTGGTAGGTGAGGATGAAACAAACACAGATTTAGCTATATGATGTATGGTTGCTTTAAAAAGCACATAAATAAGCTCAATAGCAGGAACAAGAAAACCCCTGAACCAAACCTGAGAAATGCCTACATTTTAGCCTGCCGTTTATCCTTAATCTCATCTAATCAGCAGTTGGGATCTCTGCCAAGAATGTGCCTTCATGGGATTGCACAGCATTTTGTACACAGAGAGAGGGAACAAAATATACTTAAATGTAATAATTTACTTTTGTTGGCTCTTGTTGCCTTTTTTTAAGGCTATGTGAAATGATACATAATGTTTTATTGGTAAGCCATAACCAAAAATCAGCTGAAATAATATAATTCTGATACTAATGCTTACTACAAAAGAGGGAACTTTGCTTAGTCAGTTTTTTTTATTAAACTAAAACTTGTTTTATATGTCTTGGGGGAAAAATAACATGAGTTTGAGCAATAGTGTAATCTGTCACTAAAATGCATTCATTTTGCCCATGAGCTGAGAGTCCTTCTCACAGAGAGTTTGTTGTTGTTGTTAGTTGCTCCCGTCTGATCCATGGGTACTGCACACACTAAATTCTTGTAGCTTTATGCATAGTCTCACTTGGTCCTCAACTTTTTTTTTTTCTTCCCCAGAATGTAAATTATTCTAAAAATCTGTAAGTAAAGCAGAAAGCCTGGGATATTCTGTAGTCTAGTTTTATTTTTATTTTTTTTTCTTATTTATTTACTTTAACTCTTTCTTTTTCAAGTGCATCAATAGAGCAAGAAAACTGGAAAAATCTTTTGCAGAAGACAGTTTCATCTACCCAGTTCACTTAATTGTCTTTCCTTGAAACTTTCAGAAAAAATTCTTCTTTAGACATTATCCTACATGAAAAGCAAGATTTCCACCGCTGAATAAATATCTTTGTTAAACTGCTGCTGTGGATAATTAACCTCTTTGTTAAAAACTTGAAATGCATTCAAAATATCAGTCTAGCTATTCTTGAGGTCCACCTCTTAGTATAGCAAATAAAGATAGTATTTCTATCTTGTTTATATCTTCTCATCTATTTATGAAGATCAGGATTTTTTGTAACCTACCAGGATACTGATAATTGATTTTAAAAATAAGGGGTTTTTTTCAGTGGAAAGTGTTCCCTTGGCTTTCTTTCAGTGCACCTTCTTTATACTATGGATATCAGAACATAACACACTTACTGTGTGTTTGCATTGGATTTAATAACTGTCTTTTCACTGTCATTTCAGTTTGTGGGTGTTAGTGTTTTTTCCTATTGAACAGAATGTTTCACATTTGTCTATACCTGGCAGTTTTATATCATTTTAGTGTGTACCATGATGACTTTCTAGATTCATTTTCAAAATATTTAAGTGGACATGAAGACATGTTCTCTAAGAGAACACCAACATTACTACTGCTTTCAGCAGAGGAAAATTGCCCTTCTATATTTTGTTCCTTATTTAATATAAAATGTTATCTTGATAGACTCGTAATTACTTTATTTTATCAATGGAGCATTTACAGGGCTATTCTTTTTATTCAGTCTACTTAATATCTTAAGAACAGTTCTCAGTAATTTCACTTGCGAAGTAAAAGTAAATCTGCTATCAGGGAAGAATTCTAAGTGGCATTTTAACTTGTGCATCTCAATTTACACAGCTATTCTTGGGATTTTATTGATTGATCTATTATATGGAGCAGGTATGCTGCACTGAGATTGCTTTGCATTACAATTGCAGGTAGGGATTTAGGTCTATAGTCAGGATTACCTCAGGGTGTGAAGGCACGCAGCCTTTACCATGAAAATATGTGAGACAATCTGTCCTGGCTTTGAGGGGATTGAAGTTGTGCATAATTCTTCCCATGTTAGTAATTTTAGGTATGTAAGTGCTTCTGTAAATCTGGCACACTCCCCCTGCCTTCACTGTAGCTTAGCCCTGCACGTATTTGATTGCTTACATCTCTAAGGTTTAAATCAATACAATTTGTAGTAAAAGTAATAGCATGCAAGTTTTATTTCATGTTTCCTTTGTAAACTGAAACTGCTACAAAATAGAAGTTATTACTATTTGCATTTTGTAAGTTTGAAAACCCCTCTTTGTAAGGGATCTAGGTCTTAGTATAATAAAATTGTTTTTAAAAGTTCATGTGCCGGTACTCTGGAGGACATTCAAATATGAGACAACACTGAAATCACTGAAGTCAAATTGTGGGTATAAACGTTAATCCAGTAATTTAAACAGAGAAAGTTTCAAATTTATATCCTTAATGGAACTCTGATCCCATTAACCCTGATTGGCTATGAAAGAAAAAAAAAACCAACATGCCCTTTATGTTTCTAACTTTATGTGGTTATGAATGAGACAGATAACATAGTCATTATGTAATTCTGAAGAGACCTCTTTTTCCACATATCAGGACCTATACCTACTCACAGCTAGATGCATGATGTGATTTCAAATATTTTTTTCCTCCAGAGCATTTGTAGACTGTGAGATAGTATGTTCTCATTCCAAGTCATGAGTTTTGAATCATATTTCTTTATGTATCTTAGCTTTCCTGAACAGCCTTTTTAAATCAAAGGAATCCTCATTTTGGCAGAACATTAAGGTCTCTGAGAATTTTACTTCATATTCTATTTAAATGGCTAGCCAAAGCTATGGCTCCAGCATGTATTTTGAGTATATATTTTCCTACGCACTTTATGGAGGGGGAAAATCGTGCCAGTATGTATTGCTCTATCTAACCTTAGTCCTTTAAATTTTGTGTTTGAAATCAGAGAATACTTTAATCATGTTGTTGCTAATTTGTACTCTACACTGAAATCTCTGAATATCCTGAACAACACAGATGTGCCCTTTTTCCTTCATTTTTTTATCCTTACGAATGTATGAAATTTTTTTCAGGTGTTGATAATTCACTGACCTTTTTTCTTATGACAGTAGAAACATTTTCGGCAATTAGTTAATGTGAAGAGATCACCACCACAGCCTGATAGTGACATTTGACCTTGCTAGACATAAATGAGAGTAGAATGTGATAAATGCAGAAACAGACATTTTCACAATGATGAGACTTATAAAAATTTTTTATTCTGATCTATCTGCAGACATGTGCTTTGTGTGTGAATAAATTACTCAAAGTAAACAATCTAATGCTTTCTTATTTTTATTTTTTATTAGTTGCAATAGATAACCTAATTAAAACCTTTATTAAAAGGGGGATTTGCTCTTCAGGTGTGTTCTTATTTTTTGTTTGCTGCATTTTTTGTTCAGGTGCACAGTTTAGTAGGTAGCCTCTGAAGTGATGTGTTTTTGTCAAGGTAGATGAGGTTACATATTTTGGATTATTCAAATCTTGTTTGAGACACATGATTTTGTTTTTGCATATGGCTGGAAGCAATGAATAATTCAGATAACTCATGGAATAACAGGCCTGTGTTGGTTAAAGGGCCTCTTTGTAAACTGCATGCATAATTTTTGCAGTGTTTCCTTTCTCCTGTAGGAGATTTCTGCTATTGGATATTAGCAGTCCAGGTGGTTCCAAGTGTGAGACTCAGCCTTTTTAACCAACGTTTTCTGAGGGTTTCCCATCTCCACAACTGTAGCAATTTCAGTTTTCACTGATTCCTTTTCAGCCTTTGATTGGTTTAGGCTGCTCTTGGAGGTTCTTCAGGAGCTGTGTGTTAAACATTCTTTTCCAGGTTCATTTTTACCATTTGGTAAAGCATTATTAAGATATATCTCTGTTTTCCAACTTCCCTTACATTTGTCGTTTTTAAAATTTTCCATAAAATCATCCATCCTATGATAGTGACAGATTAGGTTTTTTTAACAAGAGCTTCTAAACATGGCATTATTTTTGGTCACTTAAAGATGAGTAGCTTAAATATCAAAGTTTAATACTGTTTGAAATTAGCTAAAACAAATTCTTCCAACCAACTATATATAGAAAACTTGCAGATTTCACATTAAAAAGTAATTATCATTGTACACTGTCCCTGCAAATATTTAATCCAGCATTATTTATTCAGCTTAGGAAAATTTTGGTTTTGGTTAAGAAGAAATTTACCATGAAAACAGCTGGCTGGTGGATCTGGTTACTCATAGAGGTAAGGCAGCCCCTAACCCTGGGGGTATTCAAGACCCAGATGGATAAAGCTGTGAGCAACTTGGTTGGATTTCATGGCTGACCCTGCTTTGAGAAGATTGTCTTGGTTGACTTTCTGAGGCCCTTTCCAACCTCATTTAACCTTTGATTCTGTAAAAATCAGTCAAAGTCACCTGCTGCTACTGAAAATGAAGTAAATTTGTTTTAGCAAGTGCATCTCTGTTTTAATCAGTTGTACCCTCTACAGAGGTAGTGAAAGAAACAAGATGTAGTGCTTAGCTCAGGGAAACTTTCATCCGTGAATGTTTAGATTTTTCCAGTTGCCTTTTGATGCCAGGAAAGTTTTGTGGACCCAAAATGTTGCTGTGTATCAGGCAAATACGGGGAGTTTATTGATTTACAGTTTGTGAAAGGATGGGTTAGCTGTTCCCAGGTGGTCAGGGTATGACTTTGCAGGCCTCTAGTGAAAAAGAGTGTACTGTACTTAAAACAGATAGGAATTGAGATATATCTGGAAGAAGGTGATAGATTTCTAGATATTAAGAAAAGATGTACTGGACTCAAAGAGCTTGCTACAGAATGCTATCCAGAGAAGGCCTGGAAAATCTGTAAATTCACTCTTTATTTGGTATGCGGAGAGTTACTTTTGGAGATTTTTAAATACTGCTTTTAGCAAATCTTGTCTAGCTTTTCTTGTGCGTGAAGTTTGCAGGTTACTTTTACTAGTACTCCAGTCAAACACCAAGCCTTTCTCATATAACCAGGAGAGCATTTGGAGTCCAGGCTATGAAATGTTTAGAATAGTGTAAAACTTTACTTAATTTCCCTTGGCAAGAATCGCAATATGCCTAAGAGGTCTTTAAAAAAAAAAAGGTTTTCACATTCTTTTATTTAAATGTCTAGGTCTTCAATGCACAGGATTGAAGAGTTCCCAGGTTGTGTGGTTTTACTTTTTGTTGATTACTGTTGCCTTGTTTTTAGTACGGTTTTTACTACCCTCGGGATAGTGTTTGTGGGTATAGAGTAACACGAGCAAAACGGGACATATCCGGTGTTTTTTACCTCTCCCTCCCCTCCAGCTCTTGGGACACCAGGAGAATTTTGTGAGTAGAAAGGCTGGCCCCGGAAGGAATCCCATAACCCAGAAAAGCTGCCCCGTTTCTTTTTCTCCTGATGGTATGGGGATTGCCAGGTGCTACTCTGCACGGCGTTGTACGTAACCCCGTGACTTGCTCCACCCTGGAACTCTGGTGCTTGTGTACTTTGTGAATGTGAAAGTACTGTTGTGTTTGGCAGCAGACTGCTGTGTATTTCTGAGCAGAGAAAACTGCCATAGAAGTTCTAAGTTTTATTAGAAGGTAAATAAAATGTTCTATAGACATCTTGACATCTAGTCTGAGTGTTTACTCAGGCTTCACTTTTGACACTTATGTATCAGTCTGTGTATACTTCTTAAGGGCCTTCATATTTTTAACACAATATAGCAATGACAGAGGCTTTTCACAATATTTTTCTACCTGAAACACTGAGATCAATCAAGTAGGATAAAATAATCTAGCAACTGTGTTCTTCATTTAGTTTTTCAAGATAATGACCTATTCTGCCTATTTGCTACAAATGTCTGATGTGATGCCTAGCATGCTGTCCTTTACTAGAGAAGAGAAGAGAAAGTAGTATCTTCAAATTTAAAATTTGAATAAAGTGTTTTCACTGGTCAGATGAGAAAATATTTGATGTTTGATGGTTTCCTATTTCATATTAAAAGGAGTTAAAATGCCACTGGTTAGAAAAAAATTTTTTTATGTTTGTTCTAAAATGTGATTATTTCTATATCGTACCATGCTTCTGAGAAGCCTTGGCTTCTTCCCTAGCAGTTGTGGAAAAAGACTTTCAATTTTCTTGTAAAACAACACAATGATATTTTTATTTTATTTTATTATTTTATTTTATTTGAAGCACATTAAAGAGAGAGATTGTCTTTCAGTTGTGTAATTCCATGTCATGTAATGAGCATTATTTTTGGTGAGTTGGGAAGTATTTTAACTTTGTAAACACTTAAATGTGTAAAACCAAATGGCCAGAACCCTTGAGTCTAGGTACCTGGGGGGGAGGGTGAATGGAAAATTTTCATCAGTAGACTGAGTTGCTGGAAGAAACAATGGATTAGGTATTTATAAACTGTTAAATAAAGATTAAAGTGTAACTGCCTTTTTTTACCACCTACTTGGTTCTAGATATTCAATACTTCGTACAAATAAAATCATGTAAGAGTTGTTATTCCATGCTTTACTTTTCATGTCCATTCTTACACTGTTTTATCTGATGACTGTCTTTCAAAATGCAAAGTTATATGAGAAAAGACACATCTCCATGTGTGTGAAGGAAAAGAGGAGTGGCAGCATATGGGGAACCCCATTATTTCAGAGAAAGGTTCCTCTGCCCTGGCCCATTCCAGGGCCATCCCATCAGCCCAATGGCTTAGGGTTGACTCATTGCTGTGAGCGCCCATTGCAGTGTCTGTGTAGGGTCTCTGCCCAAGAGTATGGGGAAAATCATGGGTTGTAAGGGAAGGCCATTTCAACATTTCTCTAGCTGGTGAGTAGGTTAAGTGCTTTGGGAGCCAAGTGTGTGTGTGTGTGCTAAGCATGTGAAGGAATTGGCTGCTGGAGTGACCAGAGGGTCCAGGACAGCTCCAAGAGTCTCGTTGGGGTTGGTGGGGGTGGGGTGGGGTTGTTAGTGTATGAGGCAGGTGGAGATGAGAGGATTCAAACGTGAATTACTGGGCAGACTAAGAGTCTCACCTAAGTTACTGGAGAGTTGCACATGTTTTTCCCATTAGTGGAGCTTCATCCTGATCTGCCAGAGAGGTGAACAGGGTGAGACTGTTGCTGATAATTGTGTTTCCACTTGACAGTTTACAGCTCTGAGAAACAAGTGAGGTAGCTCTGCTGCTGTCTGTACATGTCAGCATGATGTTTTCACAACCATATGGGTTTCATGGAATCACAGAATCTTTTAGATTAGAGAAGACCTCTAAGATTGAGTCTAACTGTTATTCCAGCACTACTAAGGCCACCACTAAATGATGCCCCTCAGTGCCACATCTACACATCTTTTAAATACCTCCAGGGATGGTGACTCCACCACTTCCCTAAGCACCGTGTGCCAATGCTTGACAGCCCTTTCAGTGAGGAAATTTTTCCAAATATTCCATCTAAACCTCCCCAGTACAACCTAAGGCCATTTCCTCTTGCCCTTTCCCTTGTTACTTGGGAGAAGAGACTGACACCTGAATCCAGCACAGGTTCACCTGGTAGTTACTTGACCTTTCTTTACAGGGATGCTCTCTCTTTTGCTGTCACTTTCTCATTATTGTATAATTAGTTCTTTCTCTGGAATCCAGCAGTTGTGTGTGATGGTATCTAATCCCATCCCGTTTTTTTCTCCCCACACCACATTTGATTCTAACTCCATTTTTGTTGCAAGGGGAAAGTAAAATATCTGTTTAGTTTGCCATATCTTCTCTGCTCCACAATATTGCCACTTGAGGTCTCTAGCTCATTGAGTGTCCTCAAAATACATGGTTTTGTCTCTGGTCCTGGCTTTCAAAGTGCTGTGCAGAATTTACAGGAAAGCTATAAATTCATATGAAAGTTAGTTCATGCAAACTGTCTATCAAGTAAAAGACTATTTTTAAAAATGCAACAGTATCAGAAATATGTTTGTTGCTCGCCTGTTATGTGGAACATTAGAATCAAAGTTTCTGGTTATCACACTGAAGATATTAAAGACAGGAAAGCTAATTGTAATGGAAAGGATACTTATATTAAATGGCAAATATACTCATTTTTAATATACAGAAAAGCATTCATTAGAAAAAAATAATTAATTTCCTTTGAATAGAATGCAATGTAAGTTTAATTTTCTGAACACTGCCTGGGGCTATGCTTTGACATTTTCTTGAAACCGATCTGATTAGTTCTCAGAATTATGCTGAGAAATGTCACTTACTATGGAAAATACCTTTCTAGGCATGAACCTCTGAAAAGAAAAATTATTTTTTCTTTTTCTTTACAAATTGTCTTGTGCATTTCAGTGGCAAGGGCAACTGTTAGCTCTAATTGTGTATTGAGCTTGTTTTTATATGATTATGGAATCAATTCAGAATCTTAACGGAAAATAGATAACGGACTGAACCAAGTCCATTGTGCTAGTTTTGTGAAGGTGACCTTAAAGAGGGAATGTAAAGGGTTTTCAATATGAAATTTCAACACTCTTCTGCTGTGATTGTTTTAATGTGAAGTTCAGAATTGCCTGTGCAAAGTCCCCCTTAAATGAAAAAGGCTCTTTTATCTTAATTAGTGGCAAAGATACACTGCATTGCTCAGATGTGGCTTTTGAATGAATGAATGTATATAATAAGGTTGCATAATATCATTTACAGGACATGCTGCTATAAGTATTTAGGTTATCCAGTCATTCAGAACTATAAAGGTTTCAGTAGACACACAAGATCTTACTGGACAGTGAAATGCTATTTTAAATTGGATGTTGAAATCAGTATGGTTAAACAGCTGGTAGGATTTCCAGAGCCAAAAGCCAGTCTTCGATGATCAGATTTGATACAGTGCAAAGCTTAGGTTTCTACCAAAGGTACCATTTTCACATCTAAATTAAGATTTCTGGTTGTTAGAGAAAGATGGTTGATTTCTGGTTGATCGAGAAAGGCCAGCAAAATGCATTTTTTGGGGGATGATTTTTTTCAGCAGTGTAGTGGTTTTAATGATTAGGTTTAACACTCCAGACTATTTTGTCTCTTCATTAAGAGTATATATATATAAAATAAAGAATGCACGTATTTTAAAAACTTAATATTGTTTATGATACTTATTATTTAAATTCTCCCCTGTATAATTTTTTTTAATAAAAAGAACAGTGGGGATTTGGACCTCCTCGCTAGTTGACTCAGTAGAATAGTTTACTGTCTGTTTTAATACAGCTTACTTTCTAATTAGAGGACTTTATCTCACTGCATTTATCTATCTGTATTTTCCTGCAGTGTTTAATGTTGTAATTGTAAACAAAGCACTATTTTCAGGGCACTCCATTCTATCTATTAAAAAGAGAATAAAAAGCCAGTTGTTTTTATTCCCACAGGTTCTAGAAAATGTAATTTTTACCTCCAGTTAAAAAAGCTGAAGAAAATTCTTTTCAGAGGAAAGAAGACCTGTATGTATTGTGCAGTTTACAACACAGAACATGATCTCTGCCAGAAATGAGGGGAGCTCCTTCAAAATGTTAGAATGACTTTGTGCTTACATTGAAGTGAACTCAACCTTGCACTATGCTTGTTGATGACATTGATTTAAATGTTCATATGTTAATGCATATGTAAGTAGTTGGATATGCAAATCAGTGTATCTAAAATCCATTCTGACCCCTGCTACCTGAAATACCTGTGTCTTTACCATTTGAAAGAAAAAAGGTATTTTTAGCATTCAGACACTTTGTAACAGAGGTCACTACCTTTGTTTTTTTTTCCTTCCTTCTCTTTAATTTCCAGTTTTACAGACAGGCAGTGGAGAGGAAAAGAGAAAAAATTATTCACCCAAGGTGAATTAAGAAGGGCAGTGACAGGACCCAGGTGTCTGTAGTCCCAGTCATATGACCTTCCTTATTCTTAATCAAATTCCCTTTCAAGCAATGTTAGTTTTAATTGAATAGAACTAGTCCTATCTCTAAGCTTCATTAAGGTGTCATTAAGAAACCAGGGAGATGAGAAAAGGATGCCAGAGTTCCTTTAGCAGGACTTTAAATTCTTTTTATAAACCATAATGTAATTTCATATTCCAGTTTATTTAATCTTAAAGGACACTGTTTTCTGTTGAACCCTTCTGAAACATAAAAGTGATAGGCAAAAAACAGTCAATATACTCACAAATTTCACAGAATATTCTGAGTTGGAAGGGAACCACAAGGACCATTGAGTCCAATTCTTAAATGAATGGCCTGTATGGCGATCAAACCAGTGACCTTGGCGTTATTAGCACCATGGTCTAACCAACTGAACTATCTCAGAGTCAATTCTTCTGTCCTAAAACATTTTTGTGGTCTAGAGACAACCAAACAGTTATTGTTATTATTTTACAATTATTTTACAATTGCAGTTGTTATTGTAGGGAAAAATTGCATACATTTAGTACTTGATAGCTGGGAAAAATCATACATGTTGTGACTGAAGTGTAGTTAGTTGGAAGCTGATGTCATGGGTACTTCATGAAGTACAACATGGCCAAGTGCAAGGTGCTGCACCTGGCTGGGGCTCTGGACTGTGGGGAAACCTTATAGAAGCCTTCTACTACCTAAAGGGGCTTACAAGAAAGCCAGAGAAGTGCTTTTTACAAGGATATATAGTGATGGGACAAGGGGGGAATGTCTTCAAACTGAGGACAGTAGATTTAGGTTAGATAGGAAGAAATTCTTTACGATGAGGGTGGTGAGACACTGGAATGGGTTGTTCACAGAAGCTGTGGATGTCCCATCCCTGTCACTGTTGACAAAGACCAAATTGGATGGGTGTTCGAGCAACCTGCAGATGTCCCAGCCCACAGCATGGAGATTGGCAGTAGATCATCTCTAAGGTTCCTTCCAACCCTAAGTAATTCTATGATTCAATTATTTGGGGCAACTAGAAAATATTAAGTTTTCACATGCTGCTTTCTTTTGATGATAAGATACTGTTACTGTCATTCTGAAATACTCAAGTAATATATTTGTTGCGATATTCTGCTATTGTGGTTTGGGGTTTTTTGTTGGTTTTGTGGGTTTGGTTTTTTTGTGGACTTGGTTTTTTTTAGTTTGTTTGTTTGGGTTTTTGTTTGTTTAAACATAATAAAGCATATAGTTTCACGCTTTCATCCACAATCAGAGATCTGTAGACAATTCAGAGAGTTGTATGACTGTGGGAGTATGTCTCTTCAAGGAAGAAGAGGATAAAATGTGATATTGTGAGGCTTTTTAAAACCAAGTAGTTGAAAACTGTTGGCTTTTTCTTAGAGGTGAACTGCAGCACCATATGTGAGCAATTTAAAGTAGTCTCTCTAATTGCACAATGTTTTAAAATTTGTAACATATGCCTGTGTGTTGGGATGACTAATTGATGTCCACTCAGTTTTCACAACACTTAACTGGAGAAGGAACTGTGTTCCAACATAGTGTCTTCCTTTTTTTTTTCTTAGTAATGATAACAGAAGAATACAGATGGTAGGAAGTAATGGCAAAGTAGGCACTAAGCAGGTGTTTTGCCCTAAAGGTCGTATATTTCAAATTGCCTGCAGTCCCTGTGAAATTTATAAAGTTAAAGCTGTCTCTTAATTTCTTTTGAATTTATTTTTCCAGCTGACTTTAGTCATCTGGGAGGCAGAGGACAGATGATGTGTACTGGATGAGCATTGGTTTGTTTCTTTGTTTTGTATTGTTTTTCTCTGAAGATGGAGCACAGCCAATGTTATCTTTGCTCAGCAGTCTTACCAATATGCCTTATTCCTGGCCAGTTCCTTTCCTCTGCTTAGAGGGGATCAAACAGCTTTCATCCGCTTTAGCTCACTGCTTGCACTATCTCCAGAGCTCTTGTTTTGAGGCATTTCTTCCATGTCTTTGGTAATCTGGGGTCTAAGGAATTGTCCTTGTTGGTTTCCAGCTCCCCTAAACTGAGCTAAGGACTAAGGAAGGACTTGCAGTTCAAATCTAAGCATGATTGTAATAAACTGTACCTTGATTAAGAAAGCCCACCAAAACCAAAATCAAACCAAGCCAAACCATACAAAAACGAACCAACCAAGTAAAACCAAACAAAAAAATCCCCCCAACCCCTGCAACTTCTCTAACATTTGCTTCAGCACTATGTTTTAGGAAGAGATGAATCAATGAACTTCAACTTCTTTTTTTCCCTTTTGCTTTTCTTTGTTGTCTCAGCACTTTCCTTTACATCTTTCTGAATCTGCAAGTTAGCTGTACTTAAGCAGCATCTTTCCCTCTTTATTTTGTTACTCACTCTAGAGATAGGATATACATTTGTCACCTATACAGTGAAACCTAATGAAGTGATCTGGATCACTGAATCCAACCACCAATTTATCTCTCCCCAAGAATGACACTTGCACACGAGTGCCCTGTTTGCCTTGCAAGCATCAGC
The DNA here is from genome assembly GCA_035584735.1 of Pseudotriccus pelzelni. Taxonomy (NCBI): domain Eukaryota; kingdom Metazoa; phylum Chordata; class Aves; order Passeriformes; family Tyrannidae; genus Pseudotriccus; species Pseudotriccus pelzelni. The sequence continues at coordinate 77,447,297 of JAWMRA010000078.1, forward strand.
CCTGTTTCGAGCAGCCTTCAGCTGTGTTTAAAATACAAGCTGCATCGTGATTTCTGGTTGCAGCCACAATCTCTCTTGTTCTGGTCAGAAAATGTGTAAAAATTAGAAATCTGTGTACTTCAAAAAGTGCAAAAATTATTTTGGGCTCTCTTCATGTTTTTCAGAATTTAGGCTCATTCGCATTCAGTGTTCTAGACGAAGCAGATTCATGTCAACAGATTCACGCAACCTGACTACAGGGAACTACTAATGTGAAGGGCGAGTTCTTACTTAGGCTTCCATTTAGTTTCACTTGAGCTGATCCCTTTAGGAAGAGATTTCATCAGCTTCATTGCTCTCTAGGTAGAAACATGAAGACTTTCATGGTAGGCTGAAAACTGGGCTACAGTATGATTAGAGAATGAGGTGGAAACTTCCAGTGACTCAGTATACTACAGGATATTCATAATATGAAAGCCTGGGATGTCAGCTCTCTTTTGTCTAGAAGGTTTCTTCCAGAGAACATTCATCCAGGTGGGTTTATCATCCAGATAAATGGCATGACGTAGGCTTAATAGTCATGGGTCTTACCTCTTAAATTCACTGATCCTTTGCTGCTGAAAGACATTTATTTTCCATTGCTGTTGTGAGAAAAGCAAATTTGCAGTGTTTTCTCCATCATTTTGGTTCTAGCAGAGAACCTGTGCCATGATACCTTTTGAAAAGTGGCACAGGTATTATTTTGAGACTAGTATTTCTAAAGTTTTCATAGTCTTTTGATCCTGAAAGTAGATGCAGGAGGAAAGTAAACGTGATGGTATGTTGATTCAAGGAGAAATGTAGCCTCCAATAACCATTTCCTCACAGTTATTTTACCAGTGACCTCTTTTCTTACTGAGGAATTCAAGTGTGGTTCTACAGCTTCTGAAGAGCAAAGTGCTGCCTGTCAGCATGATTTGGGACACCAACACTGGTTTCCTACACCACTTTCTTCTTAACCCGTAGTTGCTCAGACGAGGTGCCTCACTGATCTGTAAGTGAGAGGGACCCCTGATAGCCCTATCTTGTGGTGTCCTTCTTGATGTGGAATGATGAAATTCAAAGATCTTTGTACTTATTAATATATACCTATTTGAATTTGTCCACTCCACAGAAAGAAGCAGCTTGTGATGGAGGACTCCCATGAATCCATGTCATGTAAGGGTCACAGGATATGGATTACTGTGTAATGAGGGTTGTAAAGTAAATATGCACACACAAATGTGCATATAAACTTGTCTGTAATATGTAGGGTGTATTTACATATATATATTTGCAGGATTTTTTAAACTTAAAACCCTCTTGCTTGGTGAATACATATGCTTCCCCCTCCTTAGTCATCTATTTTATCTCTCAGTTATTGCCTTTTTATACTTGTTAGTGTTTCCAGGAACAAGCTGTATATCTGCTCAGCACCCACACCTGGATGCTCTGTTCAGTTTTGATTTCTGATATACCAAAAAAATGTGGACAGATTGGAGAGGGTCCAGAGAAGGGCCACAAAGATGGTCAAAGGACTGGGAAGCCTACCGTGTGAGAAAAGGCCAAGAGAACTGGGTTCGTTCAGCCTGGAGAAAAAAGGGGTTAGGGGAGACCTTGACACCATGTTCCACTATTTATAGGGTGGTTACCAAGAAAATGGAGACTCCCTTTTTACAAAGAGTCACATGGAAAAGAGGAGGGGTAATGGGTCGAAGTTACTTCTGGGGAGATTCTGGCTGGATACAAGAGGAAAAGTTTTCATAATGAGAACAATTAGCCATTGGAATAATCTCCCCGGGGAAGTGGTGGATTCCCCAGTGTGGAACACTTATAAGACACAGATGGACAGGATGTTAGGCTATCTTGTCTAGACCATGTTTTTGCCAGGAAAGGTTGGACCTTGGATCTCTTCCTTGAGGTCTCTCCCAAGCTGGTATTCTGTTATTCTAACTACAAAGCTGTAGCAATAAAAAATAAGGAATGTTTCTCATATTGTTCCATCTTCTAACAGATAAAAGTAACATTCCCATGGTTTCCTTTTAAAGCATTAGTTGTACTTTTACCTTAGGATTTTCTACCATAGGCAGTTCAAAGGTAATAGTGATAGCCATGACAGCAAGATTAAAGTCTTGATCTGCAGACATATGGTATCTTAGTTTTATATTGTTCAATTTGCCAGTGATTTCTCCTGTAGTTATTTTTAGTCCAACTCTTAATAAAAGCTAGATGAAATTAAATCAGACACAGAAGTATATGTAATAGTTATGAAAAATTATTCGTCATCTCCAGTTAAGGTTTTGCTTTCTGTCTGAAAGCATTTCCAATTTTTAAGGGGAACTTTGTAAAAGATAAGCAACTTAGGGGAAGTTTAAGATTTTTTAATCCTTCAGTAGTGAGGAAAGACTTGTTATCAAATGTCTTCCACTGCTGCAATAGCTTTGAAAATAAATTTAGTATTTAATGTTAATATTTCTTAAAATAATAAATATTCTAAGTTAGCATTTGACCTTATGCAAAAATTATAATAAAGGATCTACTTTAGCAGACTGATTATGCTGCCCTCATTCATGCGTGAAGTTTGATTGACTTCATTGGTACTTCTCATCTCTTCAACTGTAGCTGAATAGTACCAGACTGATGGTATTATTTATTTCAAAGTATTTGCCTACATGTGTTATTTAACATGCAAACAAACAAACAAACTCCCCCAATTTTTGCCCTTTACCTTAATTTAAAGGTTCCATATTTTCCCTGAAGAGTCCCTTTTTCTGAAAAGCATAAAAAATAAAGAAGGTAATATAGAAGCATTTCATCAATGTGGTATTAGCTGTTCAAGATGTATTTCAAAGCTTCTCCCTTGGGATCTATGCGAAAAACAACTACTATATTATGTATATGTTATTTTTATTGTGTATTTCTATATAATGAAATAAAAAAGGGGAAGCTAATTTTGTTTCAGATCTAATGTTTTGAAATAAATTGAGCAAACTACTTGGCTAGTAGTATCCCATCTTATTTAATCACCTAAATGAGTGTATTTACTGTAGTTGAAGTACAGTTACTGTAATTCTTTATATGCATGTACTTAAATTAAAATGCTGCATGTTACAATTTGCTGGTGGTATGAATTGGAAAAAAAAGATGCCCTACAGTTTTCGAAACCTGACTTATGAGTGCAGCGATCATTTCAAAAAGTTCTATATAAAATTGCTTGGTCTTTATGTCATGCATTTTCCATTTAAGTCAGTGGAAGTTGTATAGCTAAAATCACACTGAATTCATTGCAAATCTAGGGCATGCTTAAAGGGCACTTCATCTGAGAAAAGAAGTCATTGCTTTGACTGTGGCTATGTTAAGTGAGAGATGGAAGTGAATAGCTTTTAGTTTATTGCTCATTTGAAAGCTGGAGGGAAAAATGGCCTTTGTCTACCTGCCAAGCTCTTCCCTTCCCCTGCCCAGACTTCCTAAAAATGCTCATTTGAAATCTGGCAGCAGTTACCTTTGATTTTTTTCACTAGCTTTCTCTTTTCTTTTTTTTTTCTTACAGCACTTTTGTTTCTTTCTTTCCTGTAATAAATTTGATCTGTTTTTAAAATGTAGTAACTAAAAGCTAATGTGGCTTGAAACAGGCTCCCCAAAAAAGCCACTTGATGATAATTTGATACTTAATTCAAAGTCTGATCACTGAGATGTACTCTTCAGTTGCAGAGTCTTTCTCTGTATGTTGATATATAAACCTGCTAGGTTTCTTTAGATAAGTTTAAAAAATCCTACCTCTATGTATGTACTATTATGACATCTTATTGCAGATGCAATCTAAGACTGTGTCATACTGTTGAAAACCTGTAATTGCAGCTTGCAGCAAATTTGTGATCTGTAAATGTGTGCCTATGACACTTTATTGTTCTGTAATTAAGTGAAGAAAATGAAATTATGAAGTCTGTTGGTATTTTAAACAATAGTGCTTTTAATGCATTAATTAGGCTGTGTTTGCTCTGAGACTAGCAAGAGAACAGAAAATATTTGTTGTTTTCTTGGCATATCCTTAAATAACACAAACTTTTCTTAATAGAAATAACAGTGGGCTCATTGTGATTTATTCTACTTTTTATCTTATTTAATTGGCAATTTTTGAGCTCCTGATATCACCATGGATGTCAAGTAGGCAATGCTGGGAGACCTTCTTGAGAGATTTGTTTTGATGGATGATAAAAAAAAAAATTAAAAATTAATGCTTGACTTTTTTTCCTTCAAAGCTGCATTATGAATTCCAATTGTCAGGAGTTCCAATTAAGGATATAGCTAAGTAAACCTCAAATCTTGCAAAGTCCTGCAAGTTACTGCAAGAACAAATGAAAATGCTTTCTGAATATGTGGTGAACATGTCCATTTATATTTTGCCCATGTGAGACAGTGTTACTCCCTTAGAGTTTTTAATAGCTTTTATGTTTGGTATTGCTATTTGCTAGCAGTTGGGTGACTGCTCATACCAGGAGCAGAGGCAAGAAACAGTTTTCCAAGAATAGAAAAAGAAGACAGTTTAGCAGAATTCAGTCTCTGTTACTGTTCGAACTGGATTCAGATTTTATTAGTGGGTGTTAAACTGAGAAGGAGGTATTGAGTGATGTTAATAAGCACGTGTTAAAGTTGAACTTTGGGGTGGGTTTGGTAATGAGTTCCCAAGCTGTGCTTAACCTTTGCTGCACTGCTTCTGCTGGATTTCGAAAAATTCAAGTGAAGCATTCCTGACACTTAAAGCCCTTTGCTAAATTAAATACATTCTTATTTTTGAAGTGACCCTATAAAAACAGAAAAGTCTGGGTTTGGCTAACATAATGCGTCTTCTCTCAATATTTTTACTTTGAGGGTCCTCTCAGCTAAGTTCTCATGTTGTTTTCAACTATTGTGGTCTTATATCCTTCTCTTTGTGAGTATGATGTACTCTTTGTGATGGCTAGTTTTCTTTCCTTAAAATGATGACCAGCAAAAAAGGATGTTATAGCAACATAATGATTTCTGCTTGATAAAGATGCTACTATAGATAATGATGCTGCCATAATGACAGATAAGTGTCATCAGAGTATGAGACATTTATCAAAAACAAATGTCAGGCCTCAGCTGATGTGCATATTTATCCAATAAATTATTTCATCAGGAGTGTGGAAGGTGCTTACTTTTACAGCAAGGTTAAGCAAGTTGACAATTACTTAAACACCTTAAGGTAGTTGTTACTTAAGAGACGTAGCTTCTTTTGTTGCCTTCATGATTAAAGAGGCTAAAGTTCATGGCTGAAGTTGTGTGATTGCCAGACCCAGGAGTGTGCATTGGGGACTGCACTCTGGGCAGTGCAGCTTTGTATTGCCAATGCGTACGTGATGGGACAACTTTGATACATATGTAGGCTCAGAAGCATGCTCAAAATGCAGTGTAAATGTAGCAAAAGACTTGCCTATCAAAAGTATGGGTCTTCCATAAGAAATTATGTCCTCTGCAGGCAGCAAAACTAGGAAGAAAATGGAATGATGGTGAACTATGGAACTGGCAGTTCTCATGAAGATCAGAGGTGTGATTGAAGGCTGGCAGCTTGTGTTTATAAGCCACAGTGATGATATTTCATGATTGATATGAACTGCACAGTGAAGTTTGAAGTAATAGTGATATTCTTGGTTGAAAGTAAATTATTGGATTGATTCTGGTAATTTCATAATCTGATATATTTGAGTTAATTTCTTGAAAATATGACTTAAGTACCTTTAACAACATGTCTGTGTTATAGAAAAGACATCTTTAGGGAAGGATTGTCTTAGTCAAGCAGCTTTGTTTCCTGTTAGTTTGCTGAAATGTTTTCAGAGATATCCTCCATGCAGTTCAAAGTAAATTCAAAAAAGAGAAGAGTTTCACAGGCCGCTATGTAAGAATGATATATTTACAAATTATTTCATAAGACGCTAGTTTGCAGAATCATTGATCTCTGCTTCAAAAGAATTATGACTGACAGGTATAATATATGTTTGATTTTCTGTAAGGTTTTGTTGGATTTTTAAATCTTTATCTCTTTTTAAACAAAAGTCAGAAATAACTACTTTAATCATCTTGGCTTATTCAAAAGAAGAAAAATGTAAAACTAGTTTTAGCATCCAGTTTAGCTACTGTAATCTTTCGTCTGGTTTATGGAGCATGGAAGTGTTTGGGTTTGATTTTTGTTTGTTTGCTTGTTTTTGGTTCAAGATTTTTTTTGGTGTTTTGTTTTTAGTGTTTGGTTTTGTGCTGGTTTTGTTTGTGATTTGCTTTTTTTTTTTTAAATAGTGGCATTGTGGGCTTTAAAGCATTTATATTTTTCCTTGGAGGCAGTATTTAATTTAGACAAATTAGTTTTCTGGAAGTAATCATGATTCTACCCTTTTTCAGTCTGTGATGTAAAATGTTAAGTAGATAATTGGATCTTCGGGAGACATTTCATAAGAGTTAATATTTCATGGAGTGATGTGTGTTGGTTATGTATAGAGAATTGTGGTTGCCACAATTTGTGCAAACCTCTCGGTGGTATATGATATTTGAGATGTTCATACTTCTTGTTAAAAGAGAAAAATTAAGATACGACCTACGTGGCCTACAACTTGAAATACTGGGACACGAATAGCATCTGTTCAATGGCCATAGCTGCAGGATGTCATAAACTATAGTCAGAAGGAAATCCAGCGAAGAAAAGTCTTGTGATACATTCTGATTCTAGCCAACATTGCTTTTGATTTAATTTCTGCCAGTAGCAAACCCCAGAGATACGTATCATCTGCCAAGAATTCCCTCCTCCTGGCTGCAGAAAATAGAATGCTTGGAACCCATCATACTTTGTGTGCCTGGGTTAGAGAAGGGTAGACAGTCAGTCTTCAAAAAGACCTTACATCCAGGTAATTCCCAATTCTGTTGACTGCCCAGCAACGGGCATTTCACATAGAGCATTGCCAGCTGTCACAGAGCAGCAGCACAGCCTGAAACATTGTGTATTTTTGCCTCCCATGCATACCCTACTATAGATAGCATGATACAAGTTTTTACAGCGAAGTCCTAGGCTAGAACATGGGAAGTCACATTTCACTGACTTTCATGTGTACCAAAAACACAAACAAGCAAAAAAACCATTCCTGACATATCAATGTTATGCTGCTTTTTCATACTTTGTCTTAAAAAAACAAACCCACTAACAGTATAGATCTAGGCTGGACAAATTCATTTTCCTATCAACATTTTGTCACTCCAAACAACAACCCACTGTCAGACATTCTTATCAATCAGCTATGCTGTGAAATTCAGGACCCTTGAAGAACAGTCAACAAGGATGGAGTGATGCTTCATTTTTTATCCACTGCTTTCCTTCCCAAAGTAGGGGAGACAGATTGGTCTTTTGTGAGAAGAACAAAAAATGTCATATATAAAAGCAGTACATGGAAGCTTTCAAAAGCAGTGAATTAATATTCTGATATTTCCTAAGCTTCTGTTATTTTTGGGCAATGCTTTTTGTTGTAAATTTGGCTGTATTTTATCAGTATTCAAAGTTCTTTATAAAACTTTTCTAAATGTAAAACCCTAGACAATATCTAATATGTGGATATGTTTGGACTACTTTTCCTTCCCACTGTAGTAACAAAACTGATAGTCTATTTGGCAGTGATAACTGCTTTCCAAAGTTGACTCTAAATAGTACCGCTATTTCTTAATTTTTCATAAAAATGTTATCTGCCCAATAGCACCTAAAGTATTTCTTAAGTAGCAGATACCATTTAGTTTAAAAAGCAAGGTATTTGATGCTCCTGTAGTTAAGGAGGCTGTGAATAGTGCATGATAAGAAGAACATAAATTCCTTGACATTTAAAATTTTAAAAATTGAAATATCATTATCAGTGTTGTGCTCTTTCAGTAAACAGGACACATTTGAGTTTGATTTCTAAACTGTATCGTGTGTTCAGCTTAGGTGGGCTTATAATTTTTTTGTTGTTGTTGTTACACAGTGCCCTACCCTTCTTTTGGGAAAACTTGCAAACTTCCCTCTGCTGATGACTAGCACTTCTATGTGAGCTTCTGGTAGGTCCCTACCACAAGCAGAAGATATTTGTTGCTCTTGAGAGAGTAAAAGTTCTTCCTTCTGCAGAGCCTGGAAGATTTTCCTTGAGAATATGTGTTTTTAGAAAGAACCTACCTGCTTTTCACACCTGTTACCTTTGCATGGAAGCAATCAACAACTTTATTACTGAGTTTACTTTTAAGAGCACCACTGATGAAACTACTAGTGAAAACTTTCTTCTTTGGTAAGATACTAAAATATTATTGATCAACTGGCCTCCTGTATTTTAGCTGATAATTTAATATTTTTATATAAGAATATATATAATGGGCATCTAAAGCATTTAGCAGTCTGCTTCTTTTCAGACTGGGAAAAGAATAATACTTTTCCTAACGGGGAAAACCCTTCTGTTCTCTTAATCAACTGTCTTGAAAAGGGCTGGCAAAATTCGGTGTTCTTCTGCATACAGCTCAGCTCTGAGTGCTTTCCTTTCCCTCCGTATAGGCTGAGGAGAGGTACTATAGTATAATTTTAAGCATAATTTTGTTGTGAATTGCTAGCTGGTAAACTACTGCTAGCACTCCTTCCTGTTTCTCTTCTGTGTCTTCATTTACTTCACTGTTACATAAGGCGACTCAGAAGGAAAACCATTCTTGCTGCCAGATATTTCTTGTGAGTGATACTGGATACTCCTTTTTCAATTCTTATTCTCTATAATTTTTGTAACTGTCCAGACAGTTCTTTGAAGCAACTTACTTAATATGTCTTGCTGTTATGAATTGATTTTTTTTTTTTAATTTTGTTTGCTTATCTTTTCCATCAGGGATGTCTCCAAAAGTTCTTGTGCTAGAAATATTAGCATTCTACTCATGACAGAATGTGAAGTGCCATGCTGGGCTGGTGAAGAGTAGTTCTTCAGTCCATTGTCAGTGCTGTTTTTTTTCTTCCTCCCTTTAAGCAGTTGTCTCAGTAGTTAGTTTGGCATTGCCATTGCATTCCCTGTGATGCAGAGAGAATTAAGTTTGAAGTGCTGCTGTTGTCATCATCGGTTTGTTTTTCATAAGATGTAGCAAGGTGAGCTATACTATAGAATCCCCCATCACTAAGCTGTGCCTTAGACTATCCATGGGAAAAACACTAGGCCTTATGAGGAATCTGCTTCCTGGGAAAGCACATAAATAAAACTCATAAATCCCATTCAGTTTGGAAATCACAGTTCTCTGCCTTTCTTTTTAAATCTGAAATACTTGAAGCAGGTTTCTCTCACATTCCCCCAGACTTAGAAAGGAGCATCATAAGAAATCCTCAGACCCTAAGCAGTCTTTCTGGATCCTTTTGTCTCCTTTGTGCTTTGGAAAGCAATAAATTTTTGTCTTCTGTTTCCATTTCTTTTGTTACCTATTTTTTTTTCTTTTTCCTTGGCAATTCAAGGACTTGTATGTGCTTTAAATTAGAAAGCTGTATGCTTCTGTTGATGCTTTCTTAGTACTGCTCTGTGACCATAGGGCTTGCTATGGCAATCGTTTTCTGTGTGCTTCGAGATAATTGTAGCTAGTCCTGAAAGACTACATTCTAGATGCAGCTTATTTGGCATATAAAGTACTTCCACTGGAGTATTGGACTGACCAGATAATGGTATGTGGAAGAGAGCCATCATCAGCAATCATTAGCTTTGTAAGGTGATGAAGTTCTTATATTCCAAGAAGAATCAGAACAGCTGCCTTCTTTCCATACCTTGTCACAACTAAAACACGGGAGCAGGAATGAAAGAGGTAGTTTCAGAAAGTGTCTAGCTCCAAAGCATGGACTGTTCTATTTCCCATTTTAAGGAAAAATTACTGGATGGGGCAAAGTGGAGTGCTTGTCTGCTACCTGAAGGTGTGGATATAATCCAAAAAATGTTGTGGGTTGAGAGGTATATGTTCAGGTTTTATGTCCTTTTTTTTCTTTTCCCTCCTCAGAAATGCTAGGAAAAAGGAGGCAAACTCAGAGGTATCTTCTCTTATAGGACTCTCAGAGGCTGGAGAGCTGAAGACAGGTCTAATTAGTTTATCAGAACTGGTTTGTACATGTATGTGTTCGTGTTTATACATTCATTCATATGTGCGTATGTATCTACATATATAGACATCAAATACAAAATTAGGAAAAATACTTGCCCCTGTAGACCCCTGTAGAAAGCTGCAAGTCCATAATTTTTGTTTCTTTACTGTGAATGTCATAGCTCAGAGAAGGAACAGGGTCATGTTGTCATGGAATCATAGGATGGTTTGGTTTGGAAGATATCTTACAGATCATCCAATCCCTCTGAAATGGATGGGGACACCTTCCATTAGACCAGGTTGCTCAAAGCTGCAACCAACTTGGCCTTGAACACTTTCAGCGATGGGCCATCCACAGCTTCTCTGGGCAATCTGTTCAGTGATTCGCCACTCTTATAGTAAAGAATTTATTTGTAATAACTAATCTAAACCTTCCCTCTTTCATTTAAAACTGTTGCCCCTTCTAGGGGGGCAACTGTTAGGCTCTGCTAAAAGGACTCTCTCCCTCTTTATTATAGGCCTCCTTTCGGTATTGCATGGCTACAGTAAGGTTTTCCTTGAGCCTTCTCTTGCCTAGACTGAACCACACTGATGTTCTCAGCCTTTTTACATAGGGAAGGTATTAATTATCACAGTATTTGACAAATGTTGCATGCTAATAACTTTGCAAAATGCTTTTTTTCCTCAAATAGTGAATGAAATAGGCTGATCAACTGTACCAAGTTTAATTTCCTTTTTGCAATTATTATAGCAACAAAATCTACAATCACACGTAATTTAAATATACATTTGTTAAAATTAAAACATTATATATATATAAAAATAAAAATACATTTACTAAATGATGAATTGGAGTAGTATCAGTGGGAGATCTTTTTTTAGAAAACTAATTATCTAAAGTACATATTTGTAAAGAACTGCAGAGCTAATTTAACTTTTTAATTTATATTGTTAAAAGAAAAGCCTGGAAGGAGAAAACAAATACCTAATAGTATACTGTAAATGTATATTTTTTTAAATTATGTAAGCCCATGACTTACTTCAAATTTATTGGTGATGTTAAGCATAGTAACCACAGCCATGATCAGAATGAAATCTGATGATTTGAAAACAGGGTCTAAACATTATGCTTTAAGTCATAATAAAATCTCTTCTGCTTAGCAAGCTGTCCTGGTGGTATTGCTGAATGTTACCATGGAGCTTGGTAGTTGAAGAATGAATGTTAGCAGGCAGCTAGTGCAGAGAACATAACAGAAAGCCAAGTGAGGCCTGAGTGTTAACTGAAGACCATTGCACATTGTGAGTGGTGGCTGTGCTGGGCTTCCCATTAGATTCCTGCTGCACCAGTATTTATGTAGCTGAGAACTACTTCTGGTCGAAACAGAGAAGTGTATTTGGGTTCTTCTTTTTTTTCCCCAGCCTTTAACAGCAGGTACCCCAAATTTACTAGTATTATTTTCTCAAAGATTTTCAATCTCTGTGGAAGTAATTACAAAGAGGGATGCCTGTTTCTTGACAGATTGATGTGGCTGGTTGAAATACTGCCAATTTACTGCATAACTGAGGAGGGGATCCCTGCCAAATTATAATCAGACTGGGATCATAAACTGCTTTGAAACAATTTCCCTCCTTTTCCCACTTCTCTTTTTTTTTTTACAGTGATGCCTTTATGAATTAATGAGGCATGTGTGATTCTTTTATCGTATTAGTACTGCGTATGCATACTGTAAATGTCAGCTTAGGTGGCAAGGCCAGGGAAACAGTATGTTTTAATTCACTGCTTTATGCCACAGTATTCTGTCTAAAGGGAGGCAAAAGAATCTGCATCTGCCCAGTTTGTTTATGTTTTTATGCTTTGTAAATATATTCTAAGTGAAGAGCTGAAATTGTAGTTCTCATTCAAAATAATTGTCTTTGAGAGGCAGTTTTATTTTTCATTGAAATGTGCATCCTACAGCAGTTACTCTTTTTGTGCAGCTTGAAAAAGACATGATGACATTTAAACCAATAGAATGTAGGAAATTTAAAGAATGTTACTCTTAATACACTTTTTTTGTCTCCCCCTTTTTTTTTTCTCCCTCCTTTTGAAAAGGATGAATGTGACTGTGCCCTTCTGTACAAACTTTTGGTTCAGGATTGAGCTTGTGAATTTAAAAATCTATATTTTAAATTCTACTCTTCTGCCTTCAGTAGTGCTGTTGTAAATCTGTAGTGTCTTCATTAGGACTGATGGTTTTAACATCATCTGTCAAAGTGCTGCCTTTTTTATGTTATCAGTTAGAAATTGATGCAAAGTAGCCATATTACTTAGGGTCCTTATTGGCTCACCTATGCAGAGTTAGATTAAAAAATGTTGCTAACAATTGCCATTTATCACTTTATTAGATAAAAGGTGTGTTTTCCCTTCTGTTACTGATAGCCATCCTCCTGGAACATCTACATCACTTTTCCTTCTTCTTTATGTCAGCCTGGAGATCAGTTTCTTCATCTGTGTTGAAAGAAGGTAAACTAGACCAAGGTAAACTGTAGATAAACTTTCAGTATGTCCACTGGCATTTTAATGGTATTGGAGTGAGATGCCTTTGTAACAAGGTCCATGTGGTCCAGTTTGTAACTATTTTGTAACAGCTTGTGAACTGTGTACCTTGTATGGGCTCTTATGGCAGATCTTACCATCTGGCACAGTAGTACAGAGCCTAAAAATTGCTTCTGTAAGAAAGGAAACCTGATTGCTGGGGAATTTTTCGCTTTGTTTTTAAAAGCTGCTCTGGTGCTAGTTTCTGTTCTTGCAAATTTCCTGGGAGAGAATTTGGCTGCGTCTTGCACATTTGTGTAGCATCCAAGTAACAGGCATTTTAAAGAACCCAATTTGGCTTCTCTTGTAGTAGGAATAATTTTTGTCCAGCATTTGTAGCTACATCTCTCCTCACACCTGGTGCAGAAATTTACATCAAGCAGATTATTCTTAAGATATACTAAAAATCTAATGAGACTTTTTTTTTGGTGCTAGAATTTTTTGCCAGAACTAAAGGTGTATTTTTGATTTGAAGAAGAAAGACTTGTGTTAATTCATGTGTATTTTTAGATTCATAATTTCTTTACCTCATTTGAATGCAATAAATATGACCAATCTTTTGAAGTTTCAAGATTTTTTTAGCTTTGTCTTTGTCCTGACCGTGTGTGTCCATGTGTTGCATTTCCCCACCCCCTCGCCTCCCCCAGCACTTTTCATACGAGATATGTTCTGTTTGGGTACTGGCTTCTTTTGAACTTAGGGCAGGAGTATTCAAGAATATTGTTCATCATTTGTGTTTCAAAGTGTATATTTAAGCGTTCTCCTTCTTATATATTTTCTACAGCTACAATTCTATCTACCGAGAGCTATTGCAGAAAAACTCTGGTAAACTTTATTCTGCAATTGAGCAGTAAAAATCAGTACCTAGTCTGAGTGCTGTTTTCACAGCAGCTAAAGCAAATTATTACTTTATCTGCCTGAAGTGTCATAACCCCGTGTTTTTTGGAGGTGATTCTCACCATGGCCTTGTAGACGTAAAAGCTTAACCAGCACTCAAGTAATTCTCTTGTTGTCAACATCCTTCAGCTTGTCAGGTGCCTGCCTCACCGTGCTTTGAGTTACAGCGCTGTAATCATTACTGCATTAAATCAGCAGCCTAAGCCACCCTTAGAAATGGAGCACATCACCTCAGCTCAGCTCCAGCAACCAGGTGGGTGCCTGGCTGCATGAATTTTCTGTCTTGACTGGTACAGGGCTGGGGGCAGGAAGGGAGTAGGGCAATTAAGAAAGGGAGAAGGAAATGCTGTCAGCACCTCTTCCACAGGAGCATGTGAAGTAAGTGGAAATGCAAAAGGAAAACAGAAGGGAAGGTTGTATAGCCTTCTGGAATGATTAGTGATTTAGTATTTTAATTTGTAACAAAATGAATTGCAAGTATGTGTGTACTGCAGACCTGCAGTTAAAATTACTTTGGCAGTCTTATATTCAGCATTATTATTTATAAGAAAGCAGCTCTCTGTGTAACACTATCATGTGCTAACATTTTTATCTTTTGCCTCTAATTTCATAAGATTTTTATCCCCTAGCAGAACTAGTATAGTTTTATGCACTGAGTAGAGAATTTCTAATCTCATGGAATAAATTCATACAGTTTTTAAAACGCTGAAACACAAATTTATTCAAATTAACTTAGTGGAGCAAATTTTAGGGGGTTGCTGGAAAGGGAACATCGTGTACATCAGAGAACTAAATTATGTATCTGATTATTTGAGAATTTGCATAGAAATAAGAATTATGCAGAAATCAAAACTTAATGTTCACTGGAGTTTGGACAAGGGCAGTAAAGAGACTTAGAGTTACACGAAGTAGATAATGAAGGAAAAATCTCTATTGAGATTATATACAAAGAAAGACTCCCTCTGGAAGGGATTGTTACTATTCATTGTATGTCAGACATTGCCCTTTAAATATGTGTGATAGTACTGGATATACTGCGATCCACAACCTGATAAATTTTGAAGTTTGTTTTTTCATGCATTTTTTAACTTCCTGAAAAATTCTTTTATGCTTGCACATATAAGCAGTGCTCAAGTGAATTTTAAGATAACTAGGATTCCAAGTCTGTTTGTCTTGAACCACAGCTCATGGTTAAAGTTAATGCTGAGGGAAGTGAAATATAGCTGTTAGCTGTTAGGCTATAAAAAGTTTCTATAGTTATATAAGACATGGATGGCATATATTCTCTTACTCATAGACAAAGGATAAGAGAGTAGTGCCAAAGTAATTTTAAAGCCACCCACAGGCAAAGAACCATCATACATTACATATAACGTCAGTGAAATGTTTTGGAAAAAAACACCAAACCAGAAGTGATTTTATACCTTTCCTTGTGCCATTCTGAACCAAATGAACTGTATGATACTCGCCTTTGAGTTTCATAGAAGAAAAATGAAACAGGCTCTCTGAATAAATTTTAATCAGGCTGAAACCTAATTCTTGTCATAAGTTCAAAATTTATGAGTCTTTCTCTTTTTTTTTAGAAAGCACTTTTTTGTCTTGTCATCGCTGACTGTATTTTTACTTATGTATGTTAGATTATATTACAGATGTTAGTCAAGCTTATGCATAAAGAGAGCTGATGTAAAAGCACATTAAAAAATGAAGGAAGAGGCATTATTTGCTGAAGTAAAAAATGTTGAGAATTCTACGGGAAGGTATGGAGGAAGGGCAAATGTATATGGGTCTTTGAATAAGATTTAAAAAAAAATCTAGGAATTAGAGGCATAGTGGAGTAACTTAAGGCATTTAGAAAGGCAATGCATGTCCTTGATACTTCAGAATTATTCTGAAATAAATATAGGAGAATGACAAAGGTAAACTTCACATCTTAAAAAAAAGGAAGATATGATAGGCAGGCCTACGTTTAAACTCTCTTGTTGCAGTGAAAAGCAAATGACAGGTTAGAGTGATGCTGTGAAGCACATCTAAAAAGCAGGGACTTAGGACATAGTAGGTCAGCTTATCGTGGTGAAAGTATAAATAGGCTTGGTCATCCCCACTTAAAAACTTAAAAAGTAAAAACTTAAAAGTAAGTCTTACCTGAAAGCCTTTTGAGGATCTTTCTTGTTCTCTGTGAAGCACCTGAGAAATAATTAATTAAATTTAATTAAAATAATTAATTAAACCAAATCAAATTACCTCTTTGTGTTAAGAATAACTTTGTACTTAAAATGTTTGTGTAATCTTAGGTGAGAAGGAAAATTTATCAGATTTGAGGGCAAGGCACAATGCATGAGTTGAAAGCCAGGGCAAGGGAGATTGTAAAAGGGCATTGTGCAAATGTTTAGGCATTACTAGCCTACAAGGTGGTAATGGACTTCATGAAGTAAATTACCTGTTGACATTGATGCAGCTAAATCATGAGAAAGTAAACATATAACTGCAGTTCACAAACACAGGTTTGTAGCAGACAGAACATAGGATAGCCATGCAATAAGGAAATACCAATTAAAGGTCAAAAGCAGAAAGGATTGCATTTATACAAAGAAAAGGAGGAAGGAGAAATAAAGCAAGCAACCAAAGGAAACCCAAACAAGCTCTATAAATACAAATCATAAAGTAATAATAGAGAAGCCCTTCTAAAAACAGGAAATTATTTTGTAAAATTTAAAATCAACAATCAGTGAATTTCGTTCCAGCTACAGGACAGGGGTATAATTTTGTGGTAACTAAAAATCAAAAAAGCAGAAAGTATTTCTTTCCTAGCCAAGCTTCTTTTCTCGTAAGGTATGTACTAGGTGCCTTGGAAAATGGATTTTTGTGCAAATTACATGACTCATCTATATCCCCAGAGAGTGAAAGAGGGTGGAGAAAAAAAAATTTATTTCTTTTTATCAATCTTAGTGATAGAGGAAAGGGAAATACTAGCATTACACTAAGCAAGCCAGAAAAGTGATTTCCTGTAGATAGCTGGAATAGCATTACTGTACACTGCATTTCACCAGAACGCCTCACAACTGCATGAAAGTGCTAAGTGTTTCAAAAAGGTTAAATCAAAGCACTAGACTTTGCAGTTGTTAATTATTTTCACTGGGAAGATACTTAGAGATTAAATATTCGTTGAAGATGAATGCATGAAGATGAATGCATGAAAACTAGAATGCTTTTAGTAAATGTAAATGGGGTTCTCACTGCATAGTGAATAGTAATGGTGGATGTCTACCCAAGATAACACAGCTCAACATTTCCCTAAGAAAATATTCAGCATAATGAACATTTTGGAATCAAAGTAGGTCTCAAAGCTTTTGTGAAATTGTATCATATTCACTGTTGGAGGGACAGAGACAAATCCCTATTCTTCAGTGATTTTGTCCAAGTTCAGTGTCTGTGGATCCTTTGCGATGAAAGGATATGACCGATGTGCCAAGGTCATCTTCTATGGCTTCCTGTTCCTTCTCTGATTTGTCTTTTAATCTCTTGGTTAACAGTCTATGAATTGTTTTCAGATGCTGTATTCCTCCACAGCATCCTGCTTCAGCTCTGTCCTCAGTAGAAAGGCACTTTTCTGTGTCTCTGTGTGTCAGCTCTGGTGGAGATCTTGCCTTATTTATTGGTCTAATCAGTCCTGCTCTCTGCCTGGTCTTGTTAGCAATTTTCAAAATGACTGGCTGCTGTCAGTAGTAATTTCATTACTTCTCTCTGTCTTGTGACAATCTGTTGACCACACTAAGCGCAAGTCACCTCACGGCTGTAATAAGTGCCGTATTACTTCAGTAAATGGTTTATTGGCATATGGTTTCCAAATGGACTTGACAAACTCCCCAGGTGGAGTCCTTTACAGTTCTACAATCTCTGATCTGATTGATTTTCACAAAAAATTTACTTAAAAGCACTTCCCTTAGATTCTTGAAGTACAATTTCAGATACAGGAGGATATGGATTTCTGTCTGTTAATGTTTTTGTCATAATATCTGATGACGAAATGAAGATTATAAATGTTGACATCCTAGGCCTTATTAGCTGTTCTCCTGATCTTTGCTAATATGTATTAGCTAGTTCTTTTCAACTGAGATATAGTTTTTCTTGAGCTCTAATAAGACTGATTTCCTGACATGTTTCCATCAGATCTGGTTCCTGCTATTCATGTTGGACTTAAGCTTTATTCTTATGGTCATGTATGGTATTGTGTTATAAATATAATGCACAGTTTAGAATCAATACAGAAACAGGAGGATGAAGTTCAGATAATATTTGTACAGATTTTAACTCTGCACAAAACAGAACCTGTCTCTGCCTGGACTGGAAAAATTGCTACTTCCTACAGGTGCATGTTCAGTGACAAAGGGCATTCTTAAAAAAAATGCATATGACGGGTTTCTAAACTTCTGTGATGTTTTGTCAGTTCACAGAAACAGAGAATTCATTATTTAAAATAAAAGTATGTAATAAGTTTTACAGTAAAATTGATATCTGGGGAAGACTCTTTCTTAGAAGACTTTTGTGTAATTTGCAGTACTTTGTGGTATTTATATTTTTCTAAAATAGCTGCTTTGTGTTGCTTTTGGAGGTCAGTATTAAAGAAGACATTTAAAAACCACTCATCTTTTTTCCAGTATAGCAATTTTTGTGTGTGCTTTGCCAAAATTCTCTTTTCTATTCAATGTAGTCTGCCCACCCAGCTGATCTCAAGGCTTGTAGTTGTAAAGGATAAGGAAGCACTGTCAATGCCAATAAGCAAATAATAAGCATGGCAAAATGCCCGTGTTTTGTTTTCTCTTTTTCTTAACAAAGTCACATAAACAAAAAAAAAGGAAAATAGTTTAAAGCAGAACACTGTGGTGTTGCATTGCAAACTGTGTTGGTTAAGAAAAATAGTAATACTACATATCTGTAAATACTTTGCAAAAGATATACATTGGCATTTATACAGCTTAGATTTATAAGACTCCATTGCATCTCCTCATCTTTGTTGTACATAATCTTTGGTACACGTCTTTTGGTGTACCTCATTTCATACTTTAAATCGTTCATAGTGAGAAATTTAGTTCCAGAAGAAAGAATTCATGCAGTATGAATTCCATAGCTGTATAAATCATTGCAGTATCACTTCGATAGATGATTTTGGTTTTTTAATACTGAGATGTCTGACGTGGGCAAGAGGAGAATTCCATACTAAATAGAGTAATTCAAAGCACTGATAGTGATATGGTCTTTTATTTTCAGTCCAGCAGTTTAGATGTAGGTGACCATCATTTATCAGTTGGCAGATGTTGGTGAATGTATGCGTAGAACAGCACAGAGCAGGCAGCAGACTGTGCACCACTGTTGATGCTGATGTACCTCTTTGACAGTCTTGCTCAAGAGGCCACAGGTTCACTGGCAGTAGACAGAACTGTTTTAATGCTCGGTCAACACTGTGCCTTCCTTTGTACTGGCTCAGATAGGCAGAAGCTTTGTAATACTGGTAGAGTTTTAAAGAGAAATTATGAAGAGGTTTTCTACAATCTGTTATGTAATTTATGTGTGCCCCTTTAATTTCATGCTCAGAGAATTGTTATTTCTACTATAAAAATTCTTCATGTAAATAGTCAAGCAAAACCTCTGTTCTGAGGAAACCTTTGGCATTATAACTACTAATTTAAATCTGTATTCTCAATAACATGGTATAATCAGTTTGTTATTTGTACTCTGTGTGCATATAACTTTACTTACCCAGAATGTGCAGAGTTAAAGTAGGATTTTAAGTATTGTGAGTATTATTTACATTTCTTTTTGCTGCAGATTTCTTGGTCTATACCTTAGTTTCAAGGTATCCAGTCCTAATTTCACTAAAAATTATGCTGATTTTAATTTTTTTAAAAAATTACGTACATCATCGTGAAATATGTGTCTTAAAAGCAGTTGCACCTAAACACAAATATAAAACATTGAACACAAAGTTATTTCAAGGGTTTGTTGTACAGAAAAAGCCCAGTTCACATCCACCAGCTCAAACAGAGCTTAATAATGCGTGATTGTTCTAGTTGTAGTGCTTGTCCAATGTGACAGACTAATGATGCTTTGCTTTTTAACTCCTAAACACCAGCCCATCTGGAGAAGACAACTTTGGTTCACTCAGCGTATGCTCTGGCCGTACTCCACTGCTACCTGCCAGTAATTCTGAGTAATTTTCCAGCCACTTCTGAAATTCTTGGGTCATGGAGTGTTTAGGAATATTTTTTCCTTCCTTTATGTGTACTTGCAACAGCCAGCATTTGTTAGTAGCTCATAGATCTGGTTCTATACGCTGGATATATTGCATGGCTAAAAAGGAGAGAGAAAAAGTAATTTGTTTTAACAAAATGATAGATCTTTTGATCTTTAAGGGCAGATCTTTTTAAGTTACATAGCTTTAGTGAAATAACTAAGGAAGTAAAGGAAATAGTATTTCTTCGCATATTCTTGAATTTACAGATACTTTGTTTAAGCAATATAGTTTGAGTAAAAAGTAATTCTAAATTATTAATCTAGCAAACTGCATGACTATGTGGGATCTTTCCAAAATAATATTCAAATTTCCTGTCAGACCCTTTAAAAATGGAGGGATAGAAGTATGAATTTTCTTTCCTAGAAATGGTTTTGTGTCTTTGCTTACAATAGACCAATTTACTACTGGCATAGTCCTGAAGTTCAGTCAACTTGTTTGCCAGTATCATGGTTACTTTTTCTATTTTTCCATATCCATATTGCTCAGTTTGACTTCTGTTCATGAGCTCATGTGGCTTTTTTTCCCATTTTGTTAATAAGGTTTTGTTTTGAGCCTTTGCAGCTTTCTATAATTCATTGCTTGAATCTCCCACAACTTGTAACTGCTGAGAGGTTGCAATGGTGCTTTGGTTATTTATCAAGCCTGTTCCGTAGCTCCACAGCATGGAGTAAAAACAAATGCCTTGTTTCTGTAGCAAGCTCTGGTTTCTCCAGTTCATGTGTGCACTGTGAAAACAATAGCTTTTCATGAAAAATATGTAAATTACCCCTGTATTAAGCTCTTTATGTAGTGTTTTCCTCTTGTTTCACTATGTTCTGGGAATGGAGGGCTCAATTCAGTTACCTTGACATAGATGCCTAATGCCATTTAAGACAGCCCTAGTTTTTGCAGTTCCAACATAGCAGACAGGATACAGGACCTACAAAGACTCCTCCTGGAGTGCCACCTGGACCCCAGGGAGGATTACCTAAAGGCTGTAGACACACATGGTTGGTTACCTTTAGTGTAGTTATTTTTTAATTGAGTATAGTGTTAAGTCAACATAAAAAATTAAGAACTGCTGTATTGGATCTGACTGCTGCGACCCAACAATTGCCAAACATAAACAATCAGAAAGAAAGTTCTGGACAATGCAAGTGCACATTACCTATCTTTTTAGCACAGTGCCAGCCTCAGGCACTTTTCAGAAACAGTGTGGTTCTGTGTGCTGATTTAGTAATCTTGGTGCATTTTTCTTGCCTGGAACCATGTACGTCTTTAGCAACTGCAGGAACGTTTCACAAGGACTTCAACAGCTCAGCAATGTACAAAGAGCCGCTTCCTTGTCTCTGTGTGGAACTTACCACTCACTGATTTTATCAGTGAGTGTTTATAAACAGCTGTCCCTGTTTGTTCCTGATTCACCCCACCTGTGCTACCCAGGCTTTTAGAGTTTTCTGATTCATCCCCTCAACTCTTCCTTTTCTGAACCAAAGAGTTCTGGCGTGCGTTCTTGTTCCTTGCGTGGGTGCCATTCTTTGCCTCTGGTTGTCTCTTTTGCCCTTCTCTGCCTTTCCAGTTCTGCTCTGTCCTTTTAATGAAGGCCAGACCTGGTCACAGTATTCGAGATTCAGGGAACTATTGCTATTTATTGCCCAGTCATTTAGTCTTTTAAGTCCTCTGCTCTTCTCCCTAATTGACCATTTTCTGTTATATTTTAATTTCATATCATTAGCAACTTTCATCACCTCCTGTAATCCAGAAAAAAAAAAGGAAAGGGCAGTATGAATATGTTTAACACCCCAGCTTGCAACCCAGATATCTCCTGGAATTTGTTGCTGGTGTCTGTTGGAAGACCTTACACTCTCTGCTTTTGTTCCCATGTAATTAGTAACTCACAAAGGGACCTTCTGGCCTATGTAATATCTCTCCAGTTTGCCCAAAAACTTCAGTGAAGGACTTTGGAAAGGCTTTGGCACAGGCTGACACAACATCATTTTATGCAGGCTGGGACATTTCATCCCAGATAAGTGGTTTTACTAGATGGATTGAAAACTGCCTGGAACACCAGACCAAGCATATATCCTGTGCTCTTGTCTTGTTTAGTTCTTCATCAGTGTGTGGAGGTGGAGACGCAAGGCATTCTTGGCAAGTCTGTGGATCACAACAGATTGTGAGGTTGCACTCAAAGCACTCAGAGGTCTGGCTGCCAACTGAGCCTACACAGGCTTGACGAGAGAGATGACAGTGACCTTGTGGAACTAGGTATATGGCTTATTCTGGAGTCTGGGATGGACAAACTCCCGCCATTGGTGTATCCTGGGCGCTCCCTGGCTGGTGAGCAGCTCTGCTGAAACAAACCTGTAGGTCATTGTAGACAGAAACCTGAGTGTGAGCTGGCAGGGTGCCTTGGCAGCCAACTGTGTCCTGGGCTGCATTAATAGCAGCACAGCCAATAGACTGAGTTAGAGGGTTTTTTGCTTTTTCTCAGCCTCATTAGACTATGCCTAGACTACCATGCACAGGTGTGGGGGACACCCCAGTACAGTAAAGGCATCAATAAACTGGGGCAAATTCAGCAGAGGGCTCTCAGGATGGTTGTGTGGCAGAATTACTTGCTCTGTGAGAAGAGGCTGAGAAATGGGTCTTGTTAAGTCTGGAAAAGAGATGGCTTAGGAGAAGCCTAGTAGTTACCAGTTCCTTGTGAGGAAGTTATTGAGAAGACTGACAGGCTCTTTTGCTGAGATGTGTGGCTGGAGATTGACTCATTAATTGAGAGGAGGTATTTTGGCTTGACTTAAAGGGAAAAAAGTTCACTGTAAGTATAATTAAGCGCTTGAAGGCATTGTCTTGAGAAGCTGTAGGATCTTCATTCCTGGATGTTTCAAGTGCCAACAGGACAAAGCCCTGGGCAGCCTAGTCTTGAAAGCTGATCACCTGGCTAAAGCAGTTCATCCTGATCTGCTTGAATCAGGATGCTAGACATGGAAACCTGCTGAGGTCCCTTTTGATCTGAATAATTAATTTGGTATGATCACTGTTCATTTTATACTTGCGTATTTATTGCTATTCACCTTCCTTCCCGCATCTTTATTAGTATTCAGCTTCTTAGCTGAAAACAAAATAACATTTTTAAAAAATAATCATACTATGGAAAACAGATTTGTTCATATTAGCATTCAGTACTCATGTGAGTTCTTACATTTCAATACAGAGATGTAACTAAAGAAGACTTAACAATAATGTCATTTTTTCTACGGGATTCTAGTTTGAAACGAATCCTCCTCCTCTTCACTGGAGGAGTATTATATCATCTCCTTTTCCAAAGTAAAAAAAAACAAAACTCAACAATTAACTCTATCATAAATGCTGCATACTTGGCATAATTATTTTTGTACTGAACCTGCATGCGCATATATTTCTGCTGAAAGTAATAGATGAAAAAATCTCAGATGAAACTTAATTCTGTGTGTGAAAAGAAAAGATATAGGCAAAGCTTGGGTGTTTTCATGTCAGGGACAATTTCTAGTACTGGATATTTACTCTCATCTTTCCAGAAGAATTTTTTATTAACCTTTTGATTATATAGCATTTCCCTGATGAGCTTGTTTGTTGGTAAATTTATTCTGCATCTCAGATGCAATTTATCTACCTAATTTTAGCTACCTGAAAAGGTAGTCATTGAGTTTAAAATAGTTGCCTAGGCACCTGCTACAGGTAATAGAGATGATTCTTCCTCTCCCCAAACATGAGTCATCCTGTCTGCCTTAGAGGTTTGTCTTGTGATAGAATTAATCACTCTGCAGAAACACCTGCTTTGCCCTATTAACTAGGAGGAGACTACAAGCAGCAAGCTCTTAGAGAAAAACTAGTTTTATATGCTTATTTTGCAAATCTCTACATCCAGATTCATCCTGTATTGTGTTTCTTTTCCCAAACATCACAGAAATACCTTAGAGGAAAAGAAGTGAGCCTAATTTAAAAAAAAAAAAAAAAAAAGGTAAATTTAAATTGCTTAAATCCATCTTAGAATATTGTAGCTGATGGAAATACCTATTTGTGCATAGCATTTTGTAATATAACGCAGATGGAGCCTGCATCTGGTGTAGATACACACCCAGTGTGATAACTTGTTGGAAATGGGAAGTCAATAACATCAGTAACACAGAATGGGTTCTTCACAGGACACAGTGCAATGGTGATGCTTGGTTTTGGGGTTGTTTGTTAGGGGTTTTTTTGAGGGGAGGTTATTTGGGGTGTTTTCTGTATTCTTTTGGCATGTATGTGAATTTTTTTCATCTTCCCCATCTCTGAATATCTCTCAGGAGACATCACTTCCCTTCTTACTTCAGTAGCGGACTGTAATAGAAACCTCAGAATTGTCAACAGAAGACAGGAAAGCAACATTTCATCTTGACCCACAGGATTTTTCCAGTATACTGAGAGCTAAATTCATGCAATACTTCCATTAAGCTTTTTTCTATCTTCTTTTTCTAATCAGTGGTAAGAAACATAGGCTTATCAGCATGCAATATCTCTACTTCCTGAGACAGAGATATATTAAAGCAAGGTAGGTATCACTGGGAGACTGTGGAAACTGTAGAAGTGATGTTTGTGAGATAAGACTCTGAACGTATTCTGGAATTTCCTATTCTTCCTCTTTTCTTGATGTCTATCTAGACTTAGCATCAGATTGATGTTGGATACGTACCTCTTTTCCTCTCCCTTGGCAATCAATATCAGTCCTCTTCAGGACAAGTCAGATATATGAGTTTGTATCTACTTCAGATTAAATCAGATGAAATCTGAAGTATTACTTCTCTCTTTTCTTTCAGAAAGTAATTGAAAGAAAGTTCGTTCTTCTAGCAGCAGAATTGTGTGTACTTCATAGAAAACTCATGTAATTGAGGAGCACTTTTTAAAGCCCAGCTTGAACTCATGGGCTAAAGGAAACCAATAATGCCTAGCATTCAAAGACTGCCTGTAGCCAAACAATGAAAGGAATAGCAGATCGGCTCAATATATAGAATGTATCTGATGATTTAAGGTATAGGTCAGGAAACCGCTGTCCATCTTGTTAAGATTTCTGTTTGGTGGGCAACAGTGTTGTAAGTCTTAAGTCAAGTGGATTCATTAGAATAACTTTTCTTTTGGGGTTCTATATTCAAACATCTCTAGGAAATTCTGGCACCATTAATAAAGGAAATGGAGAATCATGAATACAGTCAGCCAAGAGCTATTTCTAGCCTTGTACAGTCTTTGTGTCTAGTTTTCGTTCAGTAAATCTTGCAGATGTTTGCTGATCACAAAACAAATAATGGTTTGCTGCTCATTTAAAATGCTTTCAAATACTCCTCTAATGATTTTAAGGCAATCGTGAAGTTCAAACTACTTCAGGTTTAAGTCACTGTAAAGTGCAGGAGTGGTCTTCAGGACCATGAATACTCTACATTCCTCAATGCTATATTGCAGACTAGTAAACCTCCAGTTGAATTTCTTTTTCCTATGCATGTTTGATCTAACAATCCCCAATTATATTATCAAATAACAGTATCAAATAACTTATGAATAATGCTTTTGAATTTTGTAGTCAGAAAATATCTGCATATGTTAAATTTTGTGCTTGTTTGATTAAGCATATTGAATTCAGTAGAGATCTGCATATTATGTTTTTATTATATTTTTCTTATCTTTTTTTTAGTTTGTACAGTCCTTAGGCTGGTGGATCCTCAGTTGTGGTTGAAGGCTCTGGATGCTCCTGTAGCACAAATACTAATTTTGCTGCCATGCCCTGTAGAACAGAAACACTTCCGGAGATTCTACTTTCTTGAGAGACTTTTGTAATGCAAACAGCAAAAGATACTTTCCAGAAATACAATTCTTGGAAATGCCTGAGCAGTTTAAAACAGGGGGGAGTGTGTGTGTATGCTTAATTACGAGACAGCTGCTTGGATGGAATATTTCAGACCAAACAGTGAGCTTGTGAAAAGTGTAAGTGTCTCAAAATAGGATCTTAAAATGAGAAGTGCTAAACACTGCTAGCTTTGCCTGCAACCAGAAAGAAATTTGTGAAACTTCCTCACTAGTTTTGCATCATAGAATTCCACCAGAATTGTTTTTAAAAATTGCTTCCAGCAAACTTGACTTCCTGCTGTTGCTGATTGCTTTCCTAGAAGCTGTGATGTCTCAGGTCTGCACTGCAAACCTTCTTCCTCTTCACTGACTTCATTTTGGGAGGCAGCGCCTCTCACCCTGGTCGAGGGTGGGAGAAGGACGAGGAGGCACAGGGAGGAGTGGCATCTTCCTTCTTGGCTTCCTGCCCACATCCTTAGCCTCCTCCCCAGTATCATGGGATGTACCTCTGGCGGTACATTCCCGAATGTGACATTCGTTTAACTTGTGCAGTCTTTTTTAGGATTAAGGAACTGAATTTTCTGTTATGATGTGTAACTTTGACAGGATGAGCTTGTAAAAAGAATCATCAATATAATTGAGAATCTGTAGGTAGAAGTAGATTAGAACGTCCTATAAATACGTTCGTAAAGTGTGTATGTAGAAAGTCGAAACTAGGTAATGTAAGCAGCCAAAACAGTCATTGTGCATAACTTTATACATTATGTGCATGTCTTTGTATGTACAGTGAAATGTATCAGCTTTGAATGGACGTTACTGCCATTCCAGCCAGTGGAAAGGAATTCAGCGCTATCTTAAATCAACCTTGCAATGAAAACAGGGAGCAGCAGTTGCTATACCACTCTAGTTCATCCAGCAAGGCAGTTTTAAAGACTTACACATTGCAGTAACTTGGTATTAATTCTGTTGAAGACTTTGACAATAGCGTGTATTTGAAAATAATGATCTGAAAGGACAGAATGATTAAAAGAAGTCGATCTGCATGGAGGCTGGGATACAGAGGTACTCCACCCATGAGAGAATGTTTAAAGAAAAAAAAAAGGAGTAGTGTATCTTTGTAGGGCTACAGTAAATGGAAGACATGGATGCTGGAGGATGTACTGAATTGATTTCTTTTCTGTTAATGATAATAAGTTTGATTTAGGAAAATAGAGTACACATAAGTCACAGGTAATTCTCAGTTCTATGCAACTATCTGGTTTAAATCTAAGTCATTGATCTGGAAGCTGACTTGCATCTTACGGCTAATTGCCATTAAAACTTCGTTATTGATTCTGGTATCTTAAGATACCCTTTAATAATGGGTCCATTGTTTTAGGAACCAAATTTTGTTCTGTCAGGTTCTTGATAAGTCCTGTCAAAGTGAACAGGCCCCTAATAAAAGACAGTGTTATTATGAAATTGGCCCTAGTTTTAGGCTTTAAAAGAAAATTATGTCACGTTTAGTTGCCAAGAATATTTGTAGGTGCAATAAAAAAGTAATCATAATTAAAGGCCAATTTATGTTGCTATGTTAGTTCAGCTATTTATCCTCACTGAAAAAGGGTGCAATATCGCCATTCTAGGAAAGTTTGTGGCTCTTCAGGCAATATATTCCTGACATTGAAATAAAGAATTTGAGTAAGCTTCCGATAGTGCTCTGGGACAATTCCTTTGGGATAATTATGATGGCGCTTCACTGTTTTAAGAATCTGTCTAGTCTGTTGATGTCATGGGAGGTTGCTTTTCACTTGCGGTCTTGTAGGCAAAATGACCATGGATAAGCAAGACATGATGTACGTTCTTCATAAACACAATTCAAACCATCAGTCTGAGCCTCCCTCACAGTTAAGTCTAGTCAGCTTGTGTTTGGAAAAATGTATGTTTTCTACTTTAGAAACGGCAGAATACTTATATTAGACTTCTTCCCATCTTTTATCTCTTGACAGCAAAAATATCAAAATCAGCTATTTTTGCGCTTAAAATCACAGAGAATGTTAAGGGTTGGAAGAGACTTTAAAGCTCAACTAGTCCCAACTCCTCTGCCATTAGCAGGGATATCTCCCAGTAGACAAGGTTGCCCAAGGCCTTATCCATCCTAGCCTTGAGCACTGCCAGATTTGGGACATCCCCAGTCTCCCTGGGCAGCCTGTTCCAGTGTCTTACCATCCTCATAGTAAAGAATTTCTTCCTAATATCTAACCTAAACTTCATCTCTTTCAGGTTGTATCCATTACTCCTTGTCCTATCCCTACAGTTCCTGACAAAGAGTCTGTCTCTGGTTTCCCTGTAGGCCCCCTTCAGACACTAGAAGTTTGCTATGAGGTCTCAGTACAACCTTCTCTTCTCCAAGCTGAACAGCCCCAACTTTCTCAGCCTGTCTTCATAGGGGAGGTGCTTCAGTCCTCATGTCAAATTCACGGCCCTCCTCTGGACTTCTCCAACAGGTCCATGTCTTTCTTATGGTGGAGACACCAGAACTGTGCAAAGCACTCCAGGTGGGGTCCCATTAGAGCTGAGTAGAGAGAGAGGATCATCTCCTTCAACCTGCTGGCCACGCTCCTTTTGATGCAGCCCAGGATTTCATTGGCTTTCTGGGCTGTGAGCACATACTGCTGCTGGCTCATGTTGAGTTTTTCATCAACCATCATCTCCAGGTCTTTCTCTGAAGGGCTGCTCTCAGTCACTTCTCCGTCCAACTTGTAGGTGTGCTGGGGTTGCTGTGACCCAGGTGTAGGACCTTGCACTTCACTTTCATGAGGTTTGCGTCGGCCCACCTCTCAAACCTGTCAAGGTCCCTCTAGATGGCATGTCATCTCTCCAGTGTGTCAACTGCACCACACAGCTTAGTGTCACCAGCAAATTTGCTGAGGATGCACTTGACCCCACTGTCCATGTTGCCAGCACAGATATGCAACGGTATTGGCCCCAGTACCGACCCCTGAGGGATACCACTCATCACTGGTCTCCACGCCACTGACCACAACTCTTTGCATGCAGCCATTCAGGCAGTTTTTATCCACTGAGTGGTTCATCTATCAAATCCACGTATCTCCAGTTTAGAGGCAAGGATGTCATGTGGGACAGTGTCAAAGACTTTGCATAACTCTAGGTAGACTATGTTGGTTGACCTTCTTGGTAAAACAGTTGGCTCTGAAAGAGTTACGCAAAGGTTTAGGTTTGACCGTATTTTTTCCCCCGGCAACTTTTGCTATTATTTAACAGATCATCTTTCTTGATGTATTGAAAAAGAAGACGACAGACTTAATATAGCCAGTCTGTTATAAGCCTTGAGAGTGATGGGTTCCTATCCAATATATTTTAAGAATGTGCTCAATGTATGTGTATAAAGATAACACTGTAAATTGATACTCTTTTAGTGTGACAGAGTGAAGGCTGAGATTGTTAGACTAATTACAGTCTTATACAACTTAAACATATGTATTTTTATTCTTTTCCATCAATTAGCTATCTCCTGGATAATATAATTTTTGGCTAAAAAGAAACATAAACAGAAGATACACTGTGTAGGGACACCGGATTCAGTTGCATACCTGTGTGAAGGGATTTGTAATTTCCAGATTTTCAAACACATTAAGTGAGAAGAAAATACAAATAACTATTCTCTCTAAATGCAAGATACAATACAGAAGTAGACATATAACCTGTTGTTTTATGAAATTTAATGTAAATTGTAGTTAATTCAGCAACACCTGGCTATAGGCTTTCAACCAGATACATTTAGCAGAGTTGTCATCACACTCTCGTAATGACTGTCATTGTTGATTTAAGTGTATTTCAGTTAAATCCAAATTTTCAAACTTGGTTTGCGTATGTAAAGTATACTGTGTAGAAAAGGATGCATGAATGCAAGGACTTCTGCCTCTGCTTTTTGCCAGGCAGAGATCTAGAGACAGTTTTCTACTCTGCTGGGTTTTTTTATGCTTGTGTTTCTAATGCACTTTATTAGTCGATGTGTCAGCAGAAATTTCTTCAGTGTTTATTTCTATGAAAATTCAGATTTCATGCTTGGGAGCACATAAAATATTCCTCTGTATGCAGTTTAGAAAAACAGCTAGGATTGCACTGATGGAATTTCTGGTTTGTTTTCTCCACTAAATTGTACATACTGTCATATAGATCAAAGAAGTTTGATTCTTGGAAGAGCTGAATTCAACTCTGATCTGCTTTAGAGTTCCGCTGTATCTCGGTGAGATACTTTGCCTGTTTGTGACTCTAAACTGTGTAAAAAAAGGAACAGTGGCATTTATGCAGTTATGAGACATATGATTTTGCCACCCTATGGGAGAAAATCTGGGCAGGTTAGTGCAGTTGTTTCTGTAGAGGTGACAGGGAAGTCCGGAAGGAACAGGTGGATCAGCACAGTGTTTCCAGCTGGACTGTGTGCAGTCCTGATGTGGAGTCGTGGGGTCCCCGGGGCACTCCCGGGTGCTCTCAGTCCTCTGAATATTGGTGCGATGGTCCCCAGTCCTGGTGTAGGGTCAGGAAGTTCTCACTTCCCACTTTTGTACTCTGGTTTTCTGCAATATTAAGTATCCTTAGTTACAGGACTGGACAGGGAATACTGTGTTGATGATGAGTCCTTTCAGATCTTGATCTTTTTTTGATTTGCAGTTGCTGCTCTTGCTGCTCACAGTCTGCTTGTTCCATATACTTCTGGATGTGTTGGCAGTTTTTGATGATCGTCAGGCTGTTTGCGCAGTTTGGCTATCTGTTTTCTTCAGCACACAAAAAAACTATTGTGTTCTTCAGGACAGGTGGCTGACTATATTTCATCTGCTTTTACCACAGTGAAGAGCTCTTTAATATTTACTGGCTTATGCTAACAGCTATCCTGTTGAGACATAAATCATGCTAATTGCTACAGAGAATGAAGAAAAACTAAGATTTTTGGAGTTTGTGTGGTTTTTTTCCCCCCATAGTTTTCTTGGTCATAAAGTAGGTTTAGGGTGCTTCCCATACTGCAGTGTTATTTGTGGGGGTGCCTTAGGCTCTCCGAAGATTGTAAAGAATTTTGAAGCAAAAAAATCAGAATAATGGATGGTAAAAATTCATGTGGATAAACATAAAATGGGGCACATAGGGAGAAGAAGAGTAGTACGACATCCCAACTTCACTACAAAATGATGGATTCTGAGCTTGTTTACCACACAGGAATCAGATGTGGGATTTGTTGCCTTTTGTGGGACTTGGGCTGTGTACACAAGCCCAAGGACTGTGGAGATGACAAGCCACAGGTCCCATTAGAAGTATTGCTCAGTACTCTGTGCATCCACCATACAGCTCTGCCAATGTCACATCAGCAGCCTACTATATGTGGAAAGGGAGAAGAGCATGGCAGTCACTCTGTCTGTGGACACACCTCAGCTCTTAAGGAAAATGCTAAGGAAATGCTTGATTGTTGTGTTCTTCTTTGGCTGGGGGAGGTGGATCCAGACATTTAAAAGAGAAGATGTCCTTACTGCAGCAGGTTCCTGCTTCAGTGTGTAGCAAACAAGCGAGGAGATGTTGTGCTCAACTACCAACTCCTCCATTTAAGGAGTATGGCCATGAAAGGAGTCCCACAGTGATCACTGTCTTGGCTCCCTAGTGCAGCCCTACCAGCTAGACATTGTGTCTCTAAAGGTTAGCCTGGGGGTACATCGCAGAGTGTTGTTCGGGGCTTGGAAGTATGCGTTCTGCTGTCTGGCTCAAATAAGAGAAAGACGTGAGGCAAAGAGGATCTGTGCAATTCAGTATGATATATATAAGTAAGCTCCTTAACGGTAGGAATTAGTGAGGAAATAGATTAGTCCTGAGATTACAGCAATACAAGAACTGTCTATCCTCCTTCAGGTTCAGAGCCATGGGAAACATTAAGAGTAGTCAGCATGAATCAGCCTGCAATTTAAATTTAAAGTAGTTTAATAAACAGTCTATTTTGGCACAGAACCTTAGCGGATTACTTGCCTCAGACTCATAGGGCTGTGCTTTTGCCTTGCTATTTCTGTTCTTTGTAATGAACGTGTGTCCTCACTTGTTGCTGCCATTGACTTCATCTCTTTCATTACAAACTTCTTTTTCCTCTGGTGGTATTCAGATGAATTACTTAGTCATGCTGTGGTTGGGGGTTGACCCTGGCCAGTAGCTAAGGTTTCACTCACTTGCTTGGCAACCCACTACAACAGGATGGGGGAGAGAATTGGACAGACAAGAGTGATGGGAAAAACCTCTAGTGAGTCAAGATAAAGACAATTCAATAAGTAAAGAGAAAAAAAAAGTAACAAGTGGTGCAAAAGCACTCACTTACCACCAGCAGACTGATGCCCAGCCAGTCCCCACACAACAGCTACCCCTTTAATATGCTAAGCATGACATTATATATCATAGGGTATCCCTTTGGTCTGTTGTGGTCAGCTGTCCTGTCTGTGTCCCTCCCTTGGACCTTGCTAAGGAGCAGAGTGAGAAAGAGAAGGCTCAGTGCTGTGCAAACTGTTCAGCAGTAGCTGAAACGCTGTTTTGATCACAGCATCACCATATGAGCTACTATAAAGAAAATTAGCTCCATCCCAACCAGACACAGAAGGTGATGTCATGTAATTTTTCAAGTCATTCCAAGTCAACAAATGACCAATTGATGAAAAAAAACAACAAAGGAACCCCTTATAATGTGTTACTTTCTATGGTGTTTAGTTAATACAAGATTTTAAGAATTCAGCGTAAGGAGTGTTTCTGGCTTTTGTTTGTAGATGTGCAATTTGCTCTGTATGCTTGAGGGTATTGGCATTGTCACTGAAGTAAGAACTCCCGTTCCCTTGGTAACAGCAGTAAACAATATTCTCTCATTGGATTCTATGAATGAAACAAATTTACTTGATTTATGAATAGACTTTTCAGCAAAACAGAAATCAATTATTGTAAATCCCCATGCTGAGGTCAGTAAAATACTGAGAGGGGTATGAATTTTTATACTGGTTTCTCTTAGTGATTTTGTTGCTAACCCCAATTGTGAAATATTTTGCTAAGAATTTTAGGAGGTTGCTCACGTCTCTGATAGTGCATGCTAGCTGGTTAGGGTAAATCTTTAGTGATTAGGATGGTGGTTTCAGTACCAATGAAACAGGAACATGTTTCAAGCCAGCATGTGGTTTATCTGTTTTGATTAATCAGTTTTTCATTTGCTATAATATATAGACAGAGAAGGGGAATGGGGGCAGTTAACTGGCACAGTGCTGGCTTTGTGTTGGATTTAAATCTTTGTGTACTGGTCAGCAGTGTTTTGACTCTGGTTTGAGAGAAAAAAACCAAGGTATGTACAACTGGACAATCTTTATGTTGCCTTTTATTCAGAACCCTTTTGGCCAAATGCTGTACTTTTTCTCTCATAAGCACTTCCTCTAAATTACCCTGATAAAATAATTAGGAATATTTTAGAATTTTTTTTTATTTGAAGGAGGAAGGTTGTATAAATAATTCAAAGCACTTGAAGTTGTGAACATTATAGCAACAAGCAAAACTGCCTTTTTTATAACATATTACTTGAACAAAACAATTCTTAGCATGATCATATTGAACTAAAATATTTGGAAGAATTTCTGATGGTTTAAGCTCTAGGCAGGACTTCAGGTTTCATGTGACTTCCAGTGTTTTGACACTGGTTAATGGAGATAATGGCAAGAAAATATTTGATATAGGCCATGGAGACTCCATAATGGCTACTGTGTGCATAAGATCCTTCATTTTGCTTCCTCTTTGGAGAGCAGGAAAATAGAGATGTTTTAATCAAGACTTAGGGCAGGAGCAGAGAGTCCCTGAGGAAGAAACTTTTTTATCTTGAGCTATAGTCTTTGGAATGTTTCAGGAAATGCCTTTTTGAGTCAGGCATCTGTGGAAGAGAAGGAAATTTTAGGCATTTCATATTATATATCAGACTTTACAGTAGGTTAAGTCGAGGAAAATATTGGGGAAGTTTGCCAGTATAGTTTCTTTTCTGTTGGGTTTTAGCATATGGTTGTCTTTCTCCTTTACTGTGACAGCTGGGATCTTTTATATCTTCTGCCACATTTCTAAAAAGAGAAGGAGAAAAAAAGAGAAATTTTGTGGTTTACTGAATCTGAACTTTTACCTAAATTTTAAACCAGAGAATTCTTTTTTATCCAGTTAGAGGCCCTAAATACTGTAAGAGTATTGTTGAAATAACTGAGTGTAACAAGCTGAAGTCACAAAAGAAGACAAGAGAGAAGCTTGCCTGTCTTAGTGAGCAGGGAACTGATTGGGTCTATGGACAAAGAGGAAGCCCAGAAAGAAAACAGAGCCCTTGCTCTTTGGAAAGGTCTGGTGATGGGGTAGCTAGAATGAGTGCTGACTTGATCCCACATATCCCTGATCCCTAATTGAGTCTAAGCCTTTGCTAAGGTCTTTAAGATATCATGTCTTCTTTAATTAATCTGTTTTGCCTGCCTATTAATTTCAACATATATATATGCTTTAGGATGTTGTGATAACTACTTAGGCAATAAGAAGACATTTTCGTTTTTGAGGTATTTGGCAGGTTCTGGCAGTTATTCTTAATTTACTGTTGACTCAAGAGATTATCAAACTATTTTTACCCAGACACAGATTGTACCAATCTTGTCAGCTAAGATAGGACAGTAACAGAAATCTATGACTTCGAAGGTTTCCTGTGCAGAAGGGAGGACCCATCTTTACAGAATTTCTGCCCTGTTTCACTGTCTCACTGCTGAAGGATTCAGATTCATTGCAGAAAAGTTTAATATAGCATTAGTAGATAGGTGTCCTGCTGTCTAGAGCCAGTGCTGTCTCAGCCTTCAGTCACCTCCATAGTTAGAGATTACTGAAGTAATACAATAGGTCATCTTTCTGCTGGAACTGATTCCTTTCATGTCTAAATTCTCAAGCACAGCCGATTTCTACTTCCTCCAGTTGGGATTTTATTCCAAATATCTACTGTAAACATACTGTTTAGTCTAACAATCGCATGTACGTGCAAATGTTTGAATTGACTTTACAATATGTAGTAATGAGAATTACTCTTTTGGGTATTTTTCTTCTCTATCTGCACCTAATATGACTTGTGATATACGTAATTATTTGCAAGAATGAACAGGGCTATTGCATGCTATATTGTTCTGACTTCTAACTTACACCCTAAGAATTCTTAGCTTATCAGAATGACTCAGTGAACGACTTGAAAGCTTATGGTTTTCATGTTCATAGATACAATGCCAAATCTATTTTTTTATTTTTTTTTTTTGCTTATCACAGTTGTTAAAGTTGGTGTGTTGGAGGTGTTGACAACTGTAGGCTTTCAAATAACAACTGTTGTTTGTATATACAGGGAGAAACAGAGGTTCCCTATGGCAGTCGTGCAATTATTGTAAAGTACAACATTGGAGTATTTTATGCATTTATTCTTTAATTACGAGCTAGAAACAGGATCAACATTAGTCCTTGCTTTTGACAGCTTGGTAGAGTTACTGAAATATCATAAACAGTAAATTTAAGTTTAAGCATAAACATGTAGTTTTAGGTTAAAACAAAAAATATTCAAGTATTTTCATTTTAGAGTAAACCCCCTTAATTTTGAAACAATAGAAAAAAAGCAATTCTGATAGAAACAATGGAAATGTCTGTTATTAAATGGTAGTCATAATGTAATCCTTATACAGCCTATCTACGCTAGAGGAAAGGAAGCAAAAAGTATTTATTGATGTGTAATTGCTTATTGGATTATTTAAGCGATTGGTTCTTATCCAGGGCTGCTTCAGTGTCGTTCGTGGTTCTTCAGGTTAGCTTGGTAACACACCAGATTTGATTACTGTGCAGTAAGATGAACACTTTTACAATGAATGCTCTCACTCATTAATGGTTCACTGTACAGGGGGAACCCATTGAGGAGTACACATTTTTTAATGCAATATCTCTTTATTAAAAGAAAGATATTTGGATTTTCTGATTTCAATGACTTGATGCAGTTGCCAGTGTAGTGGCTAACCTGGCTTTTGCCATAGATTCCCAGACATTGTGGAGCTGTTTGTTTTTTTTTTCATTGGTTAGTTGTTTGTGGTTTTTTTAACCTACCTGCACTTTCTACCCTTGAAAGGGTGAGATAACGTTAGACTATGTAAGCAGCATTAACAAAGTAACTTTTTAAAGGAATATTAATCTAATACTTAAAAATGAAAGCCTGCCTCTTTAAGCAATATTCTCTTCTTCTTTAGGTATAAGTAGTAAAGAACTTGTTGAAACAGTGGAATTTAAGTTGGAAAATGAATCAAATGTTCACTTGACCACTGCTGCTTCTTCAGTTCTAGATATTTTTTTTCAGTGTTCTACATGGATTCAGTGAATGAAAGTTATTTCTGATGTGGAGGAGGAGAGTGAGATCACTGAAAGACAGATGTAACTACCCTGTCTGAGAAAGAGTGGCAGTGTGTAACTAGAGAACTCTGTCACCAAAGTGCTTTCTCCAATGATATCTTCGTGGCTATACTTCATTAGTTCCCTATTTTTTAAAACCCTGCCCATAATCTATGCAAAAGTGTGCAAAATTAAGCTTTTAAGTGAAACCACAGCATCTGACATTGCCATTTTTAAATCATGTAAATATTTTGTTTTATCTAAGGATTTATTTATGGTGTATGGCTTCCTCCTCACATTTTTCCCTGTGCCGGCGTGGGTCCTTCCATGGGCTGCAGAGAAACGCCTGCCCCACGGGGGTCTCTCCTGGGGCTGCAGCTCCATCCCTGCTGGGGTCTCTCCTCCCCTCCTCTCCTCCTCCCGCTCTGCTCCTCGGGGCTCGCAGGGCTGTTCCTCCCCCCGTTCCCCTCCCTCAGCCCTGGCTGCCAGGCAGCGTTTTGCCCTCCCTTGCCCAGGCTTTCCCCGCCTCCCGCCTCTCTGCCGCCCTCCCGCCCGTAGCTGAGGGGCTCAGCCCTGCCCTGTGCTGGGACTGCTGGAGCTGGCAGTGTCTGGGCAGGGCAGCCCTGGATACTCCACAGATCCAACACCTCGGCAGCTGTACCTTAGTACATGGGGAAAGGATGGTTTTGTTTGGATTTATGTTGTTGTTGTTTTTTTTCTAAAATGAGATAAAGTTTTTAGATGCTCTTAGAAAGAAAGGAAAAAAAACAAAACAGAAAGGGTCGAACTCAAGATAGAATTTTGCCAGCACTATGGAATACAGGAACCATGAATTATTTATGTCTGACTTCCCAGTATGTTCCCAAAAGGCTGGTAGTATTTTCCCTGTTCATCTGTCTATGATCATCTAAGATTTTAATTTGATTCCCTCAGGAGCGTGTATATGCTCTGACTTACAGAATCTCATACATGTTTTTGTGACACGGATAGGAAATACCGTTCCTGTTGTGGAAATTAAATGCAGCCGACTGACTTCTAGTAATTTCTTGTCTATGGTGTACTCTGTTAAGCTGCTTAGCTTTTGTTTGTCTTCTCATACTTGCTCTAATTTTCCCATTATTTTTAGTGCTGAGTTCCCAGGAGTGTGGTTTAAAAGACTATCAGCCAGTTCATTTTATGAGGGAAAAGGAAAAGAATTGGGGTTGCTTTTTCAGGGAAGGGAAGTCGGAGCAGAAGGAAAGGTACAGTGGTCATCATCATCAGCATGTGGAATAGCGCTTTTTTGAAGACAGCTGATGGAATAATTAGGTTTTTGTGTCCATGCTGGATAGTACAGGAAACACTAAGCTTAAATGTATTATATTGAACAGTAAAGCAAGTTTTCTACTGATAAGGCCAGTGGAGCCTGGAACAGAGTGAGGTACCTAAAGGAGACTTCAGTGAGGGAGTCTGTGCAGGACTGATTCTGTGTATTAAATATCCAGAATGACAGGGAAAAAACCTGCCTTATCTAGAGATTTGGTAGTGGTCTAGGGGCACATAGGCCCATTTCAACCTATTTTTGGTAGTTCTACAGTACTGGCAGTTTTAGGTCCCATTAAAACCCAAGAATGTCCAATTTCTTATGGTGAAGACTGAGCTAAATTAAAAGTTCATATCTGAACAGGTGCATTAGTGCAAATGTGAGCCCTTACTGTGTTGGTGTTTGCTGTTGAAACACTGTTTCATATTGCTGATTCATGTATAATTTTTTTTAAAATCTAACTACCTTCAGTATAGTAGTGTCTGTGGCTTGTGGAAACTCATTCTGTGTTTCCTTTCTGTATGGCATTTCTCATCCAAATTTATGTAATGAAAAAATGTTAAAGTGTATAATGTTAACAGTTGAATTGGATAACATCAAACTCTAGATTCAGGGATACTAGCCTAAGTGCCATTGGCTGCAATCTTTCCCCATTGAACAATGTAGTAATAAACTGAACTCATGAGATAGATGATTGAAATTACATTCTCTGTTCCAGAACAAATATTTTAATAGGGGCACAAAGCATTTCTTTTAATGTCAGAGACATTTATGTTGATTTTTCTGTTTCTAGATGAAGAGAACATGCAGTGCCTTTTTATATATTTTATATCTTTTTATATATCTTTATATATATCTTTATGTATCTTTATATATATCTTTTATATTTTTTCTTTCCCTCTTTTAAGATCTGTATTAAAAACAAACAAACAAACAACAACAACAAAAAAAACCCCAAATCCTGAAAACACTCAGTGGTGGCAGAATTTTAGCTCCTGTCCAGATTTTGAGCCTATTTGAAGCAAATACGGTTTGTTGCAGCAGCTGATTGTGTAATCAAATTTTTTTTCCATATAAACTGATATTTGCAAGATTGTAGATTACTAAAGCTGTTATTGAAGTGTTTTTTGGTGGAAATGAAGTGTTAAAAAAACCTTACTGAAGTTGAGTGGTGTCCTAAAAGAAAATAATACCCTCAGGCAGTTGCAGCCTGTATCACATGGATGTAATTGGATGTAAACTCACATAAACTGTTTTTGTTGTATCACTAGCACCTTTTTGGTCTCAGAGCAGCTTACCTGTGGACCGTGCAGCCTTGCAACCTCTCTCAAATGTGCTTTAAATATTTTGGAGAGTCTGTGCTAAGGCAAACATTTTGTGTAGTTCTGAACTTCCAGTCTGGTTTACTTTGGGTTTTACCTCCTTGGGCTAGTGTTTATGAAACAGCCTACTCAGCAGATCCTCCCCGCCTCGAGTCAGTCAGCCCTGGGCGAGCATGGAGATGAGCTAAGAAGACAAAGGGGCTTTTTCCAGAAAGCTTCTTTGCCACTGCAGGGAAAGCAGCCCTGCAGCAGGGGAGCTACTCTCAGCCAATGCGTCTGAAAGTAATTAGCTGGTGCCTCATTCACAGCTCTTGTGTTTCTTCCCACCCCACTGCAGTCTTGGAGAGGCAGCAATTTGAGCCTGGTGCTATTGTAGTTCCACTTGTCTCCCTGGTGAGCTGCCCAGACTGGGAAGCATGGCATCCCACCACCTAGAGCGAGTGTATGCAAATGTGGTAGGACTGCTTCACGTGTCCTCACTCACATTCCTGGATCCCGTGGATATTCAGACTTTATAGGCTATGGAGTTAATAGGAGTGCTACACTACAGTGTTTTCTGCAGATACCTCTCTGCAGAATGAACTATTTATTATGCTACAAAATCAATTATTAGGCCATTTGTGTTTGGTTTTTTTTTCAGGTAAATAGCCACACAAAAAGCAAAATTATTTGTATTTCTCATATGGTACTGCAGTTATTAATGTACTAAGAAAATAACTAGATTGTTTTCAAGTAAGATAAAAGAATAAGCATTTATTTGTGTCCACCTATGTGTCTTTTCTGTGGTACTTTACAAGAGAGTAGCAAGTGTAATTGTATGCCACAGACTAGTTAACTTCTTATAATAGAAGCTGGTTCTTTTGTTTAACAAAACTAGAAAATGTAATCCAAATTCCTTTTAGATTGGCTTATTGGAATTGTGTAGAAGTTTTGTACAGTCTGCTTATATTTGTGATAGAAGGAGCGTATATCATTCGAGTTTTTAAAGTTTAACTTCAAATAGTGGGTGTGTCTGGAGAAAGGACATTACCAGAGCCAAAGATTCAGTTTTTACCACTTTCAGTAAGATTTGCTTACAAAAATTAATCAGCATGAAAATGTAGCTTCTTTAATTAAAATTATATATAAACACATTCTTCGGTATATAAAATAATCTAGCCTGAAATTTAGGGAGATTTTTCTTGTGAAAAATAGCTGGCTTTTTAATAAATAATTTGTTTTTTCATCTCTTTGTCCTGCATTTGTATGCCAATGTCCTGAGCTTCAGAAAGCTTTCAAAAAAGGCTACCCAGCTGGGCTAAATGTGTGTTTTTGGGCAGCACTGTGGCTTCAGAGCCAAAGCTTTATAGAATGTAATCTCCCCTTCTTTTAGAGCTCTAATTTCCATGGCAGACTGATGGGGGGGATGCTTGATCTGGGTATGGAATTTTATATTTGTTTTTACCATCTACCCTTTCCCAGTCTTTTCAGTCTGCTTGCTTCTTCCAAAAAAAGTTGTATTTTGTATTTTAGCAGAATAGAGCCAAGGCAGAAGTTTTGTTATTGATGTGAATGGTGAGTGCCGTGCTCATATGACCCTTCTGATGTGACACTCCTCTGAATACCCCCACTGCTCTTTATGAGGAACATCCAGCTGGCAGCCTGTGGACCACTTCTCTTCCACAGAATAATTCTGGCCAGCTCCCACAAGAACGTGATTTTATCCTAATGTGCCTGCACATAACCACGCAAGCTGCCTCTCTGCTCCTTTACTTCTAGAATGTGACACGATGTCTGCCTCTAGAGATGTGCCTGTGGTGATATTTAAACAGAGATGCTACACTATAGGTTAGCCTTCAGAGAGATAAATCATTCCACAGTCATACCACCATTTTGCTCTCTAAAGAGGAATGCTAGAAATGCCTTCAAGAGTTGAGATTCTTCTCTTTCTTTTTTGGTAAGAGGTCTCAAAAGTAGCTTTTGAGACTGGTGTGTTGTTTTTCTCAAAAATACTCTGACAAAATGTTAAAATCACCTTCTAGACTAGAAGAAAGGAATGGTTACCTAAGCTTAAAATACAATGCGTGTTAAATAGTTATGCATGTTACTAAGTCAACACTAGATAACTTGTATTTCTCTCATGTATCATTTGTTGGTTTTCTCTTTGCAAAGCATTTCATGATTCATTACTTTTATGGTACTGTAATTTTATACTGCATGCTGCCACTGGAATACTGTACAAAACTCATAGCTGTAAGTTATTTGAATCCTCACCAAATGTACTGATGGTGAATATTTCAGAGTAAGACTGGAAGATAATTTAATATTTTATTTTATAATTAATTTAGAAATGGGAGCCCCTCGTGGCCTAGTTGTTAGAATGCGGCACTTTCACCGCTGAGGCTTGGGTTCGATTCCCAGCCAGGGACACTCCCCGGGCAGGTGGAGCTCGTTAGCCCTGTAAGGCAATCCACCTACGTTC
>JAWMRA010000078.1:77497822-77524084 GCA_035584735.1 Pseudotriccus pelzelni
ACCAGCACTCTCTGGGCCCGGCCATCCAGCCAGTTCCTAACCCAGCACAGAGTGCCCCTGTCCAAGCCGTGGGCTGCAGCTTTTCTAGGAGTATGTTATGGGAGACAGTGTCAAAGGCTTTGCTGAAGTCCGGATCGACACATCCACAGCCTTCCCCTCATCCACCATGGCGTCTCCAGGGCCAGGGTGGTGCACTAGCTCTTTTCTCTTCGTGCCTATACTGTGCTACTCTGCCTTTACACTTGAAGGCCACTGTATCTCATCATGTTAGTGACATTAAATACTTTGCTCTACACAGAATGACTGCTTGATACTTCTATCTCCTGATCTGTCACGTTGTAACAAATTAGCCGTAGGCGCTGCTCCATTACAAATGTTGCTGTTACAACTAAACTAGGTAAAACAAAGCTGCAGGCAGATGAAGGAAAGTTCAGACAATTAAAGCCTGGCAAGGCTCAGTCCTGAGGTCTTGCAAACTTGATACCAAGCTGAGACATTTCTTGGTTCAAGTGCTCCATGTAATTCACATAAAGCTATCCTGCAAGATCCCTAGTGAGGGACCTTATTTCTTCCTCCATCACTCTCTGAGTTCAATAGAGTGAGCTGTTCTGTGTGCCTGAAGCTCAAGACTAGCAACCACTGGGGAGTGAGGCTGATCTCCCAGGAGGTGTATCCCATCTCACTCAGCCCTCTTGCCTGGAGTCTGTGCTGTTACACTGTGAGTTCATTGTGGGTGGAATGACAGCAGGCAAAGTCACTTACTGAGGGCACGGTTGGGCTCTGCAGAAAAGGATAAAACAATAATCTAAATACTATTACAGTTAAATGAGTGAAATATACTTTGATTAGATTTATAGAATCATAATTCATAAGCAGATCCAGTACATATAGAAGTTATGCTATTGTAACCAGAAGCTAAAACTAACTTAACCTGTAAAACTAGCTTTGCTTTGCTCTGGGTCTGCATTTCTTTCATTCAGGGACAGGCAGTTAAGCAAAAGGGTAGAAATACTTTGCTGATGTAGTCAGTTTGTCTAAAACAAAGGCACCCTTGGGTTTCCCTTGGCAGGGAGATGAGTTTGGCTTCCTTTTCAACAGTTGTGATCAATCATGTCATTATTCTCCCCTGAGCCTTCAGGTCATGTAGTCTCTATTTATCTCTTCAGAGCATTCCGTCATTGTAAGTGTGTAAGGCGCTGTGTGGGGTGGTGGGGGTGTCTTTGATCTGTCATAGTTCTTTGTCCCCTGATATATATCCCATATATGAAATTTTGTTTTCTGGTGTACAGAAATTTACCTTTTGGGGTATTAATAACTTGAGACATCCACTTTTTAAGTGAAAACCTGCCACCCTTTATCTATTTGGCAGCTTATGGAGTAATTCTTCTGTTTCTATTAGTTTCTTCAGTCTGGATTGTAACATGGTAAATATCTGCCTGTAGTCTGTTTCCTTAGTTGCTTCAAATTGTGAGTCGTACTTCTCAAATTTCACCTCTGTTCCTTTAGTTGCCACATATGTTTTCCCTGGACTCCTCAGAAAGCATTATTCTTTACATTTTTCAGACAGTCCCATATCTTATGCATTTCTAGTACTTGTCTGTGTTGAACTTTCCTTCCTTGGATATCTAGCGCCCTCCAACATAATGATCTGACTCATCGAGAATGACATTTTGCTGCTTAGTGGTATTCCATCACTCTAACCTGCAATTCATGTTGCAGTGTTATCCCATGGTCGTGATTATCCATCTACCCCAACAGTAACACAGTGAAATTATGTGCCTGACTGTGTAAATAAGATTTAAATTGAGCCTTTTGTATATCATTACCAGCCTCTTCATTTAGGAAATCTTTTAGTTTATGTTCACATTGCTAGGCAATTTTCAACAATTTTTTTCAGTGAAAAATGAAAAAAAAAAAAGCACAGTGGAAAAAGTTTCTGACTTTATCACTTCTGTGTATTCCATAATCTTCAGAGTCTTGATGAAATAGGTAGATTTAAGAATTGTACTGTCTGTTGCCTTGAAACTGGTGAATGTTTTTTTCACTCCATCTGATTCCAGCAGAGTAACACATCTTGGTAAAATCCTGTTTGTATTTTTAGTATATTGTTATTTTCTGAACTACCTGTTTGCTTTAGATTTTGCAGTTGATACCCCTGGAAAATGCTATTTTTCTTTTTCAATGTAGTTTCAGATTGTTGGGGTTTTTTTTTTCCATTTTTAATTTTATTTTTCCTGTACGTAGTTAGAGCCATCTTTGTTCGCCTCGCTGTCAATCTAGGTCATTAGTTGAAGCTTTTGTTGACAGACCTCTTGAGGGTAAGTACATCTGATGCTATAAATAGGCCTGATTCTTCATAATAAGTCAGTAGATTCACTTGAAAATTCTCAGTTTTGTACTAGGTCTGATGAAATGGAAGATCTGCATTCTTCTGTCAGTCAATAGCATAATAATTTTTAATGAATTGATATCTTCAATGCTGTGACACTGCAGAATTTAGTGATTTTGAATTAATACAGAATTATTAATTTTTTTAGAAGAGTAAAATGGACTCCTTAAACAATCTCTTTTTTAATTTTATTTTTTAAAACTTGTATTTTTATTTCATAAAGCAGTACTTGCACATGAAAACCTGTTCCAATGCATTTTTTGCTGATCTGTGTTTTTCAGGTCACAGAAAATAGAGGATACCGTTTCTCTTACCATATGTTTTCAGTTGCCTGTGCTGTGGAAATAGATGGTTCTTTGGATTAGTTTTTTGTTTGTTACTGTACCACAAATGGTGGCAGGGACCAACTAAACAGTATGCATTCTTATCACAGAGTAAGGTAGTCTCGTGGTACAACTCCAAGATGCTGTTCTACTGGCTAAAGATTTTCAGGCATGTAAAAACCTGGGATAGGTTTTGTTTTCTGTATGGCTACAACCACAGGAAGCCAGTTGGGCGCAGCTCTGTCTGCAACATGTGCATTGGCACCTTTCTGAAAGCTTTATCATTATTTATGATGCTTCAGCTGCAAAATAACCCACCCAATTGCTTCCTGCTTTCCCCAGTTATCCCCAAAACCCCATTACGTCCTGCTTTCACATTCTTGAGATTAAATTAGCAATGTAGTTTCATCCTGTGCCCTTTCTGTGTGTACAACAAATGTGTAGTGAAAAACCAGGTACAGTGCTAGGTAAATAGCTCTGCCTCTGAAAGTAGGACTGGGTGTACCACTGTGATGCATATTGGGATGAAACAGCAATGTAAAAAGTCACTTAACAGTGACTTCTCCATCCTTCAGACT
This sequence comes from Pseudotriccus pelzelni, assembly GCA_035584735.1. Taxonomy (NCBI): domain Eukaryota; kingdom Metazoa; phylum Chordata; class Aves; order Passeriformes; family Tyrannidae; genus Pseudotriccus; species Pseudotriccus pelzelni. The sequence goes on from JAWMRA010000078.1 coordinate 77,501,113, forward strand.
GTAAAGATTTGTAAGGACCCCACAGCCTGTATGCATTATCGTCCATAAGAAATTTCATAGCCACTCAAACTGAGTTTTGACGCAGTGCCTATTTGCTGATTCTGAATGAGCAGTGCTGCTGTGGCTGTCCTGTTACCTGCCAAATTCACTGTCAGTCATAGAAATATAAATTAATTGATAGTATATGCCACAGTGATGATTACCTAAATGTAGAAGAGCTAAGTCATGGTAATGGCTTAAAAAAATATCCTTTTTTCTTTAGTAATACGTGAATATTTAAAGGCTGATGGTGAGTCTAAGCACTTTCCATTTAATTTTAGAGAAGTAAACTACAGTTTATTCCTCAAATATGTAAAAAGGTAAAAAGAAATGAAGAACTACTTTTTGCACCAGTTGTGTTTGGGTGATATGCAACTGTATGCCCATATTTGGCATGAGAAATTATCCAATACTTAAAATCTTGCTAGATTGCTTCAGTGTGTGTGAGAGAGAGTGAGCACCATTGCCACTGTAAGGTAGTTTTAGTGCATCTTGTTTTGCTAAAGCCATACCTAATTGCATTTCCTTCATATGTTGGGAATGAAAGGATTTAAAGAAATCTGTTTGGTTGTCATCAGTGTAGTCTAAACAGAAACCAGTATGTTTCCTGCTCTTTTCATCTTTTTCATCTAGTGTGAGATTCATGTGAAGCTCTTCTCAGTTTTCCCCACCACATAAAATTTTGAGTGTGAATGAGGGGAGCACATGTGATATGGATGGTATAACTGTAACTTTATTAAAACTTCTGATACCTTCTGCCACACTGTTGTCAACAGTAAGCTGAGGAAGCACAGCCTGTGTATTGAGTGGGCTGAAAATTGGCTGGACTGTTGTCCTGAAAGGGTAGTTAATCAGTAGCTCAGCCAGTTAACAGACAGTAAGAAGTGAAATACCTCAGGAGTTGATTCTGGTACTCCTGCTATTCAATTCTGCAGTGACTTGGATGACAGAACTGAACAGAATGCTCCCTCAGCAAATTTATGAATGATACTAAATTAGGGTGATGCTTGGAAAGCCAAATTAAGCTTCAGTCTTAAATTGTCCTGAGACCTTGAATGAACTGAGGGCTTAGCCAATGGGAAACTCATGGATTGAAAAAAGAGCAGACTAAAATTCTGCATCCTAGGTGAAATAACACCGTGTTTGGGAAGCACCTGGCTGAGTCACAACCGTGCTGAAAAGGACCTGTGATTATTAAGAATGTCAAGCTGAATAGGAGGCAGCAGTCTGCTTTCACTGCAGACAAAACTATCTGTGTGCTGGGCTGCATTAGAAGGAAGGGGGAGCATGGCTAGCAGACCGAAGGAATCTGTTACCACCCCTTTGAAGCTGTCATAGCTACTTCTTAGACAACTATGTGTCATTTTGGTAACCTCCAGTACAGAGGGGATGTTGAGAAACTGGAAGTAATCCAGTGGGGCGATTCTAATCTGGTCAGAGGCCTAGACCACATGACGTAATGGGAGAGGTTAAGGAGCTGAGATTTTTAGGGAGCTGGGTCAGGTGAAGAGGAGGTTAAGGGGGTGACCTTAGGTTAGCCCACAATAACATCAAAAGATGTGACAAAAATAATGGCATCAAACTTTTTTCAGTGGTGGTATATAGTTTAGCAGGGGGCAATAGCCATAAATTGCAGCTTTGGGAGTTCAAGTTCCTGGAGAGAGGAAATTTTTTTTCTTAGAGAGGGTGCCATTATAATGGAAGAAGTGATCAGAAAGGCTGTGAGCTTGATCTTTTCCAGTCAACTGCATAAATCCTGATCTGGTGTTGGAAGTGATCATACTTTTAGTGGGAGGTGAGACTAAGTCACTTCCAGCCAAAATTTCTCTGGTGCTGTAGTGATTCTATGTTGATGTACAGTTTTACTGGAATTATAATTTATATCTTTATATGAAGATCATGGAAAATATCATTTGAGAGAGGATAGTGTGACTTAAAATTTTCCCTCTTGGGATTACTTAGGTTTTAATGCTTTAAAAACAAGGTAGAAGCTGAGGATAGCTGATTATTGAAGAATAATCACATTACTTTTCAAAGTTTATATAAAGTGATGAGCAATGAAATTGATCAGCCAACAGAACTGGTGGATGAAGGGTAAAATTAGCTAACACAGAGCAGAATATTAGAAAATTTTGTTAAGATGTAGATTTTTTTTCCCCCTAGAGACGTCATCTATCTTTTTATACAGGTTTTACAGACCAAATTATTACTTCTCAAACTCTACTGGACCTGAATATTTGCAAGAGAGAAATATGAAAATTAATAAATAAATATGGTGCTTTCTTGATGGTAATAATACAAAAGTGTAAAGGCAGCCTCACATTTAGATTTGATACTCTTTTTGTCAGACTTGATATGACTCATTCATTCTGTTCACAAACCCTTAGCTTATTTATTTATTTATTTATTTGTTTAGATTTGGAATAGTAACCATTACCTTTATTTTAGACAGCTTGCATGTATGTGTTACATGAAGAGAGACAATATACGTCCCTTAAGGGAGATAGGGTACTTCTTTTCTCTCAGTTGCTGGTGTCAGGTAGAATATCTGGAGAAGAGTAAAATAGGTATGAAAATTATATTACACACTTTAATATGGCAAAGATTCCTATCTCATGAGGGCTGAACCTTCCCTTCAGAGGATTCAGAGCTAATTCATAGACACTTTGCATCTCCCCATGTGACTTGGACCTCAGGTCACATAAAATAAGGCCAGGCAAGTCAGTTAGACCTTCAGCAGGAAAATTAATCACCTCGTAGGCTGTGTGTAGCATATAAAAAATTGGGCTGGAAATCAGAGCAATGTACTCCCAATAAAGGAAACTGAGTGACCTTATGGTGTTGCAATAAGCTTGCTGTCTGTGTCTGCTTGATCTCACTGGCACAGAGAACAGTCAACACTTTTTGAATGCATGATCAATTCTGCAGGAGACTATTATTTGTGTTAATCCTCATATTCAGCAAGGTATTTCCTGATGTTTGCTCAGCTCTCCCAAGAGCTGAGGGCTAAATACGTCATAATTGCAATGATGGATTTTAGGATATTGTACGTTGATTGTTATCTCTGTAATACTGAAGTAGTTGCCATGTAAATACATGATTGTTTCAAGACAGACACAGTTCTTGTTCTTTTAGGGGTTATTTGGGGGAAGTTCCAGTGTCAGCATGCCAGATGAGGATTTCAGGCAACAGAAGTGTGATTGTGTCGTGTTTCTGTCTGCTTTTATCAGACTATTTATACAGTAGTCATATGCTAGTATCTGTTCCTGCACTCCTTGCTTCCAGGTTAAATCCCAAGAAATCCTTGGTGCTTTAGAGAAAATCTATTCTTTAAGAGCTTTTAGTGAGCATCTTGTAGTTTACTGAGGTGCTATTCAACAGTACTGTTTTAGCTTTTGCGCTACTCTTAACGAGTATTTTCTTTCAATTTTATGCTGTACCCTATTGGCTCCAATATATTTGAGCAGTGCTCAGAAGGGGGTTTTAATAATAATAATGAAGTTTTCTGCAACACCTGCTGCAGCTTGTATTGTCTAATGTACAAGCATTTTATACAGCAGTCTGTTCACAGTTAAATTTACTTTCTTCAATTTCTTCTGTTACGTCACTGTCAGTAGAACTGATGTTCTGCATTATCATTGTAATTTCATTGTAAAGCCTTATTGTCTTCACTGAGTTTCTTTAATTTTGGTTGTTTAAAGTAGTTTTGCAGTATTGTTCTTGGTTACCACATGTATGAATATGCATTCCAAGTAAAGCACTGTGTAGATTTGGATTACAGATGTCATCTGGCATTGTGTTATTTTTTCAGTAGGTTTTGCTTTTCTGCACTAGTTAAGTTTAGGCCTAATGAAGTTATAGTTCTGCAGCACAAGAATTTCTATTACCATGTCGTACCTCAATGTTGTTTCTCTAGTGTGACACGTTTTGTTGTAGGAGGGACATGCATAGTGTCTAAAAAGCTCACTTTTCTCCATTAGCATTTTTTTGCCCAACGCAGTAAAATCCTTTCCGAATTGTTAGGGGCTCTGGATGCTGTCATGCAATTTTTGAATTAGAATAACTTAATCTTCATTGTCTTTGACACTTCATAGTAAGTTAACACAATCTCCAGAAGCAAGTTGTTCTGAACAAGACTTTATCTGCATTCTTATGTAATAGAGTGGCATAAATAATACACGTGTAGCTGTCTCTCAGTGGCTTGACAGACAGTCAGTGTCTGGGAGGGCTAATACTGAGCTTGTTAATATGCTGAGGAAGACCTGAGCTGTCTTCATGTGATCATGTGAATTCCCCATGGTTTTGAGCACTTGGAGTTTGAAAAGAAAAGAAATGAATTGCTGCTAGATCCCAGTATATGTTGAATGGCTTACAAAGGCTTGGTGCCCTACCTGTCTCTTCTTGACCTCTCATCTCTCCACAGTTCCCTAGGTACAAGATTTTGTCTTGTTATGTTGCTGTCTCCTGAGATTCAATTCCCTAAACTTCATTTTCTCCACGCTCCAAAGTTGCTAGGGTGCCTTTGTTGGAACAAGCTGAATTCAGCCTTCTGAGTTGTGAAGGGTACTAAAGGTTTTCCAACTACGGGGATGTTAGAAATTCTATAAACGGAGATCATAAAGCACATCTATTTGTCTGGTTATAGCAAGTATGAAATGATCTTACTTTTGGGGCAGGAAAGAGTTACTTGGTTCTTCATCTGACCTCCCTGGCATACTTTTGCTATACTTAACGTACGTGGGAAGTCCTTTCTTGTGTACTTCCTTACCACAGAGGATGTGGAGAACAGACAGATTAATGTAGCTGTTGAATAAGCAGCTATATTCATGTAAATAGGTAGAAGTTAAATTTTCAACCAATTTCTGTGTAAATATAATTATGGAAAGGGGACTAATCTTGTGGATCCTTGAGCATAGCTGTACTCACCTGAATATATCATAGCTAGTGAAGTTACTTGTACAGGTTGTTTGCAAGTTGGCTTTGAAAACTGGTATTCAAAAGAAGCTTAAGTTAATTCTAGAAAATAAATCTTTACGTGAAAGTACAAAAGCAATTTTAACATAGAAATTTCCAAATGTACAAACCCTATGTGTTTTCACGCCAGCTTTCTGTTTTTTCTACTGCTAGAACTTACTTTCTGTATGAAAAGTAAGCAGGCCATATTTACGTAATTTTTATACAATTTCTGAGTACAGCTATTAATCTGTTTGTGAACATTTTATACTAATAACTCAGGTTATATATCTTAAAATATGTAGTATGCTGTTCAGCTTTCAGAAGAGTTTTGTCTAGCTTTTCGCAAATTTCATACTTGAGATGGGTTTCAAGTTTAGGACATACGTATCTGAGATATGTATTTGATATGCATGAGAATTTGTAACTTTTCTTTCTGCATTTTAAAATATGAAAAAGCTGGTAGAATGTTAAAAGACTAGTCCACTGCTGAAAAAAAGTCTAAATACAGAAATTAAATTAATGCCTGTTCAGAGTTAGGAACTCCTGTTATTTCACTCTTGTTAAAAAGTACATTTGTTTTTGTGTCTTTCCAGGTATTGTTTTTTTGTTTGTTGTTGTTGGGGTTTTTTAATTAGAATTTAGTTGGGTTTTTTTCATGAATAGAAATAAATGTCTTCAGCTAGAGAGAAATATTTGAAAGCAAATGGTTAGTTAAGTGTATAGTTGGAGGATGACTTCAGGAGGTTATTATTAAAATATCTGTAGATCAGTAGAAAGGGTACAGTTGAGGACTTGGAGAAAGTGTGTGACGTGTAGGTTCCCCTAATATTTTGAGGATTACCTGTCACTGAGTTAACAAGGTTAGTTGTCCTGTCCTATTATATAATAAAATAGAATTAAACTCTGCAAATTCTTGTTCTCTGTACTGCAAGATTTCAAAAAATTAACTATGCAAAAACATGTTTTGTTTGGTTTGGGTTTTTTTTCCAGAAACAAAGTACTATTATTTTCTGAAAATGCTCAAAATGAATAATTGTTTCATAATTGTTGAAATATTCTGCCTTTCTTCCCTTCCCTCCATTTTCTGTCCCTTGACTTTCTAGATAACAGCTTGGCTCCTGACTAATCATCACTTTCCAACAAGGAAATATTTCAGTGGAATGTTTTAGAGGGAATCTAATTATTAATACAGCAAAAATTTAATATTATCACTCTGCAGAGCAATTCTAGACCACTTGCACAACCAACTCCAATATGATAAGCAAGTGTAATGTACACAGTGAAGATTATAAATATTACCAACCAACTGATAGAAAAGCATTTACAGTTGTTTATTTAACATGAAGACAAAACTATTTTAATGATCATACTCATTAAAAGCATTTCAAAATCTGCACTTAGTGAAAACTGCAAGGCTATTTTATTCCTGCTAGTATAGTAGTGTTGTGAAAGAGTGAGAAAAATCCATTTTGTTATCCTGCATCTGCTGTCTGACTTTTCTCTGATTTCTGAATGTTTGCATTCTGTCTTCATTTACTCCTTTACAAGCTCATTGAATTTTATTAGTTATCACTGCAAGCCAAATGAAAGAAAAGGAGTTGCACAGCTGCAATGATATGAGTCTGAACTGCAGCATCATCCTTACTTGCAGTAATATGCAAACAGGAAAAAATGAGCTTGATTATAGGTCTCAGGAACTTTGCCAGAACCAATATACAAGTAATTCCCTCAAAACAGAACCATTTTACACTGGGAGTCTTGAAAAAACTCCCAAAAACCAAAACACATCACATGAAAAAAACCCAAGAAAATATAGATGATGAGCATTCTTTGTTTTCTGAAATCAATTATAAGCATGGGCTCCTGCTGTAATCTAAAAATGGGACTAATATGCAGAAAGCTTTTTTCATGTTTAAGTTATCTTACTGTAACAGAAGTTTATCTTAATGCACTTCAGTTGAGCTTGTGTAATTGTGGCAGAAACAGCTTTAGCCGAAAATTGATATTGGCTATCACAATAAAACCATTTATTTTTGTGTACATAGAAGTATATAATTTAAGCTTGCAGAATGAACCCTTTTGTATTCTACAGTTAAGTAATTTCACAGTATTACAACAGGCATAAAGACTGGAGTGAAGGGACATCTCTCTAGTGGGGTTGTACCTGTTCAACTACTTGTAATTCATATTTAGTGCATATTTAGTGCAGCGTGTGTTTCTTTTGCAGATATTTTTTCTACAGTTCCTATTTGTATGCTCACAAAAACTATACCTTGAGGATTTCTAGCTGATTTTCCCTGAGATTTTTAGCAGTGGTGCAGGTTGACTTCAGAAGCAGAGGTCAAGGTAGTGTTGTACACAGGTAGCAGTGATGTGTCTTTTAAGAATGGAATTATTTGTAAGAACTCAAAAGACAGTGTGTGCTTTCACATATGCAGTACGTCTGTCCTGACTTATACTTGAGCCAAGACTTGAGTCTTGTTAGCCCAACAGAGTCACAAAATCATGGTGTGGGTTAGGCTTTGCAACTAGCTGATAGAAACATGAGATGGCAAGAATACTAAAGGAAGTCACAGGACTGGGTATCTGTCATTAAGGACAGTTATCTTCAGCTTATGTAGGCAACAAGGACTGTATGGTCTGTATAGACACAGAAGGATATAAGACACTTAGTGTAAAGCCAGCCTCACTTGAAAGCAATGAAAGACTATTTAGCAGTAGAACAGCTAAAGAGATGTGCTGTTCAGAACCATACATCATTTTTGCCTTCATTCCAAAGAAGTTTTGAAGTTTTATAATCAGCTTTTGTCCATCAGAAAGACAGTATGGAGTCTTAAAAAGATAAAATTATGCTTTCAGCATTTTCTGGGATGTCAGGTCTGAGGGTATGAAACGATATTTAGTCTTATAAGTATTTTAATTATATTTGTAAAATTAAGAATTTTCTTCCTTAGCTATAGATTTTCTTGTACTGAAAAATTGTAACTATTCAAGCCACTCTTGTTGGGTTGGCCATAACACACCTTCAAGGACAGTAAAACAATACATAGAAATTTCACTGGTTGTACTTATACCTAATACGTGTCTTTTCCAGTCTTCCATTTGTTAAAACAAATGTACTTTTTTTAATCTGATAAAACTAAAAATCAGGAAAACAATTTTTTGGGCGTATCCATGAAGCTGTTCCATAAACAGCAGAATTGAGTTCAGTCCTTGTGGCTTTTTTGTTTCAACACCATTTCTTTAGATTTCAGACAAAGCAAAACTACAATAGCATTTTTGAACATATGTTTTGCATTTTTGCCCTGGGCTTCCCAGAATTCTACTAATGCTACTACTAATGCTAAAAATGTGGCCTGCTCCTTTATGAGTTTACTTGTAAAGAAAGAATCTGTAACAATCTATTACTTGCTTTTTAGTCTCAATTCCTAAGGTAAATAAAATAAACGTTTTGTTTCTTTAGTACTTTAAGAAATTAGACAACTGTTGATCAGCTATTTATTCTTCCCTCCTCGTGCTTCTGCTAATGGCAGCTTTTGATACTAAAGAGGTGGATTGAAGGAACAGTATCTGCCATCCAAATATTTTCAGTATTTTGTTATGGTTATTTTGGTTTTGTACGTATTTGTACTTAATTTTCCTAGTGTCAGTTTCAGTGAAATAAAGAAATATAGTAATAAACAAAGGAGGCATTTTGAAATAACATCTGAATATTTTATCTTTGTTCTTAGTAAAACATGAGAGTTCAAATTATATTTTCCTGATTTGATTGCAGTTTTTTATGTTCTTGCCTGATGTGTTTGTGTACCCTCCAAGTAAACCTGTCAACAGTTTTTAAAAATGCTTTCCTTCTACCTGTCAGATTTTAATAAGGTGAAAGCTTTCAGTTGCTAAAATCAATCCTTGTTTGTTTCTTTTGTTAGAATAAGAAATTATTCCACTGTAGAAAAAAGCTTCCTGTATTCCCTCGGTTGGAGAGTAGGGCAAATTTATTCATACAAAGGTAAATAAATAAAAATTGAAGTTTACACAGATAATGTGCTTTTGTCTCAAGGGGGGCTTTTGAATTTTACTTTTTTCCAAGTCTTTGAGTAAGACATGGTTGATGCTTCAATTCCTGTGTGAATAGCTGGTACAGTCCTCAACTCTGCTAGCTAAATCCATTACCTCTGGCTGTTGCTGATACACTGTCTGACAGTAAATGGTTTAACACTGAGAAGAAGCAAGACACTGTGCACATGCTGCTGACTTGGGGTTACACTGAGTGTCACATATCCTCTTTTCCCAGTATAACGTAAAGTGCCATCTCTTCTTTGGCCAGCCTGTAAGGAACAGCTATTATATATCCAGGGAGATCAATATGCAGCTGGCTGTCTGGAGGATAAGGATCATTGAAATGTTTTGACTTGAACTTCTTAGTAAGTTTTAAAATATGCCAAAGGGATCTGCATGGTTTGTTTCATCGTTCACACATAGTAGTTTTGTGCATACACTGAAACTAATATACTTTCTGTCATGGTTCACATATGGAAAAACTGATTTAATCTTTTGTTGCAAGAAACGCTTGTGTCACTGTTGTATTACCTCAAGAAGAATGCTGTAGAAAGAATGTGAAAATTTGAACTCCACAGTATTTCCTTAAACTTATCTGTAAAAGTGACCAAGTTTTCAATGGCACTGAAAAGTTGTTGGAACTTGAGATGTGAGAAACTTCTGCTTCTAGCTCGTACAAGGCTGTTCATTGTAGGAAATGGAAGCAGGATGGGCTCTTGCCTTGTGCTGCCATAGAGGTACCTACAGAAACAAGACTGTAAAGATATCTTTTTCTATATTATGGTGGAGAGAAGCAGCTTTGTTCAGACAGGATTTTTAATAATCAGCATGTGACTGTTCCTAGGTAGGCCAAGAAAATTCCTTTTATTTTGAAAAGCTTTTATTTAATCTTTAAGATTTTGAATTTAGGAGTTGGCTTATTCATGCTTTCACATAAACACAGGCATGTTTTTGATGAAAAATTAGATTTTTTTGCCAACTACCAGAGAGCAAAGAAGGCAGAGGTTTCCGGAAATGTGACAGAAAATAACTGAAGGCTTCCTTTACCTACCTACCTATTATAGTACCTAGGGACAAGAGATGACAAAAATTGACTGTGTTCCTTCAGGAACAATGAGAGTAGGATTTCTTATTATTCTTGAGTATTCTTCAGAGAGAATTCTGAATTACAGGGGAAATAACTCTTCATTACAGAACCTTGAACTAAGAAATAGCCCGTAAAGTTGTCTGAACTTAGCTAATTTTTCTGAAGCTAATTTTTCTGAACTACTAGAATTCCTAGAATGACTGTTTCCAAGTCTCTCCATTACTTCCTGATGCTTTTAATAAATATGATCTTCAGTTCAGTGTGCAAAAGTATAGTCACCCTGCCCCCCTTCCCCAATTTTTATCACTAACCGAAATATTTGGATCAGGAGAACACTGGGAATGACACCACTGCCTTAAAAAGGCAGTAAATAACACTGCTTATGCCAGGTAGTCAAAGTGATATCTCACACTTGCAAATTCTTGAAATGAAGAATGCATGATGCAGAGACTTGGACCCAGAAGCAGTGAGTAATAGTGTGTACATGAGATATGGTTTTGGCTTTTGGGGAGCATAAGAATGAGACATTATTGCTTCCACTCCTTTATTACAGAGTCTATTAGTTTTAGTAGTATTCTTGTGTTTTGGGTTGTTGTATATATGTGTGTTGTTGTTTTGATTTTGGTTTTGTGTTTAAACTTGATATTGGCTTACCAAATTCATGCTTGTAGGTGTTAGGAAATGATTTATTGTCCAAGAGTGGTGGGAGGTCTTGAAACTAGACATAATGAGCACCTAGCAATCACTAAAAGTCAGTAATTCACATTTCAATATTTTGTGTAATCCATTCTTTTTTTATAATAGTAGTACCAGTATGTAGTAATAGAGCCTCAAACTCTTAAGTGGCTTGAGGAATTTTTTTTAAATTTTCAAGAAGTTACATAAAACAAAATATAAAGGCAATCTTGAATGTTTCTGCTCAATCAGTTCCTCTCCTTTACTGGTTTAAATACTTCAAAAATAATTCTGGTCTTTGCATTTCATGGCCTATGAATCTCTAAAGGATTTTAACTTGCTGTTTTTATAATGCCCAAAATTCTTATATCTACAAAAGAGTTCTTTTTTTCATTCAGACTGTTCTACTTTTTTTCGAGTTACAATTGCAAGGAAAGTCTTTTAAGTCTCTGTTAGAATTAAATTAAACCATCACTCAGTAGCAAACGTTCATTGCCCCTATCAGAAAATTTGATTCAGAGTGTAACTTGCAATTAAACTAATATTTAACTTCCTGTCAAAGCTACATTTAAATAACAGTCTTATTAGAAATGGTGACAGGCCAGCACAGTTTTTAATCTACTTTTCTGGATGCTGTTGTGCTTGTGCAGAAATCTCAAAACCTAAATAAAGTGTCACAAATGGCAAAATTTTACATGGGCTGTAAATAATAGCATGGCACCTGTTCAGGATAGACTAGGGAATAATTAAGCAAGATGAAAATGGGTATTGGTAGTTTTTGCCAATGCCGTTCTGCTAATGTTTTATGCGGAATGATAGACCTCAACCTGCCCAACTTTCAGAAGCACGATAAGGAGTGGGGGGCTTTTTGAGTATCACTAAAATGAAAATATTTGAATTCTTTTTAAAGTCAAAGTCAGCTTGATTCAGCTTAGAGCAATTTGCGTTGTGTTGGATGGTGTCTTACCCCAGCGACCCAAGCACATGTAAAGGCGGTGCTTGGTAGTAGTAGCAGGTAGTGTAGGATTCTCACTGAGTCAGGGGAGCGTTCAAGTGGCACTGTATACTCCAGTTGTTTCTGAATGTATTCCAGCCCTGTGTTAGTAAATGAAAGAAAGAGCTGTCACCAGAAATATACCCTGTGGTGCGATACTCCATAACTACTAAAATCGTCCTCTAAAGTGGCATACACAGATAACTTTGGGAGACCCTAGTGCTGCACTGGGTTATATTGAAAGCCGAGTGGACACCCACTTTGATCTGAACTGATACATATGAAAATATCAAGGAGCCTTGATGATGCAGTAGAATACTTCAGTATTTGATTCATCATGTCATCACAGTCAGTAAAACTTACACTGAGGTATAAAGACTTCCCTTGTTTAAACAAGTCATGACAAAAAAATGACAGAATGCAAAATTTCTGAGTGAGAGGAGAAGCAAATTAGTCAAAACAGGGATGAAAAATGTAGTGATTCTTACTGTAAAACAACTCTGTAATAAGTTTTTTTCTTGTGAGGTAAACGTATCAAGTTGCTCTTGTCTTGAATTTCTTTAAGCAAGAAAACTGTGTCTAGTAAAAACACTGGATGCGTAATGTATGATGTGAATGAACATTGTAATACCAGTTTTACTGCATATTATTTCTGATGACAGGATAAGGAGTAAGGTAAAAACTACTTCCAGCTGAAGTCTGTGGTCATGTCATAGTTAGAACTGATTATTAGAGAGCAGTTTCCGTGTAATACAACACAAATTATACAAGCAAGTTGATATTTTGATTTGGTGAATGATTCAGTTTGCAATTTTTGTTTTCCCAGCCGCATCCAGTTCTGCAGGTAGCTGAGACTAAGAGGATGAGAAATTCTCAGTCTCCTCATTCTTAATTAGTGCATTGATCCTTTGTGTGCTAACCCCTGTAGAGTAAACACTGAAATTTCACTACAGTTGTCCACTTAATTAATTCTTGCCTGAAAATCCATGTCATCTCATATTTCAAATAAAATCTACTTTATATAAGTTGGATCTTCACTTTGTAGTCTACTTACTATATGGGCAGGCTTCACATTTTTCAGATGTTCTTATTCGCTAGAACCTCTTTCAAATGACCATATTAAGTCAAGAAAATAGTAAGTACAAAAATCATATCAGTGTCTACCATCACCCCTAGTTGTTTCCCATTACTGTAACTCATGGAAAAACAAAAGAAAAAAAAATCTCTTTACTTTGGCAGTAAAGACTTACATATTTAAACCTAGGTATATTTTCTACTTTTTTCTGCTTTTATACCCTCTCTTCAGTAAATGTTTTGGAGCATGCAGTTTTCCATAATGCAGTCAGTTTCCTGTTACCTGTGATGCAATGGGAACCCTGTCTCAGGGTACCCTTGGAAAAGCAGCTGTTCCCTGGAACACCTGTAGAAATAGACATCAGGAAAACTTAAGCATACACACACATCCTGGTAACTGCACAGGAGTAGGATAGCCCATGTGTAACACAGTGTGTGTTGAACAAGACAGCATAAACAGGTTGGCTAATTCTGAGGTAACTCCTACATTTGTGTGTAAAGCTCGACAGTGTTCTGTGAACCAGAAAAGTTTATTTGCTCACATATGGCCTTTCAACTGACCCTGCACCCTGCACGTGCAACGAGGCTGTCCTAATAAATCTCTGTGGACATGAGATTTGAGTTCATCATTAAAGTACCCACTTGTTAATTAAGACTCGGCTTGGGTATAAGCCACCTTGTTGGCTCTGTTTCAGTGTTGACTGTAGTAGATCAGACCTAATCTTTGTAAAGGGGCTATCAAGAAAGTCGACACCTTGTTCTTGGTTCTCACCAACCTCTGTTAAGAGCTGCTTATCTTAGTGCTGTGTGCTGATGAACATAGTTAAATCTTCCTGTAGAAAACTGCGATTAGTCAGTAGGATGCTTCCTATTTTTGTAGTTTTAACATGTAAACATGTTCATATCTCCAAAAACAACGCAGCTGCAAATTTCACCTCTATGTCTGGTTGTTCATGATGCATTGCTGCGAATCAGGAAGATTTGCATTTCTGTAGCTTATAGCTACAAAGCTCAGACGGTGCTTAAGTAGTTTTTGAAAGACTGGAAGGCAGTGCTAATAAGGAAATGTCATATTGAAATGCAGTTTTCATTACATAGCCCATAGATTTTTAAATGTCTGTAACTTCAAGTGCTTTTCAAGGGGCTAAAATTATTCCAAGCTCTGTTTCAATTTGAGGTCATTAATTTTTAAGTTTGAGGTTTTTTTAAAAAGGGGAGGAAAAAAAAAAGGAACACCAAACCTCTTTATTTCTAATTAGGAGGAGATAGGGTTTGTTGGGTTTTTTTAACTACAATACTAAAAAAATAAAACTTTTGTTTAAAGCTTCCTTGTTTCATAGACTGTGTAAACCTTCGAACAGTAATCATCTCATAAAGAAAACTGGTGCAATAACTCTGGGTCTTTCCCTGTAAAACACGGTACTTTATGAGATATTAACTCTGTAACTGTTACACTGATTTTGTATGTAAAAGGAAAATTGCTGAAACCGTTTTTGTGAAAAGCAGGCGAACCTAAAATACCACAATAAAATTGAACTGTGAATTGTGGTTCCATAAAGTTTGAACTCTTTCATGCAAAGGTAATTTCTTGTAAAAGAAGTTATTCTCAAGCAGTTAGACTTGTAATGCATACAAATTTAATTTACTTATTGATACTCATGTTTTTAGGAACACATGCTAGAAAGGTAAAAGCTATGATTATTAGTAAAATTATGTTCACCGAATATTTACAAAGTTGTTTCTTCTAGATTGTTGAAAGTATGCTATATAAAATTGTCACATTGTAATTATATACTATCCTACATATTAGTTCTTCTGAACGAAATAAAGTTATCTCAATACTTACCTCTTTCAAGGTGTTTAAACACAACCCATAGACTCTCACATTAAATCTAGAAAACTTGGTCTCTTTTCCTTAGGTTTACTTTGCTTTCAACAGTATTGCATTACTTTTCTGTTTTGTTTTGCTTTGTTTGCTAAGAGAATGCTATATGGACAGTACCTCTGTTTTTGCTGGTCAGAAAAAAGCAAAAACACAGCAAGCAAATGTACACACAAGTTTTCTCTCAAAATATTTTTTTTTACAATTCAGACATAGGTAGCCTTTTCTTTAGAGATCATTAGCAGTGAGGTGAAAGTTAAATGAGGTTTAAAAGTGTAGAGTACAAACACTATGGTGGGTGGCATAACGTGTACGATGGAAGGGATTGCGTAGGCTGAAAACAGTGTAAGCGTAAGCAGATTATTTTCTTGATATAGAGTAAGCTGGGTGTTTCAGTCATTAATTCAGTGCAGCTTTCAAGGTAAACTAAGTTTGAAAGGGGTCTTTGCAGAAGGGGAACAGTGCTGACTATAAGACATGTAACTCAAATGCCAGATTCCTGAGTACACGAGTAATTGGATTTGGTTTGCAAAGACAATGGATAGCACTGCCAAATTTAAGTATGCTCTAGCCATGTATCTTGTCATTAATTTAAGAGATAATGCAAGTATTTCTTTCAGGAGGCCATGAGCACACAGGGCAGATGTGAGGATTGTAGCCAGGGGTTGTGGCAGTGCTCTTACCATGATTTACAAGGATAATTCACAATTACAAAGGGCTTCTCTTCACTTCTCTGCACTGCTGTGGGAGTGGCTGAAGCTGGATTTTTTGAGCTTAACTGCTTAATGAGACTGGTGAATGAAATCACAGTTTTGATTTCAGCCTTAACAGCTTAAGGCATCTGTGGGGAGAAGTAATTTTAAGCATCTAACTCTAAAATTTAAGCTGATTAACTATGCTGCTCCTCTCCCTAATCTCTCATCCCTTTCAACATACAGGCCATTACTTTTAACTTCTCCCTCACTCACAACATCCTTAAGTCATTTTAGAAGATGATACTACTCGAAACATTGCCATTTTTCTCTTTTGTGCTTCTTTAGTCCTATGTGTGTATATTACAACAGTGTATTATGTGGACAACAAAAACTAGATTCTCATTTAGCTCATCTTATATATTAAATTGTGCTCTCCCGTGGACCGTGTCTTCAGATGTTAACTCACAACCAAAATTTAAGATTTATTCATCCCACTGACCATTTCCTCCACTTCAGTAAGTCCACAGAGGATTATCATTGTAATTAAATTACCCTTCCACAGAGTAAAGAAAGGGAAAGGGAGATACTGAAGTAACAAGTAAACAAGTAAAAAAACCAAGCAAACAAACAAACACACAGAAAAAACCCCAAAGAAAATTGATCATTTTTTTAAGTCTCTCCTCCTCCTTTTTCTGCCTTCCTCTTTCCATTCATTCACCATTCCCCTCCAAAATTTCGATCATTGACACAACCCTTTTGTGTTTTTAGTAAGCATGCAGTTTTCAGTAGACTTATAAATCCTTCTTAAATATAATCTTGATTTTACTAAAGACAGAGATAGAAAAGGTTCTCAGATGGATGAGGATGCTTTATCAGAAATCTGGAAAGTGCAAAGGCTTATTCAGCTCTGTGTTTGTGCACCACCTTTCCCAGTGGTGACGACATCTGTCTCAGGTACCAGTCATGCCTGTTTCCTGCATTTCATCCCAGTCTTCACCCAGAGTGCCCCTCAGTAGGCATCTCATGTTCTGCTCAGAGGAGCAGGGTTGGATCTCAGGGCTGCTCATATGCACAGTGTGACAGGGCTGTGCTCCCTCTGTGGAAGGACACAGGGGTAGGAGATCACCTTTCCAGTATGCTGACAAGGAACCTGTGGCTTTGGGAGATAGGGATATCAGATCCGAGTCACTTGAAGCAAAAGTGAAACACAGATAGGTCTGAGACACTCCTTTCCCCCACCCTCTGATGAGCATAAAGCCAAGAATTGTATCCACCCTTATCTTTCCCAATAACTTGCAATCCACTATCCAGCTATCTTTCTGGATCTAAACGTCAGACATCTCTCAGTGTGTTTGGGTGAAGACCATCTTGTCCCGTCTATGGGTCAAAATCTTTCAGGTAATCATTGACTTGATCCTCCTTCATGCCTAGTAATTTGTCTCCTATCCAAACTTTATCTCTGGAAACAGAGGACTGGGAGACCTTGTTTCACCCTTAGGCTGAGGCAGAGAAGGCATCAGTTATCTCAGTGTATACTTATATCTGCTGTCATTAAATCACCCACAATTCCACCATGATCCCACATTTTCCTTGTTCCACTTATACTGATAATGTAATGGTCTCTTTGTGTTCAATTTCTCTTGCAAATCTTATCTCTAGTTCTGCTTTGGCCTCTCCTAATACTGTCTTTGCATGCCCTGGCAATGTTTTCAAACTCCTCCTTTGTAGCTTGTCTCTGCTTCCATCTCCTGACAGAGAAGGGAGTTTTATTCCATATATATTTAGCTTTAGTTATGTGAATGTTCACTGCATGTGTGTGAAAACTGGGAAGCTGCATATAAACTAGAAGCTGTTGCAGCTTGCACTTTCAGGATGGAGGAGTCTCCTACATGGACTTTCTCTCATCAGTTTGTATGTAACAGTTACTGAGTGAAAAAACAGTATTAAATTGTTCTGTATGGATGATGTGATATGCACAATATGAAGTGTTTGCTTTCTGTTATCATTTAACCTCAGCATCAATGGAGTGACTGTAATTTAGTCCAGTTTATTTATAAATGCAGTACAAAAAACCCTGTGTTTGACTAATGCTTTTAGCATTCCAGGGATATTCAGGAATAAAAATATTCAGAACTATTTCTTTTCAAACTGACTACTGACAATTATCTTGGAGAAAAACATGCCTTTCTTTGCATTCTGTTTCCAAAAGTCCTGTGTGTGTGTTTTGTAGTAATGGACATGGAAGTTGAGGACTTGAGGGCAAAGGAATTTTTAAAATATAATTTCTCGAGTTAATGCTTCAGGTATTGACATAGATTTGGAAATTTTACATAAAATAAAGATATTTCAGAAGAAGAGGTACATTAGCAAACTGGAAAGCCTATATAGAAAATACTGAAAGATTTTTTAACCATTTGCAACTAAGTCACAAGTCTCTTATATGTTGTACGATCACTGAATCTTAAATATAGACTATATGAAAATGGAAAAAACATCCACTGAAAAATATCATTATGTTCATCTGTAGTTGTTTTGTGTAGTAACTTTTTTTACCTATTGTGTCTGCACCTACTACTGTAGTAACACATTTATTTGAAAGAATTACCAATTATGCTGTTCCACATATTTATTATAATAATATAAGCAATTTTCAGTTACTATCTTTTGATATTTGATATAATTATATAATTATATAACCCACGTGATGATCAAATGTTGTCTTTTCATAGTTTCTTATTACTACTCATAACAGAGATAGTATGCTGTTTATTTGTTGTGAAATACATATGATAAGTGTTACTGAATATTCCAGAATTCATAGTTTAAGAAGAGTTATATAGTAATGTAGTAATTCAAAAGAGTTATTCAGTGGATCAAATCAAGCCCATTACATATGACAAGATACAAGCCTTATTTAGATGCATTAAGTTTCAGTTATTTCTGTCTTTTCTAAAATTAGGTCAGCCATATTGTGATATGAAAATGTACACTTAGGGTACTCATGTAACTTTAACAGCCCTATCACCAATGCCCACAAAACCTTCACTGCCTTATCACAGCTGCTTTCAAACACACACTTCAATTTCATTGAAAGCTTCAGGGCAGAGTATATTTGTACACAAAAATAATTCTATTTTTGCATAGCAAAGCTTATGTCAGACTTTAAAGTTAACTGTTACATAACTGAAAACATTTTGGTAAGTCACCAATGTCCGTAGATCTTAAAAGGTATTCTGCTTTATGCTTTTAAATACAGATTTTGAAACCTGACTGCAGTTTTTATCTACAGATGGCAGGGCTAGTTATTTCCTTCCAGCACAGTTTGGGACACATGACCAGAGTGCTGCATCAATAGAATAAACATTGCAAAATAAGGGGCAAAGAGCTTGTTGGGGTGTGCCTCTCAAGTGTCACACAGATGTTAGTTCAAGTAAATGGATGACCTGAAGAGCAGCAGCATAGTGCCAAATGATTCCAAAATCCTGAGTGTCAATATTGATATCCCTGAGCAGCTACACTTGTGAGCAGATACGTGGATGCCGCATTCTATTTTTACAAATATTAATTGCGAGAGTGGGCATAAAAGCAAGGAATTGTGTAGGTAGATCCTTGATATTGATATTCCCTTTGGATTTACGTGTATTCATTTTAGAGCTGCACTGCATATGCCAATATTCTCGAAGTGTGAGTGTCTGTATGTGTCAGCTGTAGAATACCTCAAATCCAGTTGATAATTGATTCATCCGAACTCTGTCATATTGCAGAGAAACAAGACCACTTCAGTTCTGTGCTGTCAAGCTACGTGCTATTAAAAACCCCGTGGAAACCATTCCTATTTTTTAAAGTCAAAAAATATGCCAGTTTTATTGTCCTGATAATTTTTAAAGTTTGTTCATGGCTATTTGTAAATTTTATATTGTGAGAATGCAGAGTGCAGGTCTGACCTCACAACATTCCCTTTTAAATTCCCAATACATGAAGTATAATGTTGACTTGTAAATTGGTCCTTTCTCTCTTATCACACCCAAATTCATATTTTAGATTTGGTAAGTAAATGCTTTTGCTGCCTTATTGTGGATAGCAGCTTGATGTTGGATCTCAGCAACTATGTTTTGACCCTCTGTGGGAAGAGAGAATATAAAATATGTGTCACAGAGTGGCACTGAGGAATTGTTTGGAGTAAAATGGGATTAAGGAGTAAATCTTACCTCCGTAGCACTGACTGACAGATTTCATAGTGTGAGGAAACAAGATAAGCAGTAATGAAGAGGAAGTGTTAATCTTATGTATTGTATTTTTCTTTAATTATCATAATTTTTTATTTTTTATTTAATATGGTTTAATTTACCTCATTGCTTAGCTCCTTCCACCAAGGAGGACTTTGTTTTGTGGCAAAAAAGGGAGACCTACGTTCTCAGCTCTAAAGTTTAACTGACCTTTGCTTCAGTGTTATGCCTAAAACATACTATCTTTAAAGGCTGAGGTATCAGTACCTAAGGATCCTGAGTCTTTATTCTCTTCCTTTGGTTGAATGGGATAAATTGCCTTCATATATATAGGGTTTCAAAATGGAGCTTATGTGGGTAAACAGTGGATATAATATGTGTGCAGATAAAATAGTATGTCCGGTGGTGATGATACTAGATGTTTCTGGAGGGGATATTTTTAAGAGAGTTACCTTACCTGTCTTTGTTTTAAAGATTTAAAATAGTTTTGTATTACCTGGTTTCTGGAAGCTTTTGTATTCAACTTGGCTGTAATGAAAACACCAGGGTTATTTCTTTATAAAGGACGTGTGTTTAACTGACTCTGGAAATGAAATCATCTGTCTCTATTGTCCTCCTTATATTTCGGTTAGGCATATAATCTTCTTGCTTTATTAATGACCTTGTTTAGAAGCCTCACTGAATATCCACTCAATATTATTTAGTTTTCATTTTATCAACTAACGTTAGTAATGCTGTATTTAGGACCACGCTGGAGTTGATATTATATCATGTTTTGACCTCACCGCATCTAGCTGTATAAGGTTTATTGTAGCTGAATTGTATTTTATTTGCTGTCTAAGAATGATTTTTAAACTATTTGTACATCTCAGATTGACAAGAAATTATTCTGGTCAGTTCTCCCTAGTTAAATTCATATCCTTAGTGTTTTTCTAAAGATTCAGAATTTCTGCCAGTAGACTTTAATACAAATAGTTTTGGAGCTTGACTGAAAAAGTAATTTCCATTTCTTTGTTCACTTATCTTAGAAATGGTTTCTCAGTGTCCGAAGTTTGAAAAGATGCAACTCTTTTAACTCTGGAAATTTACATAGAAGTGTCTTTCTTAATTTTTCTGGTTTTATTTGTTGTGGGTTTTTGTTGCTGTCACTGTTTGCCTGTAATGATGTAATCATGGTCAATACTGTTTTCCTGAGAGGCTTTTTAAATTAAGGAAGAATGCTAGACATTCTGGCTTCTTAGGTGGTTTCAGAAAGTATCTGAATGATTTCAGAAGATTCTTGCCTCTTCATTTTGGTAACTTTTGATGATTAAGATTGTGATAGATTTATATTTCATTATAAGATAACATAATTTCCTAAAGAATGACTGAGGGTTTGAGGCCCAAGAGCATGGCATGACAGGTATGAGGCAATACAGGTTTGCCACACAGGCTGCAGGGCTGCAGTGACTTTGCCTTTTGTTAACACTGGTTGGTACAACAGGTGCTTTTTGCATCATATGGTAGAGTAGTACCATGTCTGTATAACCATCCCCTCATATAAACTAAAGCTGCATCTTTCTAGGTGGGATGCTACTTCAGAATGAAGATATATGGGTTTTAGTGCTTTTAATCTATCAGTTTGAATCCCATGCAATAGAGTTTATTGGCTGTCAGTGGCTTATCTTTCCTCTCCTACCCAAGATTTACAGAGTACGGTACACATCTGAAGTAGGAAGAGGCCAATCTTAAGTGTGTAAAGTATTACCAAATATTTCAATAATCTAAGTTTTTCATTCTGTTCTTGGAGTATATGGGTATCCTAAGAGTTTGTCTGTAGTCTGAATCTTCCCTTAAATAAAACAGAGTAAAAGGCAGTGGAAAGAAAGAATGGTTTTGTCCCAAAAGCTTTTTGAATTAGCTTCATCACAGGTCCCCTTTCCTGTGTTCTAGCAACTAAAAGCAACTGTGCACACTAAAAGCAACTGTTTCAGCATGTGTACTGGACTGTCGGAACTGTTATACTAATTTACATGCTGGAATACGAGCCACATTTACTTCTACCACTATGCAATTCAAATGCGTATCCACAGTAGTTAATCATGAAAGGGCTCAAAGTTAGGGCAGAATGTAACAAGATTAGATTGGTTGCTTACCAGCCAAAAATCAATAAAAGAAAATCTAATTATCACTTGAACTCTGTCCTTGTCAAATCAGCTGTGAATTAAAAAGGCTGGTGTCCTAAGGCACAACATAATAAATAAAATAAACTTTGAAACCTGTTTCAGGAAGGAAATACGATTTTCTTTCTTCTTGAATAACTAAAAAGACATGTGATGTACATATTTTGTGTATCTTCCTCACTAATGAACCAAAGCAAGCTAAATGTTAATTCTCAGTGGCAAAGTTTATGCCTAATAAAGTAACCTTTTTATTCTCACTTGGTAATATTAAATTCATGAATTAAAAAACCCAAACCAACACGCACGACCTGTAGCACTCCTGTCTGGTTTTGATTGACTTTCAGGGATTCATGATGTGTAGCACAGACATCAGGAAAGTCTGAAGGACTCTTTTCATTTCTGGGATTGTATGGGAGAATGGGCATTTAAAAAAAAAAAAAAATCTCGCCCCCCTCCCAGCCCCTCTTTAGTTACAGTATTTCAACTTGTCATGACAGGAACAGGTTAAAGTCATTGGAACAGGCAATCTTTTTCAAATTACAAATAGTGAGGATAAGCATCTTGCTTATGATTGATTTCAACTAGATTTCTTCAGGGTTTTTCTGTTTGTTGTGACTTCTGTAGTGATAGTCCAAATAACTTCAATTGTTAAATGGTACTATTTTTGGTTCCAGAACTAGTTAAGAGGGAATATCCCATTTTCACTGCATAATTGTTTTCCAAAGATAAACTTCCCTTTTTTCTGACCATGCTGGAAGGCAACTGACAAGCTTCAAAAAGAAGTTCAAGGAGGCTTCTAGAGAGCGAGACACTTGATTGGGATGCTGTGTTCAGCGTAACCATGGCACGTGTCTTCTTTTAGAAGATAGGGTTGCTCTTGCTTGTGTCTTAAAAAAGACCAGCCACCAAATGAACAACAAAAATTGCTCCAATTACGCAGTGTGTGGAACTGAACCCTTGATTGTGCAGGGCTTTATATTTTCTGTTCTTGTCTAGTAGTAGTCCAAGGAAACACTTTGTGATAGTAGAAGTTATGTTTAACCCCTATAAGTAAGTAAGTAATGGCCAGTCTTCGCGAACGAAGATCTGGGGAAGGTCTTTACACCTTCCAGCCTGCGCATTGGATTTT
>JAWMRA010000078.1:77524184-77545120 GCA_035584735.1 Pseudotriccus pelzelni
CTGGCTGGGAATCGAACCCTTGGCCTCGGCGGTGAAAGCGCCGCATTCTAACCACTAGGCCACCAGGGGCTCCCATAATAATAATAATAATTAAAAAAAAAAAAGAAATGTGTTGAACATACTTTACGTCTTCCAATAGAGTAGATTGCTTCAGTCCTATTTTGTAGCCCATGTAAATGCCATTGTACTGAGGAATTATGAAAAATAGATTGATTTTGTTTGTAACAGAGCAAAAGGAGAATAGAAACCTAAGTGCCAGCAATCATCCGTAGAATTTGGAGTTAACAAAATAGCAAATAATGGTAAAGAAAAATACGAAATTTTTATCTCCCTTAAGCTTACTTTAATCAATAATGGGTACAGAATTTGCGTAACTGTAGGACTGGAGCCTGGAAAAGTGTGGAAAAAACAACAACCTTGAAAAGTCTGCTTCATCTGTTCCATTTAAATTAAAATACTTAGTGTAAAGAAACAGTGAGTGGGTTTTTCAGGGACCATTGTTTTTTGCCTCTTTTCGAAGATGTTTTCATTTTCACACTCGAATGATCTGATACATATCAACATTTTCTTCCCAGAGAGATCATTTACTGTTCTCAGAAATGTGAAGTGCTATGTTTTTAGATGGTGTGTGATTTTTCTTTTTGCCCCAAGCCTCATGTAGGTAGGATTTTATGGTATTTGTTAAAAATAAAACATCTTTTATTTTGCCAGAGGTGTGTCTTATCTCAGTCTTCTGTAGGTATCTTGCTGTAGCATTCTTGTCTTTTTGTTCTGTTTTTCATAGCCTTTGGTTCTCTTTTGGTTTTTTTATAAGCATCAGCCAGATTCGGTCTTGAAGATGTTTTGATAGATATATTGTCCAATCTAGGTCTGGTGGTGATCATTCTCCTCCATCTTTCAGCAGTATTATTTCTGATAAGGTGACTTAGTACTCTTTGGACTTGGCTTAGGTACCTCATTATTGTACGCATTTTCTTAGCTCAACCTCAGCATATCTTCTTGAATCTCACTCCATCAAACTCCGTTGTTAAATATCTCCCTTTAATTTTCCAAGCGTCATTTGACACAGATGTTAGAGGCGTTGTGGTGCCTGTTCCTGTTAGGCTCACATTTTGTGCCTGAAATAATTGTCTTAGGTACTAATTATCTTCCTAAACACTTAGATAGTATTTAATATATAGTTGCCCCTTGCAAGTAATAATACTTCAGATAAAATACAAAATATAAACATTAAAGCCAACCTGTTCATGTTTAACCTATAAAAAGCGATGGGAATCATAAATAGGGACATTGTGAGAAGTTACCAAAGCCTTTTATGTACAAAGATTATTGCAAAAACTGACACAGCAGCAAAGGGAGAAATAAAGTGTGTTGATTTTAATAAAGATACAAGGAACATGTGTCACCTAAGAATGTTAACACATTCAGGAGAGAGTTGAATACAATTGCAAATGATAAAGTAGACTGATAGAACAAGGTAATAAAAAAGCTTCACAATAGAGAAAATCATACCTTTTCAGATCATCTCTAAGCAAAATGTCAAATCAAAGTGGGAGGCAAAATATCCCAGGATCACAGATTATTAAAATCTACTTATGTAATCTTGAAAATCTTAATTCTCTAAATATGCAAATAAAAAGATTCGTTGAGTGACTTTATAGGTGGCTTGAATTTCAGCTTTGGATGAAAAGGGCTTGATAAAATAATGCAAAAAACCCCCCCAAAACCCCAAAAAGCAACCTCAGAAAAGCCACCCGGTTTTAACCCCTTATGTGTAATCATAAAGTAGTTTAGATGTGGTAAAATTTATTAAAGCTTTCAGAAATTCTACATTAAAATAACTGTTAATTTTTGGTGCCTTCTTAGCAGGGCTTCTAGAAACTGCTACCAATCCAGTCACATAATTAAGAAAAGAGCTGTCACAAGCCAGTGGTTTATATATTCACTCTGCCAAATAAAAAGCAAAATATGTCTGGTTGTACCCTACACATAGTTAAGTGATAATCCTGCTGGAGGGTCTTTTTGTTTAAAAAAAAAATCACTTTTTAGATCTTTGATGGGGAGCTTCTTTCTTTTTCGTGACTCAATGCAATAATAAGTCAGTAGGGATAAGGATGGAGTTTTATTTCCTGATTTCATGCTGAGAATAAGCAGTAAATTGAAGAGCCTGTATCTTAATTCTCTGGGCAAATAGCAAAAGAAAATTACCTTACTTCTGTATTGACAAAGTTCTTTTAATCTGGTGAAGAAAAAACTTTGTTTTTTAAGTCTCAAATAATGTGGTTCAGTACCGATTTTAATGTGCAATTTGAAAAGTATCAAGATTAGGACTGTTGGATAAGCTAACTCCAGTATGTCTACAGTTGCCCTTGCTGCCCAGTTTGCTCTTCTGTGTCTTTAAGTACCTGTTCTGAACTGATTCACTCTGCCTAAGTACCATTTCAGGGAAAATATGTGCTGCAAAAGCTTGAAATAGAGAAGGTATTTGCTTGTCATCTAATTCTGTGGCAGTTTCTGACAGAGGCAGGGAGTTTCAGTCGTGGTACTGAGCATGACACAGCTGCATCACACAGGCAGGAAATCTGGCCTTGGCACTGTACCAGGTGACTGCTACTTCAGGGTGAATCACTTTTTTTTTCACTTTCTGCTGGGTCTGAGCCCTGTCGCTGGGAGTTACTGTCACCCACATTCCTCTGCTGAGCTGCTCTCCAGAAGGGTATGGCATATACAGCCTGGCTTGAGCTGAAGGTGAATGTAAAGAGCTTTTGTCTTCCATTGATTTTCACCAGCTGAGGACTCCATTGAAACTGTGCAGCTGCTGAACTTTCTACTCTTGGAAGCTTCAGTGTTCCAGTAAGTGTTTGCTACGGCCTCTACAAGAAGATTTGAAGTCACGTTATTTCCTAGTGTCACATGGACTTCTCCAGAGCTTGATGTCCTTTTGGTTACTGCTTCTGTTTCAGGAGCTGTTCTGCAGTATTAATATCCTTATGCAGCCTTCATGTCCCCCTTTGGCCTTTTTCTGTTACCTGTTACCGCCTCTGAGGACTACAAAAGGTTGTTATTTACTGGAGGAGGAGGCACTAGCTCTCTATTGCTTCCTCTCCTTATGTTCCCTGGGGTCTTACACATGTATCTATTCCCTGGCTAGTGAATCCTGGAAAGTTTTAGATGACTTGTTTGATGTTGCCAATGAATGGCAGGAGGCTTTTAGTTCTGGGGAAGAGAAGAAAAGTGGCTGAGGCAGACAAAAGTGCTTTCTCTTGCTGATCCCTACGGCATATGAAACAGAAAAGAAAGCAGAAAGGATACATAGAATACAAGACTGAATGTTCAGGGTAATTCACGGCATCTGGACTTTTTTTTAGATTTGCTGAATCACACAGGAATTGTGACCTCAGGAAGGGCCAGAATGAAAAAGGAGAAGTTAAGGAAAGAGGAGGCATGTGCCCTGTACGAATACAAAGCTGTTCTCTGACTTTGCCAAGGTAGAGTAGGATACACATTGAATATTTTCAGCCTGTAGCAAAATAGTCCTTCCTCTTACTCTATGCCCAGGTTATATTGC
The DNA here is from genome assembly GCA_035584735.1 of Pseudotriccus pelzelni. Taxonomy (NCBI): domain Eukaryota; kingdom Metazoa; phylum Chordata; class Aves; order Passeriformes; family Tyrannidae; genus Pseudotriccus; species Pseudotriccus pelzelni. The sequence goes on from JAWMRA010000078.1 coordinate 77,527,753, forward strand.
ACAGATATTGCTTCTGCAAAGTACTGCAGGTGCATTGGACTTCAGTGTTTCCTTGGTATAACAATATGTGTTACCATCAGAGGAAAAAGATCCAGGGCTCTTTCTGTTCTTGCTGTTTCGGAGCTTTCAATGTATTTGTAGAGACTCTTGAAAAAAAAAAGAAGAACCAATCTCCTCAAATAACCTAAAGCAAAACAAAAAGCTCAGCATCAAAACAGCTCAAAGAAATGTATGTGCCTGAAAGTTTGTCATGATAGATTTAAAATAGGGAGGAAATTAAATACTCCAAGCATAGCCTTATTAGTCTCTGCTTGCTGGCTGTTTCTGAGGTTAAGGTTTGGGGTTTTCTCTCAGCATTTGCTGAAGAATATATATACATATATATGTGTATATTATTAACTGGAGGTGATCTGATCTATTGTTTTCATGGTTAATCTTTATCATATCAAGAGCGATTGTTGGCTATTCCCTCGACTTAAAGAATTCTCTGAAGGAAGGAAAGGCCTGAAAGAAAAGAACAAAGGATAAGATTAGCATTTTACACTAATGCATATTGTGGCAGGGAGGGTAGCTGAGGTGAGTGGAAAACACGGTTATAAAACTTGAATGAAGTAAGAGTAGAGATCAAAATCCCAAGCAGCTTTTGATGAAAACAAGCTGTAGGCCTGGACAAATTCAGCTTTCTTTAGTATATTTATGTTGTCTTGAGAATGTTATAATGATTTGGAAATTACTGTTAAAAATTTTGTTTCTAATAGCTTAAGTTTGTGGAAGGAAATTTTGGATTCTGTATTTTATTTGGTGGTGTGGGGTTCCAGTCCACGCCACCCCCAACTGGCTCCCCCAGTTTTCCTTTTACTCTCTCCCCCTAGAGATGGTATCTAGAGAAATAGTGCACTGTTGTGGTACTTTTAACTGCATGGATTAAGATTGGCATCTGATATAGATATCAAGGAATTGGGCTGCTCTGAGAACTTAACTAGCTGCCTGTTTGCTGTTTTGTATTTCCCTTGCAAGGACATCTCTGAAATTTTTGACGATGTAGGGGAAGTGCAATATCATCTCATTGTCATCAGTTTTATTAATAGCAAATAGTAGGTAGGGCTATGTAGAAGCATTCTGTGGTGAACTATTCTTTTGCTAAGTGTATTGGTTTAGATTATTTTATAAACCCTCTTTTAGCAGTGTGAGGAGTACCTATTCAGATACCCTGCTAGCTTTCTTAAATATTTTGCTTATAATGTTTGCATCATGTCTACTACATAGAATGAAGATAATTCAAACAGTGTATTAAGATGCAATGTGATTCACCAGCAGTGAGCTACAGATGGTCTATTATTGAATTACTAAGTAACAGTGGGAAGGCCGGGACAATAATTATGGCATTTACCTGCACAGGGGCCAGCAAGCTGTTCAGATCTAGCTGTCTGAGGGGAAGACTTACTGTTTTCCACACTAAATCTTACTTTTTTCTTCACTTACTGGTAATCAGGAGGCAACTGAGAAAAAGGAAGCCCTTTTCAGCATAGGTTAGCGTAGACTAAGACTCTGTTAAGGGCATTCTCCAAAATGCTGCTTCTATGCCAAAGATTTCAGACAGTCTATAAATAGTTACAGTCAAAAGTTAATATTATGCACAAGAACCATAGCTGTGTATCTAGCATCTCAGCATACAATGTGAGCAGTTTCTTGTGGGGAAAAATGTGAAAAACATGCTTTGCTAGAATTTAGCGCAGTGTCTAACAGACCAAATGCATTGTTGGTCCTTTTTATCATCTTTAATATATTCTCACGTACTGTGCTTTTTTTGTTTCTAATCTGAGTGCCATATAGATAAGCATTTACCACACACGTTTATCACAAGAAGGGTGAAACAAGTATGTAGCAATCTTATAGACACCACAGCAGAATGTATAATTATCCATGCCCAATTTACAACTGAGTAGGAAAAGAATGGTGTTTTTAATAAAAAATAACACCTACGCAATTAGCGGTGAAGATGGTCCACTAAATAATTTAAAATGTATTTTGATGACATTGTCTTGTAATTTTAATCCTTTTTACCTCGAAGTTTAGATAGAAATGAATTACACAGACTCATTTTCTGTTTAGCAGTCTGACTACCTGTTTGAAAAATGTCTGTGGGAGAACAAAATCCCCAAGGTGTGTTTCAGGATGTTTTTTATGTTAGAAAACAGCAGAAAGCCTGATCACTCACTAGTTTTTATTGACTGTGCAGTTCAGTATCGGTGCATGAATTTTGTCTCAGATCTCTTCAAGTTTGCTCAAGTAACAGAATTATGCAGTCCTGTTCAATGTCAACAGGTGCACCCAGATTTTCTCTCTTTAAATAGTACATTATGGTTTGAAACTCTTTTGGTAAACATCTGACAGCAGAAGTCTGCTCATATTCTTTCTATTCTTTGCTTAGAAATATCACTGAATCACACATTTGATTATGTAGTTTAAGTATCTTCGTTCATGAAGCCTAGCCATGATGATGATGAATATTAAGCACATGCCCCGAATTCCTCTTTGTGCATAATACATTGAGCCAAACAGATGTATGTGTTTATGCATTTTATTTCATTGGAATCATGGTAACTAATATTTTAGTGTAGATTGAAGCCTTTTGTTTTACTTTGTTGTCTCAAAAATCGCAATTTAAGGCATGAAGACTTGGAGACGATGATCAATTGGATGTCATGTTAGCTGTGGCTAATGACTTTAAATGGAAGAAGCTTTTTAAAATGGTGGAAAATGACTGATATAAAATAAAGCCTATTCTTCTCGCTTTTTTTTCCCGTAGTCAAAATGTTCCCCCCGAGCTGCTGCAGATGGTTACAGTCTTTTCTCAAACTTTTTTTGTCTTGCATTTCCACAGCATTAGGCTCGATTATTTCTGTTGAACTGCTTTAGGGAACCCAACATCAACATTCATTTGCAATATCCAAATAAGATGATGCAGTGTGATAGCTTGTTCTCAAAAGAAGGTCATTATTTTTTCTTTAACCCTTCATACAGAAATTCTGTAGCCTGGCCTATTATTAGAATTTCCAGTAGCTCCTTTTAATAAGAGAAGCTGCTGTTGGCAAAGGTTCAATGTTATAAGCTTTCACAGTGTATTTAGTTTGTATGTCTGTTTCTGTATTAACATAATTCCATACAGTATTGGATAGTGTTTCTATTGTTCATTTAAAGATTAGTATAATCTGTCATTTCACATTGTTTCATTTTGTTTATTTCGTAGAATCATTAAAAAATTGAGCTAAAGGAGACCTATGAGGTCATCTCATTCATCCTTAGAGTGCAGAGGCAGAAGTAACTCTACAACTAAATTATTATAGTCATTAAGTAAAATGGCATTTTTCAGTTCAAACTTTTTCTGCTTCAAATGTTTGATTAACTCAATCATGAGCAATTTGCATGTTATTTCTCATATGGAAAAGTATTGGCGGTACTGCAGTTTTAAATTATTCTGCCTCAACTGTGTTTCCAGCTAGTACAGTGACTGATATAATGTCTCTTTCTATCTTCCAGTAAATTATTAGGGAGATGCAGAATTTCTGTGAGCATGCATATTTTTATTACTTGGCCAAACCTAAAGTCTTCAGTTCTGCTATTTTAATAATGCTAATTTTAATAATGCCATAGTCATGGCTACTTATAATAACCACTGTTTCAGTGACACTCTATTCCCAACCCTTCATAAAATGCTAAGAAAACCCCATCCCTTGATGTTACCCCAGTTTTTGTAAACTTAGTCAAGGCAAACAAAACAATTCTGAATTTGGCAACTGAAGAAAGGGAAAAAAAAAGAACGAGGTGTTGTCAAGGAGAAAAAGGCAGAATTTTTAACATAATTGTTTTGGGTTTTTTTTTAAAACAGTGCTTTCAGAAAGAGACAGTGAGAGACATGATAACAGGTACAAAAAAAATCCCCAAAGAAAACAAAAAAAAATCAAATCTCCCAAAACCCAATGAAAACTCCCCAAAATTCAAGAGGAAAAATAATAAGTTTGTTATACATGGAAAAATACATGACTGAGAGAATACCAGATCAAATGAGAGAAGAAATATAGAAGCAAGCTTATTTTGACATTGTGAAGTGTTCATATTTTCAAAAGAGTTCTTATTAGTAACAGTGTAAGGAGCTCTTGAGTGGGGCTGCTAAATGAAGTATAAGCGCTACTTAAGCAGAGAGTTTTGTGTGTTGATTCAAGGAGGAATCTCCCTGAGGAGTAGAACAGTTTTTGTCTTGTCTTAAGTCATAGTATCATAGACAACCTAAAAACATCAAGAGTTAGTAGCACTATTGGTGAAAGGACAAGGAAGGAGCTGCTCAGTCTTGTTTTCAGTTGTATCTTTATGTAATCACACTTCAAATGTTGCGTGAAAGCGTTAATGGGAAGGCTCCTAACATGCAGGGTGTTATTCTCTGGGATATCATAACAACAGGCTTGATGTTTACTGGACTTCTCCCCCCTGACCTATTTCTCCTTCCTTCATTAATTTTCTGCTGCATTTTGTTTCAGACATCCAGTGTCAGTGGTGCAAAGTGTTGTTCCAGAGACTGCTGTTACTGTACCCCAGCTGTCTGTACACACAGTAGGGTCATACTGTCATATCACAGCCTCCAGAAGCCTTAAAACATCTTGATATTAGCTGATACAAGTGCTCAGTGTTTCTTTGTTACTGTCATCTGGTCTCATCTATGTAGAATTTTCAATGCTTATGATTTCTAGTAATGAAAATTTCAATGCAAAAATCTTCTTTATGCTTATGAGGAACAATATATGATACTTGTAATATAAGAATAGAAAGCTATAACTCTTGTCTTTTGGGTTTTTTTGTTTTGTTGGTTTTTTTTTATCTTGGTCTTTTACATTACTTGACAGTACATACATATTACCTATCATCATTATACATGTAGATCTACTCTTTCTGGTTGAGATTTGGTTTATACACATGGCTAAGAAGATTGCAGAAAATGAGCTTATATTTGGCATTTTTTTGAATAAAAATATGTGTTGTGTATTTATGTTTTTCTGTAACGTTGGCTTATGCTTCCATTATCCGCACACTTCCTTCGATGCCTTTTTACTTTCCTGTATACAAAACACCATCAATGGCATAAATCTTTGTAAATTTTCCAGACGATATTCAGGTTGGAAGACACCTCAGAAAGAATTTAATCCATCCTCCTACTCAGGCAGGCCTTTGTCCTTCATGCCCCAGAAACTTGTTCCAGGAGGACTTGCTCCATGATCTTCCCTTGGGCTGAAGTGAGGCTTAGTGGCTTTTTTATGACGTGGGCCAACTTTTTCAGCAGCCTTGGGTGTGGTGCCAGAGATCCTGCAAACTTGATAAGTAGAATTCTCACAAGTCATCTCTTACCTGATGGCAATTCCTCCCCTCCTTGAACCCTACCTCTCAGCTCAGAGGTCCAGAAGCCTCAGCAGTATCCACTGGCACAGTCCCAGGCGTTCTCTTTTAAAACTTTTAATGTAGCAGTAGCAGATCCAGGTAGCTTGTTGCGCTCTGGGGGTTCCGCAAGTCGCTGCCCAAGGAAAGGAGGAGGGACTGGAAAGTGAACTAAAGAACTGCGAGAGCAGCAGTTCTGTTGAGGAGTAAGGGCGAGAGGCCTTGCTTGCTAGCAGATCTGAGAGTAGGTGCTGCAAGTCAGGATGTAAAGGAGGAGAATTGAAAGAGTGTGAACGTAGTGGCCATGGCTTGGGATAGAGATTTCTTGATGAGGGTTAAACCAAGAGCAAAAACAGTTAATTGGGCCTGTGGAAAAGAACCCCCTCAACAGGCAAGAGGGTTTGTTCCCCCTCTGTCCAGTGAGAGAAGAGCTTCCATCCTCTTTTCCATACTGTATCCAGCTCTCAGGTTGTATCACCTCTCTCTCCTATGAGTGACTAGGGTACTTACACCTTAGGATGGATAATCAGCATGCCAAGGGTCATTATTCTGGTCTGAAAAGTCCTCACAGAGAAACAATTTCTGTTCTAGAAAGTGTTTCTGCACACTTAATGGTTAGTGACCAAGTGCCCTGGTGCACCTACAGCCAGACTGAAGGGAGCTATTCTTCAAGTGGCCATGCCCTTCCCAACTCATGATGATCCATTGACATATTTGGGTCTGTGATTTCTGTGGCAGCCATTTGCCCCTCATTCTCTCACAACCCTAAGGATAAGCATGCAAGAAATGCATGTGGGAGTAATATTTCAGTGAGAGATGGTGTGATCTTTTTAGGTTTTTGCACAAGACAAGCCTGGCAGTTTGAATTCAAACAGCCTGTTCATCCCTGATAAGCTGGAGGGTTCAGTGATGTGCTCCTGTCTGAACCCCCTCTTTTATAGATAAAAGTCATACCTCAAAGTATGATTTTTTTTCCCTGGTTTTGGAGGGTTTGGGGTGGGGTTTTTTTTGACTTAATGAAGCAGTCCCCTCACTCTAGACTGCAGTCACAAGTTGGAAACCTGCTGGTATTATCATCAAGCTGAGACAAGACACTTGCAGCCCTTTTGTAGAGATTAAGATACATAAGTATCATATTGTTTGAGCATGAAATCACTTCTCTCTTTTTCCAAGAGTGGGAGAAGGTAGCTGTTGACTGATAGAATAGAAAAGAGTTAAAAGTAGAAAAGAATAAAAAGTAATAGTAGCAAAAAGTAGTTTACCCAGGGGTGATTGCAGTAGAAAAAAGTGCAGGTAAAGAAAAGATTTCAGACCAGAAAATGAGTGTGACTGAAGAAAGAACAGCGGAGTTGAAGAACAAGTTGAAGACGTTTAGTCTTTGGCAGTCATTTGTATAGTGCAGGAGCCTCCTCATGTTTGCTCTACTTTAAGATCTTTTAGTGGTGCTGAAGTTGCATTTCGTGGTGTCAGCTCTGTAAGAGTTGGGACCTGATTATCCCCATCAAAGTTGTAGAGTACTGTGGTGCAGTACTTCTAGCTGATTTTTCTAAAATCTAATTTGTTCACGAAACTGCTCTGAGAACTCAGCAAGCACATAGGAAATGCAGTGAAGTGAACCAGAGAATTTGGTTTGAGACTGTTTGTCCAAATGAGATTGCTAATGTGTTCACAGCCTCTCTCTTAAAAAAGGAGAAAAAAACCTGACACCACCACCCCCCGGCATATTTTGCTTGTATTCTACCAAAAGAATGGAGAAATTACAGTTTCTTTTAAATTTAAAGAAAAACAAACAAATAAACCCTCCTCAAACAGCCTACAAGCAGAAAACATCTCTGTTTAATTGAGTTTTTCAGGTATTATTTTTCTTGAACACATGTTCAAGCGCTGAACTTCCAACACCCTTGCTTTGCATTTGCTTCCTTTACTCCTGCATTCACTATATTGTTTCCAGTATTCTAAGCTGTTTAATGGGTTACAGAGCTTTAAACTGCATTTGAATCACAGGCTTAGATCATAATATGCATGACTAAAAGTCTACATTTATGTAAATTTGATTATTTTTTTTCTTTATAGTTTACTGTACAAACATTAAATATTCTTGAAAGCTTAAAAGGTTGCTTCATGTGACATCTTTGTTCTGGCACTTGAATTTCTCCATTTCTGTGACTAGCTGTGTAAAAGTTAGTCATCAAAAGACAAAAAAGACAGTTTTAAAATGAGATAGTAGTTCAAACCTTGAGCCATAGTCAGTTCTCACTCCTTGTCTTCTTAACTTCTTAACTATTCTAAGCTAACTCATTTTGTAATACAATAGAATGAATGCTGCTCAAAATAAAGGCTGAAGAAAAAGATGGGATTAAATCAACTTTCTGGGCACCTTAACTTTGCTCTGCCTCAGTCAATGTAGTTTGCTTGATACTTTTTCTTTGTACAGACTAATTAATTGTTTGCAAAGCACTTTTCAGATAAGTGTTAAATAAATGCTGAATATTGCGAGTATATTTATTTGCAACTCACTCATTTAATTGACCTCTATTTTACTACAGCTTATAAGGACAATCAGTTAAATCCTTTGTCAGTCTTCACTGATCTTCCTTCATCCCCCCCCACTGTGTTTTCTGGTTTTTTAATCTCAAATTCCTTCAGAAGATAGGTATAAACCTAAAATTGCTAAAACTTATTTTACCTTCCCACTCCTTTTCTCAAGCTAGCCACAGAATTGGAAGATTTTTGCAGTATTTCACCTATAGAAATTCAGAATAAACACAATTATTCTGGGGCCATACAGATTAAAGAATGATAGTGAAATACACTAGAATTGTGACATTTTATGAGTATGTTTGAGAGGAGTGCAAAAAAAGCCTCAGGTGTTTTGTTATTTTCACCAGTAAAAGGGAAGTGAAATAGTTCTAATACTTTTTATTCAACATGGAGAATAACTGGTCAGTTCTGTGTTTTGGATGCAACACTCTACTGCAGAAATTAATTTCTAAGAAATATTTTTATATTTCCTGTCACAATTCTTTTTTTTTTTTAAATGTTAGTTTAATATCCATCATGATGTCCTCAGCAAGACTGTAAGCTTTTTTTATTGCTTTTTTTTTTAAAAAAAAAGTGAATTTTTTAACTCCGTTTCATAGGATCCCTCCTTTCTCATAGAGTTGTACAGGTGATTTGCCATTGACTCTGACCTAAAATCTCTTCTCTGTTGTACATCCTCCGTATCAATGCTTTAGACAACTCATTTTTCAAGATATGTTCTACATTTGGTATTTCTCTCCCTGCATATTAATTGTCGAAGTAATTTACTTGAAGCTGGGTTTGTTTTGCTTTTAAGGGCAGATTCCCCTAGAGTAGGGAGATGTTTTGTATCAACTACCTTTACTAAAATAGAAATTTCCAATTATACCATTCTTTTTCTTATATTTATTCTTGTGAGTGATTTTGAACAGTGGAGACCTGTTTATCTATGTAATGGAATACATATAAATTCCATTGCACACCAAAAAAAATCAGCATTTTCTGAAACAGGCTAAAGGGAAAAATGAGAAAGACCTGTCAAGGTAAATGAGAAACACAAAAATAATGCAAGGACTTGAAATATCAGTGAGTTAGGTTTTAAGGTTTCTTTCATCTGTGGTCATCTTCCAGAGTAACAAATAGCTCAGGAAATTACACATAAAAAGCCCATCCTGCCACAGGAAATAGTTACTGACAAAAGGAAGAGAGAGTATGCCCAGAGGTCTCAGATCATAAGTGTCAAGAGGTTACTCTTTAAGCTGAAGTTAATGATTGAAAGATCCTTTTTGCAACTAACCTGTTAAATAAAGGTTGATGAAATTATCTGTATAAAAAATTGGAATACTATTTTTTGTGTTGAAATGTGTTAAAATCAAAGCCAATAGGAATTTTAGGTGCTGTTTCTAAATAGCTGATTGCATTACAGTGAAAACCACTATAAGGCACATAATCAGGAAGAAAGTATTTAAATAAGAAAAAGAAGTAATAATTGAGAAGCAGTTAATTTTAAAGATAGGTAGGAAATAATGCTAATTAGTAATAAACTGGGATAGAAAACAGCAGCAGCAAAAAAAAATGCAGTCTGAATATTTGTAGATGTGTATATATTCTTATGTGTATATACACACATCCAAATAGAATAAAAGTTCAAGCCATTGGATGTAAATACAATCAGAAGAAATCAGACGTTCAGAAAACTTCATAGCTGGTAAGAACTATAAACAGAAGTGTAATAAGGAAAGTCAAGGCAACAACAAAGTGGGTTTTGAAGGATAATAGGAGTTGATATTGTACAGCACGTTCACAGTCAAAACGTTAATTCAATTAAAAGGGTTTTCTTATTACTGTTATTAATAGTACTACTACACAGTTCAAAGAGGAAACAGAACTATTGCTGTTTTATCAGGAACTGAAGAAACAAGATGATTATACTTTTTAAAAAATCAAATGCAAAGTACATTGATAAGGATGACAGAAATGGTATAATAGGCTTTCCTAATACACTTGTTCTGTATTACCTCCGTACTAAGAGATAAAAATAGCATGCATTAAATAATTTAAAAACCGGATATTTGAGGAATTTCAGATTTATTAGGGAGAAGCCTTCAAATGCATCTATGTATAGTGGACAGCAAAAAAACTTTTTGTCTTTTTTTCTGTAAGGTGGGTTTGGTTTTTTTCTGGTAGTGTTCCATATAACAAAATAAGCATGTTGCTTTAAATATTTGCAGGTACCTTAAGGATGAATACTACAATTGAAAAGGATTTACTGTTGGTAAAGGAGAAGTCACGACTAGTCAATTTACTGACAGGTTGATTAACATTATCTCAGGAGGGATAAAGAACAAGACATACCGTACACATACACTCATGTATATACACAAATAAATCTACGTGTGTGTGTGTGTATCAGTATAGAGATATATCTATGTATATTGTATGCACAAAGATTTCAGACCATACTTAAAAGTAGTCACCTTTGTTGTCGAAGTGATTGGAAGTCATGATGGGACAGTTCCTAGTGTGACTCTGAAACCAAGAGTAATATTGGCTATTTTAAGAATGTCTTTGTTTTTAATTCAGGTCCTATAGGAATTTGCTAACTAGTTCTTATGTGTCAATGGTTCAAGAAAGGTGCTGATAAACCTAAGAGTATTTAAAGAATAAGAATGACCAAAGACCAAGAAAAATTCCTCTGTGGTGAAAGAGTTACAGAACCTGATCTGACTACTTTATCAAGAGGATGATAAAAGGTATCTGCCAAAAAAACAAGGTTAATCTGTAGTCCACCAGAAGTAGATAATCTAAACTCTGGAAACTGAAGCTGTGAAAGGTCAGACTCAGGTAACAAATTGTTAATAATAAAAGTAAATATGGTTTGATAAACTGTTACAAGAATTATCACATATATACCATCAAGATTATTCTACTGTGTGTACTGTGTTTTAAAATGAATGTTTAGTTCAGAGAAACCTTGTAAGTTCTTTTATTTTACAAGCCAAAGTGGATATAGTTATTTGTTACAAAATATTTTCAGCAGTCCAGCAAACTTGAGACGTAATATATTAATAGTATCTCAAATGTCACTGTTCCAAATAAATTTTATTACACTGTAATCCTTCAGAACAGAAAAGGATTAGGTTTAATGATTTATAGAAATGTGATTTGCCCTTAATATAAGCAATGTTACACCAAGCTTGTGCAAAGATCCACCTACTGCAGTGTCCTGTCTTCAAACAGTCATGAGCATGTGTCTAGAAAAAGGAATACAAGAGAGTAAATATATACTGATGCTTCCCTGGAACGATTTTTACTTCCTGGCCCAGAAATGATGCATGTTGAATTTTTCTCCCTTTAAACTCATGTACATTTTTATCTTGCTTATCTGCACTTCAAGTAGTAGTCTACATTTTAGAGTTTCCTGTTACTCATCAGATGTTATAGTCCCTTATCTATAAAAGAAGAGGGGACCAAATCTGCATAGTAATCAGGATGATCAGGTGGGTTTCCTGACTGCTTTCCAGTGAAAAAAAAACTTAATCATCCTCTTTGAAATATTTTCTGAAAAGTTATAACTACGTCAATCTTGTATCATAACTAAAAATTAGAGGTGATATGGAGCCGGAATCATCCTCTTACAGAGGAAATAGACTTTTGCGGTCACGATAACTTCTCAAAACAGCTGAAGGCCCAAAAATCTCAGAAAACAAGTTTTAATGCATTCTACGCTGACATCACTGTGACAGTGGATGACCAAAGGAATGTCATTAAAGCCAGTGTCAGCAAAAAACTTCTGATTTGAATGGTAGGGGGGAAAAAATTTACATGTTGAAAACATGGATAGTGTTTTCTGTAATTTGTCATCTTTGCAGGGTACATAGTCATAGAGGAAAGCACTATATTGCTAGTGTTTTCCTAACCAGGACAATTCATAAGGTTTTTCACTGTGGCAACACATTCAGATTAGAAAGGAAATGAGCACTTTCCATTCACCATGGTGGTTTTGTAATGATTCAAACTGGGTTTGTAAATTGTACCAAAGAGCGTATTGAAAGTCTCATGTCTGTATTTCAGCAAAATCACTTTTGAGCCTGCTTGACTTTTGAGTTGAATACTTTTCTTGACAAAATTATTTCTTTGGGTGCTTACGAAAATGAGAAGTGAAGAACATGAGCAAAGAATAGGTTTGGTCATCTATAAACTTTGTTAGTTGGAACACAAGAGTGTCAGAGTCTCTTCGAGTTCAGAGTGCCAGTCTTCTGCTAGGGCAGATAACCAAGCTGTTACCAAAAATTTTGAGAGAAGTTTACATGAGCGAAGGTTTACTAGCAGGGATCTATGGCTTATGAGTCACATATTGACTCTATCAGTGAATTACTTTGGGGGTAAAAAGGAAAAAAGAAAAGAGGAGAGGAAGGGAATGAGAGAGAAAGGGCAAACTCCCCTGGTGACCAGCTGGGAGGAGAGGCACCCGGGGGGAATCCCAGGCTGTTAAGCTTTCTGCATGCATATATCACTTGCCCAAATGTAAACTGAGCTACAGTGAAGGGCTAGGAAAAGAGAGGAAGGAAGGAGCGAGCTGTGGCAGTCCCTTCCCTTAAGAACCACCACAAGAACACTGCTGTGATTTGCAGGTGAAGAGGCGTGGAAATAAGGCCACAAGAGTGATCACCTGAGAACAGCAGAGAAAAATGCTGCCACTGAGGCTCTAGAAAACACTCCCCTCAGAGCCTGAGCAGAGGGATACAGACCCACAGCTGAAGGGCTTTTAGGCCATTCAAAAGGCAGGGCATCAAAAGCACTGTTTTAAAATACCTCTTGATCTTTGTCATGAACACAAGTGCTTAATGTATCTCTAGTTGTCTGTAAGATGCTTTTCCCCTTCTGAAGCCTGTTTATGACATTTTGCAATCACTTGATGCACTTGCTGCTCTTCACCACAGAGTAACAGAATTTTAGTTGCGTTAGTATTCAGTCCTGAAATCTCACCTTGTCTTGGTTTGAGCCTGGTAAGCTCTCTGATTTTTTCTTTAAAAATTTTTTCCAACTCGGATATTGCTATTTGTTTCCATTACACTTGACATCCTCCTTTCACTGCTTCCTAAACAGTTGTCCTTTCTAAAAATGGAGTGAATTAGTCATTTGGTTCTTAAGCTGTATATTGATTACCTTTAATTTTGTCCCCAGCCTCACTATGTGAGACCTTCCTTGTTCATTTCAGTATTTAGTGGAATACAGTTGTATCCATATTCAGCCATTTTAAAGTGAAATTAAATATATCTTAACGATTACTGACTAAAGAAAGTAAATTTTTTTGAAGGATACAAAAAAAAAAGCATAGAAGAAGAGTTTTAAAACTTAGTGACTTCATTTCATTTTGATTTAAATTAAATAGCCATGAACAAGAAGAAAAAACATCCTTTATATACTACAACTGATTTTTATGCAAGAAGGTGATTGAAAGATGTGAAATGCATAAGAGGGAACATTAAAAAGGGCAATTTAAATAATTCTTTAGAACTTCAAATAAACATGAGTTTGTTTTTAGATTTTATAAGTGGAATTGGCAATCTTGGCTCAGACAGAAGTGAAAATTTTATCTTTTTATTCCACAACAAATGGTAGAGAAGTGATAAGCCTGGTGTGTAGGGTTTTTCAGTTCATTTGTTTGGTTTTGTGTTTTTGTGTGTGTGTGTGTGTGTGTATGTGTGGATACTCACTCAATGCAGGGAGTTTTTGCTTTTTATATGTGTGATTCAGGAACTGCTGCAGGTATTCAGCCCAATCTAAACAAGCCTATACAAGAAATATAAATAAATAAACACTGTTGGTTTTTGAGCCAGTGAGTACATTGGGAAATTTACATTTTGAATATGATAAATTACAAGAGGAAAAATAAGTCTTATTTAAAATGCCAATTTAACTCTGATTTTTACACAAAATTGACTGATTGCCAGTGTTTCTGTCCATACAAAAAAACTGTGAATTTTTAAAAAGAAGGCAAATCAAGGGTATATTTTTTCCCTTTTTAAAAAGATTAGCTTTTTTTTTTTTTTAATTAGTTTCAATATCTCAAATTCCTCAGTAAGAGCAAAAATATAACAAGGAAAGGAATGTAATCTACACTTATGATAGGGAGGGTTCTTTTTAACACTTTTCACACTTCTATGGAACTGAGGACTGATGCTTGCCGTTGAAATCAGAGTACAAGATTGTTCCTTTAATCAGGCTGTCCCCAGTGGAGATCCAGTTTTGGATTTTGCCCTATATCATAAACTCAGTTAGCTCAGCTGTTTATTTGCAACAAACCAATTGAGAAACACAAACGAAAAAGAATTTGTTGATGAAAACATTATGCTGATGGTATTAAGCCTGTATCATCATATGAAATTGTAAGAAAGGGGAGAAAATTGCCACCAGATATACATTTATATGAATTTGTCCCTGAGAAAAGACAAGCAATGGAAAGAATACATGGCCTTTATAGTTGCCTTCCAAACAGGGAGATGAAGAATAATACCAAAAAGCCAATTTTTCTTGCAAGTGTCACACTTGCAACTGTTCAGGTTAGTTGCCCAAGATAGATTTGTTTGATTTAGGTATTTAAAGTTGATTGTAAAATAATATAATAATTCTATTCTTAAGAATTAGATAATATTATGATGTTCTTGTATGGGTATTTTTTGGTTTTGTTTTTTTCACTTTATAAAATGTGAGTATAATCATCAATAATTGTAGCTACTGGTATTATAAAATCAAGCTTTAATCTGTTCCATCTTTGAATTGTGAGATGACTTACTCATTTAAACCTGTCCATTTTACACTGGTAGTAAAAAAATTAATTCAAGTAGATAATTGTAAGAGTAGTAGGAAAATCTAGCAGGAAGCAAAAGCAGAAAAAAGAACAGTGGTTTCAAACATTGAATAGTTGGCACAAAAAAGATTATTGGTGACAGCTAAATACAGAATAAGGACAAAGACAAGCAACTCTTGTTCAGCGTGTTCCCACAAATGATCTCATAAGCACAACAGCTTAGCAGGAGCTTCTCAGTACACACAGCAGGGTCTAGCTGGTACCAAGAATATGCAGCCCAAGAGGCCATGTGAGGGCATGGCCGGCCTTCTCCACTTCCCTGCAAGATGTCCTGAGTGAACCCCAAGGCAGGACACTGAGTTACAGTGTATTGCAGTGTTGGATGCTGAGTAACATCCTCTTGAGCAGAACGATAGAGCTGAAAAGAGTGTTTTCTTGTTTTTAAAAAGATAAGAAAAAAGTAGAAAGTTAGGACTGTGCAAAAGGAACAGTGCAATTAAAAATAAGTGGGAGGAGGGAGAGAGAGAAAGAGAGAGAGAGAGGAGAATAACACAAAGGGAGAATGAACAAGCTTTGTCGTTTGCTCTGGAACTCATCTCCAGTTATTCCAGGGAATGTCCTTTCCTGATTCTCTGCTAATCAAAGCTGTCAGAATTCTCTGACAGGGTCAGATATTGGGGAGCACAAAAGGCCTGAACACTTCCTCTTATGCAGGGAAATTCCCTCTCAGAAATGGGAACCAGACATCATGACAGTATAACCTAAGCTACAAATGCTATTTCAATCTCAGATGTAGAACGCTGAACAACCAATACAGTCAAAAGCTATGCTGGACTTAAAAAATTACTGGCTATGAGTCAAGTATGATAAATACAGTTCATCTGGGAGACCACCTAGAATTTACTATACCAAGAATAGGTTCTGTAAGCAGTAGTAGGAAAAAAATTGACTTCAGGAAAAAACTCTGAGGGAAAACAGAATGAGGTGAGGAAAACTTACTAACATCTGGAAGATCCATACTGAAGAGTAAAGAGATATGAAAGTGTTGAGTAGTCCATACCTGAAAGTCATATTGAAAACCTAGAATATCTGAGAAAGGAGCAAAAATAATTGTGGCTTATTATAATTAAAAATATACTGAGAATATTAAAATGCCAAGAAGTAAGGAAAGTGACTGAACACTCTTATTTAGTAGCAATGGTATAGAATTAGCATAAAGAATTAAATAGAGAACCAGTAAACTGGTAAAAGCTGACATAAAAGTACATTTTCTAATTTGAAGGAGAGGCAAAGAAAAAGAGAAGCTAGTCACCACACAAAGAGGCCTAAGTGTGTGTTATTAAAGCTGAAGATTTGGTGTGAGCTGGTTTATTATTGTAGAGGATAAATGTCAATTTAGTTCAAGTGAGTATTGGTTTTGAGAGGCAGGAGGCGAAAATCACATAAGAAACAGTCACACAATTAAAGAGAAAACTACAACTATAGTTGTTTTTGATACTGAGCAGATCTGTTGCTGTGCTTTGGCTTTCCATAGGAACTCCTCTCTTCTCTGTAAAATTAGTGGCCTTGCTTCTGTCTGTTGTTCCTGCTTCTGCTTAGCCTACCTTCTCTGCTTGTGTGTAGTTTAATGTTAGTGTGGTCCTCTGTCTGGCAGGATCTGTATCAAGGTAGGTTTCATGCTCTGAAATAATTGCTAGAAATAGCTACAAATAATTGGTAGTCTTGTATAATTGTAATGAAATGCAGCTCAGGGGAAGAGTTGCAAAAATCTCAGGCGCTGAGAGGTGGTCTGACTATGGGTCCCTCTTGTTTTCTTTTCCATTCTAACACTATCTCAAATAGTCTTGGCTGCTTAAAAAGTGCATGTGGAGAAAATGTGCCAGAGGGCGTGAGTATCTGTAAAAACATAGGCCAACTTACTTACTACCTGAAACTAGACAGTACTACCAAAATAGGGAAGAAACAGGAACAGAATTTCTCTCTCTATAGAGACCTGAAAAGCAGTGCAGTGAGAATAGATATAACCTCTATTAAATAAAACTTTTATTAAATATACCCATTAATTGAAAAGTATCTGATGTTAAAAAAAACCCGCAGAACCTAACTCTTACTTGCTGTTATGAAGATTAATTAAATATCTGATACAATGATTGAGGTTCTTCGATGACATAACAGTTGTCTGAAGGGAGAGTAAAATGAAGAAGCGTCTATTCTGAGAAAATCTTTGGAAATCTATTTTAAAGATGTGGCAGAATAACACCTAGTAAAAGAGTTTGATAAAGGATATCCAGCGTGAATTCAGGCAGAAGAGGTCATGCTGAGCTAATCTGTTTGAGTGCTTTGAAGATACTAGTGGTGAGAAAGATAAGGAAAATTTAGAGGATGTAGCATCCTTGCATTTCAAAAAGAATTTGACAGGCTTTCACATCAGAGATAAATGCCTGTGGAAAGAACTCTGGAGGAGGAAGTAAATGAAGATACTGGTAAAAAAATTATTTCAAAGTGAGGAAATGGGAACTTTGTGAATTTCAGAGAAGTTGAATGACATTCCTCTAGTCACTCTGTTTTATGAAACTTAGACAATAAGACCACGTATGATATTGTCAATTT
>JAWMRA010000078.1:77545131-77572735 GCA_035584735.1 Pseudotriccus pelzelni
TCTGTTTGCAGCCACAGATAAAGAGAGCAGAAGTGACTCAGGGTTATTAAATCAGTTGCTCAAAACTTAAGTCATCGGGATTAAGATTTGTCAGGAACCTGTTGATGTTCACACTTAGAAAGTCTCCTCTTACATGATCACATCACAGTTTTCCACAGCATTTGTCTTCTTTATTGTATAAAGGGTACAGCATTCACTTGGCTAGTCGGTAATTTGTTTTACCTTCTTTCAGGCTCAAGTCCTATTATTTATTACCACTTGAGCTGCGGTTTGAGATAGACTTTTTAAATTCCTCACTGGCTTTTCATGATAGTTTCTAATATCACAGACTTTACTACAATGGAAGAATGCAGGTTCCATATTTCAGTGATGGGGAACTGAAGCATTGAGCAGTTATAGACAAAGTTGTCTACTTAGTTTGTATTGTCAGTCTGAGGTTCCTGGAACACGACCGTTTATTGTACTTAACTTATACAGCATTCCATTTCAAAGTGCATAGTATTAAAACCTAAAGTTAGAGTCATATAATCACTACTGATAGCATAATAGCATACTTTTTTGGGTGTTAAGGAGAAAGGAAATGGTAACATTGCTTTTCATAAAGTCAGTGACACATTTCCTGGTTACTGTTTCTCCTGTTATTCCTGCATACTTTGCATAAGTGGTCCCATGGTAATCACTTTCAGTTTCTGTAAGAATAATCCTACTGTTTCTTACTTCCAAAAAAACCCTGTTGGATATTACATCATCCTCTTCTTCCACTCTGAAGTCCAGGCCTGTCTCTAAGATAGCCATATTTTTAGCATTATTATGCTGCTTAATAACCTTTCTGCTTAACTTGACTGAAATGTTGTAACTTCCATTATCCCTTCCAACAAGTCTGTAGACTTGGTCTCCTTGGAGTGCAGCATCTGGAAGAAAGAAACTCTCATATCTTTAAAGTGAATCTGGTAAACTTGAACTATGATTTTACTTGAAGCCCTTTGGAACAGGGGGCTTCAATAAAAATGTTGTATTACACTGTTGTTATTATGTTAGCGCATGATAAGCAGGAGATACATGCATGTAAGCCAAAGTAGGTTTTTTAGATTTTTAGAAGCTTCATTCCATGTGACTGTAGGTTGTGGTTAGCATTGGGTTTGGCCATAAAGAGATCAGTTCTTCAAGCTTCAGAGATTAAGTCATGGGTACCTGTTCCTTAAGTGTCATCTAATTTATGTCTTTTATTGTAAAACCTATATCTGTCCAATTTAAATTGTGTTTTAGTCTTTGTATTGAGTGAGTTCTGTCATGAGAGAGATTGTTTCCTGCAAAATATAATTTTACTTCAATATATAACAGGCTAAACAGGGTGTGATTTTTTACACTTATGTGACATATATATATCCTGGTTTATTTAATGCAGGAACTGAATTAATAAATAAACAAAGGAATCAAAAGCCATAAACCATTATTTTCCGAGGAAAAAAAGATTCTGGAGAAAACATACAACTACTCAGAAATATGGTAGAATTATGACTGCTTATATATACTGTGTTCCCTTGCTTTGAGGCACATTTGCTGTGAATTTTTCCCTGGGGCAGCTCAACAATCTTAAAATTACAAATTGGCAACAATGCACAGAGAGCAACGTGCGTTTCTACAACACACATCATTTAGAGGTGTCAACTGTAGATATTTGAGAAAAAGAAAATCATGTATAGGGTCATGTTATGAGGAAGAAATAGAAACTTAAAAGCCTTGAAGATGCTGTAGGTACTGGATGTACAAACTATATTGCGTTTACTTCTTTATACTAATCTCAAAAGCTTAAAGTGACAGTCACGCTTGGCTCCTTGAAGTTGAGTCACTAAGAGGTCACCTTTGGAGTTAGGACAGTTTGACCATTTCTATGGTTTTTTATTGTTGAGTCCTGTGCTATCATGTACGTAAAGCTAGTAATAAACTCTATGAATGAAAATTGTCTGTCACTTCACCTTTTTGATCAGGCTTGACAGGAGCTTTTTTCAATCAAAAGATAGTGCTGTTAAATAAGCATAAGTGTTGCAATCATCCAGCTTGAGTCATTGCAAGTCTGTTATCTGAGTAACAAGTTTTAGGATGTGGGTTTGGGGATTTGGTTTGGCTTGTTAGTTTTATCACAAATTGAACAAGGCAGTGAAAGGAAAAAAAGGTAGAGAAGGAACAGGGGGAGGGGAAGGGAAAGGAGGGGAAGATTAGAATAATCACAAGCCTGGGGCCAGTCACTGGTACTCAGTTTCAATTTTGGAATGCTTTCATTCAGATGGTATTTCATTTACTCTTTCACACTATTTTCATATCTTTAAAAACTGATTTTGCCTTACTGAAAAACATGTATATAAAAAACAATCATCTCCTTTCATTGTCATTTTTCCTCAGTAGAAACAGGAGGATATCCTTGCAGATCTCAGACTGCACCTCTGTGCATTGACTCATGTGAAATAAATGTCACATCCTATATTCATGCTGGTTTGTACTTCAGAATTTATTCAGGTTGTTAAAGTTCTTGAATTCATTGCTAGGCTTCTAGTTCTTCATATTATCACAGGACAAAAGGAATGACCTCTATGGGTGATTTCATTTTATTGTTGTTTTCTACATGGGTTGATGATGGCAGCCCATGGGACTGAGATGCTGAAGCTTAAACAGTAAAGCTCTCTTCAAGGATGAAGCAGTAAAAAGTGAGGGTATTTTTCCCTTCTTTATAAATAAGAAAAATGGTTAGAGTTGATGAGTTTTAGCAATGAAATTGGTGAGCTGGAAAACTTCAGTCAGGTGAGAGGGCCTCTGCTCCAGTCAATTTTGGAGGCTGCTTGATGGAATATGTCTATTTAAATGGAAACCGAGAGTGTAGAAAGAAAATTTTATTGAGTATGTCATCTTTGTGTTATAAAAGAAACTCTTCTTGAAATTTAGAAGACAATTTGCCTCTAGGGAGCCTTTGAAAATAAGACGATTTTTTATTTTTTTTTATTAGAGAGAGTCTTTAGGAATATTAGAAAGAAAGCTGACTTTTTCATCCATACCAGTTTTGATTTTAGAAAATTATTAGCTCAGTAATTGCCTGAGGTAGAAAACCAAATTATTTTGCTGTATTTCAGAAAAGTGTAGTTATAGTATTTATTTTCAAATATGTTTGTTAGGAAAGAATTTGATTGAACTTTACTACTACCATTGCAAAGGGAGAACCAAAACTAAGATTTGTATGAACAGGTACAGCTGATACTGACCCCATGCTTAAAAAAACTGAAGGAATAGAAAGGGTGATGACTAGACAATACCCAGTTGGCTTCATCAATGTTTCATGATACACACAGAAGTGGGAAAGACTGATCTAAAAGACAGTTAAACACCCCACCCCCTCCCCCTCAGTAATTAGATAGACAAATTTACCTTATATTTTTTCTATTAATAGAAAATAAAACTTTTTGAGGCCAAAACTTCTGTCCTTCCTTACCTGATGAAGGGGTTGTAAAAATCTTCAGTTGTGTAGGACCCTCAGTCATATATCTCAGAAACATAAATCGTAGAATCATAGTGTCATTTCAGTTGTAAGAAACCTCTAAAGATCATGCGGTCCAACCCTCCTGCCATGGGCAGGGACAAGTTTCAGTGGACTGCGTTGCTCAAAGCCCCATCCAATCTGGCCTTGAACACTTCTAGGGATGGGAGAGCCACAGCTTCTCTGGACAACCTGTTCCAGTGTTTCATCACCCTCATCATAAAAACATTGTTCCTTATATCTAACCTAAATCTAGCCTCTTGTCCTGCCACTACAGACCTAGGTAACACGTTTTTCTCTCTCTTTCTTATAAGCCTCCTTTATACAGTGAAGGGGAAGTGGACCTCTAGGCTAAATAGGATGCAGGAGGATGACGATGGCTCAAAAGAATGGAACCATCTTGGATATAAGTGGTTGTTAAAGTCAACAGACATTGATGCACGACTCAAGTGTGCAAGACATTGTTCAGAAGTAACAAGTAATACCAGTATTACAAGCTTGCATGCCGATAGTAGTCAACTGCATAGAAATTGTAATTGTGAACAAAGACAAGCCCCTGAATTTTGTGTGTGTTTCACTTTCTTCTATTATTGCTTCAGCTGAGCTAAAGACTGGCTTGTAATCACACACCGGCGCTCTAGAAGAGGCCCTGGTCAGCTTCCCCAACAGATAAGCCATACTTAGTTCTATGTCATTGCAACCCATCATTATTTGTCGATTGAGTATGTTGAATAAAATCATATCTGTGTAACCTTCTTTTCAAAATTTTCCTTTTTTTTTTTTTTTAAATGTGTTATACAAGAACATTGTCAGCATTTAAATAATGAAAGTTTTCTTTTTACTTCAGCTTATGCAGATACTTAAATGACTGAGTTTTATTTACATGTAAAAGGTTTGGCAGCTGCTGAATGGAACCAGATGACTGGAACCAGTGTTTTTCAGTACTCAGGAAGAAATAACTTGTTGCAATAATTTTCCATACATGGGGTTGTTCTTGCAACCAAGGCCAGTACTCCAAAAATTTGTCCAAATTTACCTGACTGCCTTCCTTGTCGTAGGGCTTGTGTGATGGGAATCAGTTTAGTGTTTTATTCTAGAAACAGTGTTCTATTTTTACCAGGTTTTTCAAATGTATGGAGTTTATTGGCAAAAAGTGAGCAATGTACCAGCAATCCAGGGAACTTGAGAGTTTTCCTGCTGAGCTTAATATAAAAGCAGTTCTCGCTCCACAGGGTCGCTCTGTTTTCTGCTAGCTAATGTCCACATGGTGGGCTTTTTTTCATTTAGTAAAGAAGATATTTTTTGAAATTCGCTCCAGAGCCCATTAACAAGTGCAGGAAAGCTTTTGAGCTGATGCTAGGATGTAAAACATTTACTTAAGTGCTTTCTTGAATCTGAGCCTTACATACTGTCCCTGAAAATCTGGATTCTAATTTTACACCTGCAGGAGCTAGTGTTACAGGTGGAGGTTGCAATAATATCTAAAAATAAGTTAGTGTTACAATAAACAAGTCACATCTGTTACAGGAGTAAGGAGCAAAAAACAGGGATGCTTTGGACCATCCACTGTAATACTTGGTGATCTTACATGGAAAGTCACTGCAAGGGGCTTAAAATTTAGTGGTCTTGGATGGTAGTGTAGCATTTCTGTGACATGTCTCGGGTTACTGAACGGCCTCAATACTTCTGTAAGGCATCAGTCACTAAGAATTAATTTAACATGTTAACGTAACAATAGTCATTTTCCTGGGGGAATTTGTTTACTTGGAGTAGCTTGTAAACGTGGAATAGGAAATTTCTTCCTTAAATGCCTTTTTAAGACCTTTAGTGTTACATGATAGTAATAGTAAGTTTCATACTGTTAGCTGGCCTTGAGCCATAGATTTGACTAGTCCTTACCTGAAACAGTATAATAGTATTCCCTCATAGTTATAATTTGATTCCTTTAAATTAAAGGAAAAAAAGAAAAGATATTACCTTTATTTTAATTTCTCTGATTCCCTAAAAAGGCTTCTGCATGGGTTGGGAGGACTGTTTCCTTCCTGGTGAGAGAGAAAGCTGCAAGATGTGAAATCACTTCATATCTTCATGTAAAAAGTCCTTCACAGATCTCTTTCAGTTACAATTATCTCACCTGTTGCTTGCAAATTTAAAATACATATTTTTCAAACACAAATCTAGTGATTTTTCTCTTACACAGGATGTCATAAATTGCAGGAACATGGCAGTCATAACTTGAAGGGGAATAAAATTAGCGAATGGTGTTTTCAAAAACATATTTTCTAATTTGATTTTAAAAATAATTGTATCATAAAAGGTATTGCAGAAGCCTGTGGAACCACTGCCATATTTGTTGCTTTCTTGGTAAATATGATCCCCTTTTAAAGGGATGAAGTTTAAAATGTCATTCTTAAAATTCCTTCCAGTCTGTTGAGATGCAGTTTCTTACCTCATGACAGGCCCCTCTGTTGTCTGAAATCCATTTGGTTTCCTAGTAGCGGCAACAGATAATATTCTTGGTCTGTTAATCATTGAGATACCAATTCAGAATACATTTAGAAGTACTTTAACTACCCTTAATTCCCAATAAAGCCAGTGGAAACAAACTATGTGTTTACATGCTTTGGTGAAATCAAGAATAAAAGAATAGAGGCAGGCTGTCTGGATGCTCGTAAAGTTTCTCTGATCTGAACAAAGCATTGTAAAAGCAGCTTAAATTCTGCCCTTCTCCACAGTTCGTTTACAAGGTTCAGCTATACAAACCCAAGTTCAAAAGTAACTAACATTTATTTCCCTATGCCCATGGAGGCAAGCTTCCTGGCTAGCAGCCTGTGGTTTTGTTCTAATAGTTATATTCTGCACCTCTTGGCCTCTTTATAGCAAGGATAACTGATAATTTTACTGGTACAAGGAATGGTCAATGTGTTGCTGGTCTAAGAATGTTATTCCAAGGAAGATAATGCATCTGTACAGTCTGTCATCTTTCTTGATTTTGGTGGGGCAGGTCAGATGCACCAGTTAAGTAAACTGACCACAGCAAGGGGGAATAAATCTGTTGGGGGTTCTTATTTCAGTTTTTGAGAAATTGCAGTACTTCCACTGTGGCAACTGACATGTTGAACTCATTTTTGCACAGGTGTAAACATATCCTGATTCTTCTTTTGTTTCTTTTGGTATAATGAGTGAAGTAATACGCAAACCAGTCTGTAATCTATAGAGCTCATACACCAGGCTAGGATTCAGCATTTCCTGAGTTATTTAGGTCTTTTTATCTAACAAGAGAATAGCAAAAATAATACTTGCTCACCTAATACATAGTGAAGTATTCCTGTGATTAAAGAGTTTTGATATCCCAAGCTTCAGCCTAACACTAAATGATGAGCCTTTTGAACCTCATGTATATGATTGATTGTACATCAGAAGTAGTGAATACCACCCATCTTTTCTGAAGGAGAATGAAGTAGATACTTGAATGGAAAATACTTTGCCAATGCTAAAACTAAGATTTTTTTTTCCCCCTCAGTTGAAGTCTGTATCTTGGCCTCCAGTTGGGGAAGTCTAGCAGCTGCTCACTTTGGGAAGCGTAGGGATGCCAGCTCCTGAGTGGCTGCTAGGGGTTAATTTGAGCTAATGTATTTTATGCATTTTGAGACTATCTGATCTGTTTGAAACGTGCACAAGTAAAACTTCTTTGCTTTCTGCTCACTTGCTAATTGAGTGTCCTTGCAGTTCTCTACCTGAGTGCTTCAAGTGTAATGACTGAATATTAATGAAAACCTCTAATGAATTTAGATTATGGAATGTGTTTGATCATCAGATTATATCTTTGAAAAACTTCAGTTTGAAGAATGAGAAAGAGTTCTGTGCTGAAACTTGATCCAAAGTATATGCATATTAGGTTTGCATCTTATTTTGTTAGAAGGTCATTAGGTTTCACAGAACATGTATTCTGCAGTAAAACCCCATTTTTGTAAAGGATTTACTGCAAAGTGTCACAAAGTTCCTTTTCAGTTAAAATTAATTTTATTGCAGTTGTTAATGTTCAGCTGCAATGGATTTTTAAAGGAAAAAATAACTGTGATGCAATTCTAACCATATTAAAAAGGTGGTTGATAATTTATATGATAAATGAACTGGCTGCTCACAAAGGAAAGAAAATGCTGACTTTGTGCCAGTTCCTACCATCTTTATTCACAGTGTCTTATACCTTATTCCACATGAAAGCTCTAGCTGAGTGACTTGGACGACTTACCTAGCAAAGCAATTACCTTTATAAATGAAGATGCCAGAGTCTTTTCTTAAATAAACATGAATAATCCTGCCGCCCATTCAGAAAGCAGAATGTACAGCTGCCATCTTATCCTGGCATAACAGTTCCTTAAAAAACCCCAACCTTTTCATTCACCATTTAAAATGGCTGGATTAAGCTACAGTTATTTTTGTGTTTCTTTGCCTTTATTCCTGGGTTTGATTCATAGGTAAGTAATAGGTATTGCAACAATTCAGGATGAACTTTCTAATTTTTGCATGAATGGATCGGTAAAATAATCTTTTCAAATACTATAAGCCTTTGTAAATACTGTTGCAATTAAAGTTTCATGAAATCAGCAGGACTTTTTTTGGATACTTTTCACTGCAGACATTTTGTTTCAACAAAAAATTATACCCATATTTGACACAGTGAAAGAAACTAAGTAAACCCACAATAGGTTCTATTCTAGATGAAGTAGTACTTTATGTGTAGCCCATTTTTGGTTCTGCAAAATCTGCCAGACTGCCATATTTTATTAATCAGGTTATTTCCATTGTCTTTCATTGATTCATCTCTTGATTCTACTATTAATGAAGGCTTTCTTATTATAGAGAGAAGGATTCAAAGCACTTATTCTTTCATTTGTATGGTATTTTTTACTTCTGATTTTCTCTTAGAGAAAAGAGAAAGATTAAATGGCAAAATTTAACTTCTCATATCTTTGCGTATGACAAAAGAAATTAGTCAAAATTTCCAGAGCTTCACAAATTATTTTTTCTTTTATCCATATTGCAATATAATGCAGGAAGAAAATGCTTATGGTGCACGCATATGTGAAATTTGCATTTCTTCATTAACATGCATTTCTTCAGTATGAGACTTCAAAAGGTCTTCCTTGGCACTGAAGCTTTACACTTCCCATCCCAACGAGCCTTGCCACCTGAATTCCATTTATAAGCCCCTACTCTCCCATCCTGTTCTGTCAGCCCTTTATCCAAATAGATGTAAAGGGCAATGATATAAGAACCTCAGCTTCCTGTATAGCTATCTGAAAACTTATTAAGCATGTGAAAGTGTTTTCATTAATATTACAGCTATTGGTGACAGTGTTTGAATGTGTTGCCCTACACTCTTGTCTGCAATGAGTTTGGGTAGGCATCAGTAAATAAGGAATCAGAAAAAATGGAGACATCACAGTCAAATTTAGTTTTGAGTGGAAAAACTCCTGCCCCCTGGCTCAGCAGGTTAAGCTTATTTGTTCTGAATTGTAGCTTAGTCAAGCTGTCTGTCTGAAAGAATTAAAAAATTTCCTAATGGTCCCCAAATATGAACTGGCCAACGTGGATATCTTGATGACTTACACAGATGAGCAGACACAGAGGTCTCTATAGATGTCTCTGTAAATACTGTACTGTCACATACTGCTCTTTCTTCTTTCCTTTTACTGTTTCCGTACCAATTGACAGGACAAATGCATACATTTACTCACGATATCAGCTGTTATGTTTTCTTAAGCCAGTGTTTTTCACCGGAAAGTCCCTGAGTAGACGGTTCTCACAGCCTGGGCCAGGCTTCAATGCATGAGTTACAGAGGCCTCCAAAACCTGTTTCTGATCACAAGAATGTTTCTGATCTGTTTCTATCTGTTTCTGATCACAAGAATGACCCAGACCTGGAACTTCCTCTCAGATAGCACCAATTCCAGAACAGCCAGTATTGTACATTGTCCAAGGTTGTCACAGCTGAGCTATTGTGTCAGGGAGCAGCAGGAGCAGAACTTCTCCCAAGGGTTAGCAAACCAAGGTAATTGCCATGCTGCAGGAGCAGTGCCCTCATCCAGGGTGCAGCCCTGAGCCCAGCAAGCAGAGTGGTGACAGTACCAGGTCTTATTGGCAGTCCAGGCAGCACTGGGGACCAAGGCCTGACAGCCCCAACTTGAGCTTAAATAGAGTCCCTGGACAGAGGGTGTGGGTGAAGATCACAGGTGAGGCTAATTAGGGGCTGTGAAGTCCTAGTAGTGCTGTCAGGGCATTGACACTTGGAAGCCAATGAGCTTTTAAGGCAACTCAGAGTCCTTTGTCATTGCTCCCCTTACTCAACTTTGAGTTCAGAACTGGCAGTAATGTCTGCTAGAAGAAGAAAAAAATACTTTTAAAACAGTTATTCTTAAACTCAGAAGGGGGATATAGAGTCCTTCAAGCAAAGAACATGGTGTATGGGTTAGAGCAGACTGAAGTCACCTGTTTTTTAAAAAAGATTGACCAGATCTGTTTTTGAAAGAGTTATGTTGTGTAGTTTGTATAAGGTCATCAGTCAGCCAAGTAGGCTGGACACACGCTGAAATGGGTCTCATAACCTGAATATTGCTGTCCTTTTATTGTCCTAGGAAATTATAGAGAACACGCTGACCTGAAGAATCTTCCTTTGTGCCACTGTCAAGGCTAGTGAAGCTGATTGTATCTAGCAGCCAAACCAGCCTCTGAATTCCATTTGCAGCAGTAGCTGGTGAGGCTGCTTTTGGTCCCCTGAGCAAGTGTGCTGCAGGGTGTGGGTGTAGACCCCCAAAATCACTGTATGGGTATCCAGTTTCTGTCACTGTTGGCCAGCCTTTATGCAGCCTGGTGTGTTAAAGCATGTCCTTTGTGACTCTTGAGAGTCATCTGTCAGGGCCTATGTGGCTTCTATGTGCTGGAGCCTCCCTGGTAGCAGCTGTAGTCTTCATCTGAGCATCTGTTGTTGACTCCAGTGAGAAGGGATGTTGACAGAGATGCCATTGAAGAGTTGCCCATGCAGAAATGAGCCCTGTAGTCCTATGCGTCTGGCCAGGAAAAACAACAACCTGATGCCTACCCTGTTATTTGTACTCAGCTCTGGATTGTTCCAAGTCCCATTAGACAGTCTTCCTAGGCAGCCCATTAAGCATCTCCTCAGAAAATATTCCCCTTCAGAGGTCGTAGTCAGCTGTTGTATTCTTGTCCCTACTAAGAACTTGGCTCAATAGCCAAGGTGCTGTGGGAACAGTCTTTCCCTTTCTGCCAGACATTCTTTTCAAATTAAAGCCACTAATCAGACTGATGTTTTTCCAGCCTGATCCTGTATTGCAGAAGATTTAAAGTCTTCTTTTGGCTAAATAAACCAAAAGCAGATGCTACAGGAGCTGGTGCTGAATTATCCACCATCCCTCCCACCCTGTAATACAGTAAATATGATTTTGACTTGGTCATAGGCTTGGTGCTGACCTGACAGTGTCTCAGGACATGTCTAGCCCTACCTTGGTGAGAGCTGGTTTTAGCAGGGCAGCAATTGTCTGGTGGCCATGTGCCTGTGGCTTCTGCATTGGCTTTCCTTTGGAAACACCCATGGCAGAGAGCTGGCACTCTTATGTAGTCACTGCAGGACAAACAGGCAATGGGGCTGGGGAAGGGCAGCGTGCAGCTCCCAGACTTTGCTTAGGAAGCATGCAGAGGGAGGCAGGCTGTGGTCAAAACATTTATAATAGTCCCAAGACTATTATATAAAGATCCCAAGATTCCAAGACCTGGGAAGACGAGAACCCCGCTGTGAACATTGTATGGCTTTCAGCAAGTACCTCCAGATACCTGTAACTTGACTATTTTTTTCCACATTCGTCCTTAAGAAGGGACTTGGGACACAAAGGAACATTGAATTAGTGAGCAACAGCCCCAGAGAAAAGCAGTGGGTTTTCTTTAGACTGTTAAAACACTAAATAGACTAATGATATTTTGAGCATAACTCCTCCACTATGGCAAGTCCAGATTCAGCTGCTGGGGACATAGATGATGGCATCCGGCTGGGATAGAGAAGGGCTGTCATTAGAGAAGATTCCTAATGCAACCTGGGTTTTCCTGTCAGGACCTCTCTCAACTGGAAAGGGATAAACTTTCAGCCTGTTTTATATCCCCTAGTTCTCCCAGTTGTATTGAATCAAATACTGCAACCTAGCTTTCAGATGTGGCATTTTTGTCTTGGCACCTTAGACTGCCCTTTTTCAGATAGGCTAAGAGATCCAAGACACTCTGGAGTATTCTGAATGGCAGCATCCAAGCTGTATTTGTATGGTAACAAAAAATTCCACTACAGATTTTAAACAATATGAAAATCTGTTGATCTGTAACAAAACAGATTTTAAATGTACTACAAAATGGATCCAAAAGTTCTAGTTTTTCTCAGACAGCTGAAGTGATCTGCCAGGCATCTCATCTCCTAGGTTTTGCCTACACAATAGACCTGAATTCTTATTGTTCCAAGTTTGCTTGATAATTTACTTAGAAGAATACTGGAACTTTTTAAAATTGCTGGAACTAGTTAGTGAAGTAATTTCTGTTGCAACTATCATGATACTATCATGACTAGAACTCTTTCTCCCCTTCCTTCCTCTTTCTGTATTCTTTGTTATCTTGAGGCTAAATTACAGTGATGAGTAGCACAGCTTCTCTAAATTAAAACAGTTCCAGCAGGAATGTGCCAGCATTCCTGTAGGAGGTTGTTTTCTTTTCTCAAAGTACGATTTCAAGTGACCTGTATCGTAGATTGGTTAGGGTGACATGACATGTCATCTGTTCAGGAGGAAACTGTGCTTATTAAGTTAGCATCTTTGTTGATTATGAACTCCATTCACTATTTTAGTAATTATTTCCCAAGAGCTACTTCACTGTTACTTGAATTTTTTCCTGAATTAATCTGCTGAAAAGAAGCTGTTCTAATTGCTTTAACATTACAATAATCTATGCAATAAATCCACTTTAAAAGTTCATTCAAATTTATAATTATTACCACTTCAACCAATATTCTCTGTTTTGCGCATTTACAATGAGGAAACACCGCAGGTGCTGATAACATCGCTAACCCTTACAGCATGTTTGAACTGTAATCAACTATATAGATGAAAAGTTATTTGTTGGAATATTTTAACCTAGGGTCATCTACTTAGATGCAAAATATTAATATGACAAAAACATTTTGAAATATTTCTGTATCTACTTTTCTTTTGAGTAACTAATTTCCTGCATGTTTTATTATTTTTGTTGTTAAAAATTTAATTGACTTCAATGGATCTCATTCCTTTTACTGAGGTAGGATCAGAACTTCTTTAAGAGTAGTCTCTGCTACTTCTTGCTGATGCATTCATCCAATTCCCATATAAGCTATTGTGGTTTCCCCTTCAGCAGAATAGTCAGATGAATGAACAGTCTGTTCCAGTATTTAGTGTATTTTTTGTGTTTGTTTGCTTGTTTGTTGTGGAGTTGGTCTTCTCCCTACAATCGTGCAAGACTCTTTTCTAAAGCTAAATTATACTCATTAAAAAGGGATATGATAATCAGCAGAGGTTTTGAACATAATGTTTTCTCTAATGTTAGATAATTTATTTCAATACGAAATAGATTTTTTCTGTTAATATTTATAAACAACTTTACTCTCATCTTCTGTCCACATGGCACTGAATGTCTGAAATTCTGTCTACTAAAATACAAGCAAATAAACAATTGAACCTTGCCAGGAATAAAATAAGAGAAAATACATTACCCTTCCATCCTTCCATTTCCTAGCAACAGTGTCTTCAAGTTATATTTTGTCCATACAAAAGAGTAGAGGTTGGGAGAGCTGTGACTGTTCAACCTGGAAAAGAAAAGGCTTGGGGAAATCTCATCGGTGTATATAAATACCTAGAGGGAGGATGCAAAGAGAAGGAAGCCAGGCTATTTTCAGAGGTACCCAATGGCAGGACCCGGGGCAGTGGACACAAACTGAAACATAGAAGGTTCTTTCTTAACATCAGGAAACACTTTTTCACTGTGAGGGTGACTAAGTACTGGCACAGGTTGCCCAGAGAGGCTGTGCAGTGTCCATCTTTAGAAGTATTCAAAAGCCATCTGGACACAGTCCTGAACAACCTGCATTATTTAGGTGGCCCAGCTTGAGCAGGCAAGTTATACCAGATGAGCTCCAGAGGCCCTTACCAATCTCAACCGTTCTGCCATCCCGTGGAGATGCCTGCTGTACATGGTTAGGGTCCATGTCTGTTGTATCCAGGCATCTTAGCTTCTTGCACTGGAATAATATTAACTCCTTTTTTACAATCAATGAATTTTAGGCAGCTGACATTGTAGGCACATGAGCAAAATCATAAAGCACACTGTGGACTAACAAACAGTCATGATCTGACATGAATTCCCAACAGGAGAGAAAGGCTGACTGATGAAACTATTTGAAGACAGCCCTTTCATTGGCCCACCTGTTCCGGTAGTGTCCTTTCACTGGAGGTAGAAAGTTAATTTTCTTGTGACAAATGGAATTACTACGAGACCTCAAAAGATGTGCTGCAAGATAGCATGCTGTCTCAAGATAGCTATTTTAGTCACTTGACAGAGTGGTGTAATCAAAAGATTATGCATTAACAGCAAGACTGTTGATGCATGTGTACTGCCACCACTTACTTTCTGCTCTTGATAAATGATTGAGCAGGACAACCTGCAGGGCCACTGTGCACAGTGCAGCAGGATTCCCAGATCTAGTGATGTGGATTGAGGACCGAACTTCTGAGCTTTCACACCTGCTGTTACACACTTCTTTTTGCAGGTGTGGCTGTTTCTTCTCTTTTCTGTCTTGTAAAATGGAGCATTTTCTTCCCACTGTGTTGTAAGGATTAATTAGTTGGCATTTAGAAAGAGTTTCAAAGAGAGGAGTTAATAGGACAGTGTTAAATCTAAGACGCAAGGGAATACAATCTATTTGTGTTTTATCTGAGCAATATCACTGATGTCAGAGAGCCAAATTCCTTTTCTAATTTAAGAAGTGAAATCCTGGGAGGTGAAAACTGCAACTTGCATTTGAAAATTTTATTTAAAATCCTTCTAACCATGATTTCTGGCATAATAAATGAAATCAAGTAAAGAAGCTGAATATATGACTTGATTTTCTGTTCTGAGTACTCAGCACCTATCACTAACATTAAGAGCAAATGTGCAAAGTTTTTGGGTGGTGATTTTTTTTTTTTTTAATGAGGTCACTTAAACAGCTGCTTCAAGTATGGAATTAAGAAGCTAACTTTGGTTATCTTGGCTTCTCAGAATATTAAAAAATTTAAGAAGAGCTTTCATTATATAGGGAAATCATAATGATCCTGCTCTGAAGACTTCATCCATAAATAAACTCTTGTAAGCAGAGCTTAATATCAAATGAACAGAGTCTGCAGCTACAGCAGGTGTTTGAAAGTCAAAGAGTGGCACCAATAGGCATAATTTAAAGTTCATTAACATCAGTGGT
The DNA here is from genome assembly GCA_035584735.1 of Pseudotriccus pelzelni. Taxonomy (NCBI): domain Eukaryota; kingdom Metazoa; phylum Chordata; class Aves; order Passeriformes; family Tyrannidae; genus Pseudotriccus; species Pseudotriccus pelzelni. The sequence continues at coordinate 77,560,191 of JAWMRA010000078.1, forward strand.
AGAAAAAAGTATATTTTTATTAAGTTCTGTATTTTAGCTAGAGCTTTACAGTAGCATATATGCATTGATTCATTTTGAAATTATATATTTAACAACAATGTTCAAGTATTTTCTAATCATTACAATAGGCTTTGGAAAATTTAGGAGGACTCCATTAGAATGCTTAAAGAGCTTTAGTAGGCAGGGCTTGGTTATAGTATCTATGCAGTGCTTGTGCAAATAACAAAAATCCCAGGGGTGGACTCTTAATGCCACAAGAGACATTTTGGCTTCAAAGCCCGTCAGCAGGAACTCCATGGATTCAGAAGCTGCCTGTTCAATGCCCAGGTCTCCTGTGACTACAGAAGCCACGCACAAGGATTGCACAGAAAGTGCAGCCTTATGTGCTGCTTTTCCAGCCCTTGGGGAGGATGTGGGGAGAGAAGAAGCCCGCCTTTCTGACTGCCAGGCCCCCCCATTAACCTCCAGATTGTTTTGTTGCAGCTGTGCTGAAATGTATTCCATACACCAGCTGTCAGCCTAATGTGACTTGAAATGGGCTGTTGTAATAAACCATTATCAAAGCACTTGAGGAGAATGTGAGCCTTGACCTTATCTGGATAATTATCTAATAGAGTGCACAGAGTGATTCCTTTAATTGGTGTTGTTATCCTTTGCAGCCATGCTAGAATGTGCTGGCTAGGACAGTTACTGATTCCTAGGGTGTCTTCACACTTTTAGTATCAACATCTCCCTTGCAGTTCTGTAGACTTGGCTATAGGTGAGAATCACACAGGATTGACAAATTAATTTTATTGGGAACATTTTAAAAATTCTGTTGTTTAAATTGCTTGCTGAAGCGAATCCAGCCAGTTCTTGACAATTACTAATGTTTTAGACTGTGTTAGATAAGAAATCAATGAAAATATAACAACCTTAGGTGATGGTCAGCAGACTGTCAAAATGCAGGTCTGTTTGATCAAGACAAGTTTTTCACCTCTTCTTGTCCCGTTGTCATCATGTGAGGCAAGAGGCCCAGCTCTTCTAGGACACAAATTTACACGTTTTGCTTACCACACAAAAGCAAATCTTTTTTGCAAAGAATGTATGAGTGGGATTCAGCAGCACATATGTAAGAGGTAGTTTCCTCTGATTTGGTCAATGTGGGCAAAACAAAGGACCCAAACAAGTTTTTATTGAGTTACTTTATTTAAGAGCTTTGAACAACTTTGTTCTGCTGTGTGCAAAGATGGCATTTTCCAAAAATCTATATGTGCAGGTGGAAGGGTAGTTCTTAAGTCATTCTTCTGTTGTGTCTCGCAGCTGCTTTCTGTTGCAAATTCATCTAGTAGGAAAGATGGTTGCACTCCTTCTTAAGTAGAAAAACAGATTATCAGTTCCCACTACAGGAACTCGTAGTTTTTGGACCATGAAAAATTCTGCCAGTGTTCATATGCTAGTCTTATAAATACACTTAATTGGAATTTAAGTAAACTGTAACTGAAACTTAGCCTCAAATCTGGTTTATCACCTCTGAAAAAAGTCTTTCATAATCTGTATTGCTGTGCTGTTTCTGGTCCACATTGTATTCTGAACGGTCAGATTCTGGAAGGCAAAATCCAGGGGTTTAATATATGCTGCTTTTAAAAAATACATTGAACAATTTTTTACTGAATAATTATGGTATTGAAATACTATTTCATTTTTTACTTTGCCAAGAAGCCGTTCTCTAGCCTGTACTCTTGGACTTTTGGCCTTATATGGCTCTCAGTATTAGGTGGCCAGAAGAAAACAGATCAATGTTCTCATTAAAGATGTTTACGTTTTATTCTTTTTTATGCTCTAGGCATTCTTGTCTTAATATATTATGAAAATACTCCAATCATTCATTTACATTGGCAAATTTATGTAAAGTTACTTTTACTTGGTTCCTGTATTTTCCTAATGAATAATTTAATCCACTATATTAATACACTGTAATATTAGCAGTTTTTCACTTGCATCCACTGAGAGATTTTAGATGTGAATAGCAACTCATATTTCAGACTCTGAGAAGACTGGAAACTGAATGCTCTGCAGACTTTTAGAAATGTTCATAGATAACAAAGGCCTTTGATTTTTTTTTTGGCATACATATAAGTGAAAGTGCAATGTAAAGATTGTCATTATTTCAACAAAATAAACATGTAAAATATAGAAAACAAATCCTTTGGGCCAATGCTGTAAAAATAAAGTAACTGTGTATGTGAGTTGTGATGTAGGTCAATTCAGCTGCTCTTCATATTCGTTGTGACAGTTATTGGAATAGCTGGAGGCGGAGTGGTTACTGATACACTATACTGTATTTAGAGTTTTAGATGCTATGGCATCAAAAGGGAGACCAGTGGGAGCACTTAAAAGGATATTGGTGATAGAGAGGTTGAATTTCATCCTGAGAGAAGAGGTAATGATTCTTATGGATTTTGGTGTTGAGACACAATTGACAAGGCAGTAGGTACCAGCTGCTTATGTGAATTTTTTTCCTTGTTATTCCTGTTATGAGACACTGAATTTCTCTGTTCTGCAGTTCTCCACATTTCCCTACTTAATTGTGTAAATAAGGAGAGAAATATTAAAAATGGTTAGATATCAGATATTACTGTGACAGAGACCATTTAGCCCTACATAAATCATAATCCTAAACTTCCTAGTTACATTAAATAAGTAATCAAGTATGAGCATTTTCATTCTAGGTACTGGGAAAACAGAAAATAGTAGAGTTCCCATCTTATCTTGAATAATTTAGTGGCCACATAGTCAGAGCATGTGTAGCATGAGGGGTGCACCAAACAAGAATAATGGAAGTACTGTTGTGGAAGTTCTGTGATCGAGTTCTATTTGAGTGGGAAAGGTGGTTGGATGGAGTTAAACACTGACAGGGAGAGAGATGACAGTAGACAGGAGAAAAAACTCAGGGTGATAAAAGCATGGGGTACAGTAAAGGAACTGCGATTGAGGGTAGGTCTGATTTGGCTGTTGCTTCTCTTACCGTTTGTCTTGGCTTTTCATGCAATTTTCCATACAAAAAGAAAAAGATGGGAAGGAGTTACAAAAACCAGAACTGTTGTTACTGAACTATATATTTAGTCCCAATGGAAAATACTCATTTTTTCAACATAGCATTTACACAAGAATAAATTTATTTGAGAAATGGCCTATTTTTGTTTAGCACAGGCCACTGTTTTCAGAAGTATTAAATAATATATGTCATTACCAGCAGAATTGGTATATTCTCAGAACTACTTCTTGTGTGGAAATAAATACTGCAGCATAGAAACGGAGACACAGACCCCTGATATGAGTGTAAATCTTCTCATTTCACATTGAGCCTGATGCCTAGGCAGACAAACCTCACATTGCTGCAGATCTATATCTCCTTGAAAAGTAATCCACTAGGGTTGAAAAGTTGCTTGGAAATATGGTAAATAAAGGGCATGTAGCAAGATCTTTCAGCTGATGTTCATAGTTAAAGGTGAGGAAAGTGTCGGTTTCATGATTGATGAAGTTTGGAGCTGCACTATGCCTGCAGCTTAATATCAGTTATCAGTAGACAGGATAGATTGTAAATAGTATATTCTACTACTGTTATTTTAAAAGTCTGACTCTTGATTGTAAGTCTTTCTTTGCCACTATTTGTCTGAGAATTGCCTTCATTTTTATGGAAGTATGGAAAGATATTTCATTTGTACTACCATGTTACAAATAGGGCCACTTTACTAAGATCTGTACTTCATGATCCTGGCTCTAGCCCTAGAGTAAGCAGCTTAAAAGTTTTGGTCAAGGTGTGAGACCAGTTTCATGGCGCACACAGCACACCAAAAAGTAAAATCAAGCATGAATTTTCTTTGTTGTCAGCTATTAGTTATGCTACCTTAATCTTGTGGCTCTTCGGATCTTCATGAACATTCTTTTTCAGGATAAAAGATTTAATTTGACATTGACTTGACTTTCAGATAATTCAGTTTTTAGCAGCAAGTAGGTAAGATTTTTAAATGCACTTGAATAAAATTTGTACTCTGTGCTGATTCTCATTAAAGGATTAAACTATAACCATTTTATGAAGTTATTCTTTATAAAGTTATTTTTATCAAGTTATTTTTAATTGACAGAATAAAAAAATTGAGGAACTCAAAATAGAAGAAAGTGCCATTATTCAGAGCCTTCCAACCAGGAAATTATTTGTCTACTTTGAATATAAAAGTCCCAAGTACTTTACATTATACAGAGAGCATGCTGGGCAAACTGTATTAATTTTTTTGGGAGCCCTCTATTAAAAAATTCACTTAAAACATACTTCAGTGTCTTGGGTCATCATTCCCTATGTGAGGATTTTGAGTATGAAGAGGAAAAGAAGTTATACTGTCTTCCTCCTCTTTTTCTTTCCTGTTCATCTGTGAAAACTAGCTGTAAATTTGGGTTTATTCCATAAGAAGGTGAAAATCTACCTATGTGCGACCGGGCAATGAAGGCACTATTGAAGAATAAAGCAGCAAAAAACCCTTGTGACTTAAAGATAACTTTTTCCCTGAATAAAAGGCTGTTGTTTTTCATACGTATCCTGGGCAAAGGTAAGCAGGTATTTCACAGTGGTATTCCTTATGTTGTATAAGCTGTTTTTATCTTACCTTTTACCCTGCTGTGATAAAAATCACCTCCCTTCCAGCTCTCATTTTATGTCTAGTCCCAGTGGTCCATGTACTGTCCTGGGAGGATGAAAAAGAAACAGCTTTTTTTTCCTGAAAGAGCAGTGTGACCTGACTAGCCTTAGATAGCTAAGGATAGGGAATAGAATAGTTCAGGAATTGCAGTGACAAGGGTGAAGCTAGAAAGCTCTCTGAGTCTTGTCAGGAGGAGAGAGAAAGGAATCGGCACTGGAGCTCAAAAAGCACACAGTGATGTCAGAAAAAGCGTAGGAAGGGAACTGGTTAACCAGGTCAGAGAAACAACTTCAAATACATGAATGTTGAATTTGAATGATTTTGTGCTTATTTATATTCTGCCAAAGAGGACCTGAATTGTTTTATTTTAATAATAATAGATGGCGGCCCCAGTAGAATGTTCTGTTTTGAGAGCAGCAAGCACCTCATGGAAAACACATAGTGTATATACAGGTATTCCAAACTGGCCCCAGTGAATGAGGTAATTTGAAGCGTTTAAATATGATCAAAGCTATTAAAAATAATAACTATTTGCTGCTGTATAGTTATTTCCCATTTGAAGCATATCTCATATCCCTTTTTTTCCTTCAGTCACAGTGCTTCTTTTGTATTCAAGCTTGATATACTGTTAACAGGTCATATAAATCCATTGAATTAAAAGATATTGTGTACAACAATTTGTTTTAATTACCAAATATCATGTGTTCTATTTAACTGTGAGCTTAATGAATGGCTATTTAATTAAGGGTTTTAAATCAGGTAATCAGTTTGCATCACTGAGCAACAAGTAATCAGCTTATAACATGCAGTTGAACAGTCAAAAGGAGCAATAGGCAAACATTTCCCTGATAATGTTTATTGGCTAATTAAATGATCCAAACTCCAGGGTAAATATAAAACAGGGAATAGATGGTATGGTAGGAAGGACGCTAGAGGAGGCTACTTGGCACTAGAGCTTGTTGAAGCCACATAAATGTTGTAGGGACTTGTCATTTATTCTGTAAGTACAGCAATTGACTGTGTACCCTATATCACATTTGGAAAAAGAATGTCTTATACCTTTGTCTGTCTAGCAAATACATTACAACTCTAATAATGAGACACTAAAGGTACTTACTGTTGGCTATGATATAAAAGAACACATCAGTTAAGATTTTTTTGTGGTAATATTAATTTGGTTTTTTTTGGGGGGAGGTGTTTTTTCTTTCCACTTCTATCACATCCTAAAGGATTTCTGTTTGAATGAAATTGATTACACCTTTCCATGAAAAAGCTACTGTTTACATCAATAACTTTCAGAAGACATGCAATGACTGAGTATACTCACTTTCTAAGGCTGCTATACCTTCTAAAGGTGTTCAGTGAGGTAAAAAAGACTTTTCTATCTTCTTAGTTCTCCTACACACTTGTATTTAGGATTATCTGTCTTCACATAATGTCTCTGCTGTCATCCATTCAGATTTTGATTTTATACATGGGAAGGATAAAGGGGGCCATTCTGATAATCCATGATACATTTTGTAGGCCATAAGATTCCAGCCAACAATCCTAGTTGTTGCAAAACAACAATCTGTTGCAAAAACTGTGGCTGATTTACTGAATCGTTTTAGAAAGACAGTCAGTCTGAAAATAGGAAATGAAGCATAATCTAGTAGAATGCTGGAAAGTTACTCTAAAAATTTTTTTCCTTTATTCTTGAAGTCTTACGTATTATTTCTCAATTTCTTTTAATTTTCTTCACCTGAGCCTACATGAACTGTCAAGAGGTTTTCCTTCTCAAGCAGACCCCATTTATATACCATAGCTAAAGCTTTTCATACGGTTTCTTCCAAGTAATAACTTAAAGTAGCTAATTACTCAATGTTACAATTCAAAAGAATTGTTTTGGAAATGTTTATGGTTTGTAAAAGGTATTCTAGTTCAATTGAGAGAACAAAACCAAGCATGATCCTGAACTGAAAATGGGGAAGTATCATGGATTTGGTTATTAATTTTACTTTTAGGGTTATAGAGTTCAGAAAACACTGAAATCTGCTACGCACCACATGCACATGAAACAAGGGGGATTTTCTGTTTAGGCTTTGACAAATACAGGTTTTACATTTAGACTTCAAGAATAATTTGTTCTCTCTCCCATCATGAAACAGCAAAGTTATCATGGTGGCAATGTGTATGCAAGAGAACAAAACGTACTTCATTCTAAATAAGTGCAATACTACCACATATACTGAAGTACTTTTCCCCTGCTCTTTTCTTCATGGCCTATTAGTAAAGCAATTTTTTTCTCATTTCACATTTCTGGGGCACAGGAGGATGAGTTTTCTTCTATGTAAGAGTTTTGTAAAGGTAATTGGAAGGTTTTCTTTTGCTGTTCTAGGTACAATTCCAAAATAATTATTTTTTCATATCAGCCTATCAATACTTGCACAAAATGATGCATCTGTACAATATGCCGACTGAAGAAATTCTGTTTCAACTTTTATAGCTATTTTATATTGGGTCTTCTGTCTTGACTTTCTGCTCAGGTCACAATTTCAATTTTAACACATTCAATGTCTATTTGAGCCAAATATAAAAATGTGAAAAAATGAAGATAAATCATGCTTAGATGTAATTTTAAAACAAGTGCAATTTTAATTCTGCTTAGTAAGAGCCCAGCAGCTTCTGTTAAAGAAAAAAAATGTATCAGTGATCGTAACATATTTCACTGTTTTACTGGACTAATGTTTTACAATAAGGGCTACCTATAGATGGCACTAAGAGTAAATACTACTGCACAGGAAAAGTCATAGCTTTAGAATCCAGCATATTTGAGATTGTGTAGAAGCAGTACTCAGTGACTTTCTGAATATTTTTACAGTGTTACAGTAGTTTTGTTAATTCTTATTGCAAATCATTGAAATCTTTCATCTTACCTCAGCTGAATATAGAAATTGGGGACTGGATTCAAGAGATACTTAGCCTAAATGACCTTTGGTTTAATTTTTGTCTTTCTAGCCTGTTCTATGTCTTGTGACAGTTTTGGAAATTGTAACTTCTCCCAGTTGAGCAAACTGAGCAACAACATCTCAAGGCTCTTGACTCCTGTGTATGTTTCTGAGGAAGATGCAGGGCTAGAACATTGTCCCAGATGTTTTTCCTTTCCCACAGCTACATCCCGGTACTCCCGGTATGCAAGCAAAATCTTTCTGGGGGAAACAATGGAGTGCCGAGTTATGTCAGGGATGGTCCTGGTACTGTACTATTTTTTTGGCTTTCTTACCCCTACTCTATGCAGTGAAATGTTCTGAGACATGCTGGGAAGCAAAATTAGCCTTTGAGCCAATGTGGCCCTTGGTGTCTGTGATTAGTACATGCATCACTATCTTTTTGCTGTCATTCTTTTTGTCCAAGTTGGCTCAACATCTCCAGGCATAAAGCTTGCAGTGCCAATTGGAAGCTTCATCATCAATAATAATGTTGTGTTACTTTCCATTTTCAACTCCAAATATAATAACCAAGCAAAAAGCTGTCAGTAGAAACTGCACAAAGCAGTCTGTCCCAATGCTATTCACCTTGTGTAAGTCAAAGTAACATGGCATTAAAGTAAAACGAAGTCAGGCTGACACTAGAGCAGGACTCTGGAGATTAGTACAGAGAAGGAAAGTCCACATGATAAATTTTCTTGTTCTGTCTTAGGTAAGGCACAAAACACTAGCATTAAGGCAATATAATGTGTGAAATAAAAAGAACTAAAATTTTGCAAGGTAACTGGTAACTATTTCAATTTTTAAATTTATTTTTAAATCTCTAATTGTGAAATAATAAGCACAGTATGACAGTACAAAAATGATATCTTCATTAAATGGATGAAAAAAAGTTAAAATGTTAAAATACTCAAAAATTATGCAAAATGCTGTTGAAAACTTTCATAAAAATAAAAATGTATGCTTGATCTGAAGTTACGAGTATTTTTGGAAAGTAATCTTTCAGCTATCTTTCTTCTGAAAGATGTGACTGAAGCTGTTTTTCCATTGCAAAGGTTAGGATCAATAACCTGTGCACAACATAGTGCTAAATGAATGATGCAAGAGGTACATAATAATGAAATTATGTCCCTCTACTGTTTTTTTTTTTCCCCCAGAGGAATTAGAGTGCTAATAATGGTTTTGGTGTTACATGAGCTAATAAAGGCCAGAGGCCTTGATTCAGCATACGAATTATCACCACTTCACTTGTTCTCATGAAAATTGTTTTTATTACATGGAATTCACAGAGCTTCTTAGATTTTTTCAGTTTCCTTAGTCTTTGATACAATCTCAGTCTTTAATTCATTACTATAACAGAAGACGTTGTGCAAAGCTTGTAGCACAGTAAAGGACCATGAGCCACAGCCCTTCTGGAGCTCACTTTGTCAGAAAGATTTGTTTGTATAGACTGCACACCAGTGGTTCAAAGAGCCTTTGAGATTTTAAAAAAAACCCACCCCAAACAAAAAAAACCAAACACACACGTACACACACAAAATTGAGGTACAAATTTTTAAATTTATCTCGTGTTTTTGACATTGCACATCTTCCGTACTTCTTCCAAGCACTTCGTCTCTTCTAGCAGCATCGATTCTGTAAATATAGAGAAGCTGTATTGTAGTGTTTGTTTCTGAGAGAGTGAGGAAGCCCACAACTGTTGAGGTCAGATCATGAGAGGAAAAGGAGGGAAGAAAGGAAAGAATCATTTTTTTACGAAATAATTGCCTTTCTAGTACATTTCTCTTTTGATGTTGGCTTGAATACTGTTTTCATCACACAAATAAATTTTCCTTTATTACTATTTATTTCATATGATTGGACTTCAGACCACAAAAAGATTCTATGCAAGAGATAGATACACAACTGGGTTTTAATTCTTTGCTCTCCTTCTCTCCAAGACTGTCTCTAATACTTACCATTGTGAGGTTGTTTAATACCCTGGAAAAGCTTTATTCCTTTATCAAACAACAGATTTTATGGTGTGTTGGTTTAAAAAACTTTCCATAAAATAGGTTTAAAATACAGTGCATGGCAGTACCATTTTGATTGGGTGCTGATGCAAAACCTGATGCAAAAAATAAGGCTGTTACACTGATAAAGCCACGTAACTTTTTTTTAAAAAATTAAACTTCTTGTTTCCTAATAGACAAAGCGTGATATAGCATGTGACATGCTTTTGTAGCACTATTCTACTGTGTCTCAGAGTGTCTCAGCCATTTTGAAAACAATACATGTACCATGGCATAAATGTTTTCATAGAGTTTAACAAAGTTGAAAACATTGCCTGCTACTTTAATAGTATTATTGCCTTTATTTTTCTTAACTGACATTTTATAACTTCATGACAAATTCCTTCGCATGGACAGAAGGAAATTTTTAATTGCTTTAATATAAGGGGATGTGTAGGTTTTTCTAGCCACAATATCTAACTACTGCACTGTACAGATATATGTGACCTCCACTAGTAATATAAACTGGAGTACTGAAACAGTGAAACTATGTTAACCTCCTAGTACCCATAGTGACACAATAGCATGTGTCACCTATAGGGACACAGTGGCATTTTGTGTTTCAAGGGTAAAGAATTACTTTGGATAACAGAGCAATAAGTTAATTCTCCTTATCTTCCACACAGCAGTTTAGTCCTGACTTCTTTCTTATTGCTGCAGCTTTACATAAAGTATTATATATTGTGTTTGTATTTTTTCACATATTTAGTTATAAATATATAAAATTATGGTGGAATTGAAAGGAAGTGTCATTGTTTAATTTGTACTTTAGAATTTCTTATGTACATTCCATGTATTCTTTTTAATTATGCTCAAAACTGATACATCGTTCTTGTTAATTTTATCTTCATATAATTTAAAATTTTTATATTCCAGTATTTTCCTCAGCTTAGCAGTGCAACTCGGACCTCTTTCAGTTTTCAACAACAAAGTATTAATTTTTAATGTATAGGGATGCTCTGGACTTAAGAACTTACTCCCATTTCTAAAAGTATTTTTCCAGAAAAGAATCAGTGTATTTTGTTCCAATAAATAGTACTCATACATTTTCTCCAAATCTACAAGTGCATGCATATCATAAGGCCATATAATAATGTCAACATTTAAGCAGTTCCTTAGTGACCCTTAATTGCTCAATATGACCAGCATCTACTTTATAAGTTTAATCATGATAGGTTTATAAAATGAAAAGTAAATTCACATTGAGAAAAATATGACTCATATGACACACAGCACTTTCTAGGATTTTTTTTTTTTGTCTTGGATATTGGACTTAGCTAGATCCTTGTTACAGAAGAAATTATGAAGGTGTTTGAGGCTTGTATCTCCAGTGATAGAGCAGCAGATGACAAAACATCTGGGCCACAAACAATTCTTTGTGTCTTCTGTGCCATATCAGTTTTTCCTTAATTAAACACTGAGTAGTATGCTTGTGATTTCTTTGTTTTAGCAAATCCTGAAATTAAAAATTACCTGTCAATTTTAGGTGCAATAGAATTTAGTAGATTTGTTAAGTAGTTGTCTTAATTAAAAAGAAAAACATTACTGTGAAGTACCTCTCTTGTTTTCCATGTGAACTTTATAGTATTTTAAATTTAAGGGAAGGAAAAGCATAGTTGCCCTTACTGCAGCATGCAGGAAAATAATTAGAGAGGCACTCTAATAAAAACAGCAAAAGCTGGGAGAGACAGGGGAAAGAAACTGGAACAGGCAGTGTAAAAAAATTAACTTCAAAATGTGAGGTTGCAGAGTGTCAAGAAAACAAAGCAAGCAAATGCTTTCTGCATCTAGCCTTGTGTTCAGTGCTAAATGCTTCCTTACCTCTTCACCCACCTCTTTGTTTCATTAACACTACCAGCTGGCATTAAGAGCCAAGAACTCCAGAAAAGGCCTTGCCCTTCTGAATAACTGAGATTTACTCGCTCATGTTCTTATCCGTGATGCTCCACAGTCTTTAATGCCAAATTCCCAAAATATTTCAAAGACCCCGAAAGATAATGTTGCTTGTGAATTGGTGAACGATACAAGGAATATAGCTGACGACTAAAATGGTATTTCGAAGTCATCATCCTGTTCAAGTGGAAGAGTACCCGTGAGCACACCTCCACAAGCACTTGTTCATGATATCCTGCTGTGATGCTAACAGTGAATATCCCCCAGCCTGTGGGAGCAGGGGAAATAGCCACGCTGGGCTCTACGCTCTTGTTGCTCACTGCTTTCAGTTACATTACCACAGGCTAAATAATTTGGTTTAGGCTTATGAAGTACTGTGAATTAATCTCTAGACTGACTTTATTCCACTACTTAGTGCTGAACAGCTGGCAAAAGACTTGTCTTTTTACTGAACGATTCCTCATTTTCTCATTGTTTTCAGTAAGATGAAAGAGTAGAAACATGGACATGATTATCAATTATGATTATCACTTGTTTACATCTGCTTGAAATTCTAGATGCTTGAAAAGTCTGCTTGCTTTACTCAATATGAGAAAAGCCTTTTCATTAAAAACTCACAACTTTTTGATGACTACTTTGGTATGTCTTGCTGTATTAATGCAGTCTCTAAGAACATGGTGGTTGTCACATATTATCTACTAAGCTGTACTACCTACAGCTAGAAGTAGTATAATATTCTGTAAGTTCTAAGCAGATTAATCTCTAGGTATCCTTTGCATCAAGATTTATTTTCGAGTATAGTAAAGGTAATTTAAATGGGTGCAGCACTTTCTGTTCATATATTTACTTCTGGAATGCATGGGGCAACTATATGTGCATAGTAAAAATGGCCAGTCTTCGCGAACGAAGATCCGGGGAAGGTCTTTACACCTTCCAGCCTGCGCATTGGATTTTTTAGG
>JAWMRA010000078.1:77572835-77608985 GCA_035584735.1 Pseudotriccus pelzelni
GGGAGTGTCCCTGGCTGGGAATCGAACCCAGGCCTCAGCGGTGAAGGTCCTGCGATCTAACCACTAGGCCACCAGGGCCCATGTGCATAGTAGTGCTGCATAAACATGTACCCATTTCAGACCTTTCAAAAATATGCAAACTTAACTTCTTTCCATGGTTCTGCATTTATTTGCATTGACTTTTGTTGTTAGAATAAGTAAAGACCAAATAGCATGCTGTCTAAGTCACGCTGGTCTATTAGAACCAGTTCTTCTTTGGTTCTCCAAAACAGCCTCTGCTGTTTGGTGTATGCCTGCCATGTGAGTGAGAGCAGAATTGCTCTCCCTAGGTCACAAGGAGTACAACCCAGTCTGCAAGCAGAAGAAACCCAGCTTCTGCCAGTTTTCTTGTTTTATTTTTTAGTTTAAAAATAGGCAGTAGGCACCTCTTCCTCATCATGAAGGAAATTTCAAAAGTAATTTATACAAATGCATGCAGAATATGTCTCAAGATTCTTTTAGGCAGATACAATTCTTTTTTACACGGAGCAAGCCCATGTCCTCAATCGCAATCTTCATAATATCCTAGTTGAGAGAAATTCTGTCTGTCACTAGTAACGTATAAAGGCAGCTTCATTTACAGTAATTAGGCCCTATCCACCATTTTATGAATGCACCCAAAAGCCAACCCTTCTTCTCTGAAGTCAAAGGGAAGGAGACAGTCTTCCCTGAGATATGTCTGTTGTCAGCTATCTCAAAGTTGTTTCAAGAGGCATGAGTTAGGGAAGACTTTAGCCATTCTTAAAGATGTATACATCCAGAAAAGGTTCTCATTAGGAGGGCTAGATTTCTTACTCTAGTAAGATATCCCAGGAAATGTGTTGCTATCTTTCTGTGCCCACTCCCTGCAGATATTTTGAATGTAGGCCAGTTTGAGCTCTTACGTGGATTAACATAACGTAACTTTTCATCTTCCAGTTTATATATTCCAGGTCTCAAATATAAAACTAAGTTCTTAGACCAGACAGTCTCTTGGTAGTTTCCACTAATGTTTTCTATCCAGGGTAGTATATCAGATAGGTATATTGGTAATTATTATGTCATATGAGAGCAGCTACTCAAAAAGCTTAGGAATGCACTTTGAATTTATCCCTCGCAGGCAAGGTGGAAAATCTGACAGACAGCTCAGCATGGGCCAAGACACAAGCAGAAACTCTAGCACAATGTGTTGCCAAAAAAAGAAAGGAGACAATACGTATGCATCACTGCATGGGAAGAGGCAATGACCAAAACCCTTGGAATCTCTGAAGAGGGAGAAGAAAATAGTATGGTGGAGCATTCTGTGTACAGAAAAATAATGATCCTCTAGGTCAAAGCTACTCATGGCTTACAGGGCACATAAAGGTGGGGTGAAGGATAATGTAGGCAGTGATATGTATTGTCACCTTCAAAAAAATAAAAGAGATGGTATGGGACAGCACTCTGCTTGAGGAGGACACTGCCCTGCCCATGCTGGAGGGACTGTCTCCCTGCTCCTGGTGCAGCCTCAAGCCTCCTGCTCCCTTGGGCCTATGGGCAGGGATGTGGGTCCCTGGTGGGCAGTGAAGCTTGTTGGTGTTGCACAGGAAACGGTAGGCTGAATTGAGGTAGTTGGGTGTTTTGGGGACATGGTGTTTTTGGGGTGCTAATTGTCCTGTGCCATATTTTGAAGTGAAAATGGGAAATTAGAAAGCAAGTTGGATTTTAAAAAATATACTACTGATGTTCATGCATACTGCATTATAAGCAATTAGCAGCATAGTCTCCAATAGTGTGTGCAGAAAAGGCAGCAGATGTTTTTTCTCCTCAAAATACTATTGCATTTGTTTGAGGGACAGTCAGAGATAACATGCCAGCAGAGGGAATAGTGTGCTTGCAGAGTTGTTGGCTGGTATTTTTATGTTGTTTCTTAAGGGAATTGGATTTAGTGCAAAAAGAGGGAGGTGAGTGAAAGGGAAGGAAAAGATAAAGGGAGTGATTGAGAAGAAGGGACAAAAAAGGTACAGCTGAAGAGTGAAGACTAAGTGTGAAAAGGATAACGAAGTGTTATCTAAATGTAGCATTGTTAAGTCATTAAAGTGAATGTATTATTGAGTGGGGAATATTAGCAGAAGTTTAAATAACTTAATTGGTCTGTTAATCACTGGCCAAGTTGCTTTCTCTTGGGTGTGCAAAAAGTAGTTTCTTGGTTTTTGCAGCAAATGTTCTACAGTTAGGTAGAAGTTGAAGCCTTTTATGTTTGCTATGATAGCATGTTCTGCATCTTCATGTTCTACAAAGTCATTATATTCTTAATAAAATTTATGAAATAGGTGCACTGTGTGCTTTTTGGAGGGAAAAAACCCAAACACCAAAAGCAAAGCAAATCAAAACCAAAACCTGACCTCTATCTTTATCTGATTAAAAGCCTAAATGAAATCCCAGTAGCCACACTGTCATTATTGTCCAAAAAAATCATCTGAAATAGATTTATTTTGTACCTGATATGACAGCTGGAGCAAGTAAAGATTAATGTGCCTGTCACCCCAAAAGGAATGGTGGGTGCAGTCATTAACAGGTGCCTCTCTCTCTTTCCTGTTAGTATCAATGTCTCAAATACCTTTCTAAACATCAGATTTGCTCCTATTTTTTTTATCTTTTGTTTTTTTACCCGTCAGCCTCTACAACTCCTTTCTGCTGAGGTTAACTTGTTTTTGTTTATGGCAATCATTCATCAGTTTATTCTGAGTAGTTCTGCAGCCAATACAGAAATCCATTAAATCTATATCACTGTTTAATCTCAACTAATAATTACTCATTAATCATACTGGAAATACACATTTTCTTCAGCCCATTGCCAAGGCATAAGCCTGAGGAAAAAAAGTAAAGTATTTAATCAGTTTTGTTAAGTTTGTTAGTGACAAATTCTGGCTGACAGATTAAAAAATCAGGTCCACTGCGTTGGGGTGCATTCAGTTTAAAAAAGTGATTAGCTGTATGCCAAGCTGTCAAAGAAATTTTGCATGAAAAAAGAGGAGTTGTTAACATTGTTATGTCTGTCCCAAATGATTTCATAATGTCCATTTGAAATATGCATATTTAAAAACTAAGTCAGCACTATACAGTTATTTTCAAAAAGATGAGTTTAGTAGCTATTAAGGGGAAGCCTGGAACAGCTTTTTTACTCCCTCACATCCTCCACTAATATTTCCTCCCATAACTTTGAGTTCAAAAACACTTTTGTCTTCTCCTCTAAAATTTTAGTTACATCTGCTAGCTAATTGAATTGAACACAAACTTTGGCTTTTCTGTCCTGAAGGGCTTCTCCTTATTCTTGTTCTCCCGTCACACCGTGGCTGCAGCCTGGGAGACTCAGTTTTCCAGTGCAGCTGGATTTGCTGACACAGGTAGGTCATGGCCTAGGATGATTTAAAAGTCCCACACTTGCTAAATAATTCAACCTATTTTATGGCCATTTGCTTAACACCCAATTTCTGTGGAGTTGGTAAAGTATCTGACAAAAGGTCAAATTGATTGCACCATCTCTCTCTGTTAACTTCTGCTGCTTCCTGGTGCTGTTCTCAGTATATCTTCACTTCTGATTGATTTCCTTAATTCAAAAATTGATGCAAAAAAGTATTTTCTAATGAAAAGTATGTTTGTCAATATTCTTCACTCCCTCTATGGATTTTTGTTACGTTGTTACTTTAATTACTAGCTCCTGACCTGTTTATATACTTGGTTTGCTTGAAAAGTCAAATCTTCATTCTCCAAAGACAAAATTTGATTTTCATGATCTTTTTGGAAGCCTCATGTTACCAGACCAGTACCATATTTTTATACTCAGAACGAGAAAAAAAATAACCTGTTGTGAGCAGCAAGTCTTTATTTCTGGTCAGAGATGAATTCCCAGATAAAAGGATATATTTCTTCTTTGCCTTGTGTCACAAAGTCAGACTTTAAAAGCCTTCTACTTGCTCAAAGTGACTTGGAGGCTGAAGAAGTGACACTATGTAAGGCGGTGTGTGGCATGCACTGCTGCTCTGTGCTTGTTCAAAGTATTGAGTCTTGAACTCTTTTTAGTTCGACAGAAAACCCATCATAATGTTTGACTATTACAAAGCTTCAGCATCACAGACGTTGAACTTTTCCTGATGCTTGTATACATCATACAAGTGAAGCTGTGTTACAGACATTGTGATGATGAATTATTTTTGTCACTGATCACCACACCAGCGGTGGAGTACATGGCTGTAATAACACATTTTCACATTCCATTTGTTAGTTCCAATATCGATTTAATCTTTTTCTGATGCACCATTTTTTCACGTGGACTTACTTTGCAGTTAAATGCAGCAACTTCTGAGGTTTTCTTTGTTCAAGCAATAATTTTTAACTAAAAAAAAATCCTATCTTTGAAGGAAAAATAGCACACATTACCCAGTCTCCCAAGATTTTATACAGCTGAGCATATCCTCTCATTAATTTGGTTTTCTGTGGTTCTGTATTGTTGAGGTGCTAATGCATGTGGGAACCATGCACCTCTTGTTCATCAGTTCATCTGTGATATTGCTAGTTAGGGAGAAAAGTCTTTCACTGCGTATGCTGTAATGTTTCTGTTTCTATTCTTCTAATACTTTAAGCTAGCGTTATGTGTCAAAAGGATGTGAAGTGAGACTTTAAACTCTGAATTGGCACGGAAGATCAAATTTTGATGAGGAAATCCTTACTAGCAACTTGTTGTGAGAGGAAAGTGAATTGGTAGTCCAGATGGAGACCAGTGACCAGTGGTGTTCCTCAGTGACTGATATTGGAACTGGTGATGCTCAGCATCTTTGTTGGCCACATGGATGTTGGGACTGAGTTCACTCTTAGCAGGTTTGCAAACGACACCAAGGTGAGGGATATGGTTGACACAGGAGAAGGAAGGGATGCCATCCAGAGGGACCTGGACAAACTTGAGAAGTGGACCGTGGTATAAGGGTTTGCTGGCCATTTCTGTCAGTATGAGAGGTATTTATGAACCCGTAAGTGGGACTGGTTATCTAGCAGTGATGAAACATTGCCTCCAGATCATGAATTCTGAAAATGAAGCTAGCTGAAGGTAGTAAGGGAGGTGTTTTTGTATTGCAAAGGAATACATTAGCATACCTATCTCATAGCAAAATCCTTAAAATGTTTTATACTGCTTTTAAAATAACCAGCACAAAAAAAGAAATAAAGAAGAATTCTCTGGCATCACAACCACAGGTCCCACAGTAGGAAGACAGGTGGAAGGAGAAAACTGTTCTGTGGATAAATGTAAATTTTGGCGAAAGAAAAAAAATCTTTTTTTTTTTTTTTTCCTGAATTCACCCACATTTTCAATATCTGACTTTATTGTTCTGCACCAGCAGATTGCACTTCCAGATTTGATTGTCATGAAGGATAACCTTACTTTTAAGACAGAAAATATGACATACAATTTATTAAACTTTATTGCTGTTAGAAATCTGGTGAGAAACTTACAGTGAATTTTTTTAAATTGCAAATCTTAATTTTCAATTTTTTTTTCTGAAAAATGTATCCAGAAAATCCTTCTGTGAACTGGAGAAACGAACACTAACCCAATTAGTTGGGATTTAAGTACAGTCTTTCCGTAAGTGTTAGTTCCCCATTGAAATTCTAGTTGACATGAATCTGTTCCGAGTGAGCTTTACTTCTCGTTTCCCAGAAATCATGGAAGTGTCCAACCCTTCTCAAATTGTCTTGCTTTCTCCTGTCTGACTTAAAAGTGGCTCATGCTCTGCAGAGGTCTTGCGGAGTGTAAAAAAACTCTCAGGAATACTTACAAAGCTGCTATAAAGTAGTACGAAGTGTCTTAGTAGCTCTTTTAACAAAGTTGGCTAGCAAATCTTCTTGTGTTTAGACATGTTCTTTTTTGTGGTTACTGAAATGGTTATTCCTGCAAACAGTGAAACATCTTAAAGAGTCTGTGGCATTAATATTACTTTAAAGTAATTTTGCTATTCATTAGTGTTACACAACATAAAGAGCAAAATCTGGTGGAACTAAATACTCTCTACAACTGTCTATTCAGACCCAAGAAGGGCATTTATTATGCAAGAAAAAAATTCCCTGTTTGTACAATTTGCCTGAGCAGAGTATGTCATGGAAGAGAAATTGTAGGGATCTGCAGAGCCACTATGCTCAGTATCACACAAAATCCTTACTTAGTCTTAGAGTGGTCATCCCCATGGGGTTATCAAATCAATAGAGAAACATGAGCAAAACAGTAAGAGATTGTGACAGAGGCCTGAGTGTCTGAAAAACACCAAAGGTTTTGCAGTACTTGCAGAGCTATTTCATGGTAACTTTAGTGTGACAGACCAGAAAACGTTAACAGAGAAAAAAGGAAAGATTCTGGAGTAATCTTTGTGTGCATGTGCATAGATTGTCAAGCAGAAGAACATCTAAATGTCAGCTAGAAAGGGTTTAGAAGGAAAAAACCCTTATTGCAATCCTCTAGAAACCACTACCAGATGAATCCAGTAAATGTCTGTGTGAGTTTAAATGAAATAATTTTATTTCTACTTTGTACAGCAGTTGATCCTGTGCATGAGTCCTGTTAGCTCACTAGACAAATTAAGGATAACACAATCTAGACCTTACCTCTGTCCCTATTACAACTGCCTTGAAGTGATTACAGATTGATGTCTTCTGAAAACATAGATATGACTACTCATGTTTTTCATTCCAATTACAAAGAATCCACCTCATCACTACACTCTTGGTATTTGAAGATGTTTTAAATGATTCTTGAAGAACCCAACATGAAAAGGATGGGAATGTGCATTTGTGTAGATTAAAGTTTATGTTAGCATAAAAACACTGAATTATGGTTCAAAGATAACCATTCATGTGCTGCATGAGCAAGGGAAAATCATGCACCTAGTCTCCTTTCTCAGCATTCCAACTTAAAGGCAGTTTTCCTTTTATTCCAGGAATATATTATATGGTTTCTTTCTTCTTCTCCCTGCCCAAACTCTCAAAGTTTGCATGGCTTCAGTGTAACAATAAGTCAAACCTCAACAGGGGTTGATTAATTTGAAGTATGTAGGAGTTTCTGTGATTCAGAAAAAGTATGTATTCTACTGACAATAACAGTTATATGGATTTGAAATGGAAGTAGTTTTCTTTCATCAATCAGTTTTACGAAGTAGGCTCCCTTTATATAAAGATAGCAATCTGTACAAATGTCAAATGGTTAAACAGCCCTTTCATGAGTATGTGGCAATCCTTTTTAATACTAGTCATTGATTTTGGCAATGAGAGTGAAAACGCTTTGAATTGTATTGATAGGTTAAATTTGCCTGTGTGTTGTTCACTGCTGCAATAGATGCAATGAGTTTATAGTACCTGTTTTCTTATTTTTTCAGCAGAGCTTTCCTGAGATGGTGATACATATTAGCACATTGAAATGAAACAGGATGGCCATTCACAATATTTTAATGAAAAAGAACATGCTGAGGCTGCTGTGTAATTAACTACCTCTTTGAGATATTCTTGCATGTGGAGAGTAGATTTTTTTCTATTAAATTGCCATTTATTTGTGACCTTTAATGTATCACAAACTGTCGTCTTTTTACATCCTAAGCAGCACTGGAGAACAATAATAAACTGTTGTATTGCTCTCCTTAAATGACACTTAAAGCTGGCAGAGTTACAAGGAAGCTAGTAAGTTTGCCATTCAGGAGATAAAATAAAGGACTTATCCATTACTCCCAACAACATTTTAGCTCCTTGAAATGTTAGAAATACAATTAACTGTTGGGCTTTTCCCCTTGCAAAATTTCTGGGTGAAGTAGCCAATTGTGTCCTTTATTATTGTTGCTGTTTTTATTTTTATTTAATTTGCCTCAGCAGGTGTTTAAAAGAAGTTTTTAATGCTAAACCTCTGAACCTGCTGCGGTACTATCTGTTTCTTCCCTCTCTTCCCTTTTGGGAGGAAGCTGAGGACAACCCCTGTACCTATGGCTGCCCCAGGGAGTGCGTATAAACCTGGGAAGTATTGGTAGGAGCCAAGTCAGCAATATTTTTAATTCCTTGAGATCCTGAAATGCCATTCTTCCTTCCTTAGTGGATGTGCTGGGTCCTGTCAAATCAAGCAAAAGTGACCTCAGCTTCACTGTGACATTTTGAGAGACGAGTACTGAAATGTGCACTGCAATTTTATGACTCCAATCAGTAGTGGTAAATATTAATGATAGGGTATGTTAAGCATGTGTCATTGTAGTTCAGAGAAGGGGATGGCTCTCTGTAAGTAGAAAAGAGCTGTTTCTTTAAGATCTGTACTGAATATGGAATTTTAAAGGAAAGGCTAAAATGCCAACCCCTAGTCCAGTCCTGCAGCCTTTTACCTAAACACTGGCAGCAAATAATTAAGTCTGTTTGCTATGATATTTTTAAAAATTAAAGTGGGTACAATAAATGCATTTTGTTTCATTAGAAACCTTGGAAAGGGCTCATTTTAGGGTCTAAACTGACAGTTTATTCATATGAAATATTTGACTATGAGGCTTAATATTTACATGAAATGGAAGGCTTTTTTGACAGACAGGATCTTTGTATACAAAGTAGCGGAACAATTGTTTTACATAATTGTTCGGATCACACAGGTGTTAACTAACAGAAACACACGGAATGAATAAGGCAGTTTAGCAAGAAATTCTCAGGAACAAGTTAAGTCTTTTTGACTTCTGCAGAATAATTGAATAATTTGCACCATGCCAAAGGACGACAGTAATCTTTTATGGACATAATTACAATATGGAGGTCTTACATGGGGTCATAGAAATTTGTCATAAGCTTTGGTTGAGCTCCATTTCCACCTTTGGTGTCTTGACCCTTGACCTGAGAGCTCTTAGACTTCAGGGTGCACACGAAGTCTTGCTTCATTCAGTGGCAGGAATCCTGTACATAAAGTTGTTTGTTGCAACGTGCTTGGAGCCTTGGAGTTGTCCCTGCTGGAGGCTTGGCCAAGCACTTCTCTCTTAGCTTGGAACCTTGACACTTATTGCTATACAAATTTCTTAAAATTCAAGTGTAAGTAAGTATAATTTTCTAGATGTCTTTGTATTTAGAAATTTGATAGCTTCAGGTCATACAGGAAAGAAGAAGCTTAAAAGAAAAATTTAAAAAAACCCCATGTCCCAAAATACAATGTTTTGTATTGTAAGAGACTGATAAGCTAAAGAATGTGGGGTTTAATTATTTCAGTGTGAAGTTATGCTATGCTGAGATTTATAAACTCATAGAATATACTGAATTGGAAAGGAACCACGAAGAACATGAAGTCCAACTCTTGGCCTTGCACAGGACCACCTCAAGAATCACAGCGCGTGCTTGAGTGTTGTCCAAATGCTCCTTGAACTCTGTCAGGTGTGTGTGTGTGTGTGTGTGTGTGTCTGTCAGGTGCTGTGACCACTTCCCTGGGGAGCTGTTCCAGTGCCCAAGCATGCTGTGGGTGAAGAACCTTTCCCTAAACCTAAAACTCAAACCTTCCATGGAATAGCTTCATGCCATTACCTTGGGTTTTGTCATTGGTTACCACGAAGAGATCAGTGCCTGCCCCTACACTTCCTCTCACAAGGAAGTTTGAAGACTGTGATGAAGTCTCCCCTCAGTCTCCTCTTCTTCAGACTGAACAGACTAAATACCCTCAGCTGCTCCTCATAGAGCTTCCTCTCAAGGCCCTTCACCACCTTTATTGCCCTCCTTTGGACTCTCCCTAAAAGCTTAATGTTTTGCTTATATTGTGCTGCCCAAAACTGCACACAATATTTAAGGCGAGGCTGCTCCAGTGCAGAGCAGAGCGGGACAATCCCCTCCCTTGACTTGCTGGTGATGCTTTGCCTGATGCCCCCCAGGACACGGTTGGTCCTCCTGGCTGCCAGGGCACTGATGACTCACATTCAGCTTGTCATCGACCCGTCCCTTTCGGTAGCACTGCTTTCCAGCATCTCATTTGCCACTGTGTATGAACATCCGCGGGTGCCTCATCCCAGGTGCAGGATCCAGCACTTTCCCTTGTTAAGCTTTATATGACTGGTGATTGCCCAGCCCTCTAATTTGTTCAATTAGCAGCTTATCGACTTCTCCTCTCAATTAAAAAAACCTAAATGGGTATACATATGTGTGGAGATTGATCTGCGCTCCGGTGCGGGAAAAAAAAAATTGCCGAAAACATGTGGCTGCGCCGGGGGCAGGGGCAGGGCCAGGAGCCGCAGCCCCTGCCCGGTCCTCAGTCGCCGAGGGCTGTTTCCACGATACCCTGTCGCGATCGCTGTCGCGGCGGGGCCGGCGTGGGCGGGTCCGGCGGTGACGAGGCGGCTGCCTGAAGGAAGGAGGGCGCGGGGGGCCCGGCCGGCGTTGCCATGGAGCCCTTTGTGCCCGGCGGAGCCGCCTCCCCCGGCCCGCCCGCCCCGCTGCCCCGCCGGGCCGGCGGCAGCTGCTGCTGCTGCTGCTGCTGCTGCTGCTGCTGCTGCTGCTGCTGCCCGGGCCGAGCCGGGCCGGGCCGCCCTCCATCGCCGTCTGCATCCCGCGGATCTGCGCTCGGCTGCCGCGGCCGGGGTTTGTTGTCGCCGCGGCCGCTGCTCCTGCTGTGGTCCACCCCGTCGTTCAGACCGCCGACTGGTTTTTGGTTTTGTTTTTTTTTTTTTTGTTTTGTTTTTTTTTGTTTTTTTTTCAAGTTTCTCTTTGTAAGTGCTGAAAGGAGAGGGGAAAGAAAGAAAGAAGAAAAGGAAAAGAGTAGAGCCGCTTGAGCTGCCGCTCCGGAGAGGAGGGAAACTGGGCTCGACGGTGAGGAGGCTTTCCAGAGCGCAGCTGAAGCGATTCGAGAGATTAATTTACGAGTGGGCGACAAAAGGTAAAGCGTTAAAGATGGATCGCTTGCTGGAGGTGAAATGCTAGGCTTGGCGGAAAGTTTTGTAACTTGTTTTAAAACGTCGCTTGGGGAATGGGTTAGAGATGTTTTCGGACTTCGAAATGGTTTAAGTCTGATTACCAGAGCAAATAGGTAGCATAATTGGCTACAGTTTAGAGTTCTCGTTAAAGGCAAGAAAGTGTTACTCTTTAGTGTCTTGTTTCCCCAAAATGCCTCATGTCCTTATTCAGCAACACTTGATTTAGCCGCGGTTATTTCTTGTTTCGACCTGTCTACAGAAAAAGTTTAAAAAATCAGTAGTTCCACTGAGATAAAATATTTCAACAAGTTACTCTTTCTTGTGCAAAAAATGTATTTCTGTAGGTGGATGCTTTTGAGCTTACAGATTTCATTGCTTTGTACTTTCGTCCTAGTAAATACTAGTAAATACTACATACTCAGCTGTAGTGATATATTTTTTCAGAAAAAAACTCGTATCAGTCTTAGGTAAGTGAGAAGGGGATTTGCATCTTTTATAATAACATTTAACCTTCAAAGACTTTGCTGAGCTTTTCAGGTAGATTTTTTTAGATAGCTCAGCTAATTTGAAATTCGTTACAGATAGTAATAGTAATGTATGGTTATGACCTGATAGTTTCATCTGGTGCTGCCCAAGTCCCAGGGAAATGTTCAAGGGATTAAATAAATTTAATGTGGAAGTCAGTTGTGTGAAAAATGTCCCAAAAGCCTTTTGCAACACACATCTGTATACTTGTTAAGGTAACAGTTTATTTACTAGTTTGATCTTTTGGCTGAATTAAATGAAATATATAAAATGTGAAAACAAACCATGCCCTGTGTCTTGTACTTCCTACCCACAAAAGGTTTTTAGAATGGGTTGTTTTTATGCATTATTCCTGACTCAAGACAGTGCAGGAATGTGTTATTGTGGAGTAATACTGTTTACTAGGTGACTGCATTTGTAAGATTAAAGGAATAAGCATGTACCCTCCCAAAGTCCATAATTAATAAAGCATATGACTTTGATGGAATTTTCTTCTGATATAGTTAGTTTTTATCAGTTAAAGTAGGAAACAAAAGCTTTTCTAGATCAGACTGGTTTAACTGCTCAATGCTAAAGCTAAATGCTGGGGCTTTTTGTGTTTGTTTTTGTGTGGTTGTTTTATAATCTAGAATATTGGTGGTTGAAAAAAAATCTTCAGATGTTCCAATCTGTAATAGACCAATAAAACTATTGCAATTACTTCAAGATCAAATTTTATTTCAAAAAAGTTTAATAAAACTAATTCAGTCTTTGACTAGTGGTCAGTGATTTAAATGCTGTGCGCGATTGATCCAACCTTGTTCATACTTGATTCAGCTAGCAACCACAAACTAGTTTGTACCACTAGACTGATTTTAGTAAGACAGTTTAACTTGTTACGTGGTACTGAGTTGGCTGTGGTGTCTTAAAGCATGTTTGTTACTGTGAATTCTCTCAGTAGCTTTTTAATTGCAGCCAATTTAATTTTAGTGGATTCTGAAGTTGTGTCCAGAAACTCCTCTTCTCCCTTCTAAGATGTGCTGCATAAAGACCCCAGTTGGTCTGGACTTCTGGGAAGAACATTAAAGTGACTCAGAAACACTCATGAAGTGCTTGTGAAACCTGTGGTGTCATAGCAGTACCTGAAGTTGTTTCAGCAGTTAATTCCAGTCTCCTTTTCTGAAGTCCTCTGGGCCAGGTGTAGAAATAAAAATTCAGTGAAGTCTCTAATAGAGTGTGCTCTCAGTGGAACCTCTCGCGGTTGATAAATATTTCAAGAAGCTGAAAGTTAGTGATACATTTTAAATGCACTGCTAAGCTGAGATATTTCATGGTCTTTTGCATACACATTTGCATTATTCATTTGTGCTGTGCAGATAGATAATGGGCCAAATCTATCTTTAGTATTACTCCACTGATTTCTGAGTAACTGAGCTAATTCAACCATATGTGTACATCTTGCATTTTGAAGTTCAAGGCAAAGTTGGAATTACTTCAGTGGTTTTATTATACAGGTAAGAGTTGTTTATATAGCAACAAGTAATATTCAGTATATTAGGCATTTCTTCATTAAAATATTTGTAAGCAGAAGGTATAATTTATTTTTTCTTTTTTTTCTGAAAAAAAAATCCATGTTTAGTTTTCTAGTTGCTGAATCCTAACATGACTGACAGAGATGTGATAAACCAGCTTTCTGTCATTGTTAAAAATTCATTCTAATAATCTAATAAGTAGAAGTTCCTGACACTTCTTTTTGTACAACAATACTTACTTCAAGTAGATGCTTTCTCTCTCCGCATTTTAAGCAGTCTTCCGTACATGGGTCCATGATGCTAAGGTGCTGCAGTTGTGCATGTGTGCAAGTACATATGTATATGAACTGTATATATATATCTATTTTAAATAGTTAGGGACTTGCTTTAACCTACAATGAGAGGCAAAGGTAATAGAAAATTGAAAGCCTTGATCTAACAACATGCACTAGATTTAAAATGCTTACACCGGACAGGTCATTCAGATGACAGAGTATGTGATATGTTTGATAGAAGCTACTATTCCTACATTTTAAACTGGATATGGAAGAGGTTATCGTGTGGGGGGGAGGTTTGTTTGTTTATTTATTTGTTTATTTATTTATTTTAGGAGGTAATGATGTTGTAGAAATTTTAATGACAAATAAAAATATTTATTTTTGAGATCCAAATAGATACTTTCAGAAGACCCTTAGCATGGGATTCATCCTAGTATGAATAGTTTCTGCCAGAGATCATGGCCTTTGTATGGCATTCTCAGAATGCTCACTCCAGTATTTCCTTTTGAAAAGCTAACATGAAAATTAAAGCAGGAACTTTGTCCTCCCAGCTGTGAACACATGCAACACATCTCTGTCAGTCTTGAGTGTTACAAAAATATGTAGTTTTAAGGATTTGGAAGAAAAAGCACTTGGAAACACAACTGCACGTCAGTCGAAGTAAGTCTCTACTTAATACACTCTGTGTCTAACATTTTCTAATGACAGTGTGCATGGCCAAATTATTCAGCAAAAGTCCTTGATTTTATCACAGTTCAGTGGAGCAAATCAGAACCTAGGAGTCAATAAGAAAAACACCTATACATTTAGGATGCCAGGGTATTATCACAGTTGTATGTAATTCCTGTTAAGACTAGTTCTAAAAGTTTTATTCTCGGTGAGTGGAATGAAATATGTTGGAACCAAATAACTTTCACATCTTTAGAAGTTGTCAGGAAAGCAAAAAGTTGGGACACCGCTCCCTTCTATGCTAGGAAAGACTGTAAAAGTCTATTGAGACTGCAATAAGCATTTATTGACAGTTACTTCTAAAACTATAAACAGAGATACTATCTTTTTGAACTGTTGGGCAATTACATTAAATCATTTGGTGATCAGCAGGCAGTCAGATGCCATCATGTTTTTGTTTTTTTTTTCCTTTTTCTGGCTTCATATTTCCTGGTAGTGATGAATACTGGTAATTTTTTTTTTTTTTAGGAAAACTTCAGTTGTCTAAATAATATTACCACTGAGCAGATGTGCACCATATGTTATTTTGATTGTATAACACAGAAATTAATACTGATTATTGCCATTCTCTTAGTGTTGTGCAAGTGTTGTATAAGGATATCTACATCTGGAATGGTACCAAACTGTCAATTTGGAAACTGAGGGCAGAAGATGCCTTTACTTTCTAGTACAGGCTCTTGTTCTGGCATATGCCTAGGGCTGTTTTAACTGGAGCATGTACCCATTCCTTGTTGGTTTTGCATGCACAGTGGCCCAAAGATGATGTTGGCTGCCATGGTAGCAAAAGGGCAAGCTGCTTGTCTAGCCTGCCGGATGGCCCAGCAGACTCTACAGTACGTAATAGCATCTCTGCTACAGCCTTGGTTGTGCAGTTCCTTATTTCTATTTTGTGAAGCCACTGCACAGTTGGAATGGGTAGTAAATCCGAAGTCTAATATGGTTGAGTTAGCCTCTGCTGCTTGACTTTTCACTCCTTTCGTTCTTTTTTTTTACTTTTTTCTTTTTTTTTTTTTTTAGTGAATTGGTAACATTATTTCAACAGTAACAGGTGGTTGTATTTTGATTCCTTGCCTAATTGAATCAGTCCAGTACTGTCTGCTTTTTTTATGTTTCCAACTCTTTAAGCTTTTTTTAAGTGAGAGAGTTTATGAATGTGCAAAAGGGATGTGCCAAAACCTGATACAAATTCTGTTGCGTAGAGGATTAAGATTACTCCAACATCAATACTATCAGAGGGGTGCTGTTGACTAAAATGTAGACAACAACATAAAAATGGTGATATTACACACTTGTAGGTTTTTTCCTGTTAATTTAATGGATTATCTTCAGAAGGATCAGTATTTTATCACTGGACCTGATCTAGCATGAACTTTCTAATCATGCTTTTATCTTTTAGACTGTCTAAGCTGTTAGTTCTCACAAGCTGGCTTTTAAGCAATAGAAAAGTCAGCCTGTTGCTAGAAACTGACTTAGAAAACCTAAAAAATTCTTCTCTTCTCCTCCAAGAGATGGTTAATTTTCAATAAATAAATATAAATAATTAAAATAGAAAGATCTGATAGCATAGATTTTAAACAAACAAACACCCCCGCATACCACAAGAAACAGTTTTGCAATTTTTTTTTTTTTGTCTTCCCAAGGTTACAGGGCTACATGTCTGTCTTGCCCTGATTTCAGGTTAGATTTCTTTTGGCTCCACAGCTGACTCTCTCAATTACCTTTTTATGTGATAAAAATTGAATAGCCAAATTTCAGATTGAGAGTCAAGCATAGAAATGGCCCCATGTCAGCTTTCGGCAAGGAGCAGGTTCTCATCTTTATACTTTGTCTGTGCTCCTTTTCTCCACCTCACTCTGCACAGTGGCCCAGTTGTTTTCCATTGTCTGTCTTTCTCCAGCATTCAGAGCCATTATCTGTGCACAGCTCTAAACTGCTGGGCTATGAC
This sequence comes from Pseudotriccus pelzelni, assembly GCA_035584735.1. Taxonomy (NCBI): domain Eukaryota; kingdom Metazoa; phylum Chordata; class Aves; order Passeriformes; family Tyrannidae; genus Pseudotriccus; species Pseudotriccus pelzelni. The sequence continues at coordinate 77,588,764 of JAWMRA010000078.1, forward strand.
TCTTTTTCAGTAATTTCCCACCTAACTGATACTCACTCGCATGGGCACAGTCCTTCAAAAAAGCTACTGTCAGCCCAGTCTCTGCCAAAAGACAAGGAAAGAGACGGTCCTCAGTTCTCATGTGAAATTCAGTACCATTATGAAGGGAAGTTTGTGGCTGCTGAGTCAGAGGAGGTATTTTTAGTGATTTGTCCCTAGGATTTTCTTCTTTTTTCTAATGAAATCTATAATATTCAGTAAAAGCCGGAAGAAGCTCTCAGATGGTTTAAAATGAGGTATCAAAATCTGCTGAAATTTGTGGAACTTGGCTGATTTAGCAGGCAGTAAGTCTGTGGTGGGTTTGCTTTATGGTACCCTTGAAGCTGTGGAAGAGACTTGCCTGAGCTGGTCGAATTCATAGGTTGTGTTTTACTTAAAAGCAGTCATGTAACAGTTTCAGCAACTTTGGATGTAGTAAACTATACCACATACTGGCATATCCTGTGAAGGAGGTGAAACATCCTCTAGTGAAACTAGCTCTATCTACATAAATTGTATTTGAAATCATTCACTCAGAAGGGTGCGATTAAAAGAGGGTGGAAAAAATCATATATAAACTGTGAAAGCCTTTGGACTTTCCTAAATAATTTTACAGCATCCTCACCATATTTATTCCCTTCCAAACAGTCATAAGGTTAGACATGGCACTGGAAGGGCATGTGCTTGACATTCGTAAAGCTTCATACACTGAAGTATTTTTGGTTTAATTTTTACCAAGCACAGGTGTCTAAAAAGTCATTCCCAGTGAGTGATATTCTTGTGCTAGGATCTGATTAATAACTTGCATTCCCTAATCTATTAATTGAACAAACATATAGAAAATAATTTAGAGCAGTTTTATTTTAATATAATTGTTCTCATGCAAGATAAATACTACATATGAGTATTAAGTAACCCCTGCATTAATCATATTTCTTTCCTTATAATTTTTTTTATGCTTCACTTCCCTTTAGGCCTCCATGCTCTGATCCAGCAATGATTTGTAATTTTCATCAGAAATAATAGAACTTCTGTAACAGAGACTATGTATTCAGTACCAAAATATTAAATGTATTGAAACTGTAGTTACAGAGGTGGAGAATTTTCCTTTAGCAATAACGTAATAGAGTATATAGATTTCTTATTATTTTTTGCCATAGGAATTAGGCTTTATATATGCCTTGCATCCATTTTTGGAGGAGGTCAGGATATATCTCCAGTCTCCTATTACTGCTGTCCTGATATGCTGGCAATTCATGGTTTTCTTTTGGTTTTTTTGGGGGGCAGGGTGGAGATGTTTTGGGTTTTTCTTACAACTTTCTTGAATTTTGTTTTATAGACAAAATAACTACTACTGTGTTAGCTTTTGAACTGTAGTTTTGCAATTGCTCTAGGTACCCTCTGTACTTTGTTTCTAATAAATATTTACCACAAAAAAGTTAATTATTTTTAAGTGTACCTCTAAGTGGGTTTTTCAAGTGTCATTGCCCCTCTTAACTAAGCTTCTGCAGTTGTTTAAAACGCCATGCATATATACATAGAGTACAGAATTATATAAACAATAATATTAAAATTAGCCATGTCAAAATTAGCTCTGCATTTAAATAGGAACTTTATCTGGAATATGCATCTGTATACTCTCCCAGTGCTCTTTACACAGGTTGCTTCTCTTTGAAGAGTGACATTTCACACAACACAATGCCTAACAAACTGTGAAAATAACAGTACCTTTTACTCTGACAATCTGTGTTATTTTCGCTATGTTTAATAGTAGTTTAAAGTATGTTTCTAAATTAGTATTATCATAATAAACTTGTGCAGGAAAAACAGGGGGAATAACTGGTTGTGACTCCTATGTCATCCATGTCCTGCCTGTGTGCACATAAAGACAGAAGGGGTAGTGTTTTGTAGGATAAGATGCTTACAGTTTTAAGTAGTAGCAAAATTCTACATACTTTAGACTTGAAGCCCTTGCTACCATATGCAGCCAAGTAATTACGAAGCGGCCACCTGTCATTTGCAAGTGCTCACAAGTGGAGAAGGGCAATGGTCAGTTTACAGGGCAACTTGAGGCCATTTCTCTTACTACCTAGATGTTCATGTACCAGGCGAACAAGTTTGCAGCATGTGACCTAAAAGATCTTGACATCCCTGACCTGAGTTTGCATTTCTGTGCTTTTCTAGAGAATAAAATCCAGAAGCAACTTGGCAAGTTTGGTTAGTCTGCTAAGCAGCCAGTGTTTCTGGGAGCCAGGTGAGATTCCCTCACAGGCTAGATGCTTGGAGTGCTGACTGGCTGCCTCCAGCATAGCATATATAAGTAGAAGGGTATTAAGGGTACCAGAGGACATGCTGGAGAGCATGTTGTATGAAGTGGACTATTTGCTTCTAAAGGGGAATGCATTCACAAATAGTACCTGCATCCACCTGAGTAAGGCTTTATTTTGTCTGTATAAGCCTGAAGATTAAAGTAGGGTTTGCATATTTCAGATTTACAAGTTTTTCCAAACAAAATGTGATTTATTTCTTGTTTATTTTAAAATTTCAGGTATTATTGGATCCTACTATTAGTTAGTGGCCTGTTATCAGTCACTGTTTTGCATACTAAAAATCTATGTCATTATTTGACTATCAGTGTGTCTTTGCCTTGTTTCCCTCTGTGTGTTCAGAAGTCACAGGACTACTGCATGGCTTCACCTCAAAAAGTGACAGCAATAATCTTAGCCGTTTCCTATTATTTTTAGTTCTTTAGCATCTGTGTTATAATGCCTTAAAATGGAAATGATCTAGGATAAATGTAAAGGCAAGGTGTTTAGACACTGTTCTCTAGAATTAAATTCCTTCTCTTAGTAAGTCATACAATAGGCATGGATGTGGCATGACTGCAGGATAGAGCAGACAAAGAAATTGCCTGGTTGGCTGTGACCTCCAGATAGACTCTGAATATCTATTTGGGCAACCTCTAAAAGGCTTTATGGTTAAACCTGTTATCATGCCAGGGCCTCCTGGCCCTATCTTTACATTTTTGAGACAGGAAAGAGACAGAACCAAAGTTTTAATTAATACTGGCTCTTGAAAAACAGCTGTCCATAAAAACAGTGAAATTCCTATTTGGGCATAGGTACATTCTCCAAGCTCTTACACAACCTACTTGTGCAGGTTCCTCTCTTTAAAAGAAAAATTAGCCATTTGATTATCTGGGGGGAGAAATCAGGAGCAGATTTGAGACAGTCAGCATTGGGACTTTGCATTTTCTGATTGATTTTTCTGAATGACAGAGTAGGTTTATTAAAAAAAAAACCAAACACACTCTTCCATCTAAAAATCAATATGTCTTGGAAGGGAATTTGGAGAAAATGAAATACAAACATTTTACAGGGATCGATCCCCAGTGTTTCTTGGGATGGGAGCCCAGTCATTACTGTTTGGCAGCACTGTCCTTATTGCTTCAGGACACCTTTTTGTCATGACATAATTTGTTTTTTTTTTATATAATGGAAATAATGTTCATTGACCTCATGCTGATCTTACTTGAAGTCTTGAAACGCGCACCAGTAAGGCACAATATAACTGTGATTAAAAAAATTAAATTCTTTAATTAGTTTGAAAAGTGATCTTTAAAGAAAATCAGTTTTTTTAAAAAAAATTCAGTTTGGCTCAGTTTACCAAACCATGAGCAGGATTCATAAACAGCTGGTTGTCTGAGCTCAACAGCAGTAGAAGCTGTAGTCAATCAGTTCTGCCCTCTTCAGCAGGTGTAATACCAGTTGATGGAAATTGCAATACATGGTTTCAGGGGAAATGTGGATAATGTGTCCAGATGATAGCAACATCAACAAAGTGTAGAAAAACACATGGGCAGATGTTTGGCTTGTTCTGTCTAAATGGTTACAGGTACTTAAATTCACTGAATGGAGTTTATCTACTTTCACATTGTCACTTTCTCTCTTACAGAGAAAGATTTTATGGCAGCTGCTAATCTTGCAAAACAGTTCACCTGTTGCAGTCCTTTTGCAGTCTTAGCTGCAGGGGGTTGTTTCTTTTTTTTGTGTTTTGTTTTTGGGTTTTTTTCCTTTTTTTTTTTTCTTTTTTAATCTTTCTGTCCAAATGTATTGAAGTGTTAGGTTTGACTGCAGTGGGATGAATTATTTTATGGCTTTGACATACAGCAGGGTATTTTTACAGTGAGTCTGGATACTTCAGACCTTCACAAACAGAAAGAAGATAAATTGCACACTTTTCAAATTTCACCCTTAGAAAAAAAGAGCCTCTAGGTTTATATAACTGAATAATTTTTACTTTTGGTTTTTTATTTTCTGTTGTGAGTGCCAGAAGTTTATTTAATCCTGAAATTGCTGAAATAGAACATCGGCTAAACTTGATATATGAATATCAATAATTATTAAAAATATTTAGTCAGATTGTTAAATTATTAGATATTGTTCTTTGGATCCATTTATGTATAAGTGAAAGTGGTGGTGTATCCAGCTGTCCTGTAATCAGGATGTTCTGTTGTCTTGAGTAGAGCATCCTATGTCTATTACCTGCTTCATTCCCACTACTAGAACTCCTTACAATTCTAGATCATCACAGCTTGCAAATTTAAATTCAGTGCTTTGTAAGATTAATTCAAAAATGTAACAAACTATAATTTTGAAGCTTATGTGAGCATTTAAAGAAAAGGGGGTTTATCTGCTATTCATTTAATGCAGCATGAAATTAAAATCTGAATCAAACAATAAAAATTTAGTAAATAAGATCCAGTATTTATTATGAGGCCTCATTATTCCATATACATAGTAATATTTTCAAAGTGTAATTTTTTCTTCTTCCTAAGCTGATCAAAATGTTTCCTCCTGTTTTTCAACAAGGCATTTTGTGTTGATGTTTGTAATTAGATCATTTGCATATAGTCATCATTAGAGAGTTAGCATTTTGAGCTGTTACAGTGCCATGGTATCTGAATTATCCAAAGCTTTCTCATTTAGAAATATTTGAAATTATAATTTAGGTCACATAGTTCTTGTGCTAACCATTAATTTCAGAGTTATTTCTCACATGACTGCTTCTCAAGCTTAAGCTTGTTTCGCTGTAAGTAACTTTATAGTCTCCATTTTAGTGAGACTCTAAATGTAGAGTATTTTTGTAGGGAAAACATGGTTGCAAGTTATTGATGTGAAGTCCTATACCCAGATCCATATGTACTCAATGTCTGTGGGAACACCTGTCATCCTGTCTTCCTGGAAAAGTGATGGGTAAGCATGGTACCAAACACACCCAAAGCAGTGGTGTTCATAAAATTTGATAACAGGTACAAAACCTCTGTCACTGGATTGAGAGATGTGCTCTGTAAGTTTATGAAAGTAAAATTCTACCAAAAAGAAAAAAGAAAAAAAGAAATATCGACTTCAGCATATCTCCAGGAGGTTATACGCCCCTCTCTCCAGTCCTGACAATAATCAAATTGTCAAACTTCATGAAACAATCAGGATTGGCTGTAGAGATTCTACCTTATGCAACTACTGAAACTAAACGGGCTTCCTGAGCCTCTCTTTTGTCAAACACAAGGTGAAAGAACAAAAGGTAGGAAGTGTTTGCTGTGTGTTTGTGAAGCTGCTTAAAGGGAAGGAAGCTGATTTATAAGGGTTAAATTTTCAAAATCATTCTCTCTAAGTGGTATTACACTGTTGGAGGACTTTGCTCTTCCAAAAAAAAAAGTGAAAAGTGGTTGGAGACACTTTATATTCTGATGATGCTGTCAGAGACATCCCAAACATTGTTGCAAGGTCTCTGCCCACTTTTCATGAGTTTATTCAAGGGAAGCAATGCTGTATTTCTTTCCTTCTGTCTCTCTTTCTGACTTTGCTCTGCAATGGACATGAGCCAGGGAAATGTCTGTCTTGGTCAATGAAGCCTCTTGTTTGAGGAAATGAAATAGAGTGACTACAGTGAGTACATCCCATTAAATTATTTCTTTCATTCTAATTCCACTGACTTTGCCTTTGGAAAGGATATACACTTTGCCAGCCATGTAATAGGAAAAATCAGTCTTTACCAAATAGAAATCAAGCTTTAGGAATGGGAAAGTAACACAAAAAAAAGCTTCAGTAGAGGTGAAATTTGGCTTTAAAATCCTGACTTTGGTACACTAAATATGTACTCTTTCTTTTTAAACCAAAGAGAAAATTGCTCTGTAAATTTCCAGTCCTTGCTAAATAATCAGTTTGATGTCACATTTTGCTTGTCACATGATTGGATAATGTAAAATACACAAGAAATAGACAGCAGAACAGGTCCAGAAAATTAAGTAGCTTTTCTTCTATTCTTACAGTTTAGCATTACAAATGTTTCTGGTACTTGTGTATTCCAGTCTGCTGAGACTCCCCTCGAAAGGATCTGAATCAAAGGAGCCAGGCTTATTCAGCCAAGAGGCTTTGCAGGACTATATCCAGTGTAACTTCTCAGGTAGAGTAGAGAAAGTTAATGTTTTGCACTGGACAGGCTATTATTGAAAATCTGCTAACAGACAGGAATGAACTTTGCAAGATAAGACAAGATGGACTATCTATGATCAATTTAAAAAATAAAATAATATTCTTCCATATAACTGTTGAAGTAATTGGATATCCTATCCATTCCTAGCCCTCAGGCTCACAAGGAAGAAGTTATACCTCTCACAATGGTCAGAATGAGAACTCCCATAAAATCTCTCTTTTACTGCACAGTAATTCTAGGGAGGAGAGTAATTTTAATGGCACAGAAAGTTACCTAGTACTGTGTGCATGAGAACTGTCTGGTCAAATTATTCTGCTTCTGGGGTGGCATGTTTGCCTCAGTAACCTTGATAATGATAGTTTCAGACAGGAGGATGCCCCTTAACTCCACACACCAGTACATGCTGGGAGCCACTCAGCTGGCAAGCAGCTTTGCCGAAAAGGCCCTGTGTGGACATCAGGTTGAATGCGAGCCAGAAATGTGCTCTTGCAGCAAAGAAGGAAAGCAGTGTCCTTGGCTGCCTTAGGAGGAGTGATGCCAGCTGGTCAACGTAGGTGATCGTTCACCTCTGCTCAGCAGCTCAGTTCACACCTAGAGCACTGAGTCCAGTTCTGGGCTTCTTAAATCAAGACAGATATGGACTTATTGGAGGATATCCAGCAAAGGGCCACTAAGATGATGAAGGGACAGGAGCATCTGTCCTAGGAGGAAAGGCTGAAAGCTGAGACGGTTCAGCTTGGAGAGAGGGCTCTGGATGGAACTCATCAATACGTGCAAACACCTGAATGGGGTGTGCAAAGAGGGAGTCAGATTCTTTTCAGGGACAGGACCAGAGGCAATGGACATAAACTGAAACATGGGAAGTGCTTTAGGAACACTAGGAGATGCACTGTTAATGTGAGAGTGACTGAACACTGGCACAGGTTGCCCAGGGAGGTTGTAGAGTCTTCTTCCTTAGAGATAGTCAAAAGCTACCTGGACATGGTCCTAGACAACTGGCTCAGGGTGGCCCTGCATAAGTTGGACAAGGTAACCTGCCAATCTCCACCCTTCTGTGATCCTGTAAAGATGCCTGCCATACATGGTTAGGACTTATATCTTGTGGTGACGCATTCCATCCTGGTTTGTGAGCAGGTTGGGGATTGGAAACACAACGGAGTAATGTTGCATCTTAGTTACATTGTGCAGTCATAGACTACAATTCCAGATTATTTCAGGCTAGTGAAGATCATTCAGAAGGGTCAGATTGTGTCTCATTTCTTTAAGATGTTTGGCTATGCCAATCAGATGGCTTTGACAAAATAATCCCAACACATACACAATTCTGAGATGCTGAAAAATACAATTAAAACTTCGGTAGCACGGTTTGTTGTGATTTGTGAGGTAGAAACAAGATCCTCTTGTGCTGCTTTAGTTCATGGCAAGTACACATCTCTACTTCCCCGTAACCATGGAAGAACCAGAATCTGCTCTACGGTCACAGGCAATGTACTCTTGGAGGGGAGGAGAGACAAGACCTTGCTGGCCATCACAGATCTTCTTGCACTTACCAGCACAACTGGGCACTCGATCCACTGTATCATGTGGGCTTGAACCACAGCTACTCCTGTCAGACACTAAGGGAGGTTTCCACACTGCATGGTGCTGCCTGTACCCTCAGTCACTCCAAGGCTGTGCAGTCACCTGCGCTCTTGTCCCTGTTTTCTCAGAGTGTCTAGTCCAGGAAGGTGTGAGAGAGCTTTGCTAGAGGGGTGATTCTCATTGCGTCCTTCCCTGACCAGTTTGGAATGGTTTTCCTGGTGCTGCCATGGAAACGGTGCCTGAAGTCACAGAAGAGCAAATGTGTGTAGCATTGAGCTGCTGCCAGGTGTGAGGAGGAGAGAGCCCTCATTTTACCCAATCCAAGTTTGCACTGCGGGAAGAGATGTCAGATTTAAGATGGGGGAGGCAGGGGGAAGTAGAGCTATGGCTCTAAACCACAGCTCAGAAACCATGGCTGGCAATGAATTTTAATCCCCCCTCTGCCATTAAATTCAGTTAAAAGACTAGGTTTGAAATTCAGCATGCATGGCTTGTTTTTATTTACTTTGTCTTTTCTTTTCAATACTGTGACATCATGAATCTCTTTCTTTTTTTTTTCCGGAAAAGGAGCTACAACTCCTACCTGCTTGTTCTGCATTTGGGATTAGTGGGTTTTAGTGATGTGCATTGTATGAGACAGGTCTCAGACAAAACTGTTTGGGTTATCAACACTGCTAGAAGGTTCCTTTGTTCATCCCACACGGATAGGTACAATTTTGGTTGCTGTGTTTTGCTATGGTTAAAACTTGAATTTCATATTGCTTTCTTAGTACTGTCAATGAAATATCTTGATTGAAGTGATGCAACAAATTGACTCGTTCATTTTTTTTACTCTCTCTTTTCTCTTTTCTTTTTTCTTTCCTCTGATTGAATCAAAGTACTGATTCCTATAGGTCTCTTTTTTTTTAATAATTGTATCATAACAATGATTTTGATATCGCTCGTGTAAGGAACTTCCCTGTAGGCATGGATGTCTGTCCATTTTAGTCTATTGACAATTTCCTGAGCAGCATTTTGGTGGCACCTGACCAGTCTTGGAACTGAAATCTGTTCTGTAATAGTGGAAGCAGCACAATTGTCTTAGTGAGGCACAGTAATTCGGGAGTGCAGTAAGCATTGCTTGTGTGTTTGATCTCACATAGCCATAACTGCAAATCCAGTCCAGTATATATAATTCTTCTGTCCCATTCATTGTTTTTCTTACAATGAGTAGGCCAAATCTAGAGTCTTTTTGTTTGTTTGAGAACTCAATTGCAAAACTATTTTGTGTTTTATTGAAAGAATAGCCCGGTTTCCCAATCTGGATGTTTTATGGATGAAAATCTGTTTTTATGTAGAAAAAAACTGATGCACTATGTTTTCTGGTATCTTTTTTGTGGTAATAAATGTATGTTTAGCTAGTAAAAATGACCGCTGTTCATCAGACAAGTTGTCTGCACTGGTGACCATAAGTATATACTGACTAAAGAGTAAGAACGGGGCCAGAATATATGATAGTCTTCCAATACTCAAAAGCCACCTGTCTTGAGATTTCCATGACCCAGTGAAGTTATGAGGAATTTAGTAACCATCAAAAGCATGCCTGTCACATAAAGAACCATCTTCTTTCATCTGTTTTCAAGTGTATAGAGTGCTTCTGGGTCAAAATCAGAGCCACTGAGAGAGATCTCATGGTGTCTGCTGTCAGACCAGGATCAGGAAGAAGAGGTGGATGAAGCCTATACCTCCAAGAGATCTCAGACTCTGCTTTTCAAAAGGGAATTCAACCATTCTGATACTTACTAGGAAAGCAGCACAGTGGTGAATAAGCGATCTGGGGCATTTTCAGGTTGCGTTGGGCACACCTTCCTCATGAGGTCTTGGGTGGGCCAACTAGCAACAGTGTTCTTCTGGACTGAATGCTTATTAATAAACACTATTTGAAGATATGAATATCAACAGCACCTGCAGAGACTGTAGGAGTATGGAGGCCAAGGGCTTGAGGGGGACAAGTGATCACATAAAGACCTGGACTTTAGAACAGTAGATTTCAACTCATTCAGGGGACTGCTAGGAAGGATCCAACGGGAACCTGTCTTACAGGGCAAAGAAGCTGAGGAATTTTGGTAGATTTCCCAGTACAGCTGCTTCTTGAAGCACAAGGGCAGTCTATCCCTCTAAGCAGGAAAAGGAGCAGACATAAAAAGAAATCAGTTGGAAAAGCACCAAACTACTAAGAGAGCTCAAATGAAAAAAGGAGCACTAGAGCAGCGCAAAAGGGGACAAAGTCCCAAAGAGAAATATAGAAGTACTGCTTCAGTGTGCAGAAATGCAATTAAGAAGGTAAAAGCTCAGCTGGAACTCAAAGTAGCGAGAGATAACAAGAAAAACATAAAAGTTTCTGCAGGCATCTTAGTAGTAAGTAGAAGTACAAGAAAGATATAGATCTTGATGCCAGCACGTTCTTCAAGAATGGCACAGGAAAGGCTGAGGCGCTCAGCACATCTTCACAAGTAATGTCAGGCCCCAAAACTCTGTGTCAAGAAGCAATAGCAAAGCAAATGGCAAACCACTGATGGTGCAGAAAGGTCAAGTGAGGGACCATCTGTACCAACTGGACAGGTACAACTCCTATGTGACCTGCTAGGATGCAACTGAGGATGCTGAGTTGTCTGACATCATCACATAACTCCTCCTTAACATCTTTGAAGGATCACAGAAGTGAGGGGAAATCCCATATATCTGCAAAACCCCAAATATTACAGACATCCTACAGAAGGGCAGAAAGGTAGAACCAGGAAGCTACAGATCTGTCAGCCTTAAGTTTCGGGGAGAAAATATGCAACTCATGGAAGGGTTTCCAGGCTGTTTAAGGGCATATGAAGTTGGAATCAGTTTTTTTTCTGTGAGAATCACCTGCTTTTTGTACATATTAAACAGTGTGGAACACAAAATTAGAACTTCACTGGTGAACACCTTGAACTGACATAATTTATTTCTCGACTTGACCTCCTGTTTAGGAAAGTACTTATTCATACAGAAACCTCCAGGATAACTAGTTCATGTTTATGTCAGAGTCCACTAAGTCTGTTCCATCTTTTAGGCTCCAGTAATTGACTGATAAGACTGTCTGGCTTGCTGCTTTATAGTCTTCTAGATCTCCCTGGAACTGGCATTTTATTGAATGTCTTATAGTTTTCAGGTACTACATCAGTTTTAAGCTGTGTATTTCTTGGTTCATCAGAACTACTGAGAGCAAACACCATCTGATCTTCAATTTGCTACTGTTTGTTTTGTCAGTTTGTTTCATGACCTATTCACTTCAGTTTCAGGTAGATCCTCTGCTAAGACTCCCTCAGGGAGTTCTTAGCTTGGGAATTTCCCACGAAATAGTAAACATTTTCAAGAAGGATTAATTTGGTTTCTTTTCAGTGAATCCTTTTCTATCCTGATCACTTAGTGACTTCTTCAGGCATATTCTTGCTCCTGATGCATTTGGAGAAGTATTTCTTGTTTGCTTTGATACTTTTGGCTATTTGTCTCTTAGAATCATATTATGCTGTCTTACTGTGTTTAACCTGCCAGCATTTGTGTTCCTTTATTTTCTTTATTTGATGACAATTTCAACTTTCAGAAAAAGTATTTTTTATTACTATTTTCTTTGTTATGTCTTAACCTTTTTGTAACACACTGCCTTGACTCTGTGCTTTCATCATCTGCTTCCAACAATTAGATTCCCTACTGTCTATGACGACTTTACTCTTAGTTTTAAAGAAACTTTTTTATTTTTTCCCCTACATATTTATCTTTCCGTGTGTCACATAACTGGTAGATGTTCTGCCTTCTGTGGGGATATTGGATTTAAGGACAGAATGATCTCTCTCTGAGTAGCTTCTCAGGTGTAAGATGTTAAACTGTCTTGCCCAAGTCAAGAACTTCATCTTTTCTTGTGGTGATCCTATGCAGCTGTGTATCTAGTATCCAAAATTCAGCTCATGCTGTGTCTTTTCGTCTTTTTTTTTTTTTTTTTTTTTTTGTCTGGAGTGTATAGGCTATAGGGGTAATTGAAGACTCCCAGAACTATCACATTTTGTATCCATCTTTCAAAATGTATCTCTGCTAACCCCATACTGCATCAACCCATATGTCAACCCATAAAAGGTATTTGTATTCATTTTTATGATTGTTTATTTAACTTGGTTCTAAACTCTTTCCCAACTGTCTTTGCCCATACCACAAATGTTATCCTGAACTACATGTTCCTTACCTATTTGTTTTCAAACAGGTAATTTTTAGACTGTAATTTCATTATGAATACCTTTTTACTGTGTTCAAAAGATGAGCTATTCATACTAGAAATTAGGAGAATAAGATCATAATGATACTTCTTAAAACTAACATTTTCATTACTAATTGCTTTTCTCTTTCATAAGGAACAATATGAATCTGCTGGGAATTTCCTGAAACTGTGGTATTTTTGTAGGGTAGCCAGAAAAGGAATGAATTGCCTAATTATTTTACTAGTTCTCTTCTTTGTAATAAAAGATGTAATAAAAGAGAAAATATTCAGAAGCTATTAAAGTTAACTGCTACTGCCACAGAATCATCTGAGAGAAAATGTGCAAATCTCAGTGTTTTGCAGTCCTTGAGTTCAAATTTTTTTTAGCCCATGCTGTTTGTGCCACTGGGTTTTTTTCTTTAATACTTAATAGTAGTGGAAATGAGTGAATTATTTGACTAATCAATGTACTGTCTGCTAGTATACTAGAAATGTGGTTTATGAATATCGCTGTATTCAAGCTGAATTTCTTTACAGGTTTGTTGTAATCCTCAATTTATTTGAAAGTCCATCCGCATTCATTTAGTGTAGCAAACTGTGTCTCTCCAGTGTGCAGAAAATAATGCTTCTGTGTTGTTAGCTGTAAGAAAAAAAAGAAGTGCAAAATCCTATAAGTCTTGATTTGTGTGTGCTAGGCTGTCATTCAAAAAAAAGAAAAGGCCCATCTTGCTTTGTTAGATAATTTCTGAATCCCTTACTAACTTGCTAATGACCAGCTTTTTAACAGCTATCCATGACAATATTCAGATCTAGTATCCTAATTAATTTAGAAATTCAAGCAAAATTTCAAATTATGGAGTCTTGGATATGCTGCACGAACAGTCTATGTACGGGTTGAGAAATCAGTGTCTCTTATAAGGCAAGGAAAATTAAAAGATAAAACAGTTCACCAGAATAATTTCTCCAATGCAAGCAGGAGAAGAGGAAGGGACTAGATATCTCTCTTCTTTTAGACTATTCTGGGCAAGTGTGAAGCTAATGATTTATAATGCTGGCTTACCATGTGTATGCAATGCCTAGAATGACATGTATCTTCACTACTCTGGAAGGGACAACTAGTTCACAGCCTTATAAATAGGGAACTGGAGAACCCCGTGAATCGAATGCTGGAGAAGACTTCAGATCTCTAAACATGTACATAGACTGCACGAGAAGTGGTGTGTGTTACTGGTATCCACATATGTTGGTGTGTGTACTGACACCTCTGTAGCTATTGCTGGCGTCTTGGCGTATTGCCCGACAGAGCACAGATCCAATCGGATAAGGAAGGGAGACCAGAAGCTGAGGACACTGTCAGAACCAAAAAAGGCTTTCTTAGTGCTTCAAAGTCTAGAACATTTTTAGAAATTTCACATTTTGAGACCCTGTTGTTTAAATTTCTTAGATTTTTACATGTCTTTAAACCATACAAATGTATGTATAATTAAGCATCTTCCATCTGCAACAGGACTGTATTGCTCTTTTCAGAACAAAATTACTCCACAGATATGTATTGGAAAATCAAGATAAAAAGCATTAGTCTGTGGTTGTGTCTGATATATTAGATATGCTGGACATGCTAAGTCAGGCTCCAAAAACTGCTACTGTGAATTGAATTACATTTTTTCACTTAGACATAGTAAATCTTTGTGCTTGGACAACTGAGAAGTAAACAAGAATTATGAGCTTGGGTGAGTGTAACACTGGAGAGTGTTACTGTCTGTTACTTCAGTTCTATTTCTTTTGCTCTCCTTGGAGAAGATCCACCATCTCTGAGGTCTTGTTTTGTTCCCACGTTGAGCTTTACAAATAATAACAATAGCCCTAAAGAAAGTCAAAGATAGTAAGTTAGAAAGTCAGTTTATCTTACATCCTCCTTAAATTGCTGCTCTGGAGGGTGGAGAAGCAAAAGTGTGACATTAGAAAGCTCATAGTAGTTCTAATCGTATCCTAGTGCTTTTTTACTTACAGTTTGTTCCTTGGGGACTGAAGTAGTCTGCATGGGAGGAAGTGGAATAACACAGCAATCACGGTGGATGATAAACCATCAGGAGTGTTGGCAGTGGGTACAAAAACTAGTAGAGAAGAGGAGAAAGGACTTAGTTGAACTATAAAAGCTGAATGCAAAATGGAGAAAAGAAAAAAAAAAGGATAAAAAAGGACCAAGCAATTTGTAAGACAAAAATGGAGATAATTTAAGTGGTTATGCTGGAGAAGAAACAATACAATTTCCCCAGGAACAGAAGTCCAGGCAGTTGGGCTCTGAGCCTTCAGAGGGCAAAGCTCGCCTGTAACTCACAGAGGACTAGGGCAGTGTGCCTGGAGAGGTAAAACATGCAGTGGAATGCAATTGTAACCACATTTATATTAGGGTCCTAAAAATAGAAAATAAAATAGGGTATGATTTCTATAAAAGTTGTTAAAGGCATGAGAGGGACTTCCTTGAAGTAATCTTACATGAAAAAAAGAATAGTTTATTTTTAAACACTGCAGTCAGCCATTCTTTATCCCATAAATTATCCACATGCGTAATAGGTGCCATACTAATTTCTTGTAAAGAAGCAGGGGATTTCTAAAACAGTCAGATCAGGTGAAGCAATAAGCTAGAAAAATACAGGTCCAGTCTGATAAAGTAGTAGCATTTACATCAAGTCAAATATGCCTTTATATAGCATCATCATCAGAGACTTTGGTAGCCACAGCTTTCTAATCAATAGCATTCGTATAAAGACTTGAAAAATATCCAGAACTCATCAGTTCCAGGATCATGGAAAGAACAGGTTAAAAGAGACCTCTGAGGTTCTACTCCAAGCAGGTATTAGATCAGATGTGCAGTTGACTTTTAAAATCTCCAAGAATGGAGATTCTACCTGGGCAGTCTGTTCCAGTGTTTCACCACTCTTTCTTTGTTTGGTTTTTTTGTTTGGGTTTGGTTTGGGGTTTTTTTTGCCACATTTATTGTTTGTGGGTTTGTTTTTGGTTGTGGGTGGGGTTTTTTTTCCCTTATGTCCAGTTAGAATTTACTTCATTGCAACTTGTCACTGTTGCATGTGTCTGTTTGCCCCACACCTCTGGCAAGAGCCTGGTAATGTGTTCACTATAGTCCCCCAATTAAGAAGTAAAAGTCTGCAGCAGCCACAGCTTGTGCGCCTCTACAGGCTTGGGGCAGAGTGACTGGAAAGCTGCCTGTTGGAAAAGGACCTAGGGGTATTGGTTGACAGTGACTGAACATGAGCCAGCAGTGTGCCCAGGTGGCCAAGAAGGACAATGACATCCTGGCCTGTATCAGGAGCAGTGTGGCCAGCAGGACCTGGGCAGTGATCATCCCCCTGGCACTGATGGGGCTGCACCCGGAATTCTGTGTTCAGTTCTGGGGCCCTCACTACAAGAAAGGCACTGAGGTGCTGGAGTGAGTCCAGAGAAGGGCAATGGAGCTGGTGAAGTGTCTACAGAGTAAGTCATATGAGCAGTGGCCGAGGGAGCTGGGGTTGTTTAGCCTGGAGAAAAGTAGGCTCAGGGAGACCTTATTGCTTTCTGTAACTGCCTGAAAGGAAGTTGTAGCTAAGTGGGGGTCGGCCTCTTCAGCAACTAGGGAGAAGACAAGAGCGCGTAGTCTCAAACTGCACCACAGGAGGTTCAGGTCGGGCATCAGAAAGAATTTTCTCACTGAACAGTGTGGTTAAGCATTAAAACAGTCACCTTTTCTGGAAGTGTTCAAGAAAATGACTGGACATGTCACTTAGTGCAATGATCTAGTTAACATTGTGGTGTTCAGTAAAAGGTTGGACTTTAAATCTTAGAGGCCTTTTCCAAAATAGATTCTCCCTAGACCATCTCTTCTCCATCCTAAACAAACCAAATTTCTTCATCTTCTTCTTGTACAATGTGTGCTTGAATCTTCTAACTGTCTTTGTGATCTTCTGGTGGTCTTGCTCCAAAACCTTGTTGTGTCTTGCCCTAGTGGCCCAAAACTGTGCTTGAGAAGCAGCTTCAGGACTATCAAATAAAAGTGAATAATTACTTCAACCACGTCCTTGTTCTGCTAGCAGCTTTCTTCTTAGTGCAGTGAAATAAGCAGTTGGCCATTGTCACCACAGGAATGCACTGCTGAGTAATAACTTGGTGTCCACCAAACCCCAGATCCCATGGAGATGCTATTCTGTTACATGGGATTCCATCCTCTGCTGGACTGTTCATTTTCCTTTCATGAACTTCATGGCACTATTGTTGACCTATTCCTCCAACTTGTCAAAGTTCTGCTGAATGGTGTTCTTGCCCTCCAGTGTATGAATTGCTTCCTTCATGTTGATGTTACCTGGAAATTTGTACACTTATCACTCCATTAAGATTCTGCAACAACATACGTACCCACAACGAAGTTTCTGAATTTGCTACCTCTGTTCTTATCTGATTATCTTTTGGGGATCTTTTTCCATCATCCCCATGTTACTCAGTGAAATGGAAGAATGAAACAATCCAGTGAAAAAGGATAAGAACGGAGCAAGTGAAAACACCGTCCAGCAATGGAAACAGTGGAGAAAGTGGAAGGCAGTCAGTGGTACTTTCTAAAGCCCAGTTTTGAAGCTTCTGAGAACATTTATTGTCAGAGGGATAGGGGCTTGCTAGTGATGTTTTTGTATTATTTGAAAGCATCAAGACATTCTGTTTTCCTTCTAATTACAAGATGGGCTGTCAGGTCTGGTTTGTGTCTGATGCTGTTTATCCCTAGTTTTCTGCCAAGTTAAACTTTCCTAGGTTTTGTTGTTTTCCTCAGGAAGTATGTGCTCCAATTTTAGCTGCTCACATGCGTTTGGTATGATGGGTTAAGAATAGTTTGTTATCAATAACACTCTAAGCAGTGGCATTCACTTGGAGTTTATAGATGTGCAGTATATGGAATTAGGCATGATGCCATAGCAATGTACACATACTACTTGTGACATTAACTGAGGTACTTTTTTTCTTGTTTAACAGGTTGCAACAAGGTAGAGCCAATATTCTACATTTCTACAGCCTATGTCCTTTTTCAAGTTCTATGGATTTTAATATACTCCTTTGAAAGACTTCAATCCAGGAGATGATTTATTTGTTTGTGTACCTGTAATCAGGCTTTCTTTATTTGTCTCACCAGGGATTCCCAACCCTACCTCAATGCTGTTATTTGCCTGTATTTGAAGATTCAAATGATCACCAATGCTCCAATTTGGTTTTGTATACCATATTTGCAATCAAAAGCTAAACACTTTTCCTCTTTTTATGTTATGACCTAAAGATTTTTGGAAATCCAGTAACTTTGCAAAGTTCTTCAGCTTAAAGTTAGGTTCTTTTTTTAATTTTTTTTTTAACTGGCTGTTTTTTACTGTCTCTCCTGATTTTGCTGTGTTTTTGCTCAGCATCAATACACATCTCTTGTGTATCAATCAAAAGATTGAAGGATTACTCTAAGATTTTAAAGGACAGAGTAAAGTGAGACAAGTTCCAAATATCAGCCAAATTTCTTTTGACCTATTTTATCCTTCCAAAAAATTCAAATGGGTCAATACAGATGACCAAGCAGATATAAAACATCAAAAATAATGAAATACCCTCTGATTTGGTGTGCCCTGAGCTCAGGAGTTCCTAATTTGTCTGAAGGCTCTGCAGATTTCCACTGTGCTTGTTCAGTGTCTGGACCACTGTGAAATGTTATGACCTGGGCCAAGTCTGATATTTCTTGAAGCTTTGATGGCTGCAGAGGATAGATAAAACACAAAACTCATGCTGAAAAAGCAAATACATCCAATTGCCATATACAGAATAATGAATATTTTTTTAAAAAAACCTCACCATGATAGTGGAGAAATACCTAAATTGTTTCAGGCCCAAGCAGATAAATACTCTTTGTCAAAACAATTTGATTAAGTTGTCATGAAGCTCCTCCCTTTACAGGCTGCTCTCTTGAATGATTTCTCTGGATTACTCTCATCAGTATCTCCAATGTCTCTGTTGCCTTCCCACTCCCACACCCTTTATAGAGCCAAGTGCTAAGGACTGCCAGGTTGGTCATTGCAGTTTGCAGTGCCTTTGCATGGGCACTTGCTTTGGAATTATTGCCCTTTGTAGCACAGTCCATGAGGCTGCACTTGACATGTCATTATGTAAATTAATTTTGATGTTGCAATGTAGTTTCTGCTGTTCTTCATTCTGCAATTGTCTTGACAACAGATTTACATAATCAGTGAGTAGGAATTTGTTTTTAATTTTGATGTTCCGATTAGCTTGATTCAGATAAATAATAGAAGGTTGTGAAGATAACACAACATGGCATGAACTGGTGAAAATTATTGTAAACAGAACAAATAAGACAAATAAGACAAACGATGGAGTCAGGTTCAGTGATTATTTTTATGAAATGTAAGCAAATACATTTCTGGTTTCTGTCTTCTTGCACTGTGACAGCTGCTTGAAATCTAAACATATGGATTTATTCAAATATTAGTCACTCTCACTGCTTCCTAAACAAAGAGAAGGAAGCTTATTAATTTGTTTTCTGCCATAGATTCTTGATACAGAAGGATAACAGACTCACAACTCCTACTTGAATTCTTATTTTTTTCTTTCATTCCAAAGGCAGCCCTGCGGACCTACACCTTTGTCATCACATGAGGGAATACCTAACACAGCTCTTTGTTAAATTTAATGTAGAGGATCATTTTTGAAGCAGTAATTGTTTGTCTCTTCAAATATCCCACTTCCCCACCTTTTGTCTCCTTCCTTGCATTCCTAAATTCTGATGGCACCTGATAGAAGATGATTAAATAAGAAATAGTAGCAGTTAAATCGAGCAACTAATGAAATTACCGTTCATGTCTTCTAGCCATTTTTATGCATTAGAAACACAGGATTATTTCTTTCCTAAGTGATCCAGGAGTAAAATAGACACAACTGCCCTTTTCCAGTCATCTCTGTAGGGCAGGATTTAAATAATGTGGGAGTGAAACTAGAAAACATTAATATCTGCATCTTAAGAAGAGCATAGTTTCCTCAATAAGGATCCAAAATGATAGCAAGAGACTCCTTAAGAGATTTAGGGCATTTGCTAGAGTAGCAGTTAGTATAATAGGACTGAAAGAGATTAGTAGAGGATGAGTCATGAAGTATGCTACAAAATGAAAGAAAGAGAGAAGGCAGAAGGAAACATGAAGGAGTAAGTAGGAAAGGTAAATAAATGACAAAGTGTCATCGGTTTGCAAAAGTCCCCCTCCCTGGGGATTGGAAATAGTTTGTCCAGATGAATTTCCAGACAAAGGCCAAACAGTAGTTTAGGTGACGCCTTTGCCAATTACATCTTCAAGAAAAAACGGAAGAGAAGGTGGTGGCATGGAAGAATTAGCAGCCATGTACGAGCTGGTGGCAGGCCCCACGTGAGGGCCAGGCCTCTCTCCTCCCTTGGCCCTGGGCCGGGGGCAGGGGTAGAACTGAAGCCCCTCTGACTGGGACGTATAATGGAGTGAAGAAAAAAACCAGAAGGACTGAGATGAGGCTGCTGCAAAAAGAATTCCAGCTAGAGAGGTAGCCGCAGCCTCCAAGGTCAGAGCTGGCAGCAGCAGGAGAGAGATGAGAAGCCGTGAAGGGGGGAGATGGCTCCTTCTCCCCATCCCTCTCTCTCTCCCTTCAACAGGGAAAAGACTGAAATCTAAAAATCCCTGCTGCTTATGGGACATTGCTGAGAAGCAGAGACAACTCCATTTGCAGTATGAACTCATGCTGGAGTAAAGAAGTACATGAGGAAACTGAGATTCTGTGGTAGAGGCCGAGATGAAACAGAGTCTTGAAGTGATTTGTGGCCACA
>JAWMRA010000078.1:77609085-77640187 GCA_035584735.1 Pseudotriccus pelzelni
GGAGGGAGGTAGGCCCAGCCCTGAGGTCAACACACAGAAGAGAAAGAGACAGAGAGAGAAACAGTTCCAGCTGCAACAAGTCAGAGTTGTTGTCCCAGAGATAACAGAGAAGAACTTGCAAAGTGCTGCAAAGCTGCTCAGAAGACCTGAAGCTTAATAGTAGAAAACACCTCCTTCTCCTCCTGGACTGATACAAAGGGGGGAGGGATGTTTCTGTAAATACGTAGTGCTTTTGCTTAATTGGAATTGTTGTAGATGTAGTTGTTTAGTTTTTATTTTTTCTAGTAATAAATCCTAATATTATTTTCTCCCCAATCAGATCTCTTTGTCTGCATAAACCCTCTCTCACTTAAAGCAATTTGTGGGGGGTGTGGTAAAAATTGTCCCCTAGACAAACCCATGACACAGAGTGAAGAGTAGAAAAGTACGTTTTGGAGACTAGACTCATGAACAAAAAAAAATTCCTGACAAAAGGGAAATCAAATCATGACAAAAGGGTGTTAGTTGAGGAAATGTAGAACCACCTGGAAAAGTTGTCAACCAGAGCGATTAACTGAAGGAATACAAACTATAGAAAAAATATGAGAAGATATACAGTCAAGACAGTTGAAGGTGGAAAAAGCAAAATCATATTTACTTTTGAAGCATTTTGATAAAGTGGGCTTGGGGACGTTTTTGTATTTGGTTGGCTTGGGGATAGCATGGACAAAAGAGAGCTGGAGATATTTTTTTCCCCCCTACTAGATTAAAAGAACACAATAAGCTACACTTTTTTGTCTAGGAAAAGGCAAGTGACAACATAGACAGTCCAGGGGTATTTGTTCCCAAGTCCTTGGTTCTTATATTTTCTTAGCAACAATATGGGGATAGCTGCATCTTCTTACTAGGTGGGTAAAAGAAATGCCTGTGCTGAGTCATGGCAAAGAGCATGTCTGACCTGCCTCACCTGGGGTGGTGGGAAGGGTACTGGCTGGATGAAAAGGTATGCTAAGCACCAAAATGTGCATTGTCATGATAAAATCAAGTAACTTTAAAAATACAGTGGAATAGAATAGCTGTTGAAGCTTTTGCTTTTATTTTGAAAGTAAACATAATGTTCAGTTTGATTTTCTTTGGTATTTTATACTGTCAAAATTTCTCAGGGCTTGCATGCTTTGATAGAACCATGCTGGCATAGCAAATACTGTACCACTTTGATTTTTCATTCTTCAACAATTTAGTAATATTTCTGTTACAATCCGTTCTGCATTAAGGATATTATTTTATACAAACAAGACCAGGATTTGAATAATAACTCTTGGAAAGCTGATCAACGGTCTCTTCAGCTTTTCAGACAATTGATTCTTCTAGATGAGAGAAATGCTCTCTGTGAAGTAAGCGTATATGAAATAGGTGATTATTGCTAGGTGATTTTTAATAGTCCTGTCTTCAAACAAGGGTGAAGAAGAAATTTCTGCATACTACAAAAATATGTAGAGAATATTATTAACTATCAAATACTAATTCACTGTTGAAATTCAATGACCAGTGATTCTTTGGTCTTTACATCGGACTTTTAATGGTATTCTTGTACTCTGTAAACTCCCTTCTTCCATTTCAGCTACGTTTTACCTCGCTTCAGAGATTTCAAAAGTTTAATGCCTTCATTTAGCCTTGGCTTCTTGGTCAGAGGTTTTAAGTAGCAGATAGAATGAAGACTTCTGAATCCTACTCTACTTCTACTACTTCTTACTTTCTCTCAAATACCAAGTTCTTCAGTGGCCCTTGGTGGACATAAGTCATGACTTGTAATTTCCATTGATGTTCTGTCAGTAAAAACTTTGCTGGGTAGTTATTCAAGAGACTCTCTCTCGTACCTCTGCATTACAAAGAGATCATTTTTGGGGAAAAAAAAAAAAGGAAGAAAGAGATAATGGATGCATTTGTGTGGATACAGGAATGATTTAAGAAGTGGATTCTCAAAATATTTCTCCTTCAGCCTCCAACAAACCCAGAGAAAAAGTGCAGGAGAATTTTTTTCTGTTTATTCATGAAAATGGAGTAATGTAACTATGACCAAAATGAAAGGCCAGCAACATTTGGCAAATTTGCAACAAATGTAATTCCCTAAAAGTATTGCAGTTTTTTATGTGATAAAACTAGTGCTACATTATGTGGGATATGTACCTCTTTAAGAGATTGTATGGATTTTACTAGTATTGTTTTTTCGGGTTTACTTCTGTGTCTCTTTTTTTTTTTTTTTTTTTTTTAGTAAATCTCTGTGTATAAAAACAAAACCCCTTCATAAGTACCTTTATAAGTTCTGTGGATAAATCTTATCTGGTACGACTGGTTTGGTTTCCTTGACAGAATAAAAGAAAACATATTGAGTTTGTAGTGGGATTTTTAGTACAGCTTTTGTCCAAAATTACTTGAGTTTCCCTTCTGTGCATCATTAAATGCAGAAATTAAGCCGTGCTCAGTCCATAACAGCACACCTTCAATTTAGTTTATTTCACTACTGTGTACTGTGATGTTGTCTATTTTAATACAGAAGCTGTTGTCACCACATGATCATCCTTGGAACTTTGCATTTGTTTCTCAGTAGTGCAAATTATACTAATTTTTGATCATATTTAAAGTAGCTTAGTAAGATGCTACTGAGAGATCTATGTGTACTATGTAGGCCTAAATTATTTAATGTATTTGGAAATGCCATTCTTGATAAACCATCTCATTCTATGGCACACACCATTAGGATAAATGAAGGAATGGGTAGGTGTCACCACAAAAATATGAACCATGAATGTGTTGAGAAAGGAAAAAAAGAAAGCTTCCTTATATGGTGTAATGCTAATAGTTCTTGAACAAATTATATTTTTGTGTGTTGAAATTCCTTCTTAATCTCAAAAGAAGTCAAACCAAATTATTTAATTTACTTTTTCAGGAACTGCAGTTTGAGAGATTGACTCGGGAACTTGAGGCTGAACGTCAGATTGTAGCTAGCCAGCTGGAGAGATGTAAGCTTGGATCAGAAACTGGAAGCATGAGCAGCATTAGGTAATGTACGAATTGTTAACGTCTTTAGTAAATTTTGTCATTGTTATGTATTGCCACCAAGAACAGGTTTGATAATCTTTTTGTAAAAAACAAAAATATACACCAGAGAGCATAAGATTTTAGTAGAGCTTGAAAATTTGCATTTTGACCTGCTTTAGAGAAAAAAATTGCACGAAATTTTCTATCTTGTGTGTCCAGTAACAAAATAGTAGTCACATTTGGAATTCATTGGTTTGCTGAAGTCTGAATGGATTATCAGCAAAACTCCTGTTTCTACCACCAATACGGCTGTAATTTTCAGCCAAAGCTTTTTAGCTTCATTTTTGCATGGAGGTTTTGATAACTTTTGTAAACCTGTTTAATCATAATTTCATCATTCATGATATTAAAAGGTTTAGAGTGAATTACTTAAAGCTGCTGACCCCACATGAAAATGTAATGATAAGATATGTGTCACTCTTTTTTTTTTACACATTGGTTTTCTTCAATATAAGAAATCATTCTGGTACATTGTTTGGAGGATGGCATGTTTAAGAATTGTAACAAAAGGAAACTGATCTCTTGGTCAGTTTAGTGGGACTTTGCATTTTTGAGCTTCTTGATGCCGTGTTTCTTCATTTTCTCAGTGAACCTAATAAATGAAAGATGGTGGCACTTGAGTTTCAAGGATCAAGGAAAAAATCATGTTGTATAGGCCTGTATTCTTTTTTATCAGTGGAAATATAAAATGTGGTATCTTTTGAATACGTAATATTAAGTATAACATGCCAAGCCTGTTAAGTATAACACTGCCAAGTTTTGTGTGATAATAGTAGAAAAAATACAAAAAGTATTGATCACTACTGAAAGAAACTGTCTCTCAGTTTAAGCAATTCAAACTACACTTCAGTCAAATAAATGATTGCTTCCCATGATAAGTAGAAAATAATTATTCGGTAGAATGCCAAAGATGGAACAAAAATACTGAATGTAAGTTCAATTAAAATGGCAGAAGTCAGAAAAATCTTTCACTACTTTAGCAGAAGCTGTACATGAAGTTGACTTTAATATAAACATCCTTAATAAATCGAGAACTCCTTAAGATAAAATCTTATTTTATATGATCTTTCTCACCATCTAGATTTTTTAACATTAGAGAAACTATATTACTAGGCTTATTTAAGCACAGAATAGCTAATATTTGGCAGTGCAGTGCAGTACTATATTTGCATGTCAAGTGCGTTTCCCGAGGACTTTAAATTTTATGTATGGTATGACTGCATTTCAGGAAAGCTATGTCTGAACAATGTTTGAGTAATACTGAGCTATGTTTAAATAATGCTGTTATTTTAGCATTATTCCAGGCAGTGATACAGATGCCGGGAGATTTCTTGTTGGGAAGGAAATATTTTCTTTCTGAACTTTTTTCTTATTGATAAAGCTGTCTGATTGCTGTACTGACTTTCCAGTGCTCATCCAGATTGGAGAATGTTTCCTCGACATTGTATTCTTTGACATATCTTTGATCTATAATATTTTTTTAGAAGATTGGGGACTATACTCACTAGGAATTGTACCAAACAGGACTTGAGTGCATTCTTTTCAGGAACAGGTTCTTGGCTGTGAACCAAAGGCAGAATCAATAGCTTCTGATAAAGCTGAATAAAGTGCTTAGACCATGAAGTAGGATAACTTTTCCCTTCCACAGTGTTCCTCTGTTGGCAAACTTTGAGCAGATCATTACTCAGCCTGCTGAGTATTAAAATTTCATCACACATTCCATAAGGAGCCAAGTCACGTTCTATACTGCTCCATTCCTTTGTCTGAGGTGTATATTCCTTCAGGGCCAGATTTATCAGTCTGTCAGTTGCTTTAGTACAGGGGCAATTAGATCCCAGCATATCTTTAGAGATCTTCAGTCTCTTATAACTTTAAGGACTGTATTAAAGAACTGTACTTACTTGTTAATAAATCCTTAAAACTTTGAAGTTTGTTTCATATGTTTAATCACTGCTTTATGTGAGCAGTATATGTTTGTTTATAGACTGGCATGAGTGCCTGAAGCAACACACTGAAGTTTCTGTACTTTGCAGAATTGCAAAAATATAATAAACTGAATAACATGGAAAGCATACCTTCTTTGAATATGCTTTCTTCAGTGTAGTTCTCTTTTGTAGAAATGCATGTTATTCACAATTTATTACCAGGAAACTGATATTTTCCTAAGGAGGATACCATTTTTGCAAATGCACTGAAAAAAAGTACAGCAAGTCTAATTGATCTTTCATTTCAAGAAAATAGAAGAAATAGATGGAATGCACTGTGATATAGGTAGGCAGTTGATCGAGTAAATAAAATTGCAATTACACTTTTCCTGTACAGCTGTCAGTGTTAGATCTTAGGTAGGCTACTTACTGTACAAGTCTGTATAGTAGTCTTTGTAGATATTTAATCTTTAGGGATTGATGAATCTCGTAGCCTAGGGAGGTGAGGCTGCCACAGCCGAGACCTGCGTAGACTGTAGAAGTGGGCTTTTATCATGTATGAAAATGCCAAGTGTAGTTTTTTGTGCTTACTTTTTAATATATAAGCCAGTAGCGTGGCTGTGTTCAAAAGGATTTTTAAAAATGATGTTTTTTAAGAAGATGGGCATTTCACCAGTAGACAGAGAAGCTTTTATTAAACTTATGACAGCAAATGCTGTAGCTCAGAATTCATCTCATTCTGCAATGTATGTTTGCTTAGTAGTTCAGAAGCTCACTAAGCTTTAAGTTTTGTCACACACTGAAGCTGATCACTGTGGATTGTGTAAGGCTTAACAAGTCACGCTTGGATGAACTTTTGTCCACTGAATTAATAAAAAAGTTCATCTGAAATAAAATGAAAAACGCCACTAAAAAAAGCATGTAGGGTTTTGAAAATGTGAGTTTCTGAAAACATTCCTCGCAAATTTTGCAAGTCTGAATAATAAATTGTGGTAAGACAATGTTTAATATTGGTTTTACCCCTGCCCCCACCCTGTTATCTCACTGTGATTTTATGTTGCTATGAGTGACCAGGTCAGGTGGAACCCTTCAAAAAGTTGCAGAGATTGTTCTGCTCCTGAAGAGAGTTTTGTCAATGTTATGCATGTTACTACTTGATGTATTTCCAGATCTTGCATAAAGCTTACCATGTGTGATTGGGTTTGTGGTAAAAAAGAATATCCTAGTAAAAATATGTTGTAGTTCTTGAGGTAATAAAGGTAAAAAAACCCCTGCCATTCTTGACTATTTTTGGTTATAATGCTATTAAGCCAGCATGAAAATTAAATTAGCTGGAAGGAAACATTCAGTTAGATCAAAATGGTGGGAAAATATGCAAGAGTTTGTTATACCAGAATGTTTTCATTGAAGTGTTTGCATTATTTGTGTTCTTTGCTATATCTAGAAAGCATGAATTCCAAAAAATACCTTTAAAAAACACCAGAAGTAGAATGGGCAGATTTACCAAGCCTGATTTCCTACACCAGTTTGACATCAATAATTGATGTTCCTGGTGTTGTGTGTACCAGCAGATGTAAGAGTGTTTGGGTCTGTGAAAATGTTTTAGAAGTCAGGGAAATACTGAGGTTATTATTCACTACTGCAGCATCACATTGTATTTTGTATCTCTTGATCTTTGGGTTGTGAGGTGTAGAGACCTGAGAGGTGATGAACTCTGTATCCTGTTCGACTTGGTCAGTGAGTTAGTCTGAGACTGCTAGTAAAAGAGGAAAATTTGAAGAAAATGTTCATTATAAGAAATAAATTTTGGTTGGAACAGTTGGTACAATTCATATTAGTAATATAACTATTTAATTATGTTCTGCAGAATGACAGTTTATCGGATTAAAATATCAGACTTCTGATCTGATCTTTCAGAACAACATGATCTGAAGTTTAAGTTTGAGCCCGTCTGTACTCGCTGTATTGTATGTCCAGTATTCAGGGAAATGATTTAAAGAAATACTGAGAAGATTTAAAGAAATACTTTTGGTACAAAAGCAAGAAAACTAAGTGGAAGGTTTGTTTGTTTTGTTTGTTTGCTTTTGGGTTTTTGTTTGTTTTTATTTCCATTACTAGAATATTTGCGGGGGTCTTTGTGCTGGTTCTCCACAATGAGACACATCAAAAAAACAGATTAGTCCTGTTGATCCTCCACAGAGAACTAACCATTTTCATAGTTTTGGAGCAAATAATCTTCTGTTGCTGAAAGGCATGTTTCCAGCATATGTCCAAGCAATCAGGTTTGGTGTAATTTTATTTTTTTACAGTACATCTATATCTTCTACGGCAGTATGAGTCATATCATTCCCAGATAGATATGTCTCTGAAGGCACAAACTGCAATAAGACTTTAAAACACCCCTTCCACAGATGCTCTCCCTGTTCTTCTACTTGGCAAATATTCTCCTGAGATATTACCTCCATTATTCAGCTTTGCCAAACACTGGCATGTTAATGAAATTAAGGTATCAGTTTTTAGTTTAACTCATCAAAGTAGCTGCAGAGAAGCTATGACAGTAAGGATATGATTTTTTTTTCTCTAGTGCCCTTAGCAAGGGTTTTATAGTTGAAAGCCTTATACAGGGTTTATAACGGCTTTTAAGTGCTGTTTGTCACTTAGATTCTTTGTTAGCTAGCCCAAGTCTTTCATTATGTCTTCTGTTTTACTAATGCAGGAAATACAGGAATAAGACAGGAAAAAAAAAAAGGCAAAACCACAAAAAAGCAGAATGAAACAGGAAAAGCAGATACTTTACATACCAACATTTACTGATATGTGAGCCAATGAAGACTGGACTTAAAGGTGTATTCTCTACCTTAGTGCGCATTTGGCATATTACAAAGATACTTGAAAATTTTCCAATTTTTGCATTCACAATTAAATATGTTTTTGCAAACCTGACAATAGAGCATTGCACTAATTTGAAATAAATGTGGAAATACAGATATTAGGAAATATATTGTTGTTAGTGTAAAATTTGGTTATGTCTTACAAAGTGAGACTCTTTGTTCAGATTACTGTTCACAAGCTGTTTGTTGAAAAATCAGGGCAATTCAGTTTACCACTAAGAATGGGTAAGCCTTAGTAATAGATTGCCTAAGGAGACAATAATAAAAACTATCTTTTGAAACTTAAGGACATGTGGAATATCTGTTGAGAATGGGGCACAAGTGACAAGTTTATTTCTCTACAGCCCTTCTAGCTCTCTTTTTTATGATACCTTGCTAGGCTCTGCTTTAATAATTGGACAACATTCTTTTTGTCTCCATCCTTACTTTTTAGATATCAAAGTGGTTTTGGATAGGTTTAGAGGAAGACGAAATTGAAGATATACTGAAAGAAAATACCTTATTATAAGAAAGTTCTTGAATGTAGAGTGTTCGCAAGCACGTTTGATAAAACTTCTCCAGGAAAGTTCATCTGCAGTGCTTGCTGCTTGTGGGTCAAAGGTACTAGAGAGTGGTTTTGTGATATCTTAGAAGTAGCTAGTTTATGCTGAGAACAAATCCTGTAACATGGTGACAATATTTAATGGCCGTGGGCAATTGACATCAAACACTGAAACAGAAGGAAGGTATCCAAGGTGCTTCAAGGAATCAGTTCTGAGAAATTGTGGACAGAGACCAAAGTGGTGTCTGTCATTAAAGTTGCCTGATGGTTTGTGTTAAACCAAGATTTAAATTGTTCTTTTTTTTTACAAGCTGCACCTTTCAAGTTAAATATTTCATTTCAAAAAGCACATACTGAGGTTTTGAAGAGGATTTCAAATAATCATCATCTTTCTTCTTGTTGTTGTTATAAATTTGCACCAAAAGACATTGCTGTTAACAGAGGGATTAAGCATACCTTTGCACAGAGATAAATCCCTGTTTTCGTATAAAGCTTTTTGCCTTCTATGGATTTTGGTGTACTATAGGGCAGAGTACTGGAGATGGGAGGGAAGTCTCCTCAATGATATCCCGTCTTTCCCTCCATGTTGTCAGTGTGGCAACTGAGTCCAGTGGCAAGAGGTCAAGAAGCAGATCTCCAGGTGCACTTAACATCCCAGTAAATGCACGTATGGGTGGGGAGTTGGAGAAGAATTTACTCAAAATGTGGATAAGGCATCTGGTAGAACCCAGGTTCAGTCTATAAAGTGAAGATTGGTCAAAATAGGAGACTCCGAGAAGTGAAGAGTGGGATGAAGCAGGATGAGAAAAATGGAATGGGCAGAGTCTAGACAAGAGCAGGACAGGCGGATTAGGCATTGGAGTCAGGGAACTATGGTCTCTCCTTACAGCTGGAGAACCAAAAATGAAAGCTGAAAATACCCATTTATCCTGGCTACTCAATCTGAGAAATCTAGAGTAATTGCTGAAGGAATCTTACTGACTTCATTTGCTGCTATGAGCAGTCACCACATTTTTGTTGGTTCCAGACCTGGTTATTATGCCCCATGTATATTTGAAAGGTTGTACAGAAAAATAAGAAGCAGAGAATGCCTGACAGGCATTCAAATGAATCTATAACAGCAGCATTAGGCAGCAGAAGTAGGTACAATTCCACTGGATTGCCTTCAGCTACTATAAGCAGATAGATCTTTTTCTGATGCACATTTTGCAAGTTATGAAACTCTGTTGGTCCTGTAAACAACTGTCCCTCCACACAAACATGATTTATTCCCCGAGCAGTTTAGAAGTGAAATGGTTGGGAAACAGAAGTTGTGTAACAATGAATTTGTACAAGGAGTAAGTTAAAATGCAGCCAGCTGAAGGCTTTCCAGAGCTCCATTTTTTTTAAATTTTTTTAAAATGATGAAAACAAAGCCGATCTTATTGCTGTTCTTCAGGAAACCAATTCTGTGTCAAGTTTCAAATAAATACTTCAAAGAACTGCTGCAGTCAGGCACAGTATTTTCTCTCCCTTAACTATCCCTACCTTTTGCTTCTCACCATCTGACCTTGTGTAGGTAACCTTGACTTCTCTCTTGAGCATTCTCTCTTTTGATATCTTTCTTCTTTACTGCCTAAATTTATATTCTATCTAATTCACTAAACATTGCAGTTTGCCCAATTAAAGCTCTTACCTCCCGGTCTCAGCACTTCCTTGCTTTGACAAGTCCTGATCACCTTTCACCAAGTGCAGATATGGGAACAATTACTAAGGCTCCCTGTCAAAACCTCATTCAGGCTAGTTTATCTGTCCCTATTAAATGACTAATTTGTTTTTCTTTTAAGCTGGCTTTGTTTGGGTCCTTGGTTTTAATAAAAGCACAGTTGTTTTCTAAACAATTTTAAAAATCAGATTTTCAATAAAAATGCATTAGTGGAAGTCATCTTCACAGTAGTCATAGCTTTCGAGAATATACTCTTCTCGACATTACTGTGACTGCATTAATTTCTGCAGTCACAGCAAAAGTGAATCCTGTGTCTTGCCATGATCTGTCTGGATAAAGTACTATCAATTTTGTTTTATTTAGTTGTAGTGCTTGATATGGGAAATTTAAAACTTCTAAAATTTTTTTTCTCTTACTTTACAAATTGACAGTTCTATTGCATTAAGTAATCTCTCCTTGCTCATATGTGATAATTTGCACAAGAATTGGTCCTGATTATCCTTTATGTTGTCTGTATACTTCTTCTGAGGACTGACATGAACATCATGATGGTGCTGCTACAACTGTGATTGTTCTGTAGCAGAAACTGAACTATGCCTTCCTTGATACTCATGCTTTTCAAATATCAGAAGTGTTCAGGAAGTATTAATAGTATATTTAGTTGAATTCCAGGAATGGCATTAATGAACACAGTTCTGTTTACAGAGGCATCTCAGAACAGGATAGCAACATACTTTGAATGGCTGTTAGATGCTCTCTAGGCATTTTGCCATTTCAGCAGTTAAGGAAGATTGTATAGATTTTAAAATGTTAAACTTAAAGGATCTTTTTTGTGCTTTCAGCTCGTAGAAGATGTACTCTCAAATCTTGTTAATTGTGGCTTGCATTTGCCCCTTCTATTTTTGCCTTGTTCTCTATGCTGCTTGTTTGTACAAACAAAAGATTTTAAAAAAAATAAGTTTTGCACACCAACTCTCTATTTCTGCACTCTCTGTAGAAGAATATACCCCAACTTCCCAGTATAGTACAAATGTTATTTTTAAACAACTAGATCAAGATTAAATAGTTGTATGGTATAATGCCATTCCTTCTCACTTTTATATTACACGTGAAGAAATTTGTTTACTCTAAAACCCAATTTCTAAGTAGTATTTAAATCCAGACTCATTTCAGCCACTTCAACCTAATACAATAACAGCGTTTGAACAACATTGATCTGGCAGCATTAGTCTGTATGGAGCTACTTTTAGTCAGAACAGTAGACTGGTAGACATAGAACGTTACAAGAATTTTCTTTATTACACTCATAGGACCAATCCAGTTGTAATCAGCGATTTGTAGTTCAGCTATCCAATTTTCCCCTTCCAGTTGATTCACAGAAAGCTCTGGAAGAAGTTCATGGCCAAATAATTTGTCAATGAAATGTAGTTATATAAATTGATAAATGAAACTGTCAGATGGAAATAATCATTGCAAGTTGCTGATGAGAACAGAAGACCCTTCTAATAATTCAAAGTAATCATCTCCACTTTTTTTTCTTAGTCTGCTAAATGTATTACATCACAATATACTGCATTCTGCTTTTAAAGAATATGTAAATGTCAGGGCATAAGCGACTTCATATATGTGTGAACAGCTTTTGCAAAAAGCTTTCTGATTTTCCCAGTCCAGTCTATGTAAATCCTGTTGTAGAGATGACTGAAAGAGATGTAGCTTATCCATACCTAGTGCTATTTATAAATATGCTCTTAAAAAAGGAGGTGTAGCTTGTGCAGTAAATTACCGAAGTCAATCTGAAACAGCTCCTGTAACAGCATTTATACTTCTCAGCTTCTTTTTTAGGATTTAAAAAATAACTGAAGTTACATGTTGAAAGGGTAATACTTTTATTAATGGGTGTTCTTGCTGGCGGAGGAGCTTCCGGGAACACACTTGCACACAGACAAATCAATATGATTTACGGAGTGGTGCACTTTTATTTACATAACCCGGTCTTTTATACACTTTCACTATCCCTCGGCGCGTGATCACTCCCAAACCGTTGGTTCTGGGCTCTTATCCACAAGCCAAGGATGCATTGCTAACACACTCTCATTGGATACTTACAGGTAACCATGAGTTATGAGAACACTGTTTTTTCCTAAAGCTCCTCCTTAATTCTGGCACAGGTTACTCTTTGTTTTCAGCCACAGAGCCTGTTATCAGCATGCCTCTGTATTTTCCCACAGTCTGCTAGAAGATTTCTGGCTATGTCCAGGCTAGGCCTACAAACTGCTGTGTGGATTGCTCACATCACACCTTGCACTTTTAGACCTCCTACGTGTTCTTCTCTCATCCACCTCTTTTCTCATCCTGTCCTCTCAACTTCTCTCCTCCCAGTGTTTTCAATTAGTGCTGTAATTAAGAATGCAATGAAGAGAAAGACTTTTCAAGATCTTCACCTTTGTTGAGTCTTTATTTTTGGCTCTGATGAGAAGTTTTAGAAATAGGAGGATGTTGTGTGTTACCCTTTTTACCACTGTAAGGATCTGATTATACTACAACTCACTTTTGTTCTGGTTCTGAACCGTTTTTTAAATCCACATAAATGTTGCTACCGCCACCTTACTAATAAAATCTAATAAATCTTAGTCCTAGCATCTGTGTAATGAAAAAATTAACCAAAAATCTTTTTCGTGCCTTTATTTTTTTACAAAAGTTTCCAGTTAAATCACTTGGCTTTTTGTCTTTTCTGATCCATATAGCAGAGAAAAGAACAACATAAAACTAAAAGTCTCAGAATACACAACTGTTTCAAGATTAATCTCTGTTTTTGCAACAAGGCACTAGTACTACATTGCTTTATTCCATTGCAGTGAATTTAGATAACATTTTATATTCAGCTTATAAAAAAGACCCCAGCAACAGAAAGGGATATTGATGTAGTTACAGTAAATGCCCTTGTTCATGCTACTAAAAGAATCTGTGACAGGAGCCTCCTAACATCAAGGATGTTTAAATAAGCATGATTTTTATCCCTTGATGAGTAAAAATTTTTTTTAAAAAAGCCCTTTTACCATACATAATATAACCCTTGTCAGGTTTTGATTATTTAAGGCATCTACTGAAAATGTAGGTTATGAATTACTTTTATTTAGTTCAAAATAATACAGGATACACACAGTGAAGAGATATAATTGTGGCTAGTCATTTAGAAAGATATTATAGTTAATGTACAGCTTTGTGCATTAATGCTGACTTTAGTGAAAAACGGTACTACATTTACTGAGTGTTTTAAGAGTAGCACATGATTAGTTAAGAGTGTAGCCAGCCTGGGGCACAGTTTTTTTGCATCTTAATTTTTCTTTTTACTGTATGCTGTTATAATTTAAAGCTGTATTAATTGATACTAAGCAATAATGGTAGTAAATAGTCTTAATCTAATCCAATTATTAACATAGGATTTTAAAGGTTTATTTTGCATTTTTATTCAAATTATACTCAGGAGTAAGTTGTTTTGATGTTACTATTTTGCTGTTCAGAGTTCAAATGGCTTGAATTTAGCTTGTGAAATATAGAAGTAGGCATGTCATGAAAGAAACTACAAGAATATTCTTAATATCATTTTAGTACTTCCTGAAAATCAAAAGTTTTCAACTGCTTCTGTGTTTTTCTTAACATTTCTCTTCTGATTTAACTTCTTGTCATATTTATACCCTTTTCTTCTCTCCTTCCTTTGCTCTTTTAATGGTACTGGAAAGGTGTAGGTCTATCGATGAGTGATCTCTTCCAATGGTTATGCCACCCTGTAATGTGTGATGAGGTAAATAATTTATTTTTCTGGAGGGATGTCATATTCATAAGTTTCAAGATTCAAGGGCTCTGAAGTCTTAATAACGGCAATTCCTTACCAATTAACCCACTCTGAAAAATGAGGTGTATTGATAGCAACAGAGATTTCTTTTTCCTGTTGATCATCTCTGATTCTCAGCTGATCTAGGAGGAGATAGGGGACTTTCCAATCTACTTTCTTCAGGAAAAGCAGAATCCCTTTACAGTTTTCTCTTTTGGCTTTTGGAGGTATCTTGTTCTTTGCTTCTGCAGGAATAATCAATAACTTTGTGTTCTTAAGCTTTTTCATCACTTCATGATGATAACAATCTTCTATATGTTCTGCTAACATACTCTATTCAGTAATGGTTCCCCGGTCAGAATCTGTGGCTACAAGACAAGGCGTAGTGTAGTTTGGAAAAAATGGTAACACTTTCATAGATACGTGGGGTCTGAGGGAATAAAGTACTTCCAGGAAGGTCTGTCAGAAATACTATATGCTACATTTCTTGATAGTAGCTACAAATAAAATATTATATGCAAACACAGGCACTTATTGCAGCCAGTGTTTTATCATTTTTCAGTGAAATGCACTTGCCTTCCTGCCTTGGGTTCCTTTGAATTGCTCAGTCTGAGAGTATTGCCCCAACGCTGCTGAAGTCTATTAAAAAATTAATCCATTAAAACCGTTTTGACTGATGTTTAATTTTACTGCAGCCAAATCTCAAAGAGGAGTACCATGCAGGGTGACTATAAGCAGGCAGAAAGCCTTTTAGTGGAAGATACAAATCTTTCAGTTAGTCTTCAGTTCAGGGACCTTATTAATTTCAATGGTATTGCTTGGGTAAAGATGTTACTAAGTGACCTTTTTTTTTTACCTTTTTAAATGTTGCATCATTCTTATGGAAAAGAACTATGGAAGTAAAAATAACCATACTAAATGCATGGGTAAAAGTACATTCTGTAGATTAGCTTCTGTATTGATTTTCACAAGCTTGGCCATATTTACTTTACATTACTATGCCACAGTTAGAGGTTAATCTCAAAAAAAACCTGAAACCCAGCTTACAACATTAGGTTGACATTGGTCCTTCTCATAAGATGGAATTGCAGGAGAATGTGGAGACTTTGAAATGGCCAATACCATCACAGCTAAATTTTAGCAACTTTTATTAGATTACAAGCTCTCTTTTGAGGAATTTCAGACCCTTGAAAATCTGTAGAAATAAGATTTTTAAGACCGTTAAGATAGAAATTCAGGGTAATTTTCTAATGGACCATTTTTATTGTCCAAGGTGAATTCTTAATTGCTTTTCATAACACGGTTTTTACAGAGATAAATATTAAAGATTTACTTCTCTGTTGAATTGTCATGCTTCTTTGTAAAAGAATGGGACCGAGATGCTGTACCCCATCGTGATAAGTTGATTTCCTTTTTGCACTTCTTTTGTTCCCACATGCAGAGGAATGGGGGGCGGGAAGAAAAGAACAAAGAAAACTTTATGCATGAAGGAAGGGCCCAGGCTGAATGAAGCATTCAGTTCTGCCAAGGCAGCCATTCTCTTCTGTGGCGTCAGTGCTCTGCCAAGATTGTCACACTGCGATACCTCCTTTATTTTGAAGTTGGAGACTTTCTAAAACTAGGATCTTTTAGGTCTATGGGTTTGCAATGTGATAGCATAAAGCATGATGGGAAAGAGTCACCATGAACTACTGCTTAGAAAAGCTTGGCCAGTTCTTTTGGAGCAGAAAGCTTGCACTGAAAGAAATGGTGAGGAAGCAATGAATGTGGAATAAAGTTTCATTAGTTATTTGACAGGACACTATGCACAGTCAGTGTGACTTTTCTTATCTTTGCCACTGTCATCTTGATGGCCTGTTGGTGTTGTCAGGGCGCAAAGCTATTAACATTAAGCAAAAAAAAACGTTCAAATACATGAGGACAAACAGTCTCTTATGGGAAATATAGCATCTAAAATGGCATTTCTTACTTTTTGAACTCAGTTCCAAATGCCTTCAAATGCCAGTTTTGACTGCATTGGGTATTTTATATAGTGCTGATTATTTTCCCTATATATCTTTTTTTAAACTAGGTTAAACAAGCTCACTACATTGTTAGAGGTTATAGCAACCATAGGGATTTCAAAATATTACTATAAGAACCGAAATATCTTACTGCTTAAATTAAATTTGTTTCAATGCTGCAGCATATGATTGTCTTCATATTTCAGCTAAATTCATAAGCTATAGAATAGTTACTAAATTACAGAAGATATATTTTATATAAATAGCTTCTTTTTTTCTTTTTCTCAGAATCAAATTCATGTTTTCAATTCATTAATGTAACCAGTAATCTGATTGCAGTCAACCTCAGGTGTTAGGAAACACAGCAGCATCCACAGGCTCTGATACACCCGTTCTTTCTGTGGTTTTGTGGACCTCTGCAACTGTTCTTAAGAGTTAGACTTGTGTTTATCATCACAAAAGGAGTAAAACCTCTCCTAACAACAGACTCTAAGAACTCCAACTGTTCCTTTTGCTTCTTATTCCACTTATGAATTTTTTATTGTTTTAATCTGTTTTGCTCTTGAAACTTTTAATTTATGCTTCTTCTTGTGTCATGATAAAGACGTACCAGTGACAGTTGCTGTAGTATAGCAAGGTACCAGTCATTACTCCTTCGTGCATAGGATAACTATGCAATAAAATGTAAGTGATGTTAAGGGAAGATCTCCTTTCAATAGAAGCTACTGACTCTAAATATAAAGCTTTGACAGACATTTTTAGAGAGTGCGTTTAAAGGAGAAGAGCAATATCAAATGAAAAGATGAGGAAATATTTAACGGGGACTATTTAAGTGTTCTCTGAAATAATTAGACCTGAAAAGCCTTTCTGAATGTATTCCAGTGCTTTACGTGCAGAAAATGTATATCACTTCCCTGATAGATAGTGTTATCAGTTTTACCAAGTGCTGCAGCCCAGTGGCAATATATTTATTCTCTCTGAACTTTACACAAGATGACTGCACTTGCAGACTGGCTGTGAGAGTGACAGTGACACAGAACTTGCTTTTCAGTTTGTTTATATTACTCTATAAATGCATAGGCAAGTTGTGCTTGAAATGAATGTGTCAACATTACATTGCTATGCATCAGTATCTTCAGTGTCATTTCCATTTCATTACCCTACCCACAGCAATTTAAGTTACCTATGATAGTGTTCTTTGTCTGCAGTGAGCATAGTATTGGTAAGGCATTCAGGGACCAATGATAAATAAATGAAGAGTGTGAGCATCCTTTCCCCTACCTGCAAGATAAATTTGCAGAATGGTGCACTGGTAATGCTTAACTTTCTAGAAAACTTTCCATGTCTGCCCTGTGGGCTAGTTTTCAACCAGAAAATGCACAACACTGAGGCCAAGTGTCAGTGTCCTAATGCCACAGAGCCATTTTGTAGGTGTACCCATTGCCAGTCCTGTCTCCTGGATGAACATTGAATCTCCATTGTAGGTAGCCTGTGTATTGCTGTGTCACCTGGGTGGACTTTGGACGTACATTATAGGCAACTTGTCTCCTGGATGGACCTGTTGGACACGCACTACAGTTTGTGTTCAAGTCCTGTCCCCAGCCCCCATGACTCAAATCCACAGGTGGATCCTAGACCTCATTAGTTACTTCACTATTTTGGGAACTACTGGTAAACTCTCCTACCGCTACCCTGCTCTGCTCAGTTCCTTGGCTGAAGTGAGGAGCTTTGACACAATGCAGTGTGGGGCATGCAGCAGACCAAAGATATGTCCCTAAATGTTTTTTCACAAGGGTCTTCTGTGGGGGTTCAGCAATGCTGAGAAGTTCACTCTCCTATGTTATGATCTTGTGTCTGAGGGTGTGGGTGTCCAAATAAGTGAAAAGCTTAGTGCTTTGTTCGTGTGTCAAAATGAGCTCAGCACCTCTGTAATGGAGGCATGTCTGTTTTGCTACCCCCAAAGTCTGGTGGTTGTTTAGGCTTTTCAGAGACCAAGGTTTTCATCTTCATGAAGACAGTGCAGCACATGGTGAGCTCACACATTGCAGTGTAATATAAGAAGCACTAAAGAGTACCTCTGGGCCCCTAAGCCTTTCAATAGCCTTTTGGATGCATATGAACATTTAGCAAGTACTGGTGTACCTCTGGAACAATGTTTTCAGCTAAGTTTCATCCTAAAAGAATCTAGTTCACATGCACTGTACTTCTTCTGCAAACTGAACCAACATTCAATAGGGCATTTACTTCATGGATTCACCTCAGAATCATACTACTCCTTCAGACTGAAATAGTACCACAGATGCAGTCTTAGGACGTGAGTTCATCTTATGTGAGCAACTGCCACTGAAAGGAGCAGTAGTCCTCTCATGCTCACATCACTCTTTGTATGCTCCTTCTTCTTCCTCTCCTGAATTTGACTTGTCATGCTAAATGTTCCCTGCTTAGAGGGAAACTTTTAGTGTTCCCTCAGATCAGCAAGCTGAGGGAAGTCACTATAGAGTTGCACAATTACTAAATTTAACAAAAGAGAAGAATCAGAAAAGCAGGGATAAAGCAGGTCTACCCCCTCTTCCCCCCCGGCCTTTGCCTGCTGTTAGATTGAATTAGGTTTAATATGAAACTACACCCTGAAGGAGACTCATGTAAGTTTATTCAAAGAAGATTATCACTGTTGCTGCTGGTTGAGAACTCATGCAGCTGAAGATTCACTGCTTAAAAAATGTGGTGGAATTCCCCAAATCACTCAGACATTTTTTTCAGATAATAAACATTTTCAGATGTCTTGTGGAGGTCTTTCCTGACAGACAAATGCTGGATGCAGATTTGGCTTCCTTCCTTTATTTGTTGACGTTCTCAGAAGAATGCAAGAATTTTAGAAAGTAATAGCAAACTTACATATCAGTATGATATTCATAGGCCGATGCAGTAGCAAATGCAGCAAGTTCATGTTTCTTTTATTTGTCTTTCCAAAATCTTTAAATCAGTTTTAGTATGAGGTCAATACCCTTACCAATTCAAATATGGTTTTGTCTATTTGTACTTGGAAGATGATAAAGATAAAAATTGTGTATTGTATTTTTATACCTGTAATTTACAAAACTCACATTATCTACTTTTTTCCAATCGATTTGTATTCGACGGAAAAAAAAAACCAAAACAACAAAAAACAGCAACAACCTGACTTTAAATAGCATATTAAAACACTTCTCAGGCTAGGATTGAATCTTGACTCACCTGCTGGAACTACTCTCACCTCACTTTAAACTAAACATACCAAATGGCTGAAGAGTATTCTATTCCCTAAATATGCATTTTGTTAGAAATAAGGTTATCTAATTAGAGCATTCTAGTTCTGGGAATTGGGAAGTTTCACTGCTGCTCCATAGGCAGATTAAGGTCGAAGTTCTAAAATCAAGTCTGACTTCTGTATTCATGTACTGTAAGTTGTTTCTTGCTGCTTGTGCACTCGCAGCTTTCAGAGATTTTTCTGGATTGAACAGATACCATGCATTCCCTATAGGCTCTTAAGGGTTTGGATTTTTTTCCCCTGAGATTTCTCTTCAGTATGACTGAGGTCTGCTTTCTGCTCTGAGTGGAGCCCCTCCTCTCTGCATTTCTCCCTCTCAGCCTCATCCCGGAAGCCCTTTCTCTTCCTTCTATGTAATTGTTCTAAATCTAAATACAGCAACCAGGAAAGATAGCTAACCACATACATTTTTAGCAAAAATAGTGGATAATGTTTATGCATCATATTCAACAGCAAAATGTGTGCCCAACACACTGTTAAAACATTCAAGAAGAAGCAGATACCGAGGAAGATCCTTTGGCCTTAGTCATATCCTTCAGTTGTTGAGAGCTTGTAGCTAGGATCTCCTTGATTTAGTACTATGTGTGTGCCAAATATCTATAATAGTTGAACAATCTAAGGTATTTGATATTTATTATATCCATTGTACTAAACATGTTTTGCGAAAGTGAAGTGTGATAAACAAGTCTGGCTTCTGAAACCTTGGCTGATCTGACATTTCCATGGTTACCATTCATGAAACAGAAATTATCTTTCTGCAGGGAAAAATATCCATGTGAATATGTCCAGCAGGATTGTGACAGGATATATTGAAGTATATAAGTTTGTGTGATGGAGCTTTACACAGGAATTACCAAGGCATTACTTCTGGACAGTGCCTAAGGATTGTACTAGAACAAGCTTTAGAATCATAATATTTTTGGATTACAAAAAACCGTCCCCCATATGTGATCATAATTTACAGAGAATTTGCATATATAGCATTTTATCACAAACTAAATTTTACTGACTTCAAGGAAGACCCACATCTGTTTGTGATCAGTGCCTTCCGCTCACGACCCCTGGTGGTTTCATCATTCTGTCCCAAAGAACCCATCTGACTCCATAGTGTCAGGTGACACTACTCTAAGTGTCTCTTCTGGTTGCACTTCTCAATTTCATCCAACTGAAAAAAACAGCATAAGAAAATCAAGGATAGTCCAAGAAAAACTAATCCAAGGCATATCTCTGCAGCTTTATCTTTGTGAGGAGAGGGCAATGGAACCTGGCTGCTTTCACCAACTGGGGCACCCTGTGTGTCATTTTCCGTTTTCCAGAACTGTGGCAGTGGAAAGCATAGTTGGGCCTCTGAACCTGTGTGGATGATTCCTCTGTCTTCATGTGTATATGTATACACTATTGACACAGAATGGTTTTTATCCCAGGGCTGCTCCCTACTTTTAGCTCAAAGCTACTATACATCTTTTCTCAGCTTGCTTCAGTCTCTCTCCTGGATGCTGACATTTTTTTCTTAAACTGGTTGAAAAAGAGCTAAGTCTGGAAAATTGACACTGAGCCAACTATAATTTTTCTTTTCTTATTTTAGTGAGTATAGAATTTTACATGTCCCTGCAGTACAGTACAAATCATATTCATAGTTAGCATTATCTTTAGGTATTCAATTTCAGCACTTTAAACTTAATTCTTTCCAGTTGTTTTGTTCTGAGCTTCAGCTGCCCCTCAATATGAAGCCATGTTCTTAAATCCTAGGATTTCTTGCTGCAGTGTAGAGGACAACACAGCTGAATGTGTATTTGTAAATGTTCATGTTGTGCATATAAGTACTGCAGCTACCTAATTCATTTTATTTAAGCCATTTTATCATGAACTTTACTTTGTCAGTAAATCTAGGTAAATTCCATAATATCTGTTGATGGTACAGCCAAACAAAAATTTTAATTAAATAATGCTGAGACCATTGGTTTAGTAAAAAAAATAAAAAAAGTACATTCAAACCCTGACAGTTTGTATCTCTCATCATCCTGTAGCTATAATTGCAGCAAAATTGTATGTTATATCAGAAAAATGACATCACTGAAGAGGTAAGTGCTACATAAGAGGAGTGAATATGGTGGGAAGTGATGATACTTTTGTGATCTATTCAGTTGGGCAGGCATATCTATTACAGGGAAGATGGCAGGAGCATGGCCATTCCCACAGGTGTAGGAGCCAGCTCTGAAAAGTTTCTCAGCTGTAACATGTTTTGGAAATCCTCTAATGAGGAACTAAAAATGCTGAATGCCTAATAGTCTCATAGGACCTGTGATGAGGGCCTAGTGTACATGTGTCCTACTCTTGTTTCTCACGGCTCGTAGATTCACAAATTTGCAAGAATTTCTTTGTGGACATTCTCAATTATACTTCTTTTCTTCACTGAAAAAAAATTTGCTCCTGGTACGTATAAATTTTCTTTCTCTGATGTATTTTTTTTCCCCCTTTAAAGTTACAAAAGCAAAACTACCACTCTCTCATACCTGACCGCTTTGGAAGTCATGGGTTTGGGACTGCAGCACAGATTAAGTGTAGCATTTTACTTCAGTGGGAGAAAGGGATATGAATTAATAACAGATCAAACAGGAAGAGCAGATGAGAAAATCTAGTAAAAACCTAGAAAACTTGAAGGGATACTAAGCAAGTTTGCTATATGACACAAAATTGGGAAGAGCTGTTGACTCCCTTGAAGGCAGGGAGGCCCTGCAGAGAGACGGGGCTGGGCAATCACCAACCATGCGAAGTTCAACAAGGCAAAGTGCTGGATTTTGCACCTGGGATGGGGCAACCCTGGATGTCTGTACAGACTGAGGAATGAGATGGTGGAAAGCAGTGCCATGGAAAGGGAGCTGGGGATCCTGGTCGATGGCAAGTTGAATGTGAGTCAGCAGTGCCCTGGCAGCCAGGAGGGCCAACCGTGTCCTGGGGGGCATCAGGCAAAGCATCGCCAACTGGTCAAGGGAGGGGATTGTCCTGCTCTGCCCTGAGCTGGTGCGGCCTCACCTGGAATATTGTGTGCAGTTTTGGGCACCACAATGTAAGGAAGATATACAGCTATTAGAAAGCGTATAGAGGAGTTATAAAGGAGGGCTATAGGGATGGTGAAGGGCCTTGAGGAGAAGCTTAGATCACTTGCTCTGTTCAGCCTGGAGAAGAGGAGACTGAGGGGAGACCTCATTGCAGTTACAACTTCCTTGTGAGGGACAGAAGGGGGCAGACACTGACCTCTTCTATCTGGCAACCAGTGACAGGACCCAAGGGAATGGCCTGAAGTTACAATGCAGGAAGTTTTGTTTTAAATTTTTTTGTATTAAATGATAGGCAAAAGCAATAATAATTTTGTTTGATATTGGTATATTAAGGTAAGTGCTTAGCTTAGATCCATTCTGATTGTCTTTCAGAAAATATTCATTCATCAACCCAGTCATCAGTCTAACTTCTCAGTAAACTGAGCTCAGAAAATATGACTCAATACCCACACATGTTTTAGGTTCTCTGTGAAAATACCTAGAAATGTGTCACTGATGGAGAGGTTGGGTTTTTTTTGTTTGGTTTGGTTTGGTTTTTTAAATAGTCACTGCTGTGCCTTTTGGGAAGAAAGCCTGGTGCATATACAGCTTTCTTTTGATGGTTTGATTAATCTCAAGGATGCTTATTGTGGTAGAGTAAGTGATTCAGGGATGACTGCTCAAACTCAATACTTAACTCTGCAAAGAGGACCTGCACATACTGGTTCATCCCCTGTCTGGATCCTTTTGCTCTGGGCATGGAAAGTACAGCCAGACTAATTCAGCTCTGAAATTGCAGGAAAAAAATGTTCCTATTGAGCTGTAATTGAAATGCCAAGATTAGGAGAAGGGACCAAGAAAGGCAAAGGGGAGGGAGAAAGTTCAATTTTAACTCAAAATCCATTGAGGCAATGTTTGAAGATACTCCTTTTTGCTGACCTGCTGCCCAAGCACTTGAACTGCTTGCATTTTGGGGGCTGAGAAGCCACCTTACCTAGGTGGCTGCTGTGCCTTTGCTGTGAGCTAGCTGAGCCTTCTCATTTCTTCCCTGACCACATAAACACTGTCAGGGATGTTTGCCTTCTGTGTGCTATGTTTTGCTGTACTTGCTGTTATATGCAGAGCAGAAGGAGGGGACACAGACTGTTCTGTGAGGGCAGTGCTAGAAGCTAGTTCACAAAATCAGTTTGGCAGCCCTGTCTACAGGGCTCTGCCCCTGTGGCTCTGACTGGTTTTATGTATCTAGAGTTGTTCAAGCAATATATCTAATGAGGTGAAATGTATTCCAGTGGAAAAGCATGAGGGACCATCCCTGTGGGAAATGCAAGTTTTGATGCCTGCATCAAGTTCCAGGATTTGATGTATGGTGT
Organism: Pseudotriccus pelzelni; assembly: GCA_035584735.1. Lineage (NCBI taxonomy): Eukaryota > Metazoa > Chordata > Aves > Passeriformes > Tyrannidae > Pseudotriccus > Pseudotriccus pelzelni. The sequence continues at coordinate 77,632,776 of JAWMRA010000078.1, forward strand.
TACTTGCAGTTGCAAATTAAGAGAAGGAAGAGAAGAATGTATTCTCTTATCTTGTATGGGGCAACTTTAAAATTGACAACTCAGGAAGGATTAGAAAATGCAAATTTGTGAAGTTGCTCACTTATCAAATGTCAGTGTCAGGATACGGGATATAATCTGCGGTAAATGTAAGATATGGTGTGGCACTGAGGGTTCTTTGATGGTCAGGATCATGCTGCCTCTGGATGACTCTCTATCTTAAAAAAGTTGTTTCTCTGTTAAGAATTTAAAGTGCTTTGAATATTTTGATTGAACAGAACACCATTTTGGAGATTATCTTCACCTCTATATATGTGTTACAGCATACCACTTGTTTCCTTGTCAAAATTAGTCTATCTTCTCATTAATGTTAAATTTCACTCAAGATGCAGGAAATCTTGTACTGTTTTCTTGTGTATGTGGCTTTGCGGCTAGGGAAGGTTCAAGAACTTGGGAGGAGCATGGGAGGAGTATGCAAAACTAGGGAAGGTGATAGGGTAGAAAACTGGGTATTACAATTAAGGGGTGTAACACAGCAAGCAAGCAACTGGGGAACAAACAGAATTGGTCAGGGTAGCTACCACATGGTACGCTACCCAATCAAAGGTTGTTACCAGGGTTTCTGGTAGAAGTCCATGGAGCAGGGGAAAGAAACACAAAATGGTGGCCAAACCTGTCCCTTAGGTTATGCCATGTTGCAATGCATTAAACAGTCTCTCAGGCAGGCTTTTGTTGCTTGGCGGTTTCTGTGTCCAGGTAGTCCATTTGCTCAAGGAAGTCCTTCTTCCACTTGGTAAACTCATGTGTATTTCCAGGCTCATCCCCAACATATGTGTTACATCATACCACTTGTTTCCATGTCAAAATTAGTCTATCTTCTCATTAATGTTAAATTTCACTTAAGATGCAGGAAATCTTGTACTGTTTTCTTGTGTGTGTGGCTTTGCTTTTGATGTCACTCAGAGGGTGATACTGTAGTTTACTGGTTATGTTCAATTGCTGTTTAGCTGGCCCAACACTAAAATTTGATCCCCAGAAGACTTCTTTTGTCATCAGGCTACTCAGTGCATTGGCTGTCTGTTCCTGTCATGTGGGATCATCCCACACCACAAACAGTTGCGGGGAGCTAAGATTCTCTTTTGCCCAATGTCAAGCTGAAGGAGTATAAATTCTGCTTTTGAAATGACTGTTCGAGACGTTTTACTTTGCTGCTGTGCCAGCATCTCTCACAAAGGCTACAGTGTTCCAGTACAAAATAGTATTTCTTACCACTTAACAGGATGCTCTTGGATTCTCTTTCCAGCTCAGCAGGGCTCAAACACAGTGCCAGACCTTTATTTTGTGGATATCCGGTCTGTACTCCCAGTTCCAGCATCACCGTCAGCCCCAGCAAGGGGTGGCTGGCCATCAGAAATGGGCAGTCAGGACAGAGCATGCTAACAAGCCAGGGCCCTGTCCCACAGGGTCCAAGCAGGGCAGTTTGGAAACAGGAACAAGGTTTGGAGTGTAACAGAGATCACCCCAGCTTCAGTGAAGAGGTCAGACAAGTTCACGGTTATGAGGCAGGTCTGAGGTGAAGCCCAGAATACAAGTCAGTGAGTCATGCTCAGGGCAGACCCAGAGACAGTAACTGGGTCAGCCAGAGTACAAAGATCATCAGCCAAGATCACAGGGATGAGGCAGTTCCCTTGTCAAACAGGGCAGTGAGTCTGGGTCAGTGGGGTACAAGGCACCTGCAGTGTGGTGGCAGCATAGCTCAGGTGAGCTGTGGTCAAGCATGGCAGCCTCAGCTCTGCAGCCATTCCAAGCTCCCTTCCAACTTCCCCTTGGAAAGGTTTTCAAGGCCTCTGCACTGGCCTTTGCCACACAAAGCTGGGCTAGAGTGTGTTGCAGTCCCAACAGTCACTTGGAAGTCTGATATTTGTCTCCTGTACGACAGCAGTCTGAAAATACGCTCCTCAAAAGACAACTTATTGAGCTATCTTCTGTAGCACATGAAATGGACAAGAACTATTAAAAAATTTAAAGCAACAGTATAGGACTGCTCATCCATACTGTTTACCCACAGATCCATGGCATTTAATTTCTGCTCTATACACTATTGGAGGCAGACCACACATGTCAATAAGTGATGAGGCAGACATGAAAGTCTGCTTTCAGAGACGGCTGTTTTTTTCAAGTACCTGTGGGCAGAATAGCTTGTTCCTGCCACACAGCAAATCTAAAGGAAATAATTTTAAGATCTTTAGGTCCCTGGATGTGCTTTTGTCAACAAAGGGATATCTTATCTTCTTACAGAAAATAACTCTCCATAGACCATCCTCCCCTCTTCTGCCATGAGGAAGGTAGTGGGTGGGAACGGAAGGTGGTGAGTTGGGTGGTGTCTGTGTGGGCCACTATTCATCACTTCTATGACTTGTGGAGGTCAAGTCAACACATGAAAGCTCAGGCTGGGAAGGTACTCCTCTCCTTATTTACGTTCCACATACTTCTAAAAGAAAAGTTTCTGTAAATCATTAGCAGGACCTCAAATATTGAATTTACTTTATCTGGCATAGCTGCTGACCTTAGGATTAGCACAAGTGACAGCATCCATTCATGTGGACTGAAACAAAATACCAGAGGGATAAACGAAGGCTGCCTCAATTTTCTTTTTTTAGGACTAGCCATTCCAGTCCAGCACTGTAGTGGTAAATTTTGTGGAGCGCAAAAACTGCACAGGAAGTATTGTTCAGTGAGTGGCTTGTGGCCATTTAGAGCAGAGCAAGCTAGATGTGATGCCTTGCACTTCTGTGAGCTAGCTGCGCCTCCTGTGTCGTTCCGTCTGCTTATTACCTTTAGAAAGGGCTTCCCCTTTCTATGACTGTGAACATGGGGTAGTTTTTCCCACCTGGACTGGGCCCATTTGCCCTGATGGCTTATGCTCTTGGCTCTCCTGGCTGAAGACTTTTGGGGTCCTGGGCACAATTCAGTGGATAGATTTTGGGAAGTGCAATGCTAACTCTCCTGGCACTTGTGGACAACTGTCACTTGCCTCCAGAATTTAACAGAGTAGATATTTAGTGTTATGTTTTTGTGGACCTCATTACTCAAATTAAGGCAGTGTTTTATGCAGAGCCTGTGCAAAGCTTTCTTTACATAATGACACATTCAGCAGGGAGTCTGCAGGGCACTGCTGGGGGGGTTTTGTGTTTCAAAGTTTCTTTGGCATTCACCCCAGCTAAAGGCACCAGCTGCTATTAAGGCTTGATTTTTTTCCTACTTTCTCTGTTTTTGTTTCTCCACAATTAAATAATTATCTTAATGAGAGATTTCTGGTTATTCTGATAACATCCTGGGACAGTGTTGAACTTTGTGATCTACGGGAACTCTGCAGATCTGCAGGAACTTGTCAGGATCTATTTACTGTGATTCAGAAAGGTAACAAGAAACAGACAGAATCAGCATAGAGCAATGACACAGCAGTTTAGGAAAAACACAGATTTCTTTAAATCTTTAAAATCATTCATCTAAATCTTTAAAACTGTCTGTATGTTTAGAGAAGACCTACAATGGGTGGCTCAGTCATTTTTGTTTACTTGTTTTTAGTTAGTTTTTTTTCTGACTAAATTAATGATGCACTGGAAAGAAGTGTGTAGGAAAGAGTGGATTTTTTTAATAAAGAAAATAATATCACCATATTTCTAATGTACAGTTTACTTTGATACTAAGTTAATACATACTTGTCAGGAATAGAAGTTGGACTTTTGTTTTTCCCAGAGACAAAGCAGAGTGTGAAGAAAACTTACTTGTAACTGTAAAATTTTTGTCTAGGTACTTGTTGTGAATGGTACATGGTTTGTCTGCCAAATTAAAATGTTTTTGCTCTTTGTGTGTTTGTTTTTTTTAATTGTTCAACTTAAGTACACTGAAAAAGTTTTATTTTGAAATGGCAAGTGCATTCAATCAATGCTGCCAAATTCCTGGATTAGTACAGTAACTAGAGAATGTTTTATTGACTTTAATTTGTGAAAATGGCGTTTTAGCAGTTTAAGAATTGTTAAGGGATATGCAGCCTCAATTATTTTTGGAAAAAATTCAGCAAATTCTGAAAGTGTTGGAACACCCGAATGATTCATAGTGCTTTATTGTCAAGGATAATTGACCTGAAATACATATACATGTTAAAGTCTTTGTGGCTAGGAGATGATATCACCCCAGTACTCCAACTTCTGATTTAGAAGAACCCACCACCCTATCTTTGTATCTGTGGCTTGACAGAGAAAGAGGCACTAAGCCAAAATTATCTGGTAGCTATTTTGAAGACCATGCATCAAGACTAGTTGGTTTTACCGAAGTTATGTTGCTGTTAGAAGATGTACATCGTTGGGACTTGTGACAAGATCTTGAGTGAGGTGCACAAACCTACTTTTTTTCCTCAAAATAAGCTCTCCAAAGAAGAAGGTGTTTAAGTTCAGAAGGGTCAGAGGGGAAAAAAAACCAACCAACCAACCAAAAAAGAAAACAAAATAAAAACAAACGCAAACAAAGAAAACCTAGAATACTTCTTTCAAATACAGAAAATTCCAAATGATTAAGGAAGCTGCATGGAGATGAAAAGTGGTTCCTACTGTGTCATGGTACAGTGATTTAGTCCCTCGGGGCTTGCTTTAAGCCAGCTAGTGACCTTGAGTTGTAGAGAACTGTGAACATCTCCTCCTCCTGCTCCCACCCCTCTGCATTTTCCTTCCACTCATCCCTGCTGCCTGGCTGCTCCAGACTTCCTTTGGCTCCTTCTCAACCCTTTACACCATCCATCCCACCGTGGCTACCTGCCCTACCAGGCAACCTTTTGAGAGGCATCCCTGGGCATCCTGGTAGGGAAGCACAGCTCCCAGCCCTCAGCTGCAGCCCCATTGCTTGGCCAGCCTGGCCCCTTCAGGGAACTTGGCATTACCCGCAAGAGTCCGGGCCTCACAGAGGTTTATGATGAGAGTTTTTCCCAACAGACACTGAATTACTCAGCATGCAGCTGCTTGTTGGTTTCCAGCAATTGCTAAATCACAGTTCAGGCAGAGGCAAAACAAAGCTGCCCTTGACTTAAGGACTAACAGGCTGCAACCTTAATTATTCTGGAATTTAAAGGCTTACTGTTAGCAGTAGACAATGAAGTAGAAGAATGCTTTAATGCTACTAGCGATATGGGTTTGCTGGTGACCAGTACTTTACAAAGCTGCTATTTGAGCAACCTTCCCTAGTTTTTGTGTAATTTCACACTACTTCTCTGGAGACAGTATATTTTGTGTGTGGGGGGATTCCCAGTTCCAAGCACAGGATTAGGGGTGGTTTTCCTCAGCATCTCAGAGTAACTCTGGCGTCTTTGCTCAGTGGCTGTCCTCTTCATGGTGTAACACCACACATTCTAATAAGGGTCTGTGTGATAGGGAGACATGCAAGTACAGGGAAACAAGAAAAGGTGCTCTGTACTAAATGGTTGCTTGAGTGACTTTTCAGAGTATTGCACCAGAGCCTGCAGAAGCAGGTTGAATGGCTGTTGGGACTGAGCCTTGATGGGTTTTTCACTAAAATGCTGACACTGACATTATATTTTGAATCTTTTGTACTTCTTCTCAAATTGAATAAGATGAATTTGTCAAATATCTGTCCAGTAAATAATGGGTAGAAATCCCTCAAGTGACATGTCTTTTTAGCTTGGTTGGTGTTTTGCTCTCTATTCCGTTACAGTTGGCCTGTGAGCAAAGTGACTGTGGGTTCCCCCATTTTACTGGCACATTTTCAAATTGTTATTTTGGAGCAGTGGGTTCTTTTAACTTTAGAAATCCTGTTACCTGTTGCTACAAACCTTCACGCTCAAATACACTTTTTTAAAAAAATAAAATACTAGTCCTTTAATTCCAAGGTTTTAGCACTATCCTATTTCTTACGTATAACATCCACCCCCAAAATATTTGGAAAACAGAACATAAAAGCAAATGCTGAAAAGATTTTTAAAAATTTTGTTACTTAAACATTGTTTAAATTACATTGCATATCCAAACAATTAAGCATTGGTAAACTGTTGAAGCAAAAGATTATTATTTACCACAGTATTAATTTTAAGTATCTGTTTTTAAGGCTTCACTGTACACTTGGGCATGTTTTCTTCATTCTATTCTCACTTACAGATTGTGTATCTAGATTCTGATGATAATTGAACCATAGGATCATTGATAACACCAGTAGACAAAGCAAAAAGAATTGCATGGGCTTCTTTTTCCATAAAAAGAAGGTTCAGTTGAACTCTGTAAGTGCAGAAGACTGGACAAAGAAAGGGGAATAAAGCCAAGAAGAAAACTGTAAGAAAAAGGTGTCTAATGATTTTCTTGGAAATTTCCATAGCTCTTTTTCTCTCCTTTGCTAAAGTAAAATTTTTACATGCATAAAATCTTGAGCAAAAGAGCAGACTATTAAAACAAAATAAAAATCAGTGGCCTCTTTTTACATTTAGTTTACAGTGCCTTGCTGAAAATAAGGTAGTGCCAGCTTGTCCAAAAACAAGATACAAATGAAAGGATTTGTTGAGTCAAAGAGAAATCCCATATAGCTACATAGCTGAAGCAAGTGATATGTCAAAAGGATTTTCTTTTTACAGCTATTTGATATTGTTATTAACTATAAATTTTGAGATATATCTAGGTATTTGTACAAGGCCAAATAGAAACTAAGATTCCAGTCTACTCTCTGAAGGCATCAATTGTATTTTAAAAATTAGAACTTAGATTTTCTGAAGTGATTTCTGAAACTAGACCAGAAAAAAATGGGATACAAAACATACAGGAGAAATTAACCTTTCCCCACTGCACAGATCAGCTTTGAGCCCTTGGGCTTTGAACTTAATAACATGGATTTCTAGGCTAGTTCTACCCAGTTTTCTCCCCTTGTCCTGCTTTATTAACAAAGCAGGTCTTTGCTTTTTTAAAAACAGCCACTTTGTCTTCTGAGGTGACAGCATTCTGTGGAGGAGATTAAAGTTCACTGGCAAATAGTTCTTGATTTGTTTGCACTTTAGTGACCAAATCTGGAAAGGTGCAACGAGCTTATTTGATGCCGCTTTTATTTGAACAAATGATTATCTATGGTATAATAACAAATAATTGATAATTAAATAATCATTGTAACCCTGTGATAGATTGCAGACTTCCTTAAGATTCAAAGATATTGAAGTCCAAGATGGAAATTAAAGCAAAAGTGAAAGCATAGTGCAATTCAAAGGACAGAAAAAATGTTTCACCAAGTATTTTAGTCGTAGGCTTGAAGCATTTGAATGTGCAACTTTATTGGGTCTGGCTGAGCTGGAGTTCATTTCCCCACAGCAGCCCTCACAGTGCTGTGCTTTGCATTGGTAGCCAAAAAGG
>JAWMRA010000078.1:77641832-77715322 GCA_035584735.1 Pseudotriccus pelzelni
GCTTCTTGGAGGTGGCCAACCATCGCTGCTGATGGGAAGTAGAGAATAAACTGTGTTATCTTCCACTTTGCTTTTGCGCACTCAAGCTTTCGCCTGCCTCCTGCTTTAATAAACTGCGTTATCTGTACCCACAAGTTGTTTTCCATCTTACTCTCTCTTCTGTCTGGCTGGGGAGTGATGGGGCGGCTGGATGGGCACCTGGCATTGAGCAAAGGTCAACCCATCACAGCGACTTTTGTCAGCTTCTTTTGTTCATTTTCTTTGCATATCCTCTTTAACTTCATGAGTATAAAGAATTTTGCATTCATTTTGGAAACTGTTGACATTTGATAATACTGTTGCTTACAAAATGCGCATTTCAGGAATTTTTGTGGTTCAGGGATTGAGCCTATGTTTAGCATTATAGGTCCTTTTATCAAGAGGAGGTAACACATGGTGTCTATCCACAGCACATGAAGTCTAGTTTATAGTCTGTACAGTACACATCATGTAGTAGGGCCAAATCTTTTCAAAAGCACCCTGAACACGTAAAGCTCTTGGGAAACATTTTTATTTTTTTCTTGGCAACCAGCTATGGTAAACATCCAGGAAATCAGATTCATCACTGGGACTCTGAACATTCTTTCAGAGCAAAAGGTATCAATACCTGCACAAGATGATCTCTTCATTTAAGCATGTATGTTGATATACCTAATTTTGTAAGAGGATCAGAACTTACATATGCAGAAAAAGAATAATCATGAAGACAAAGACTAATGCAGAGAAGAGATGAGCAAGGAAAATTGAAAGGAAAATATAACAGCATTTAAAGAATTTTCATTTTGAAAATGCTTCTAATTTTGTAATTTTTTAACTTTATTGCCCCTTTAAATCTGTGCAAATATCCATCTATTTGATTTTGCCAGTAATGGTTGTCATCAGTTTGGATGTCTAGTCCGTCTCATTGTCATATAGTTGAAACTACAATCTCAGTTGAAATTCTGAAATACTGTATCAGGGAGTACGGGAAGACACTGTGACAAGAAAAATGATGAAATTATTTCAAGGAATTTTATATTCTTGAAAACTTAAATTGATCTTTATGACTCAGATTTGTCTGAGGGATTGTTGTCTTCCATCCATCTGCTTTTAGGTGTGCCACACTGAAACTGGCTCAATCAAACAACTGTTAAGAACTCCTGGGGAAACTTCATTTCTACCAGGTTGTTAATGGCTTCAGTATGTGTATATTTTCTTTCTTCATAAGTGATTTTCATGTTTCTAACTGTTTTTGTTTACTGGAAAGTGCTCCTTGTTTTCTAGTAAAATTGTAGTTTGTACACAGATGATGTGCTGCAGGGCACGCAAATATCGGAATATACACTAGTTGATTTATTCCTTATATTAAAGTGAGAATTTTATACCTCTCCAAAAATTTGATTTAGTAGCAGTTCCTACCTTCCAAAATGTCAGATTTTATCCCATTCCATCAATGTATTTAGTTAGTGCTTGTGTACAGTGCTTGCATTTGAATGCAAAAAAATGTGCTACTGCAGTCTTAAGACTAGCTATCTAAAATTGCTTAAAAAATAAAAAAGTCAAAGAACAATACTAAGTCCTTGTTTTACCACTTACAGACTTACTAATGCTCCATCATAGAGGTCAAAGGAAGGAAATTGAATTAATTCAAAGAACTCCTGGAGTGTAGGGACTAATCCTATTTAAACCTATGAGTTAACTAAGTGGCAGAGGTGGAGTCTTCATCAATACTGTTCTGGTTGCCTTGGAAAGAAGGCAGCCTTCCTCACTGCCCTAAAGGGGTGCTGAGACACCAGAGCTATGCATAATTTTGTTGTCTTTTAGGTGAGATAATCAGCCACAAATGACTACATGTGTATTTTACTAAAAGCCCCAGACAATGACAAAATACACTGAAATGTCTTTGAATTTTTGAAATAGTTCAAATGTTGCACTGAAATATCTTCACCAAAATAAAGAGCTATTATTGCTGCATTGATTCAGATTTAGTTTACATGGTCTGTAGCGTATTGTGAGTAGTTTACCTTACAGATAAAATTTTCTGATATATACAGTAATGTGTACTATACTGTGGACATTGCCTGTCATCTTTATTTAACATCAGTCTAAAGGGATGCAAAAGCTAGGAATAGAAAAAATTCTGCCTTTACTAAATTAAAAAAGTTAAGTGCATTGGTGATAAAAAGCAACCAAGAATAGGTGAACTAGCAGGACAGATGACTGAAGGGTGGGGGAACTCAGTAAGGGGCTGGAGAAAATGCCTAAAGCATCTGATTTTGCTTCAGTGGTTTCACATGATGGAATTAACTTTGCAATTTAACTTCAGTTTTGCAATTCAACTTCAGTTTTGCAATTCCAAGTCTATAACTTGCTGTGGGCTTGGGTTTGTACCTGGCTTTTTTTGTTTCTTTCTTTTCTTTGCAGAGTGTCTGTGGATGAAACATTTTTCATTACAGCAATAAGTTATCTGTCCAGTCATTGCTTGCAAGAAGGAGAAGGGTAGAGACTTAGATTGTGATTTCATTTTGTGTGGACCTGAGAGCACTGAGCCAGCAAATGCTTCTCTCAGTTATCCTAAAAGCCATGAGTATATTTCTGTGCCTCACACGGGCACACACACATGTGCTGCATACAAAGGCTGCATCCACATTTGCAATTGTGTGTTGTGCCTAAATGAAATGGAAATGTAGAGCGCACATAGCACATACCTTGGAAGCACAAAGAGAAAATTATGTAAAATAGAAAAAAAAAGTTGTAAAATATGGAAAAAAAATATTATGGCTAATGTAAACAAGAATTGAAATTGTATATAAAAGGTACATTAGGCAAATGAAGAATTTTTTAAAATAATAAATCACTCTTCTGATTAAGATTTTTAAAGAAGTCTTAGTAAAGTTATCAGTTCCTGTTGGTTTTAAAGGAGAGCAGTAGGCCTAATTACTTTAAGCCTTTTTCAGAGCTGGAGAATTTGATGTATCATCTTAGATGCAAATGATTATTTCGTGAGAAAACAATTCAAAATAGTTGTACAAATATGAAGTTCTTAATGTAAAATACGAATGTCTGAGAATACAAATAAAACCATAATAAATGATAAAAATTATATGATTGGATGAAAGGGTATAAAGCAAGTCAAATATTTCACTTTTGAAGAAAAATCTAGAAATTAAGAGAGAGAAGTCTAAGAAAACAAATATGTTGTTTGCTAACAAAATTACTGTTATCAAATACTGAAGATGCAGTCCAACAAATACACACTTGTTTTTAGCCACTTTTGATGGACATACATTAATTAGGCTAAGTGCGTATTGCCAAGTTTTCCATTTGGGTATGGGTTTGTGAAATAACACTGTTGCTTCTTAAAGTATTGTGTTTAATAATACAGTAGGTAATACTGAGAAAAGTTTCATACTACAACAAACTCAGCACTGATCTCCATTCAGATATTGGGCTGTTGACCATTACTCTCTGGATGTGGCCATCCAACCAATTCCTTATCCACTAAACAGTCTGTCCACGGCTGTTACAGCAAACATATTTGAGTCTCCTGAAGTGTATATTCTGTCAACAGTGATTTACTTCCACTTTTTATATCTTTTGTATCTAATCAAAGCATTAGCGTGAGAGAGAATTACATATAACTGTCACTATAGTGTATAATGGAATTGTAAGTAGGTGAACCATTTGGAAGAAGTGCCGCACAACCTCCCTCTGCTGCTGCTGCTTCTGTTGTTTCCCCTGGAAGCTCCTTCAGGAAATTGCTGTTGCATTTTTGAAATAGCTCCTGTAAAATGCATGTGATGATGATACAAGATGCTTCAGCTGATTTAAATACAAATTTTTCAGTGAAGTTGCATATTGTGTATGTCAGCATGGAATTTAGATAAATGTTATCTACCATGCCTTAACAAATCCCTCAAAAGATGTGCTGCCTTGTTAATCTATTGAGACTCGAGCAGGGATGGTTAGTGTTCCACTGTCACTCAGTGTAAGAAGTTAACATCTTGAAAGTGAGTGACTAGTGTTTAATTCAGGATATACAGAATTATGAAAGACTTAAAAAGTCATATAAACTCATTGTACATTCCTGGAGATATATCAGAACTAAATGCTTAATTAAAGGACTTTCAAGGTGGTTTATGTAATTTTATGGCGGTTTCTGCTAATTCTTCTTCATCTCAGCTTAGCTTCTCAGGAGATTTACACCACCATTAAAACCTCTGTAGTAAGAAGGTCATATGCTGATACTAAAGTCATATACATAGTACATAGATCATTCACAGTATCTTAGATTGTCTTCTTGTGAATGTTTTACTATCAGGATATCATATATTCATTTTATTACACTTTTTAGAATGAGGACATCAGTAAAATGACAGGTATCTGTTGAAACTAAAGCAAGCAGAGAGCTCTATCAACATTTGCCCAACACCTATCATTAATAACTAGGTAATTTAGCAAATGAATGTGGACTATTTCAGTCTTCCATACATATTTTCCTGATGAGGACAGAACAAGGAGAAAATAAGGGATAGAGAAAATTAGTTTCTGTGTGGTGGATATCAATTGACAACCCTTTTTAGGGATTTCTGTTACTGAAAGGGTGGACTTGGAATGCAAATAAAGCTTGCAGTCCTCTGACCCAGGAGGTTGTAGGTTATACTAAAATACCCTGTCAAAGAATTAATATAGCTTCAAATACTGCATAATTATTCACCTCTGTCAGTTGGTGGCATACAAGTACTTGATCTCTGTTGAGGAAATATATCCCCAAAATATATGTAGTAAGCCTAGAGGAAGTGAATTTTTGCAGCTATAATTTATATTTGTCAGTGTAGCATCTGCAAAGAAGTCAAGACATTGAACCATCATTAAAAATGCAAATGAATTCTTATCTTTTCGAAACACTTGATAGTGGATGAGCTGTGATAAGGCTGGCTCTTTTCTACACAGTGCATAAATCTGCAAGCTGTGTCAATGTGAGATGGTTGTTGCAGGATCATTTAGGCTGATGCAAGCAGTAATGCAATTCCCGAAGCCTGGACCTCTATTAAGCTGTATACTCTCTCATCAGAACTGTCTAGGTCTTTCACGTATAGCTCAACATAATTTCATTCACCGAAATTATTTCTGAGGTGGATGTTATTCCAAGGTCAATTGATGTCTAGTAAACAGTAGAAGCATTTTACGTGATTCAGGATGATATGTAAGTAGTAAAGCATGAAAGAAAAATGGTTTATTAGAAATTGAAATGGAAGTGTTTCTTAAAGAAAGCTGTTTCATTATAGGTCCACTATAGATAATTATATACGTGCTTTTTAGAGTTTTAGAAAAAAAATGAAGACTTATGTGATTACAATACCTATTAAAAACATGCAAGATATAATAGCTCCTGGCACAGAGGAGGATGATATAATTGAGGATCCTCTGCATAGGTTAGTGCCTAATAGTGCTACAAACAGAGCTGTAGCTGCATCTGGGAAAGTGTACCTGTCTGGCGATTCTTTTAACCTCTTCTAGTTAATGATTATTTCACAACTTTATTTCTCCAGTGATTGTGTGGTCAGTTTGGTGACAGATCTGACTTGTCAAACAGCCTTAGTTCAACTCCTCCTTTTGGACAAAATGTGTAAATAAAATATTTGCTGTGTCTTGAATTGCATATTGGTTTGGGTGTCATCTTTCATGTAGTACTGCCTTGATGGAGCAATCTCTTTTAAAGAAATTATAACTTAAGACTCTTCAAGTAAATCCTCAGCTTCTGCTTGGACAGCTGCTTGCTATGGATTTCTTGTATCTGAAATGTACCTGAAGTGACCAGTTCGTATTCCAGTCCCTCAGGGAAGAGCAACTGTTCCTGGTCCTAATTTGACTCCCAGTTTACATTTAAGGATGTGAGTCTGCACTGAACTTAGAGAGACTTGAAGTCTTAGATAACCATAGGTTTTAAGCAGTGGACTGTGATTTTCTCAAAATCAAACTGTTAATGTGACTGTGCTGTGTTTTTAGTTGCCTAATTTCTTTCTGGTTAATGAAAAGGTCCCCACTGTGTGATGCTTTGAGATTCTTCCTGAATAGTCAGAGAGCTCTTTTAGCAGTACTCTGGACAGTCTTTTCATCTGACAAATATTTTTTTTCCTTTACAAGATATAGCAGTAAGAGATAAACCATTGGTTGAACATCCTGATACATCTCTGTTAATTAATCTAAATGCCTTTCTGTTCTCCAGGAAGTTGGGGAGGGAGAGGGGTAGACAGGCAGGGAAAACAGCCCTTCAGCAATTTTCACCCTAGTTTCAGCACACTGAGAAATGTTTCTCCTTGATTCCAGAGTATTTGATCATCTGTATATATTTGTTGTGGAGGCCGTATGCTCATGGACAGTATGTGTGTTAAAGAACAGCCAGTTTGGAGATCAGTCAGTCCACTGGCTCAAATCAATCCAGGGTGTCAGTTTGTTCACCCAAGCTTGGCAGGTTTTCGTCAACCCAGGGAACTGGTGACTAACATCCTGTATGTGTACACAGATAGAGCCCTAACACTCAGCCATGACTGATTTATGATTTCCTCTTTAATTCACAGATTCAATGTAAGCTTCAGAGATCTGGACACATATACTTTCCTGAGAATGTACATCCTACATTAGCACTGTAGGGAAGTAGTAGAGATTAAAAAAAAAACCACATTGAAAATACGTTGATATGTTAAAACCATTGCTACATGGCAAACACTTCTCTTTGTCCTAGAGGATGAAGGCACACAATGCTGTAAAACAGGCCTCATTCACAGTCCTGAAAATGTTTTCAGTTCCCTCCTGGTAAGTTTTCTTTGGCTTCCAGGTAGCAGCCTTGTCTGAGACAGGCTCATATCTTTTTTCAGATGAGACCTTAGGAGACGATCTGCCCTGGGGTGCTATCAAAGTCTGGTACCTAGCTGTTTGAAAGTTTGCTTTTATCCTTATCACAGCACTTAAGGCTCATCCTTAAAGATGGCAAGCCTGTGCAAACTTGTCTGTAAAAGGTTGTAACTGTGGAATGTACTTCACAGATGTTCTAGGAAAGTGAATTGAGCTCAAATGGTACAGTGCAATGGGTTAACACTGGACACTGAAGAAAAATTCTTAACGACCCTTTAATCTTGGAATTTCTTGGAGCACATCTTATTTTTCTTCTTCATTATAGCCAGGGAGCTCTCTTGTGAGAAGTTCAGATAAGGAGATAGAGATAAATAGTACAAAATGTACCACTATCTATTATCTTTATAATGGTGGATATGAAAGAAAGGGATAAATTTTGGATGGATTTTCCTTTGGTATAGATATCGCCACACCAACTGATTTCTTTTTAACAGAAGTCTTGTGCATAACAGACAATTAGGAAGAACTGATACTATCTGGATTCGAGTCATGACACTACAAGATGCAGAGACTTCAGGACCTGAATGTGAACATACGGTTTACAGAATAGCCAAGAGCTGTGTTGAATGCTGGAAATCATGCTGAGTTTCTAAAACAGGACATTTTGTGAATTTAAGGTGAAAAATGGGCTGCACTAAGGAAGTTTTCATGAGGATGACATTCTCTGTCTTCTCTCATATACCTTAATCATTTCAATAACTAAGCCACAGTTATTGGCCAGTTTGTGGGTTATTAAAGTACTGCTGTCTTTAAGCCTTTAAACTCACTGTTACAGACATATGTATTAAGGGAGAGCACGATTCTCTCTGAGCTTATATAGGACAAAACCATCATTAATTGAACTTTATATATGGTGCAAGGCAGTCCTAGTTTAAGTAGAAGATGAGAAAACCATGAGTGTATATTAGCAAGGAGCAGTGAGGTAGTACTTGTAAACAAAACAGCAGTAAAAGACATTCTGCATTTCATTCTCTCAGTCAATAGCTATATCTTCACCCTGTATAGTTGTTTGTCTTATATAAATAAATGTGGTTACTTAGTTTCTGAAAATGTCCTTTGAATTAAGATCTATCCCCATTTTTTTCTAACTAAAAGTAGGACATAATATCAGTAAGATTCCTAAGAAAATCTCTGACAAAAACACTGTACAAAGAAATATGATTCAGTGAATGCATTAAGTAAAACACTAACTATCAAACATTCCCATACTGCAGCCTGGAAATCCTTTAGGAATGGTACTGAAATAAAAAAGTTACAGGTGGTTGTGTCCCACCCATAAAATGGGCTGCCATGAGTGAAGCTTTGAGGAACTTTTCCTGAAGAGCTCTAGGGCATGTTTCAGTACTGCCTCCATTGGTTTTTGGGGAAGGAGAAACCATTATCAGAAACACATTATTAGAGTATTATATATTTCTATCTGTTCACGTTTCTGGGCCAATGATTTTGGAATGTTTTCCTTTTTAATGCCTCAGTGACAAGAAACATGTCTTTGGGTGATCATTTTTCTTTAGGTACTATATAGCAAACATAGGTGATGAGCAAGTAAACAAATTCTACTGTTTGGCATTTTTTGTAAAGAAAGTGGCAGAGCGATAGTACGCTGAAAATTTCATACTGTGACCATCAGTCACAATGCTATCAGTATCTTGCTGCACTGATGAGAGGTCTCATGAGTGTGTCTCATGAAAAAGTAGAAAACTTGGGTCCAGATTATTATTGGATCCATCCAATAATACACCACCAAGGTTAGGTATTTTAACTTAAGAAGTGTTAGATAAAAGCCTTGTCAGAGACTGGTACTGTGAATAAAAAGTCATAGTTAAGTAGATTATATACTCACAGGATGTAAATAGTACATGAAAAACTGTAATAATTACCATTTTTGTTAATATAGTATGTGTCTGAAGAAAAGTGATTAATTTATCCCAAATGGTATTGACATTAATGAGCATAATGTCCTAGAAAACTACAGAAACAACTGTCATACAGAAAAGATGTTTTAGACCTTGGAGAGTGTCTTCAAATATTTTGATCATTACATATTGTCATCAGCTCCTACAGCTAGTACAGAACAATTACTTTTGGTACTGCGACACCGATGCCATATCATGTACAAGTTATTCTTATGCCTGTTTGATATCACAGAATAGCTGAGGTTGGAAGGGACCTCTCAGGTAGAACCATCTAGAGCCACTTGTCCATATCCGTGTCCAGACAGCTCTTGAATGACTCCAAGGATGGAAATGCTACAACCTCCTTGGGCAAGCTGTGCCACTGCTTGGCCAGTAAAAAAGTGTCTCCCAATGTTTATGCAGCACTAGGCTCATGTTCTGACCCTGGTCACCACTTGCAAAGAGTCTGGCTCCATCTTCTTTGAACTCTCCCTTCAGGTGTTTGTAGACATGAAGATCCCTCCTAACCCTTCTTTTCTCCAAGCTGAACAGTCTCAGCTCTTACATCTGGTGACTTTCATACTGCAAGGGTATGCCCTTTTGAGTGCCACTTATTAGTTTCAAACACTAATTTGAAAGGCAAAATTCTTGAATTATATAGTAAAATACTGCAACAAGCATATAATATCTTAAAAAGCATTATTTTTAGTTTCTTTATAAATTATTTTAAGCAGTTCTAACCAATGTTTTATATTCGAGTACAAAAGCTGTTTCTGTATTCTTGATGTCACCTACAAGTAAAATTTGTTTGTAACATAGCATAAAATTACATCTCTCACTGCCTGTTTCCCTTATCATGTCTGTCACTAGTCAATATAATATGATGAAGGACCCTTTCTCATTTTTATTATTGAATATTTTGTTCAGTAGTATTTGGGAAGAAGGTTCAGACTGGCATATGGCATTGGTTCTTGACCATTGCAACTTCTCCAATTTTAAATAATTAAGCAAACTTTGGTCTTAAGGATTCTTTTTTATTTTAGACACATCAGGTCAAAACCTCAGCTAAGTAGTGAGTGGATCCATTCAGCCTCAAGTATATGAAGGCTATTTTTGCTTAGATCAAAAAGCTGGGATCTGGAAAGAAAAAAGGTAAATGCCTGAGTGCACCAATTGAATTGCTTGATTGTAGCTATATTGATATATAATACAGATTTTCCTGATACTGAGATACTTCTAATCAGTTAAGTTTGTACAATGTATGGAAATTTTTGGTTTTAGTTTCCATGCAGCTCACTACCACAGCATTTCTCTTCTTCTCCTGTGTTACCTGACATACTAATTGGTAGCATACTTTTGCAGCCACAAGCAGAATGTCTTAGTTTGATCTATGGCAGATTTTAAATTCTGTTTATCATGGGATTTTTTTCCATTTTTGTGGTTTGGCTCCTCTTTTTTCTCCTTTTCTTCTCTTAGTACTTACACAGTGGCCCCTGTACCACAGAGTGCTTACTCGCATCCAAATCTAGAGACAGCTGAGGTGCCATGAGTTAGCCACGCAGAAGCAAAGCAGTAGGAACCTGCGTGTGACAGAGTTGTACTGCAAATTGTGATTCATTACTCAGGTGTCATGCTACATCAGATAATTGATAATCTGATGTCTTTCCCATCCTGCACCAGTACCTTGGGTTACAAAGAGCTGAGCTGCCAAATAGCTGCTGTAAAAAAACCCAAGCTTTATGTGCGTACTCAATGAAAAGAGTATGTTTCATTATTACCTTTCCACCCTCTACTTCATTTAATCCCTTGTGACAATTGCCCTGCAGTTCTTTCCATTTTGCACACAATTTAAGTCCTGCATCTGAAATGGAATAATCCCATCCAACAGTACAACCAGGGCTGCCTGGATAGAAAGCAGCTCAGGGAGACCTCTTGTACAGTATGGGAGACATGAGCAGCATTGACATAATGAAAGGCAATGGACACAAACTGCAACATGGGCAATTCTGATTAGATACTGTGACTTCTTTTATTTTCACCACATTGGACCTGCTCTGAGCAGAGAGTTGGGCTAAATGATCTCTAGAGGCACTTTGTAACCTTAATTTCTCTACAGGATGAGCACTGCAAGGTAATAGAAAGTAGTTAATGAAACAACTTTGTTTCATTGTTGAAGTTGGAATAACAAATTATGGGTTTTTTTGTCTTTCATGTATATAATTTTTGTGTATATTGTTTTCAATCTAAGTGAGGGAATCAAACCTGAATGAGATACATGTTTCAGAAAGTGCCTTTGAATTTGTCTGACTTACACTCTTTCTATACCTAATGAATTAACTTGTTTTTAAGACATATCAGTGATTGACTTGAGTTTTAGATTTACAGTTGAGGACATGTGAGAGGCTGAAGTTGTAGGGAGGAATATTCCACACAAGATTCATATATAAATAAGTCCTGTTTCTTAGGAGTATCATAAAAAGTAAGTTAGACAAGACTGTTTTCAAGGTCTCAAAATTTTATATCCAAGCAAAAGTTTAGGTGAATAGGGCCACAGCAATAAACATCTATTTTAAGAATATTAGGAGTATTAATTCGTGAAAGAGACAGTATGCAGGTTTCTTTTGCACTATTTTTTATTGTATTTATTATATTTTTCCTATGGAGGGAAATAAATACAACCCTTATTTGCATATCAGGGGAGTAGAAACGTAGAAAGAGAAGACAGGCCTATGACTCTGGCATTTCATTGGGAAGTTTTACCTTTTGGATTGTGCCAGAAGGGCAGTATCCAACATCTGTGTGGTATTGATAAATAGACTTTTATTCCTTCAATGTAACAGGGCATCTATATTGCTTATAGATTATTGTGTATATATGTATATAAATACTTATATGCATACATATAAAAAAATAGAAATGTAGAATACATGTTTTCCTGAGTAAACATGAAATCCAGCAGAAATCTCCCATGCAGGACTCATATGATTTTAGGCTTAGAATTTAACAGATGACATCCTAAGATCCTATTCTCTGAGACATTTGCTTTCTGTCTTCCCCAAATATGATCTTATTTCAGGAAGTAAAATTACCCCAAAGGCAAGAAGAAGAACAGGAAAAACATCCACCACTGTATATGTGTTTCCTATATGGCAAAAAAGGAGGCACAAGCTTAATATGTGGGGGTAGTGCCATTTACTGAAATATTTGAATGCTACCCTTTTATCTCTTATAGTTTGGACATTGCTGAACACTGTCATGTTGTGGCATTAATTTCTGCAGTTTTGACTTTGGCTTTTTTTTTTTTCATATGTGGCAAATACAGTGCATGTTTAGTACAGCCAAAACCAACCAAGAGATGGCAGCACTGCTTTTAATATTCTGTGTGCACAATCTGCACTAAGTAGTACATCTGTCAGTAATGCTTTGAACTTTTCCCTTTGTACCTGGCACAGGCTTTCACCATTCAGTGAATAGGTCTTTCTTTACAAAAGACCTGTTAAAATTAGCAGCCTTGCTGCTAATGGAAATTGTCTTTTCCCATTTCACATTTGCATAATGCTGTCTCATCTCTGCAACAGGAAAAGCCTAACAGACATAGGAACTCCGGTGAATATTTCAGTGCCACATGGCAGCTTTGATCAGTGTGACTGAGCAATGTTGCTTCATCATTTGCCTTGCTGCCTTGCAATAATTTCTGTTCCATTTTTACTCAAGAAAACATCACCAGATAAGGTGATTTTTTGGTATATAGGATGCTGAACTAACTGTTTATGTCTAGTCGTTTCTTTTTAGCAGTGTTTTCAAATACCTTCTACCCTTCTGAAGTGAAGAGTTGTCACTTCAGTTTAATAAAAAAAAAGCCCCAAGGGGACATGGCCATCAAAGAATTATTAACGTTGTCAGGAGATAGTTAGTGTTTCAGTAATTGTCCATAGACTATATAGAATCACTTTTTTTCTTATGCTGTAATGGTCACATTATATCAATATGTATATACAAAAGACTCAAATTTTTAATGAACTAATTTTGTTTTCATACTGTATTTTAAGAATTTTTTTTAGCAAGTAGGCATCTGCAAGGGATGACAGAGTAAAAATCTGAAAATTGAAACTATAAATTAAGTATTTGAATATTAAGTGAAATAAGTTGTGATGCGGTGTGAGGTTTGATATTCTGCATATAAATGTAAGCAATTTTTATTTTATATTTAAGGAAGTCAATAATGTTATATGGCAGTGTCAAGATTTTTCATTACAAATTTGGTCATGTTGAAAAGCAAGAAAATTTAACTTGACACTTTTAGAATCAACATCTGTTTCTAGCAAAGTGACTTCAAGATTACCTCTTACTGTCATTTTTAGGTCACTTCTTACTGTCATTTTGCAAGAAAAATCACTGAGTAATGTGCTGCCTGTTCTTTGAGTTTTGGGGGTTGTGATTGGATTGTAACGCCTTCACTCTTGCTGAGATAGACTACATAAAACTTCCCGTTCTGACCCAAACCATTCTGTGATTCTATGATTCTGAGTGATATTACAGGATTATATGCTTATGTATGCCTGAGCATTCAGAAAAAAAAAGACAAAAGTTGATGGGACTGAACTTTGGGGTTTTAGCAGTATTTTACAAAATACCTTGCTGTGTTTCTGCTAAGAAATCAGTGGTGTCATGAGAAAGCGAGCCTATTCCTGGCATTACTGATCTGCCAGTACTCACCTCACCTGGTCTTGGAGCAGTGCTGCATCATTATTTTCAAATAAGCGCTTGGTTTTTCTTACGTAGAAAATATATAATCCAGACAATTACTCATACTCAGAATCAAACTCATGTTATTTCAGCACTCCTCTTTGCAGCTGCTGTGGAAGTGGCCAGGCAGCTCCAGCCATCACGTTTGCCAAAGTGCATGTGGACCAGTTAAATGATTGGTATAAGCCATTTCCTCAGATGCAGGAGTGGTGACACCAAGAAGCCAAGACAGCGAGGAGACAACATACCAGTATGATGACACAGGTCCAGGAGCTGGATGGGGGGTGGGAATCCAGTAGAACCCTCTGGGGGTCTCACCCAAGCTAGTGCAGCCACTGCTGCAGGGGCCCATGCAGGGGAGGCCACTGCTGCCACTCAGGCAGGGACTGGCCATGCTCTGTGTGAGATCTGGTTCTCTCTGGGAGTGTTACCCAAGGCAAAATATCTAAATTAGCAAGTTTTGTGTTGCGGCTGGTTTTGGTTTTTATTTTTTTTAAGTAACTGTTTGCTAGTGTCTGTGCCTTGCAGCACTGCTGATATTTCCATTGACACAAACTGAGAAGGGAACATATTGCCCATGAGCTGCTTGTGGGAGGCTTGGCTTTGTGCTGGTGACAGCAAAAAAGGCAATGGCTTAGGACTGGTATCAAACTGACAAGTTGCCAGATCAAGCAGGCAAGCTGAGGGAGGCACAGGGGCAGTTCCAGCCTCAGTGTCAGGCACCTCGCTGGGGATGGGACAAGGTCAGGCTGGTGCTGGGCAGGGCTGTGGGGAGCTAGAGCTGACCTCTGCCTCGCTGGGACAGAGGCTGACAGCCCCCGGGGGGGCTGACATGGGGTCCTGGGCTCGTGGGCAAGTTTGGAGAATCCCAAGGGAGACTGGGCAGGGTCAGCAAGGCCTATTGGGGTTCTGACATGTCTGTGCAGCTCATAAATTGACCACCTCTGATAACAGAAGTCTTTATTCACAGCATCTTGTAGGGGAAAAACCCAGCCAACCAAACCAGCTGCAAGTAGATATTACAGGCATTACAAGAAAAGGTTTGTACACTTTAGATGTATTTTCAAAAGCTGCAGGAGAAAATGAAGCAGAAAGCTTTTTAATGCAATAAATATTGGTAAGTGACAACACTAAAGAAGGGTCACTGTGGCTTAGCACTGCTCTGGGTATGTGTGGAGTCCAGTGGAATAAATCACAGTGATGGCACTAGGACAACCAACTGAAATAAACAACTCTGGTTTCCGTATTGACTGCTACCTGTGTTTTCTGCATTCAGAAAGGCTATAATTTGCAAAAAAAGAAGTGTTTGCATTTGGGCTGGAGAGATGCTGTCTTTTCCTTCAGTTTGCTCTTGAAGTCTTCCTTCTTTCTTCTGTGAGTCAGAGGGTGCTGTCATTAATGAAATAGAAGCCTTGGCAGAATTCGAACCTTTTGAAGGACTTCACAGTCCAATAGACTTTGACAGATGAAGACAAGTGGTAGAACACTGGAAGGTGCTTACCTGAACAATGGTTAACAGGCCTGTCTACAGGCTGTGCCAGGGACAGAGACATTAATTCTGTTGGTGGTTCTTTTTATAATGTATCCATACCATACAGTAAAAGAGCTTTGTGATAGTAATACTGAATTTTATATTCCCCATGAAGCCAAAAAAGCTTTTCAGAACTTCACTAACTTGAAAGTGGCATCTCAGTTTCTTCATAACCTTCAGAGTTCAAATTATGCCATTATGAATAATACAAATCCTGATATAAACCAAATCAGAGAAAATTATAATAATAGTTAAACCCTCTGTCATTGTTTTAATTCATTAAATATTTGCAATAGGTTCATCCATTATTGCTAACTAAGCAGAAAATGCACCCACTTTTAATAAATAAGGTATTTGAGTGACTTAATTGGTAAATCACTTGAAACAAAGACCTGAAAGCATAAAATTGATCAAATCAAGATTGGTGAAAGGTACAACGATATAGTATGCATTCACTGGTGGGAAAATAACTGGTGAAACAAAATCCTGAGTAATCTTTAATGGGACTTGAAGTACGTCCAACAAACCAATAAAGTTCTTCACAACGAAGGCATGCAGTCATGCAGTAAAGGAATTTAAATAGCATTGCAAAAAGTATTCCAAGTGTAACAGTGAAAGTTAATTCAAGAATTTAACTCAGATTTAGGTTAATGAGAAAATATTTCTTTAACAGAAAATCTGCAAACATAGTTGAGGATGAAGAAAAAAAATTCTAATAAGGAAATTCACATTATACATTCTACAGTATAAAGTTTCTAGGCTTTTAGGTTTTATAGATAGTAAGATTTGATTCTAATATTAATTTCTTCCCTCCAAAAAATTATAAACTTCTACAAAGTTATATTTGAGCAAAACATATACCTTTTAAATTTTCCTCTGTCTGATTATGAAGTCATGAAGGAATGTCAAATACAGCATACAAAAGCGATTACTCAAATGGAGAGACTTAAAATGAAAACTGTCCAACCACGAAAACCATGTCTTTTGTTTTTTTCCTAAATATTCAGAGTAGTTTGTCAATAAATTACAAAATATTAGTGCAGTTGTGAAAAAAAATGCTGTCTTTCCAAATGTAAACAACAAGCTGAGCATAGGAGAAAATACTGTATATAGTGGCAGTCTAATAGTCTTGAAGAAGACATACTATAGAGAACCTCTATATGGGGTATGGTTCCAAAGAAAGAGGCAAAGGTTCACTAGATTTTGCTTTAAAAAGCGTTTGAGATGGCAAAATCAATTGGATTTTGGATGTCCAGGGCTCACAGCTTACTGCTAGCTTGCAGTTGCATCAAGCAGTAAACTTTAGGTAAAATAACTTAAAGGATTAAGCATTGAAAGCTGTATGTTTGATATATATTTACTGATACATATTCGAATTGAATTTTTAAATATATGTGGGCATATTGTAGGGTAGAATATAAGAAAGGAATCTTAGCAGGAACTAAAAGCAACTAATACAGAACTAGAGCTCAACAATACACTGTTTACTTGCCTTGGTGTTAAGAAAAAAAGTCAAGGTCTTTGACTTGCAGACAACCCTCAAAAATTTGTACAGTCTTGGTTAAATAGAAATCAAGTAAAGGTGCATTTCACATTCAAAACCCAGGCCCAGATCCAGACTTCAACAACTCCTGCGTTTTTAAAATGGAAAATGAAACCCTTTCTAAGAAGTATGCCTTCATCTAAGCAAACATAATAAAACTTCAGCAAAATCAGTAGGCAAACCTTCCATGTACAAGTAAAATAAATTGAATTCTAAATTAATGACCCTTTCTCAGTGGTCTGAATCATAGCATGACGTTAATGCACAAGAAAAGCTACTATATTCAAATACTAGGCCACGCAACAAATCTATGTTGTTTGGTTTCCATCTTAGAAAGCATATTTACCCAGATTATGTGGGCTGCATACAAAAAGTAGTTTCACTGCGGGGAACAAAGATCCTCCTTCAGGCTTTTCTATGTCAGTAACTATAACCTCAGGGTTTTAGTTGTGTAAATGGCTATGTTGATAATTTGTTATTTAGATTCTCTGGTTTTCTGTAGCTGGCTTAGTAGATGACCTCGGATTTAAATTCCCTGAAGCAGGGACCATACATTTGTATGTGCATGAACAGTGAGAATTTGATCTTGGCTGGAGCTGCAGGCTATGACTGCGATCTAAATGTCAAGTCATAATAGAGTAAGCTCAGGCAATTTCTCTCGGAAATAAAACTTGCTGCTTTCAAATGTCACTAGGCTAAAGAAATTTCAGCGTAAACTATTGCTGAAGTCAGTGGGAAATACATTTATCCACAATGTAGCTTCAATGTAAGTTATTTAATTGTAAAACATATTAAAATTTTATTAATCCAGTTATGCTATATTCCTCACTCTAGCAGAACTATTGAGCCATTTGAGAGGAAAAAGCTTACTGGATGCCTATGGAACTGCCACACTTCCCTTTTGTCTCTCGGGCAGCCTTTGCAATTTTTGGCCAGACAGTCTAAAAAATAAATAAATAATTATAATAACTAATAACTATAATAAAAAATATAGTTACACCTCTAAACATACTCTTATGTGTTAAATCAGCCATAATGTAAGACCTTTTTAAGAAGGTCAAGTTCTCAAATGTCTGTACATCATCAGTGTGATTTTTGGTTCATCTTCCCTCACTCCAAGTCCAGAAAAAAAGTATGTCACCTTTATGAGGAACAAAAAGTTGGAATGATTTCATCAGTTTTTTAAACTCTTCAGAGCTACCTACCCAGAATCTCTAATAGCATTTATTTGCAAAGCATAAATCTTTGAAGTCCAGCCTTAATAAATGGAAAACAGTCTGTATGTATGATCATGCTGACTTTTCTTGCAGGCAGACTTTTACTCCTGTTGTATACCTTTTCTTTTCAGGCACTTTAGTTTGGTGCCGTAGTTGGAAGAATTCACCATCCTCTCTCTTGAAGCTCTGGGGCTTTACTTCAGAACAAAAATAAGAATTCAAATTTAAATTACACCAGGATTATGAAGAGAAAATTATATGTGATGTGAGGTACAAAAGTATATATTTGAGTTGATACATGTTTGTTTATTTTTTATTTCTGAAATATGTATACAGTCACTCTCTTCAATGGTATCACATAAATGGTCAGTGATTGAATTGGATAGAAAATAACTACATAAAAATTAGATTCTGCTGATTTGGAATCACAGATACAAGTCCATTTATCTAAATTAAATAGCTGCCATGATTAAAGGGAACTTTTTGAGAGAAAAATATGTGAAGTTGCAAAGTCTTAGAGAATATAAAGATGTGCTGTAATTTCCTTATCTTTTGGCAGACTGGTGCATATTTTGAGAAGTCTTGTCATTGACTGCACTGAAAGAAAGTTGGGGCCTCTTGTACTGAGCTGTTGCATGTTGGGTTCAGGGACTAATGTCTTACATCATAAAAGATGCCTTTAGGGTCCTGGTCTTACACTTGGTGGTTTTTTTGATCTTAAAGTAGGTGAAGTTGTTTGGGTGCACACTATTTTGGATTCCCCAGTAGCAATACTTCAGTAAGCATTGCTGTCATTCGCTACAACTGTAAGCTGACCTTTGAAGTGACAAGCTGGATCCCAAGGCAGGACTCAGTGAGTGTGTCCACTATTGCAGTTTGTACCCTACACCTTTGTAAGGAATGTGAAAAGCTAACAGCAGGAAGCACATCTCCACCAAGCTAAGGCTTTTATGTAGGTCTGTCTCCTTCCTTCTTCCTAGCTTACAAAGGTCTTTGTTTCAATAGCTTTGAATTAAATCTGTGCGATGTGTGATGTCTTTCATCTAGTGTGACTCAGCTGTGAAGCCTTAGCAAAGAGAAAAATTAATTGAATGTAGGTTCTTGGTGTTGTATCTGTCTATTTTCTTGGCATATTGTTGCTGTAGAACCAGGAAAACACAGAGTTACACACTGTTGAAAACACACAGTTACACACTCGCGTGCACATATATTGCTAAGAGATAGCAGGCAGCATTGTTATGTAAATAGCAGTTGTATAACATGAAATAGATGCTTATATATATAGCCATCACATGTAATTCATCCCCTTACTGTAAGGAAAAAAAAATGCAGACCACTGTAAGAAATTAATTAATAACCAGAAAATTCTGAGAAAATACTGTATTTAATCTGAAATTCCTAAGCTATTTTTTCCTCCTCATTTGGCTTTCAAGTTGACATAGCAGCTGTCATTGGTTCTCCTGCATTGCATTCATCTCCAGTTTCAGTGAGTGATACAGAAAATGATGACCTGCATAAGGTTGTGTTGGTGCCATAAGCTATGTTTGTGTTTTGGTGTAACAGGAAGGTTCTGAGGGGAGAGCCTGGAATGGGGATGCAATTCAAGGTAGAAATTAAGAGTCTTACAGAGGAATTAATAGGCTAGGGATTTGTTTGTAACACAGAGTGTCCATGAAAAGATGTAAGCCATGTTTAGGGCAGACTGAAGATGAATACTGAAATGCTACCAGCCATCTAGTGAATGAGCTCATCAGAGATTCGAGGTCTTAGGTGAATATGAAGGCCTCTGCACATTTTGCTAAAGCTTTGAATGTTGCAGTCTGTAACCACACTTTCCTCAGAGAGCTTCTTTTGACCAAAGGAGATGCCTTGCTGGTACACATGCTAGTTTGTGTTGCTTCATGGTTTCCCTTCCTTTGCTGCTCTGAAAAAAGGACAAAACCCAGAAAAACAAACAAACCAACCATCCTCACATAGCTGGTTTTAGTATCTCAAAAAGAAATTTCTTAAACCCTGTATTGCTCTAGATCATGAATTCTCTCATGGTGTGATTTCCACTTTTAATGTGACGTAATTGAACAGGAAGAGTGGGGCTCAGGGAGGCATTGCTGATCTGTTCACTGTGGAAATAAAATGGGCTAGTCCAAAATGAGATTGGATAATCCATAATCCAATTTACCTTTCCGAAGGAAAGTTAATCAGTGACTGTCTAAAGGACAGTGTCCTTAGCTGAGGACACTGACTTCAAATCCTGTATCTGGCCACAGATGTGGATGCTACCTGAAGGATCAGTTAGTGCGAGGGTTAATAAGTTGGTAAAATAATGTAAAAAATCCAATGTTTTTTTCTTTTACGTCAAGGAATTCATGTAAAATGAAGATAGAGGAAACACTGCATTTGCATAGAAATGCTTTAAAGTCAATGAAAAAAGTGTAAGAAGTGAAATAATTAGCCATAATTCAGAAAATCTGTAGCATTGTATCTGCGGTAAAACTGCAGACTATTCTGAACCTTTCAATATCCATAAATTCTTACAGAGTGAAAAGAGTTGTTCTCTCTTTCCTGTAATTATATATAAACAGTGAAAGAAACATTGAGACTAATTCTTTTAAACGAGTGGCATATGTGGAAAGTCCTACTGACAGTAATAGTTGCTGGTACAAATAATACAATGTGTTGATTTGTGTGAAGTAAGTATTAGCCTCAATCAATTTAGTACTAGTAAAGTTGCTTACTAGATGACCTCATACTGTCATGATTACTCATCACTTCCTCAGAGTATTGCATTCCAGTGTCTCAAATTTATTTGTAAACTGAGCAACAAATCCTCCTTCTCTTTTTTTTTTTCAGCCATAGGTGAAAAAAAATCATGCATGGACTTTCTATCACTTTTTTTTCTTTTTAGAAAATACAGATTGTTGTAGCAAATATTATAATAGTTGTAATGATCAGTGACGTATAAATCACAGGTGATCAGTAATTGGTTAGTGATTCTACTCAGTTCCCAAAGTAAAATATACTGTGTCAAAAAATTACAAACAAGTATTCTTATTTCAATAAACAACTGGAGTGCATTTACCCAGCTGACTTCCCTCAAGATTAATCCATCTCATCCTCAACCTACTTGAAAATTGTTCTAGAACTTGCGTAATCAGCAGTGAAGCAAGTTCTTGGGTTTTTCATTGGCTTTTATATATTGAAGTATGAGTTAGTCTTAAATTTTGATTTGCTGACTAGCAGTAGCGTGTCTTCCAAGTCAATTAGCGCAGATAATCACAAACTCCTAATCTGCATACACTTTAAACAATTTTCTGTTCAGTCTTAAAACCTAATAGAAGATTTGAGACCTTTCTTCCAATTTTTTTTCTTGGAATTTTACTATTTAAATCCAAATTTTAGGGGCTGAAATGTCAAATAATGCGAAGACTATCTAAGCTCTTTTGTATATTTCCGTTCTGATCTGAAAGCTCTGTCAGTGAAGTCATCCAGTCCACAGCTGAAGTTCTCTTGGCAATTTTAACATTTCTCTACTGATAATGCTACCAGAAACATGAAAGGTTATTTGAAGAAAAAAGTGATGGTTGTAGTGGTGTAGGACTTGAAGAAGGAAGGGGCTGGTGTGCCATCTGCAATGGCTGTTCTAATAAATTGCCTCTCCTCTCAAAGCATACCTTTCTCAAATGCAGAAAAATAGGCATTGTAGGATCTGAATGCTTTAAAACATAAACTTTAGGTCAAAGATTGCTATAAAAGCTGGTCTGCTGGTCTTCCATGTGAATCTTCTTGTCTCTTACCCTGATAAACGATTGCATAGTCACTCACTTCGGATATGATTTCCATCCAAACTTATGCTTATTTGGTTAAAACTTGGTGTTAATAATGCCAAGGTCATGTGTTCAATCCCCTAATGAGCCATTCACTTAGGAGTTGGACACAATGATTGTTGTAGGTCCCTTCCAACTCAGAATATTCTGTGATTCTGTGGTGCATTTTACTTAGCCAGACACATATTTTGCTACATAATAACAATAAAATATCCCATAAATAGTTTTCTTCTTACACCCAGTACTCTTTCAGCTTAGCCATGCAGTTAGCAGGATTGTTAAATCACAGAATACAGTATTTGTCTGAGGAATGATTAAAAAAAGATGTAGAAATTCAATAGTCTTTTTTCCCTCCCTCTGAAAAGACAAACGTGCGTTTCAAATTGATGTTATCTTTTCTGGGGCTTAAACATGATCTGAATCTCACTGATTTTAAGGTAACCCTCGTGGCCTTGTATCTCATGCATGCACTTCCAACAGTTATTCTCCACGCCGCACTTCTTGTGGCTTTTTTACATTCTCAGCTTGTGTTCTTTTTGTTACTATTATTTCTCAGGCTGCAACTCTTGTTAATACTGAGATGGAAATGTCAGGCTAATTATGTGTGATAGTTTAAAAAAGAAGAGGGGAAAACAGTTACACACAACAAAAAAGCTTATTGCTGTGAGGTTTGCCAGCTCTACTTTGCTACAATGAATTGCATTCTTTAACTTTTTGAGATGAGCACTGATGTGTCTCAGTAAATTGTATAAAGGAAAGAATTAATGGTTTCTAGTTTTCCTTTCTACAGACAGTAATATGTTTACAACGGGGATAGGAATCTCCATTCCATAAAGTACAAAACTGGTTGAGATTGAACACTGCATATTCACAGCCATGCCTATAGATGTCCCTTGTGCTAGCACAAAAGACCATAGCATAGCAAGTAGTGCAAAATCTGTGCTACCAAATGTTTATCTGCTTAGAAGTTACTTTGCTTCTCTTAAAAAAATGTTGCACTGGGCTTAAGGTACAGTTGCCATCTATTCTTATTCTTTGAATAAGCCAGGAAACTAAACATTTAGATCTTTGTCTGGATGCTATTCCTTTAAAGCCTAAAGAGATGCCCTCTCATAACTGATTTTCTACTTCTTAAGTCCAAGGACAGCAGTTGATGACTGAGTAAATGCTGAAGGTATTTTGGGGAGAACAGTGACTTGCCAGGAGAAGAAGATACAAGAATGCTAGGCCACTGTCCTGTTAGAAGGGACAGGAACAAAAACCTTGCTAATAAATATCAATTAAACTTTCTATCTGTGATCTTTCTCTCTGAGAGAAATAATAGCTATAAACACCTTTTGTTAACCTTTCTCTTTTGCAGTGTGGCAAGATAGGAACTTATTTAATGAAGCAAATCAAGTTGACATTATTTGAATATTAATGCAAGCCAGTTTCAATGATCCTATGCAGTATTCCTGTATCTAAAGCACAGAAACTATTGCACACAAAAAAATGCTTGTTTGTCTATCCGGTATAGTACTTAATTTTAAATTTGAAATATTTTCTTCCTCATTTGTTGCATGGGAAACTGCATTTTTCATGTGTTGAAAATGATGGAAGAAGTTCTGTCTTCTATATACAGTACCATATTAGATGATTCACTTACATTAGTCTAGTTGGTAAATTGGTGAGAAGCAGGATGGGACAATTATATTCCATACAATTTAAATCTTTAAATATAAAGAAAACTAATAAAATTGCTACATTGGCATTTTGCTCTTAATTCTCAAAAAGATGTAGTAAAACTGTTTTAAATGAATTATAAATGTAGGGATAAGACTGAGGTCTAAGACATTCAATATGGGGAAAGATGCAAGACGGTGTGTTGGAAATGAACTCTCAAGTTTAGCTGGAGGATAGATGGGTATTTTTTGCTCTTTATATCAAAAGTTCAACTTTTTTTCTCTAGAACTTGTGTACAAAAAGGCATAAAATGAATCCTTTGAAGTGAAGTTCTCTTGTCTTCAGTTAGCTAAAAATAGGCCTAAAATACGTCTTGAGTGACTTTTCTGATAACCAAAACAGGAAAAAAATCCTCCCAAAATCATTTCCTCTACCAAGTCACTTGAAAGTTATCGATTCTAATGCATTTTTTTCCTCTCTTTTATTAAAAAAAATTCATCTTTAACCAGACCAACTGAATCTTAGTATAAGTTCATTTTAATACTTACTAGGTAAGCACTGGTTCATAATATTAACTTTCCTACCTGTTTGTCTAAGAGATATATAGCAACTTTTAATTTTGATAGCAAACACAGAAGCAACAGCAGCCTTAGTAATTACCCTAAAGTTGTTATTGCTTCAGTTTGGGGTGATACCATGAAGCATTCTTTTGGCAAAAATAGTATAACTAAGCATCAGGTGAATGCATAGTATAAAACATTAAACAGGAATCAAATATTCATTATCTACATTCAGCCATCTCTAATCACAAAGGTATTCAACAGGAGATTTTAAATTCAGAGCATTTTTTAACACTGTTTCAAGCGCAAGACCTTTGGATTTTTTTTGCTGAAGGCTAAAGTCACAGTGCATCATATTAATGTATTTACACTTTAGAAAGAAAAAAGTTCTTTAGTCTTATGATTGCCAAAGTTGCGAAGGATTTAAATCTCAGTAAAATCTCTAGCACAATGGAAAATCAAGAACAATTAAATAGAGTCCACCTGTAAAGGAATTTTAGATAGAAAAGGAATGTGTTATCAAAAATATACATAATAACACCAAAATGCTTTTTTCAAAGAATCAAGTCAAACGTACTCACTCTTCCCAAAGTTTCCTTTGACATAAATTAGATGACCAATCTGCTGCTGTCTGACACAGAACCTTAAGTACAGTAAGCAGCTAATGCAAGAACCATCACACTTGTAGAACACACAAGTTTGAGACAAGATGTGTGGTTCCTGATTGTATGGTGGTCATAAAGGTAAGTGTAATGTTTAATAACTTGCAATTTAAAGCAAAATAAAAGTTTTGTTCTTTCTTTTTTCATTTTGATTCTTGAAATACCTTTAAGGGATGATCTGTTTATTTGGTTCTGCCTAGCTGTCATGGACACACCTGTCTTATTTTCCTGTGTTAAAAATTTGTGCACATATCTCTTCTGACATCTGTTATCTCAGGGTCAAATCCTACAGCTTTGATAAAATCTTCGGGTATGGCTGGAATTTTATCTCAGTAAAAATGGAGTTTTGGCTTCAAGATTTGTCATTAAACACTTGAAGGATATTAAAACAGGGTTTTTTTAAATCTCAGCGTCCAGAAAAATAGTGTAATTCAAAATTCAGGATAAGTTATTATCCTGAGGCCATGTAGCCAAATATTTTTAAGGCCAACACAGTAAAATCATAACCTATCTTTTCAATAATCATGGAAAGATACATAGCTTGTAGTGTGGTTACATTTGATTGCAGCTCATGTTTATGTTGTTACCTTTAGTTCCATGTTTGTAAGGCTCTCTGAGCACATCTCTGGCATTTGTGGTTTGGACAGGTAGATGCATAGAGCAGGGAAGTTATTGCTCCCTCAGACACTGGTTATGCCTGGAGTGTTTCACAAGTGCATTGTGCCCCCAAGAGTTTTAAGTGCTGGTTACTGTGGACATAACTTGTCTTTCATTTACTCTAATGGTGAACTAAAACACATGCGGTTGAGAGTTTATCAGTGTGATCTGTAACAGTCAGCATACTGAATGTGGCATCACAGCATATTAAACACAGCTGTACACAGCTAGTCACACTTTCAGTCCATCACTGCAGGAGGTCAACTCTGCCCACCTGAGGCATGCTGGCCTAAATTTTTTACTGTGTATTAAAAAATGTACCAGGTATCCTCCACTCATGTCCAAAACGCCATCAGAAAAGGGGTTTGATGCTTGAGGTAGAAAATGTATGAGACCCAATCTCAATTAATTTCCCCAGTCTACTAAGAAAATTTTCTAATGACAAGAAATATAAATTGTTTTTACTGAGATTTATTTTTATGCTTCCTGTAATGGCTGTTCTACTGTACACAGAACTGAAGATCCATTAGAGTGGAAAGAGGTCAAGGAACATTATTCTGACAGCTGGGGAGGTACCTGTATTTCCATCTGTGCTTCCAGACCTGGTTTTGTACTGTGGTTTCAAGGACTGAGACATCAGCCTTTAAAGTGCCAAGCTTTTATTTTATTTTTTTTTTCCTTTTATCACCAATGCCGCATGTGCTAAAAATTAATTTTTTGAGGTAGACAAATCTCAAAATATAAATTGAAAGGTATCTTGCCATGTCTCTGATCACTGGGGTTTAAAAAGCAGTGGATCTTTTGTTATGGGAAGATGAGAATACAGTTAGTGTAACTGAAACTGTTGAAAGTTGTTCAATAGGAATGGTACAGGAAGGTGCAAGTTTCTAGTCTCCATCCAGGATGCCTTCAAGTAAAAGAGCTTAGAATGATGTGTCTTACAGAATTTAAAGTAGTATTACTGTAAAAAATATTAGTCCTAGAGTAGTTGTTAGGATGTTAACTGCTTTTTATCTATAAAATGTGTGGGGTTTTTTTTAGAAGTAACAGGCTTTCTTATCAAAAAGTTTGTGTTTTTTTCTTCTAATCATTAGCCATGGAGCTGTGGATGTGGTCTTTCATCACTGCTAGGGTGCAAGTGGCAACACACAGAAATGTCACACTTGGAGAATATCCAAGGGGCATTTTGGCCCTTAGAAAAAAAAAAAAAAAAGGAACTGTAACTTTGACAAACACATCTTTTACTGACACCCAGGACAGTGTTGTGGCCATTACCTGCAAGCATATCTATCTTTGTGCAGGTTGTAAGAATGAATTATCCAAGAAGTTATTTTAGTTCTTTAAGAAAGCAGATCCAGAGTGAGCACGCTTATGAGAATAAATGGCAATTTCCTTCTCCCACCAGCTTTTTCTACACTGAGAAGAGGAATAACCAGAAAGTAGTAGCTCTCAAAGAACATCAAAGAGAAGAATGCTCATGTGACAGCACAGAAATATCTAGCATGAAAAAGAAAACCAAAACCTGTAAATTATTAAACCTTAGCATTCGAGCCAGATGTCAAAAGATTAATTATCCTTATGAATCCTGTTATTAAGGTTTTACAAGCTAAGTCCAAGGTTTTTGTACAGTTAACAGTTCTAGTTCAGTGCATACAGTCTAGTGGTTATATAGGGTTAGCCTGATCCTGCAGAAGACAGTCACACATTCCAAATAAAAGACCAAATGCCTTGAAGTAGATCACTTGAAGATAAACAGTATTAAAATGGAAGCACATCTGCCAAGTATCAGCTGTCAAAGCCCTGCAGCTATCTGAAACCAATCAAGTGTTAGACTAATCCGTTGTAGTGCACTTCATCTTTATGTCTTTGTAATCATCCAGCCAATTTCATGAGCTACATGGAAGAGCAAACATGTGGTTGTGATTGTAATAATGGTTTAAGTGAAATCAGAAATACAAATAACACCTTATCTGTAGCTATGAATTTCAGCACCTTATTTCCTGATTTCCCATTAATTAGTGATTGCCTATGGCAGTTGAAAATATTTATTAATTCTTTACCTAGCTGAGAATTAAGAAAACTTGATATAAGTAGTCTAAACCTCTTACACAAGTACATACAAGACTTTAATGATCCCAACATATGCATTGTTTTTTGTGTAAGGCTCTTTGTGGAGAGTTAGGACAAGACGTTTGCTAAGATCCAAAGTCTAATTTTCAGTTCAGCTATCAGGATTCAGTTCAGGATCAGATATCTGCTGTGTTTGTGAGGGGGCTGCAAAAGTTAGAATACGTCCTTATACTCTGTCATGGTCACTGAATAAAACTGAAAGCATTCTCTGATGGTTACAGAGAAGGCTGATAATGAGAACTGGGAGACGGTCACATAGAACTGGAAGACAGCCTATGTGACATAAGAAAGGGCACTTCATGGTGCCCCTTTTTCTTTTTTCTTACCTCTTTCCTCCTCCCTCACCCATCATCACATTATTTTGATACTTTACAGAGCAAAAATTGACCTTTTTTATAAAGTTGGTCTAGCTTGTTTTGTCATTCACAGAACAATTTGGCACTGTGCTGTACAACTAATTGCTTTTCTTATGCAGTTAGTTGACTCTAAAGACAGTTTTGGTTTTTTCAAGTGGAGTAGAATTCTGATGGCATATGTAAAGGAGATGCAGGAGACAAGTTGAATGTGAAGTCTAGGCTGTGATCATCTGCACATTATAGATGTTATTGGTGTTCAAGAAGCTACTTACTACGTATCAGTGTCTAAAACAATATCTAACTTTTGCCCTTGGTTTTCTGATTTCCAGCATAATCACTAAATTCTGTGCATGGATAGACTGTTTTCCCTGTTATGCGGGTGAAAATTGGGTGCAGTCTTTAAAAGTTTCAAGGATAAAAATGACCCTTTAGGTGTTCAGATCTGACCTCTCCATTCATTTAATTTCAGTCAGCCCTGTATGTATTTCAGGAAGGTGTGTTTACTTCACCATAGTTTTCAGAGAAATGTAAACTCTTGTTTTATAGGCATTAAGGGATGGAGAGTCTATTAGTGCTCTTGAATATTTATGTCAGATTTTTTCAAAAGAAGAGTTTGCTATTGAAATGCTCTCCTGTTCTGCTTTTTGTACTAGAAGAAAACCCTAGTGCCTTGTGTGGGAGAAAGTTTCCTATATATTGTAATCAGACAACCTCTCAATCTTCTTGACTTACTGATCAAACTAAGAACTATAAAGGTCATATAGAGGTATGTTCATCAATTTCATTTGTAGTATTCTTCACTTTCTTCTCCAGTTCTTTCAATGACCCCTTTTGAATCTGATGTCTGTAAGCAATATTTGAATATCAAGGATATTTTTGAAAGTCTTTTACTTAAATAAAATTTTCTACCTTATTTCTATGCTCTTTCTACCTTCAGCGTTTTTATATTTGCTCTTTCTGCCGCAGCATATGAGTCTCAACTAGCTAGATATTTAGCCATGGCACCTAAAATTGTGTTTTACTTTTTTTCTGAGATACATTCTCCATTTTTCAGGGAAGACCAGAATTCCTTGTTCTTTAATGAATTACTCTTCTTTTGGCTGTAATAAAACACATTTATACCTAGGAAAGTAATCACAATCAGTCTTTCTACTTGTTCCTTTCACACCTAACAGTTTTGCAATTCCAGTCATCAGCAAGCTTTATAAAATCATGTAATACTTCATTCCAGCTAAGCAATGAAAGCAATGTTAGCTGTTCCACAGACTGTCCCCATATGCTACTGAAGATATCAGTCATTTCTCTATGTGTGCTTTGATTCTCCCCAGTCCTAATTCTTAACTGAAAATATTAATCAAAATGGCATAGTGTAAACTGTATCTACTTTAAAAAAGTGAAACTTTAGATCTAGGGAGGCAGTCAAATTAGTTTGATAATACGTATTCTTGGTAAAGTGTTATTGACTGATATTTGGGAAAAGCTCTTGGTCAATGCAAAAACAAAATAGACCCACCAATAATTTCACCAAGTGAAAGAATAATAAAGTAGGCTAAAGCAAAAATTTTTTTAAAACTTCCATAATTCTTTCATCTAGTTTTTATCTGTCTTCTCAGTGTGAGGAGAGCACAGACATCTCAGTCTGCAATTGTTTCTCCTGGCTCTTGTTGTAGAACCCCACAACAGAATTTCAGCTTCCATGGCTGTTACTCAGGCATGATTTCCAAATTTATGCTTAAAATAATATACTTTTTTTTTGGCCAGCGTTTTCTAAAGCAATTTGCAATTTGCACCAAGATATAGTCTAATAATTAGACTGCAAGTGATGTGAACAAAGTAGCTATACATAATCTAAGAGCCTGATGAGGCGAGAAGAAGAGAACTCAAAAGTTCTTCATTGAGTTGTACCAATAATTTGGTTTACATGTACATGGAGCTGGGATGTAGATTTTGTTGAAGTTGTACTTTGTAAAATATTATGTGCTAAGTATACATGTGGTTGGTATGTTTACAATTATTAAAGTGTCTTCCCACGATACAGGCTTAAATATAAGTTACTAAGTGGACTGCATGGTTTAAATTTCATTGTGAATGTTAACATTTTCTAAGGGTAAATTGTGTGAGAAATTAACCTTGAGCTTTTTTGAAATTTGTTTAAACAGCAGGGTTTTGGAATCAGCATTTGAGATCATAAAGAAATGAACCAGTATCAGATTTGCTGTAACTGACCTTCATATGCTTTGTAAGATGCATTGGCTATCTGTTGTAAATAATTCACGGTTCTTTTTATAAGATCCTGGAGTAAATTAACGTATTAACTGAGTGTAGGGTTTTCTGTATTAAATTTTTGTTTCCATTAGGAACCCACAATCTTCTCTTTTTCATTATTTAAATCGTTACATAGTTTGGACTGTATAATATAGTATATTCTTACATTTGAATCAGAGCAGTGTCAAGACTACTTTTCAGTTGAGTCAAATCTGTTTCTGTATCTTTTAATGTGCCTGAAGGTGTGCACGATATTCAAAATGTTTGTAATAGTGTTCAGTTGTGAGGGGAAAGGGGCCCAGCTCCCATTTCTTTTCTAACCACTAGACAGAGTATCCAGAGACCATATTTCTATACCAGGTTTGACAAAGAGACTTCAGTGAATTCAGCAATTCCTACAACCTGTAGTACTAATCACTGGTTGACTGAGTTACACTGAAGAATCAGTTGTGAAGGAGTCACAAACCTAAGCAGCTCTCCTTACTTGACTGCCCTGTTCAGGAGTTCAGCTGAGGAGACGTAGGTAGGAGACATATGGCTTGGATTACCACACAGCGTACAATCTAGAGATGAAAGGGTCTGGGGACTTCTCTGGAAGGCTGCTGATAGGGTGGATGATCCCCTCAAACAGTAAATACAAAGATTTGCATATCTTTGCCAAGTCTGGTAAGTAATGCTATATTTGACATTGACAGTTGTTACAGTCATTTGTAATAAAGCCAAAGTCATCGAAAAAATATCATCACGATTTTGTCAGTTTAACAGGATGAGGTACCATTCTTACTTTTATGTGAAATTGTCCAAAATAGTTAAAGAACTGTGAGCACGTAGATGATGCAAGTGTCAATGGTATAGCTCTAGCACAGACAAAATGTAAAAATTAAAGTATTTGTGCTTGCATGTAGTTCACATTGCTGGGAACTCTACATGTAATCACTTTCATTTTTCCTGGTGAATGTGTTCATAAGGAAAGAACAATAGAGCATCACAGCACTTTGTGATACTTGATGGTGATTAGCCAGATTAAGTTATATGGTACTCACAATAAATAATTTCAAACTATATAATATTCAGAGGTAGGAGCAGGAGAAAACAGCTCTTAGACTTCAGTATGTGCTTGCTGTTAACTCTTCAGTGGATGGCCTTTTGCCTTTGTAAAACAGCTTGTAGTTTCTTCCAAGTGCCAATTTTGTGAGTTTTGTGAAGAAGACATACAGGGATAATATATCTCACCATTACTTAGCTTTAAGGAAACACTTCTGAACACTGGCAGAGTTTAGCATCTTCCCTTCAGAATTTTGATTTTTCACAGTCTTCTAGGGGTTTGTTCTCTCTAGCTGACAGGGAAGTACAAGATTCATGCCCTGTCCAAAGTTGCCTGTTGCAACATTTATTTTCAATACAAATTTTGGAGCTTAATCTTTTAATCCGGGAAATGACACCAAAGGAGAGACATGAGTTCTGTAGAGCAAATAATGAAATAGCTTCAGCTAATGAATATGTTACAGAGTTTTCAGGTGCAGCTTAAGAAATACTGTGTAATAAGTAAAATTATCAAAAAATATTTCCCTAATATTTCCATTTTAAAACATTATTTCAGACTATGTATATTATTTTGCACTTGATAAGGCAGTTTGAGGTTTATTAGTCAAAATTATCTTGGGCCTCCTCATAATGGTTATGCTATAAAAGGCCTTAAAATATTTTTAAAATAAAATAGCATTCAATAACCAGTTGTATTATTTAGTATCTATAGATCTCTGCAGAAGAAGCCTTTTTTTCTGTTCATTTAACTCTGGAACCACTTATTCTATCCTTATTCTTTTATTTCTTGCAATGTTACCATCATCATTATTAAACATTTAAGTACAGATCTGCATGCACTGTCATAATGATTTGACAATATTTTGCAAGTGAGAGAAAGTCAGTGTTTGCATTTTCAGTAGCTTTATCCAGAGCTCTTAGAGAAGTCTTTCTACCAGCAATATTTATTGGGTAGGTCTCGGAATTTGGCCTTTGTTATTTGAAACAGTTACAAACAATTTTCCATAGATAGTATGTGCTGTAATTGTCTCTGATTTCTATTAATGTGTCACAAATATCCAGAAACAAGAGAAATAAATTGACTTCATAAGGAGGATATTAAGTACAGGAAAGACTAAAATGCTCTGAATATTCAGGTACTGTTTGGTAGGCTTGCTTATTTTCAAGAATAAACGCTAGAATGCCTTATTGTAGAGACAGAGATCATCTCCAGGTCTGCCTTGTACTGAACTAGGACTGATAAAAAAAGTGCCTTTCTTTAATTATTAGTATTTTTGTCTGTGGAAACATTGAACTGACTACCCACTCAGGCCAGCTAGCTGAGGAGGCAGCCTTTGCAATTTGGATTCTAATTTAGACAATAAAAAAGAGATCCTTATCCTATCATCTGCCTATGTCCTGCTCAGTGCAATAGAAGAACATAACTATAAAAAATCAGGCAGTTTTAAAGTCATGGTAGTTATGAGTTCAGTTCTGAGATTTAGAACCAAGTAACGGAATATTTTGATTCTTTTGAATGATAAGCTAGTTTGTCTCAGAGTTGTAAATTTTTTATTTTCTATACTGACATAACTCATATATAAAAGATGCTATTTGATAGCAATTCCTGTTCTTATGAGAGCGCTGGTGTCACGCTTTTCATGAAAGAAAAGAATTCTAATAGTGC
Organism: Pseudotriccus pelzelni; assembly: GCA_035584735.1. NCBI lineage: Eukaryota > Metazoa > Chordata > Aves > Passeriformes > Tyrannidae > Pseudotriccus > Pseudotriccus pelzelni. The sequence goes on from JAWMRA010000078.1 coordinate 77,674,521, forward strand.
AAGGTAATGTCAGGTAATGATAATTTTAACTGAAATCAACATTTGCAGAAAATTTGGACAAGGTTTTCATTTCCCGTGTCTGTCTGATTTGAACAGATTATTTTTTAAATGCATCACAAAAATCTGGAATTTAAAAATAGTTTGCTGTGCAGGGATTAGAATGATCTTTTTTTTACTTTTTTTTTTTTTTACTTTTCAGAATAAGTGGAGACCATATGTCCATTAATTTTTCTCCAAGTTCCAACTGTAATTATTTTGTAGTATCACACAGTTTCATATTTCAGCATTCCACTCATATGAAATGTTTTATTTTTGACACATCTTAAGGGTATGCAAAAACATCTTTTCCCAACTCAGTCCAGACTTAATGTTAACCTGTAGATCATGGCTTAAATGTTTTTCTTGCTTGGCCAAGATGTATCCTCAGTTTAAAAGATATCTTCCTTATTTGTTTTTTGTACAAATTTCATTTTAAATATTTGCAGAATGCAGTTAGCACAAAATTGACATTTCTCATGAGACTGTTCTTGAAATATAAGATTTACTGAGCAATTTAGATGTGGGAGGAACCCAGCTTTCATCCTGGATGCATGATGTTCTGAAAATAGAAGTGGTATTTCCGATGCTTGCTTATGATCCAGTTAAGTTGATATGTGCTGGCAAGGGTTTTTGAGAGCTGCAAACATTTCTTATTTTCAGGATGTCTTCTCAGTTTTAAATCAAATCTCCATTTCTTCCCATTGACCGTTAGACGATGGGTCAATCATCCATTTGAGTTCTGAAATTTGAAAGAACCTGAATTCCAGGACAATGGGTTCTGTCCAGATTCTTTTTTTAAGATTTGTTTGTGGTTGTATCTTATTTTTGCAGATGTTAACATCACTTTCTGTCTTCTGGAAAATGTGTCTGTGTTGTCTTCAAAATATTTTTAATTTGAAAAATAATGATACGGAGTCTCCTTAATTAGGTCTTCAGTTGTGGTAGCAAACAGCAAGGGAGCAAGTGACTTTTTTTTTTTTCTGTGTATGCATCCTCAGGACTAGATCAAAATGAAGGCATATATTGTTAAGCAGTCAGACAGTGCTGTACCTGCCAGTAACACCCCTGTATTCTAAAGGGAGGTGCAGTTTTGTGCATTAATTCACTATGATGTACAGCTACTTACATATGTTGGCTGGGACAGATAGCACTTCAGCTTCTGCTGGGGAAAACAGGACAGGTGGAATCTGTAAACTTTGTAAACTTCTCAAGTGAGTAATGGGGGACCATGCTTCTTCACTGCTGAGGACGTGCTGGGGAAACAAGAGCTGCACCAGGACCAGGCTTGAGAGTCAAAGACTGTCAAGGACATCCTGTTAGGGTGTTTAGCAGTGACACCAGTACCTTTCAAATCCACAGCAGCTTTTACTTTCAGAGCCTCTAGAATGAGCAGAAATAGTGAAAATTACAGAAAGGACAAAGCAGTCTTGGCCTCTAATTTTTTAATTTTCAAGTCTGTATTGTGCTTAATCAGAAGCCAGCTAGGTAAGCTCAGATTTTCTACAACAGCTGCAGTGGTTAAATGCAGAGAGCTGCACTTAAAGTTCATGCTTTCTCAACAGAGAAAAGTTCACACTTTCTTTTTGTGTACCTGGCCAAAAAGCTGTTGGTAAATGTGGAAGACAATGATCTTTTATCATTTTTGTTAATTTATGTGTTTATTTTGCACTTTTCATCAGGTTGCCCAAGGTTTTGCCCAGTGGGATTGGAGGCACCACAGCCTCTCTGACCAAGCTGTTCTAGTTACTAACTGTAAAAAAAATTTCCTCATGTTTAAGTGGATTTTCTTCAATTTTAATTTGTATTCATTGCCACTTACCCTCTCGCTTACTATCACTTAGAGGCCTGGCTCTCTCTTCTTTGCTCCCTTCCATCAGGTATTTATATACATTGGTGAGGTTCCTCTAAGCCTCTTCTTCTTCAAGCCTTCCCAGCTCTCTCAGCCTTTCTTTGTATGATAAAGACTTGAGTTCAATTGTCACCTTTGTGGCCTTTCACTGGATTCACTTCAGGATGTCTATGTATCTTATGTCCTGGGGAGCCCAGAGCTGGCCACTATGTACTATGTGTGGGCTCACCCCATGCTGAGCAGAGGGGAAGGATCACCCCCTCAGTTCAGTCAGTGGCAGTGATTTTCTTAATGCAGCTCAGGGTGCTGTCGGCCACCTTTTACTGCAGGATCACAGTGCTGGCTTATATGCTATTTATTACCCAAAAGGACCCCTAGATCCTTTTCTCTATAGATGCTTTTGAGCTGGTTAGACCCCAGCCTACACTGCTGCATGGGGTTGTTCCTCCCCAAACCCTTGTTAAACTTCATGAGGTTTCTGTCAGGCTATTTCTTCAGTCTTGAGATCTTTCTGAATAGCAGCACAAGCCTCTGCTCTCAAACACTTCTCGCGATTTTGCATAATCTGTAAATTTGCTGAGGTTGTACACTGTACTATCACCTGTATAGTTAAGTTATGATGCTCAAAATGTTTGTCTCCACACTGATACTAATTCATGTGGTATTTTCACTGAGCTGCCATTCCCTTGAATTGAACAGAGAGATGTTAGGGGATAGATGTCTGTATACAAACAACTGAAGACCAGGACAGACATGTGTACACAGATAACTGAAAACTATTTCTTAGTTTTCTGTAACCTGACAAGGGGGTCCAGAACAGCAGTTCAGATGTAAAGGATATTGGACTTTAAAACTTAGGTGAATCTAGTTATGAATACTGTATAAATGCAGGATTTTCAGAGGCAAGGCCATATTTTTACTTCATTTTGAACACCAAATATATTAGTTTTGGGTCTAGCTCACTGAAAAGGGAGTAACCTCTAGCACTTATTTCTGGTTTTCACTATAGGCCCCTTCTACCTCACACAAGTAACCTCTCTTCAAGTTACTGGTATCTGTATTTGATTCTGAAGTAATGTAGCTCGTTATGTTTAAATGTCTTATATGCATTGCTTTAGAGAAGATTTAGGACATAATAATGTCATGAAATTACTGCTGCTGTACTTAATCTGTTTCCTATATAGTAGTTCACAGTTTTGGAGATCTCACTTAATGGACAATAAAAACCTTTCCAATATCTGACTTCTTGGAGATATGTTATTTTCATCAGGAATATTAGTTTATTGGTTATTCATTTAAGTAGGCTCTATTTAAACATTTCTGTAGTTTTGTTCAGGCTAAAAACGTCTTGGCCGTAATTGTACTGACAGATGTGAATCCAGTTCTCCATTTGTATAAAAATCAAAGTATTACTCACAACTTTAAAGCTGAAAATTGATTAAAAGGTGGACAAAAATTTAGACCTGGAAGTCAAAGAAGGAGAGAAAAAATTGTTTATTCCTAGAATGTTCATAAGGTGAAATTAATTTTAAATATGATTCATACTGTGATGTATGCAGTGATGGTAGCTTCATAAATTAAATACATCAATAAGTGAAACCAAAATAAACCTCTTAGCTACTGATTGCACCATATTCTTGTCTTAAAGAGTTATTCAAATATTTTTCCTCCTGTAAGTATGTCTAGAACTTGCTACATAGATGTGACCAATTTATAGGGAAAATAGCTGTCTGGTAGGTTTAGCAGGCTGTGACTTTCGTAGCCAAAGGATATGGCTGGCAAGTTGACCAGCTGCTGGTTCATACATCACAAGTGGGACCAACCAGGTTGTGCTGACCCTTGCTGGTCTATTTGCCTGAAAAGGGTTCAGGTAGGGAAAGCACTATTATTTGGCACTGCAATGCAGACTATTTTATCCACATTCAGTTTATCACTAAACAGAAAGGAAATGGAAATATATTTGAAGTAAGTGTGATAGGCTCAGAAAAGTACTGGTAATAGTGGAGTTTCAGTGCTGTGGTCACCCTTGGCTGATGACTCTGATACAATTAGTTAAGATACGGGTAACATATACTGCAGTGGAGCAATATGGAAGCTGACAGTTGGAGATTCCTGCCAGGGGCATTTAAGATGTAAAACAGGATTAGGGCAATTGGGGATATGGAGAGAAAGAAGGGTGAATTCAGGGCAGGTATAATCCCTATCATCATAGATCAGGGCTTTTTATGAACTCACTCAGGTGGTCAGTGCTTTCATAAGATAATAGGTCACAAATTCATTTGTGTTAACAGATGAGCTTGAGCCTGTGAAGAAAGTGAAAACTTGAGAATAACTGTGAGGTCTGCTACCCCCATAAAGTTGAATTTGCCACACACAGTAACTATGTTAAGTGTCCTGAGCAAGTTATAGACTGACAAGGAATGAATTTTATTTTTTTCCCCAAGAAGTCTTGGGTTATTCTTTGCTCAGATATAAACTTATAAAGGGCTTGAAGGAAGAAAGGGAAGATGGCTATCTTATGTCAGACAGCCCTTCACTTTAGGTAATGACACCTTTGTGCTTGGCAGGTTGTTCTTATGCAGCTGTGAGAAAGGTTGCCCTGTCTGTCACATGCATGCCTTGTGTCAGAGCTCTGAAGAGTGAATGCAGTGAAGATAGACTTGTTGTCACAAGTTTCAGTTGCTTTTCAGGTGATGCCATATATGTCCTGTTGCCCTCTGCTGAAGAAGTTGAAAGAACCCTTTTCTTTTAGACATGTTACTGAAAATGTAGTTTGACCTTGAGAAGATGGTATCCAGGTTATATCTTTACAATTTAAAAGCAAAAATGGAGGTTACATTCACCTTCATTTTATCCCTGTCTGCAATGCAGTTTGAGGCTAGATTTTAAATGCAACCTATTATGATGTCCTGTTAGGAGCACACTGACAGTAGTGCTGAGCACACTGTACAAGCCAGAACAGGCCACCTGTTTTTTCCAAGGTGCATTGGCTCTAAGTATACAGAAGTCATATTTATGTGTCTAATCTAAATACTGCCATACTCAAAATATACCTGCTTCATATATTTGAATTCGAGTTACTTAATATATCAACATTTTTACTATCGTGTTTTGTGGACAACCTCACTTCCGTAGTAATCTACCTTCTTCAGCTCCTACTGATTTGAGTAAAATCTGAACCTAAAATCTGTCTAGGAAGAAATAAAAGGATCCAATAATTTTTTGTGATACATATATTTATTCATTGGATAAACAATATCTGAGATTCCAGTGTGCTTGGTCTCATGATAGGTTCAGTTAATGCTTTGTGTAATAGACAAGAGCTGGGAGGAGGGGATAATAATTTTGGGAAAAAAAAGGAACCAGAAAAAATCTAAAATAACCTCAAATAACTCATGTTAAATGTTTTCAGAAATATAGCTCCTTGAGTACAGGTGTAGTTAGCAGCAACATTGCAGTTCTGTCAGAAGACCCTATTGTTTTGGCTTGAGATGGACAGGAATTTAATACGCAGTCAAGCCACCATTTCTACAAACACCGTCTGCTGTAGGGGAATTTTTCCTCATGTAGATACACTGGGAAATCCTTGATCCTTCTTGCCTACTACAGATGATATGCTCACTCACGTGCTTTGGTATTTTTGGATTCTGCCCAGCACCAGGTCACCTGTTAACGGGGCAGGTGAGGGTGCTGGCTGTCACATGGAGCTCGCCTCTTATCAGTGTCTCCTGCTCTGTCTGCAGCTGCCTGGCACTGACCTGGCACACAGGGGAGCCACTCAGTGATGGAGTGGAACCGGTATTCATGTGCAGGCTATTTTTATTACACATTAATTCTTGAAAGTGTTTTTGCTAGAGTAAAGCAGACTTCATAGTGCATGTAAATCTTGAGAAGGCAGTAATATGGAAACATTAAAGGTGTTTTGGACTCTTAGTGCTTCAGAATAACATGTTTTTAAATTTTTCTGTCAGTGGCAAAAACAGTGACTTAATTAGGATAGAAAACTTTTAGCCACAATTAGTGTGCCTCATCTAAACTTCACATGCAACTTGCCTAACAGCATTTAGTTTTAGATAGAATCTTTATAAATAGCTACAAAATGATATTGACATCATGATGATTAAAATACCAACTTTTGTAAATAAGTGTGTTAAGAAACCATTTGAATGTTTATAAATGCCAAACTTTGTTTTAGGCTCTTAAATATGTGCACATATAACATTAGATTTAATAGAAAGATTAACACATAGATACATGATTTTCAAGTACTCTTTGCAGCCCTTCAGTACTTAAAGGGAGCTTATCAAAAAAGCTAGAGCAACTTTTTAAATGGGCAAATATTTACCCTACAAGGCGAGGGGGGGGGGATGGTTTTAAACTAAAAGACAGGAGATTTTAATTAGATGTTAGGAGGAAATTCATTACTGTGGGGGTGGTAAGGCACTGCAACAGGTTGTCAAGACAAGCTGTGGAGGCCCCATCCCTTGAAGTGTTCAAGGCCAGGCTGGATAGAGCTCTGAGCAACCTGGTCTAGTGGAAGGTGTCCCTGCCCACAGCAGGGGGGTTGGAACCAAATTATCTTTAAGGTCTGTTTTGTGATGCTATAGTTTTACTAAAATGGGTCAATGCTATGTCTATGTACCTCTGCATATGTATACATGTATGTATATATGCTTAGATGAAGAGCTGCTTTCTCTCAGACTAGAGGCATTTATTTTCCTTGAAGCCTGGAATTTGAAATTAAAACTGACTTGTATTTGTCATCTTGAAAGATGAAAATATGTTGCAATGTGCAGATGGAACATGTTCATATACTATGGTGCTTATGGCAACAAATGGCTGTGCTTCTAATATAGCTTGGTGTCTACTCTTTTGCTGTCCTATTTTTTTCTCTTTCAGTTACAGAAAAAGGTTCCATGTGAAATAGAAATTAACAAATATGCTGGACCAAATAATGCTTTAACTTAATGTTTTATGCATGTAGTTGTAATTATACTAAACCTGTCCTCAGTGTCTCTCCATTTGACTATACTATTGTCAACGTATTGTGGAAAAGTTAATTAAAGACCTATTTATGAGTAATTGAAGTTGTATTGTTATTATAAGTTCTATTATATAGATGACTATAAAGTATTTTCAAAATTTCTACTTTCTTTTAATGACCTGGTCAAAAGCAATTCCCTTTTTTTATTAATATTTTAAAAAAAGAAAAGAAAAGTTCTTGCTCAAGGAGAACAAAGACAGTTTTCAGTCTCCTGAAACAAATTCCTGAAAAAAAATTAAAAATAAAATGGTAAGATGAGGCTGGAATTAACCTGAGAAACAAAAAGTCCAATCTTATCTGATATTGGAAAACTTCTTTAATACATTTCAGGTACTGATCTTGCCTAATTTTTAAACTGGCTGAATTTGTCTTGAATGCTGCTCTGAAAAACCGTATTCCCTCCAGACTGATTTTTGAATAATTCTGCATTGTTTCACTCTTGCTTAGCTTCCCTTTAACACCACCAGTTGTCTCTTGTCTGGCCTTTTTTCTGCCCAACGTCCAAATCTTGTACTGTTTCTCACTTCAGTTTTGAAGCTATTAACTTGGCAATGTCATCTGATAATGGGTTAAATGCCCAATGGAATTCCAGGTATATTAGATCTACTTTCCCTTTTTTACTCTGTGAAAGAAATTATGTGCTGTGTGACAATCAAATGCATTTATTTCTTTTCCTTTCAACCATTTCAATTTGAATTATTAGCAAATTTTTAACTCTGGAAGTCAGCCTAGGCTTGAGTTGCAGTTGGTTTTGATTTTTTTTCTCCTTTCTTAAACAGTTACATTACTTTGTAATGTCTGTTTAGAAATTGCCACCCCCAGCTTGATAGAATAACAAAATCTGTAATCACCTCTGTTTACTTCAGTTTTGGACTGGGGATGATATAGTTCATCATGGGACATAGAGAATACTGTATTATGTGAATTCTCCTTAACCCTGATCCTGGAGTAGAACATTCTTATTGAAAATAGGCCAGATACAATGTTTTTCTCTGTATAGATCACTTCTATTCCAGTCCATCCTAATTGCGAAGCTGTTGTGTATTGAAGTCAAAACTATCCAGTTGTCCTGTACAGTGTTTTGTTGAACCTTACTGTTCAGTACAAAAAATTATTGAAATTGGGATTCTCAAAATTTTGTTTAGTAGTGTGTCTTTTCATGTTTTCTTTATAAGCTTTTCGCGTACTCATTGTATTCTTTAAAATTAAAAAAAAAAAAATTATGATCTGGATACAGTTTTTAACTATTTTTTGAAAACTAGTAATACCTCCCAGCTAGTGCTCGTTGACTCTGCTTTGTGCAGGGGTTTTTGCTACAAGATAGGGAGTAAAAATCTATCTCTGCTTTTGAGACTGACTGCCCTTAAGCTCACTTGCAAATACTGTTCCTCCTCAAAATGGCCACAAAACTCATTGCTTTCTTGAGCAAACATTGTTTTCAAGTATGAGCTTTAGCATTTCTATACTGTGAGAAATTAATTTTGTTAAATCCAGAACAGATTTTATGTGATTCATATTCAGGGGAAAAAAAAAATCAGTTTCCTCACTTGTCATATTAGCTCTGCTTTGCCAGTGGAAACAGATTTAGCTTTTTGATTGGACTGTTTCCAAGATGCACTGAAGAAGTAATATCAAATTCTTAATTTTACAATCAGCTTTTAAACCTAGATTAAGATATTTGAAGAGAAAGAGGTTGCAGAGTTAGTGAAATGATAGGATAACTCAGTTGAGAACCTCTCAAAAATGTCATTTAGTGTAAGTAGAGGAATGAAAGCTGAAATAAATGGAAAGCTGGTAACTTTTATTTTATATATATGTATTATTTCTCATCATGGAACATATGATTAGGATGGGCACAAAGAGAAAATATTACTTAGTGGCATGAGCTGTAGTGAAAACAAACTGAATTCTGGACTTAACAGGCATGGAAAAGAAAGAATTTTAATGAATTGTTTAGAACAGGTCATGTTGAGGCATCCTAGAGAGGGATTTGCATAGGTGGCCAAGAACTCAATTTTCCTATGGTTCAGCAACCTTTTCACCAAAACAAAGGACTTTTGAAGAATTGTATCTGCCAATGTAAAGCTTAGCTAGTTACTTGAGATCTGTGTTTCATTTCCCTGGTCTGTTTTTTCAGCAGAGTCAGCAGAGAAAATTAGTGCTTTATTTAACCTAATACAGTTTAACATTTTTCTGCATAATTATGCAGACTCTCCAGGAAGTACTAGATGGCCCCTTGAGCAGAATGAGGATCGTTACCCTATCTTAACACTTTAGAATGTTACAACTTTTCTAATGTGAAGTGCTTTCGGGACTGCAGTGGGTAGAATTTGGTTTTAGCAAGTAAGCTGTCTCAGCAGTTGAATTCTTCTATTAAATGTTTCTGAGATATGAACTTAGTGGTGCCATAACTGACAGACTAACTGGTCTTTTAAATTTTTACAAGTGATAAAAGCATATAGGTAAGACTCCTGCATTCTTTTTCAACACGAGAACCTGTAATATCTGTGAAATCTCGTTTCTAGTACATTAGGGCCAATTCGCATTGGAAAATTTTGCAATAATTAAGTAACAAGCACCTTTCACTACCTGTATCATTTACCCTCTGCTTTGGTTTCCCCAATTTGAGAGGAGAAAGATGGTCTTTTTGGCTTATTTTTGACTTATTAAAGGAATAATAATCTGGAAGTTCAGAGACATGCTTTTGTTTTTCATGGGTACTGTTGAGATTGCCCCAAACAGGCAGCAAGTTTTAGGAAAAAGTCTGCCATTTGGCTGTAGCAAAATCAGCTGCATGGTAAGGGGTGCAGACAAGGAATTTGATACTTGCTTCAGTATGCAGACAGTGAGCAATAGATAGGTTATAGAAAAGCCAAACAGAACAAAGAAATTGTGAGTAGAACTTCCAAAGTTGACTGAGCACTTGTCTTTTGATTTGATCTGAGTTTCAGTTTAACTCTTGCTTCTAGTGCAGCCCTTCATGGTTTACCTGGCTGGCAGACCTTCAGGTACACACAGATGCACAAAGGATTAGGAAATCACAAAGTTCTCTTGCAAAGTTTGAACTCAGTATTGAAATGTGTGGATTATGTACATATATCAAGATTAAAAGATCCAACTATCCTGTGAAACTTCATGTTCTGGATGTCTCTATTTAAGTAGAAAGGTGATTTCATCCTTTTGTTAACAAAACATTTTCAGAATACTGGTTTGGTTATCAAGTAACTTTCCCAACAGTCTGTATTGTAGTATCCTTCTGATAAACATGATTAAAAATATTATTGCTCTCAGTATTATTAGTATGATATCTGGAAAATATTTTTCTTCAAAATTCTACAAAGATATCCTTTTACTCTTTAGGAATATTCTCTTTAATGCCTGTACACAATTTAAAAAATATATTTCTTACATCTGTCTTTACCAAATGTCTGACCTATGAACTTGGTTTTACATGTGTAAGGTCTCATGTGTTGTATTTCTTCTGGTAGGAAATGAATAATGGAAAAAATATTATTTTCATAGGGAACTGATTCTTGGTTTCCCCTCTGAGCCTTAGTGGTGGAGAAAGCCAGAATAAAAAGACTCTGCTTACAGCAAAGCTCCAAATCTGTGTGAAGGTTACGTTTATTTTTTGTCAGTTTACATTAATATAACTTTAGTCATTTTCAGTAATAAATGTGTGATTAAAGGTTATCCATATAGCTAAATAGCTGTTATTACCATGTGCCATTTTAGTTACTTGGATAATTTGTCAACTCTGTATGCAAACAGACAGTTTACAAATAAGAAATTTCACTCACATAGTTACAATCATAAATCAATAGTAATTGTTCATGGGTTGATCCAGCTGCTTAGCACCCACCTAACAGGCCCAATTACCTTTACATTCATCTGACCTTTTAGGTTAGGAAGTTGTTTTCTGCTGCCTTTATGTTCATGCACTGAAATGTAAATTTAACACTTATCATTTCTTGCATACATGATTCTTGATACTGCTTCTAGCAGACTTGTGTTTCTATATTGCCTGGTGTTTCTGGTGGTATCAGTTATTAATTTATGCAGTTGTGTGTATACTACTCTGTAACAATCTGCAAGTCATCAGCATCACAGATTAAGGTTATTTCAAATACAGAACTGGAGGCACCATCCTGGGCTGTAGTCCAGTTCCTCAAAGCTGGAATTATCATCAGCTCTTTCTAATAAATTTACCAAACAGCCTTCTATGAGCAGAACAGGTATAGTTTTTGGCATCTCGATTCAAATTGGATGGGACTTGGGATTGATGTTTCAATACATTTTTTTAAGTTCCAGCAAAAATTTCAATGACCAGTTTGAACTTGTTTATTCTTGTCCCACCTGTGAGCTTCCCCTGATTATTTTTTCTCCCAGTTTTTATCTTTGCAACATAATAAACGCCACTTGTGCTTCCTTCTCAGACTTTTTCTCATCTAAATTCACCAAACTCTTCTAATTTCCTCTTCTATCAGATTTTATTTTCTTTCGTAGAGAATTAACTAAACAAATTCTGAACAGTCTCCCACATACATTATGTCCAGGACAGTACTTTGAAGATAGTGCAGCTTTAAGTGGGGACTAGACTAAATAATGCCAGAAGTCATTCAAACTTAAGTTACTCTATAATTATTCTTCCTTCCTCTCAACAGAAGATAATCTGTTTAATAATGTGTTAAACATCTATTAAACTCAGCTTTTTAAGTGTACACCTGAAATCGTTTACTTAATCCTCTCACTAAAAGGACAATAAACCCTTTCCTGCTTCCTGCAAAAGCTTGTCCTGTTTTGTGACAATGTTTCATGTCCACACATCTGGTGAGGAATACAGAAATAAAAGACAACATACATGTAAGGTATAGGCAACTATCATGCAGTCTCTTGCATGATATGTCAATGTCAAAATTTAGATAATATATTGATATTAAGAATATTCTTTGTCAGTTATATGGGGAACTTTGTGCCGTTATGGAGGGACAGTAGGAGTTTGCATCTGGCCCCAACAGGCATAAGCTGCAGGAAAGGAAGTAGCAAAACCATCAGCTAAGTAGAAAGAAGAAACATCCTGGCTCTGTATTTTTTTCTGTAGGGGGGAGAAGGAATGGAAGGAAAAGGAGAGAATTGTTTACATGGAAAGAGGCGAAGGTGAAGAGCCGTGTGAAGGGGGGTTTCTTGGAAGGAGGTGAGTAAAGCTGATGTGAAGAGTTTGTGAAGGAGAAGAACTGGGAAGGGCTGTGATGTGTGATTTCACAGAGAGACAGGCTTTGTGTGTGTGTGTGGGGAATTTCCTGCATGGAATACACTTTCTTCAAGATAGAGGCCGTCTGGCTTCTGTCTGCATTATTTCCCTAAGGAAGTGCTGAATTTAAAATGAATCATACCCTCAAAACCTAGAGAAAATCACTTTCTATTAGTTACCAGGAACAACACAGAACAAATATCGTGGCTGAAATAGTCATATAAAAGTGTGATCATACTTTGCATAATTTACCTAAAACAATGGTCAGCATGTGGTGCTTGGCTGGATCTCGATGTTAAGGATTAAGTCTTTTGCTGAAGGGCTATCATTGTGCAGTTTGTTGGTATTGAGAAGATGAGGAGCTTCATGTTTCTAGTGGGTTTTATTACGTGCTCTTAACAGTTGGGTATCCCAGAAGGAAATATTGCAATATCTCCACATACAGAAGTGGGTTTCCTTAAAGGAATTTCAGTTGTATTATGCCATATATATTTGGAAATTAATGGTCTGGTACCAAAGACCAGAACCGGAAATATACTGAAAAAGTGTGTTGTAATGCTTATTTTTATGTGACTGTCTCCACGTATCCATGGGTTGGGTTAAGTTCCTATAGTGGTCATACAATGCATATGGAACTGCATGCCTCAAAAAAGAATCAATCTCAATTCACTGAATGTTTGTTACCCACCATCAAAAAGCTGGCCAGTTTGTTTAAGGTACCTTACATGAAATTGACTCTCAGCCCTTGATCTTCAGTAGCTTTTTCTGCTCCACTGAGAAACTGCCTTTCCTTATATGAGTGCTACTGTCTGCAATCTTTCTCTGAAGAAATCTTTCAAAACATGGTGTGAAGAGAAGGTAATTGTGGTGATGTCTTTTGTAACGGAGTTTCTTACCTAAAATACTATGTTGTTTTCTATACAGGATTGAGATTTCAACAGGAAAGACAGCCTGATGGTTACATTCAACTTAGATACTGCTTTTATTTCTCACAAGTGAATAAATTTTTATATCTAGTTCTATTACCTTGTGCACTAGTGCTTTAGTAGCAGAGCTGTTGGAGTGAGAGGGAGGAGGGAAAGAAAAAAGTAGAGCTCATTTTATCTTTCAGAGTGTTGTACTGTTTTCTTTAAAGCATGACAACCATGATCATACTTTCTGTGCAATGCTGTCAATAAGGCATGCTTGAAGAACAGTTTTATGGGTACTGATAGACTGTGTTGTGATTTAGGCAGCAGACTCCTCAGTTGCTTCAGGGCAGAGAGGATTCTACCTCTATTGATTTCTCTAATTTACTATTTCTGATTAATTTCATGAGCACTTAAATTCTTTCCAGATACTATTTTAGATACTTGTTTGGTATGGATCAGATCCAAATACCAGCTCCGGGACTGAAGGGATATCATAGTACACTGTTGTCGAAACTGCCATACTGTGGAGAAGCGGCAAAATTTGAAATTTAAAGGAGGCTGGGCAGCAATCTCATTGCTCTCTGCAGATTCCTGAGGAGGTGAAGGGGAAAGGGAGATACTGAGCATTTCTGCCTGGGATTCAGTGCCATGACGCCTGGGAATGGCTCAAATCTGCACCTGGGTAGGTTCAGACTGGGCATCAAGAGGTACTTTTTTACCAAGAGGGTGGTCAATCAGTGGAACAGGCTCCTAGAAAGGTGGTCAATGCCCCAAGCCTGTCAAGTGTTTTAAGAGTCATTTGAACAGTGCCTTTGGTCAGCCCTGAAATGGTTGGGCAGTTGGACTCAATGGTCATTGTAAGTCCCTTGACATTGAAATTTTTTAATTCTATTCCTAATGTGCTCCTGTATAGGTTTTTTAGTTTTGGAAATGAGCTCTTTTCTCAAATAAAAATAGGTTTGAAACAAACAGAAAGAACTAACATTATTAGCAGAAATCCAGCCTTTAGCTAATTCCTTCTTTTTGTGTACCGATATCCTTTTTTTAATTAATTAATAATGGGAAATTACAAAATTAAGTAATTTGGTTTGATATTAGCTTCTCTAAATAAAAATAAAAGAGTAATTATATTGATTCAGAACTGGAGTCCATCAAGCCCAGTATCCTCTCTGCTATACATAGGGACATGAAATGGACATCAAGGGAAGATGGAGAACAGGGCAATCACATAATACTGGTTTCAACAATGATGTTATTGCTTCCAAGTTTAAAGTTAAATAAAATACAGCACGTACGTGTTGCCCTGCAAATTCATTTCCTTGGAACAGTAAAGCTTCACTGTAGGCTTCCACTGTGAAAGGATTCTCTGTGTTCACTGTGACACCAATAACCGTCTGCAGAACTGAAGCTAAAGGAAACTGGCTGGTACTGGAAGCTAAGTAGCAAGTGTTCTGTCTCTAGGTGGCTAAGTTATTTCAAAACTAAAGTAAATGGGTTTGGGGGGGTTGGTCTGTTTGAAATGAATTCAGTAACAAAATAAAATTTAGTGTAATTGATACTACTGTAGACTATTTCAGGAGGAATGGTCAAAAACTACAGGGAAACAGACTATGTTATGCTCTGTCCATTAAGTAACAGGCTTTGCTGCCCACGTTGCAAGCACTTAAGCAGTGACTCTGTGGAATGCAAGACTGTTGCTGGCTTTCAGTGCATGCTCCATATTTAAAGAATGCTCTTAGTGGTGTAGCACCTGAACTTCAAGTCACATTTAAATGAGAAGAAATAGAACAGTTTTATTAAGCATAATCAAGGTAGGGAAATTAAATATAACTAGGACTTCAGCAGTTTAGAACTTGTTTTAAAAGAAAAAATCTCGTCTGTAAATTTCTGCAAGTATTAAATGCAGAGGAAAGCATTGATTTGAGACTTATCTGGAAATTTGGCTGCAAATATTTCCCTGCATCATTGAAAAGAAGCAAAAACTTTCTTAACATAGCCACAAAGTTCTGCTATTGATTTTTTAAAACCTAGGGAATAACAATAATTGGTCGGGGAAAAAAATTAGACAGTTCTCTTTCCCTGTAGGAACTTGAAGGGAGGCTTTTCTAATAAAGGTGGGAATCACCCACCTGAATGTTTTTCTGGCATCTACAGCTGAGAACTTTGTCATCATTTTAAAAGTCAGTTTGAAGTTCACAAGGTACAAAGGAGCAGTCATTAGTAAAATATGTGGGTGTATTTTAGTTTGTTGGATTTTTTTTTACGTTTTCCAGGATCACTGAAGGGATTGGATGAGGTCTGTGGAAACATCACAAGGACTTCTTGACAGGGTAGCCAAGTTGACACCACAGCTGACTAATAGAGTGCTATTAAATAACAGAGAGAGGTTAGCGTGTCACATTTACAGAAGTGAAGGAAATGACTACCAAAGTCAGAGATTTTGAAATTATTTTAAATAGGCCACAAACAAAAAGTTGCTTCTGAGGGGCTTTTTTTCCTATGGTAATTTATTTAAGAGTTCATACTTTTTCATGGGATTATTTCATGTAAAATTTATTCTTAGGTTGTTTGGTTTTTTTTTACCTGCCACATAGTTGATACTAAAAGTTGTTTACTATTTTGCAGATAACCTAAAGTGTACTACTGATTTAAAATCTGTTTCTCCTTTGCTTTAGATGGAATATTAATTTCTCAACCTCCTTGCTTTTTGTGAAATGCTTCTGAATCTTTTTTCTTCCACCTTCCACAACCAGAAAAACAATTTAAAAATCAGCGAGCCAGTCAGTATCTGCCTGTAATTACATACAGCAATGTTTGTGTGGCTCCATTGTACAAATAATTGAAAAGATCATGTGCTGATAAAACTCCTCATAAAATCCTTTCTTACCTTTTCTACAGTAGTGTTAGATATAATTTAATTGTTTTAGAAAACAATAAAAAGATACATTTTTTTATTGTAGCAGATAGCTATAGCACTTTCTTAAAAAATGAGTGACAACTGTAAACTGAATCCACACAAAGCAGAGGCATACAAACATTTCTTGGATAATTAAAGGAATACAAAAGTGTGAATTTGCCCTGGCAGCCTGTGTGATAAACTAAGGGGTGTGCCAGAAACAGTGAATAAAAGAAAACTTACATCCCTTCCTAGCAAAAACAGTTTCTTTGCTGTGGTGTTTTTCTGAGGAGCAGTAAGGCAGAGGACTTGAATAACCTAATGATATGACCCGCTGTGTATGTGCGCTGATGTATATTGGTGCATGGGATAAAAAAAAAAAAAAAGAATTTCTGCAGGCTGCAAAATAAATACTATGGTAGAAGTGTGTACAGTGTGGTGAACCTCCTTGCACTGAATGGTTCTGAAGCTATCAGACATTCATCTGAAGAGGGTCAGGTCTCACATTAGGACATGTAATGTCTGAAACTAAACCCAAACGATACTGCCAGTACTGCTGTGACCAGGGAGGGTGCAAAAATGTGTGTGTTGGGCTGGGGGTTTTGTGTAACTTACCTTTGCCCCACCATTGTTCCTGCTGCCAGTGGCACAGGCACACTCCCAGCTTCTGGGAGTTCAGCTGAGTCCAAAGTGCCCTTGCTGCTCCACAGCACCTGCTTTGACAGTAAGTCCTTGGGTGTTTGTACAGGCCCTCTGGCAGTGCTGTCTGAGAATGTCTCAAGCTTTTCCTCTCCCAAAGTACTCAACAGCATTCCCCACTTCTGGTTTACGTCCCATGAGGATTCTGGTTATTTTTATAGAAATCTGGCTGGTGAGCATGGTGAGCAGGAAAGCAGTATTTTGGTGTCACTTGGGAGCACTCAGTTGTATGCCACCAAAACTGCTTTTGACTCCTGTAAATTGTGGAGAGGTGTTTGATGGTTTTCTGTAGCTCACCTTATTCTGCTAGTGCTGGCTGTCTTCACAGAGCCCATCTCACCATGCTTTTTTAACTTGACTTGAGGTGCAGGAAAAAATAATGAAGGCTCCCTAAGGCCTGATTTGTTGTTTTTTTTCTAGACATACTATAGTTCAGGCGGGGATTTTTCTGGGACTTTTTTTGCATGCCTGAGAAGGGATAAACTTGATATAAATAGATGCTGGTAATAGTCAGACATCCTTTGTTGGCTATAGAAACTCTGCATTTTCACAATGCTTTGTGTTTCTGATGTTTCCTGGCTGTGCAGAGGCAGGTAGAGCTCCCCAGGTGATGCTTCCCAAAACGAGCTCCCTGCAGCGTGCTGTGCTCACTTGCCTTTCACCCTCCTAATATGCAAGGTCACACATAGAGGGTTTCTCACTACTTCAGTGCTTTTATTACGTGGGTGCAGAAATGGGAATATGTGTGTTCAGCCGGAATCAAGAAGACCACTCTGTGGATGCTTACTTTGCTCATTCTTGCCTAGGGAGGTAAAACAACTTTTACTGGAATATTTTGTTGCACAGGTGGTTATTAAAGGCAAAGCTTTAGGCACAGTGTAGTGCATCCTTACAGAAGACAGGTTCATTAGCTTCAAGGTTAAAGCCAAGAATTAAACATGTAACAATATTCTTTTTCTGTTTAGTCAAGTGTTTTGGTTGGTTGGCTGGTTGGTTTTTAGCATTATCTTTCCATTCTTAAATTATTCTGCTTCCCTGGAATTTTCTTTCAATACATCTCATTTTACAAAGACAATGTAAGTATAGAAGAATCAAGTTTGCATAGTTGAATCATGATGGAGGATTCTTGATATCACTCAAATAGAATTAAGTAGAATGGTAGTCTTATTTGTACCTAAAATATTTGAAGAAGATACAGAATGCAATGGCTACCAATAATAAAGGAAGAATACAGCAAATAAATCATAATCATTCTTCTGGTTTTGAATTAAGGGAGGTAATAATTCTACTTGTTTGAGTTCTCAACTCATTAATATTTTATGCTAGTATTGTCTAATACTAAACTAGTGTAATTCTGGTTAAAACTCCCTCCTCAAACTCTTAAGGTGGGTTCAGGTTTCCATACTTCAGAATATCTTGATAAAGTATTTTATTGCTCAGCTTCCTCAGACAAAGATGCTAGAGTTTGCAAACTTATATAATGAGGCACAGGACTATGCAGAAAAGTGGTTGATAATGAATTTAAAATTTTCTTTAGGAAAACAATAAATCAAAAAACTTTTTTTTGCTGAGAATGATGAAAAATTTATTAGGAGAGTCCTTCTGTTAATTGTTATTTTTTTGGCTTTTCATGTATTTGACAGGAGTATATAGGCAATTGTACTGATCTCTTGTGAAGCTGGAAAACACCTAAAAGGAAAGGACAAAAAAGTGCACCCTTTTATTCACTCAAGCAAATTTGGCACAGTCGTGTGACAGCCTAAAGGCTCCCTGCACAGACATGTCAGGTCGCTTCAGTCAGGGTTATTTTTCAGGCCAAAAGCAGGCAAAGCTCAGTTTAGAAAAAAAAAAAAAAGTAAAAAAAAAAATTTAAAAAGCAGGGTATTTAAATTTAAACTATGGCAAATTCTAATAAAGTTTTTTTAGGAAACCCTTCAGATGTTTCTCTGCAAGGCTGAGGCATTGGTTTGTAACCAAGAAATGGCAGCCTAGTGTGCAACTGTGCAGGATTGTTCAAAAGCTAAACTGCATGAATTTAACTAAGGAAAATACCACTCTTTTCATACCAGAGTATGTTGATATCCTTGTAGGAGCGAATAAAATTGTAGTAGAGAATTGTAGAATCTTTTAGGTTGGAAAATACCTTTATGGTCATCGAGTCCAACCATTAACCCACAACTGCCAAGTTCATCACTAAACCATATCCCCAGCTGCCACATCTACATATATTTTAAATACCTCTGGGGATGGTCACTCCACCACTTCCCTTGGCAGCCTGTTTCATATTCCACATATTGAATAAGAAGGTAGCATTTGGATAAAAATGTTGGTGGTAGATCTGTTACCTTGACTGTAAGAGTTACATTATTTATTAAAAGACCGTTACAGTAGTGGTAAGGAAAAGTGTGACTACTTTATGCTTTATGAGGTCCCTTTCCAACTCAGCATATTCTGTGATTCTGTAATTAAAACTTGAAAAGCCAAAATGTAGTAAAAATTTATTGCAATCCTAAGATTAATATGAATACATTACAGTCAGACAAGTGATATTAGGGATTACTACTAATTAACCACAAGTGATTCATTGAACACAATGAACTTAGTTACATTTTGTACAAGTTTACTGCTTAAAAAGGGCTAAGCTGGAGTTCTTGGAAATGATAATTCACTCTTTATGCACAGAGTTTATTTTCTTCTCTTGCTTGTTTGGATGAAGTGGCATAGGCTTTCATATCACTGTGTTCTTGCCAGCAACATTTAGTAATTCATTCTGCCAGCCAGAATGCCACCTGACATATTACATTTTTTTTCTGGCTGTTGAGGTGGTATCTGTTACATAGAAATCTGGATACTGGAAGAGGGACTGTACAGTGGAAAGTAATATATTACTTATTATGGATTATGGTAGTTACAGAAATGAAGATCGCTCTCAAGTACCAGTTTGTCGGCTGAAGCTGCAGTTATTTAGGGATTTTGAAAATCAGGCAAAAGGAATTTAAAATTGTGTTATTTCAAAAAGAGCCACTGTCTGTAGTCACCACCACCCACTAGGGCTCTATTTCAAAAGGTTATTTAAATTAAAGTAATTTATTCCAGTAACTTTGCAGTTATTATTGTTTGTCAGAGGACTCTGGCAATGTTTATCTTCCATACTTCAAGTCCACTTCAGTGGACTTGAATTGCAAGCATTTTAGTTGACCATCTCATTGACTATCTTCTTAATCTATGAAATCTCTCTACAGTGAGTCAATATAAACCACTGATACAGTAGGTATTTGGAAATTGATGATGATGTATAGATTTGAATTTGTCAGGTTAACACTTATGCCACCTAGAAATTAAAAATCCTTTTAGAACTAGTTTATAGGCAATTATTTCTAGGCAATTATTCTCTTTTTTAGCACTATCAAATCTGATAAATAATTAACACAAGTTCTGTACTGTAAAACTAGATCTCCAAAAAGAAGCATTTAATTTCATGTACATTATTCTTGTTCAGAACGTAGATACTGGGAGGTATACTCACATATTCATAAGAGATCCAGCATCTGTTGGGAAAAGGGAAAACAATTCAAGATTTAAATCCATTTACTCATTAAAAAGAGCATTTATTCTCAACCTCAGAAAGAAATAAATATAGTTCTTTGAAAAGTTAAAATAATTTCAGTCTTTGTTTTTTTAACTGATGGATGTGACAGATAATTTTGTTCTCCCCTGTAAATATCTTGTAAAATGTACAGAAAAATGTTTTAATCATGACTGTAATAATCAGCTCACTGTTATCAAAAGAATGGTTAGTACTGAGTAACTCCAATCCTTTTTGTATTCTTGACATATGAGAAAGACCTATAGTGAAGCATGAACAGAACATGACTTTGAGAAAAGTGTGCTCATTGCCTAATTGAATATATAATTCATTGTATCATTCATTTGAATGTATCATTCATTTTATATTAAAAAAACCCTACCTAACCAATCCTCTAGTGTTCATGCTCATTATATTGAAATTAAGACCTTCTGTTGCTTAAGTGCTTGTACATAGAAGCACAAACACATCCAAATTTACTTTCTTGTGTAGGCCAATTGAATCAGCTTAGTTGCACATTTGAATAATATAAAAATGCACATAATGATCAGTAGAACCAGGAATCATAATTTCTTTTAGAAATCACATGTAACTATTCACTTGAGAAAGCAATTTATAGCTTTCTCTATAAAAATGGAGATTCAGACAAATGGAAGGATCCAAAAAAGCTAAGTATGATTATGTTTTTGCTTTGAAATAGTGTAGTTGGTCTATCAAGACCAAGGGGGCATTTTCTACATGTATGTTTTAAATGTCTTGATTAAGGAGTAAAGATTATTCCCTCCTGCTGAGTGAATGCTGTGCAAGTCATTCATTAAAGAATTCGTAAAATTATGTATTTTAAGTATGTTGTTTATTGTTGAGTCAGTTCTTTTATTAAATCAGTTCCTTCAGAATAGATTTAAATCTGAATATTCATGGCACACTACAGAATCATTTAACTAAAAATTAAAACTTTTGTTTTTCTTATTTCAGTTCAACAGAAGAGCAGTTTCACTGGCAAACACAAGGTAATGTATTTATCTACATGTATGTATTGCATATATTCTCTCCCAGAATGATCATTTTTATCTACAGAAGATGGAGGTGGGAAAACCATTTATTTATGTGAGGTTTTTTGTTGGGTTTTTTTGTGGTTGTTTTTCATTGCTAGTTTGTGAAAACTCTACTTAAAAGCTGGAAAAATTTGTCGAAAGTTGTTATGGTTGACAAAAAGAACACTGAAATTAACGTAGAGTTTTGGGAGGGGGCATTGCTAATTGTGTCTCTAGTTTTCTTAAGATTACACCTGAACTTTCTCATCTTGCTTTCAAAACAATGGCATAATTTTCAGTATGGCCAGCCTCCTCTGATTGTGTGATCTTGCTGTGATCTCCAGTCCTTCATCAACTGTGAATGCTTAGTCACATATAACTGTTTTTACCTTTTGTCTTGTAACTGGTTTTACATTTTGCTCTTCTTTGACATTTTCGTGTTATTAATTTTATCACAGATGGTCAGAAGGATATAGAAGATGAACTCACCACTGGTCTGGAGCTGGTGGACTCATGTATTAGATCACTGCAGGAGTCAGGGATACTTGATCCACAGGACTATTCAGCCAGTGAAAGTAAGTTGCTAGAAATACATTTTCTAGAAAATTTCATGCTTTAAAATGGAATGCATGTCTTTTAGTGTTTTTCTTGATTATTTCCTGATATTGGCAGGAGCCAATGTAGTTGTGAGCAGGTAAATTGCCCCCTTGCCTTTGCAAGTTAATTTTTGGGTTTGTTTGTAATGGAGGCAATCTTGCTACTAGTTTTTCAGGGGAAACAAACAAATGAACAAAACAAAAAAAAAAGGCAAAAAACCCACGTAAGTATATTTTAAGGAAAATATTTTCTAGGTATAATGTTTCTGTACTATACTTTAAGGTCATGTCACAAAACGTAAACATCACCACCATAAACGCAACTTTAAAACAGCAGGTTTTGACTGTGCAAAAGTAATAAAAAGAAAAGTAGTGTGTGGCTATGAGAAATTCTGATGTATCATTGTGACCACTTGGCCAGGTACCTAATACTCCATAAGATTAAAATTACACACACAGAAATAGATGAACTTTTTTAAGATGAGGCACAGAATGGCAGCTGTAGCAAAGCTGAAGTCTTTTCTCAAAGGTTGGCTCACTGGTCATTTACCAGCCATTCTGTTTGCAGAATTATGCAATAGATTCTTGGCTAGGACCAGCCACTGGGGAAGTGAATCGAGGCTAAGCAACAGCAGAAGAGAATTAGAGACTTGCCACTCAACATATTTGTAGAGCAGATGTCTACCAACACTTGTGCTCATGAGTCACACTGAGACAAAGTTTTCCAACCTGTTAACAGTTTTGTTATCAGGCATAGCACTAGATAATGACAAAGCAGGTTACCTCCCTAGTTTCTTTCCTGTTCCTCAGTCTCCTATCTCGTACTCTATTACCATCTGCAACAGTATGTATCCACTTCACTCCCCCTGCAGCTCCTGACAGTGGCTTGGATTTTCAGTTTTCTCTGGTATTGCTCTACATCTCCTTCCCTGCTCAGTTGATCCCCTGCTGTCCAGTACCTTCTTACTGAGTCACATCTTTTGAGGTGGCTGCCCAAATTCAGTTTTCTTGAAATCAAAGGGGATAATCTCTCCTTCATCTGGAAAGGCTGATGAAATGTGAGCTCCAGCTTCTGCAAAGCATCTCTAGCAATGACAAGTCATCACCTGCAATGTGGTCATCAGGTGACAGAAGGAAGATATTGCACACTGGACGCAGAATTTTAATTTGTCCAAATATTTTTCATTCTTTTAAAACAAGATTTGCAGTAAAATTCACAGCTGACAATCCTGGGACAGTAGAAAATTTTTCACTTCTCATGTGCGTAAGATTTCTGGGCTGCAATGTCACTAAAGCTTTAGTTACAGTGTTGCTTGATCTGAACACAGTCTGTGTGATTGACATCTGTTAAGATGTGACTTGATCTGAACAAAACTGGAAAAACATTATGAAACAATGTAAGTCCTGTTTTTTATTTCATTTGTGGGTGAGGAGAAACAGAAGAGACTAGAATGATAAGGATTGCCTTCAAAATGTGATTCCATGATAGAAAAAAGAAACTGGCTAGATGGCAGTAGAGGAGATTGGGTGCAGACATGGGCTATCTTGGATGGAAAACTGGCTGAAGAGATGGAAACGAACTAAAAATCTTAGGGAAAGGTAAAGACAGTACATGGAGCGAAGTCTGGGTATATGAAGAAAACTAGTACTAAAGAAATTTCTTGAGAGTATCACAAGAAGCTAAGACACAACTAGGAATGTAGATAGATAGGAAGAACGATAAAGAACGTGAGCAAATGGAAAATGCTGTTGGAGAAGAGGAGGAATAGAGATGGATTGTGTAGGGCACCAGCAGGGGAGGAACTGAGGTTTGTTGAAGCAGGAGGTCTAGACAGAATGTTGAAAGCTGAGTTTGCTTGGCTGAATGATTTGTTCATGGGATCGGGAGTTAGGTGGAAAGAGAGGGAACACAGGGTGATGAGAATGACAGTTGAGAAAAGCAAAAAGTGATAGCATTATGGACAGGACAGTGGCTGTCCCTAAGAAACATAGGTTTGGAGAGAACAGGCAGGAGCACATGCTCACAAGGGAGCAGGCTTCCTCCCAAAGAGCTGCAAGTTTGGTTTTCGTTGTCAGGAAATATCTGTGAAGCCTTTTGTCACAGTGCCCTATATTTCTCTGCTTCGGGCACAACTTGTAATGAAACTAGATTGCTATTTGCTCTTCATGGTTTTAATTAAGCATCAGATCTATATGCCAAAGCTAACAGTTCCATCTCTGCTAATCACTAATAAATACAATTAGGATGTCATATACTGAATTTTCTTTCTGATTTGGGGATCTTTTTCCAATTTAGAGTAAAATACCACAAACACATCCAACAGTTAAAATGTTACTGTGTTTGCAAAGTCAAAAGTACCAAAGTCAAGGCCATCTGTAAACTGTAATTCAAATTTCTTATGACTGCATTATAGAACAAATATTATCATGCCCTATTTTGTACGTTTTCTGTCCATGCCTCATTCACCCCGAAGCTGAGGGGAGTGCTTCTGACTTCTCTAAGCAATGAGTAGAACACACATACTCAATGAAAACAAAAATCTCGTATTTACTTAAAATTTAATTGTGTCTCTCCTTCATATCCTAAATGTTTCATGTTATAATTGTGAAATCATTAAGAGTATCTTCTACTGCTGCGTAGTTCTGTGTGTTCCCAGTTAGGTGAGCTGAGAACAAACAGAACAGAACACTGTGGAAGCACAGTATCAAAAAAAAAGAAGTGCGATACAAAAGGAAATTTTAATCTCTCTCTGAAAATGTCTCACATGCAGCATTTGTACTTCATAGACACCTTTGTTCTTAATCCTGTCAATCTCCAGATAGAAAATGAGATCTATATAAATGTTACACTTTACAGATATTCCAAAAATTGTTATTTGTGATGCATCTGAAGTCAATGTTGGGTCATAGAATAATCCACCAGGATGCTGTTTCTTTTTTTTTTTAAATTTGTATTGGACATTTTTCAATGAAGACCTGAGGTCACGCAGTAAAAAATGAGGCAGCTACAAAACACTGGATAGTTTTGCGTCTTGTGCACTGTCTGTAAGACAAGAAAGGAAGAGCAGAGGGATGATTCAGAAAAGGAAACTTAGTGTGGCATTTCATAACTTTTGAGCTCCTAACTTGACAATTTTAGTTATGTTTACTTCTCTGCATTTTGGCTGCAAAGCTGTATTTTAAGTAACAAGACTGACTCTGAGGAGAGCATTTCCAGCCTGCCATGGCAGTTCTAGTCTAGTTGAAGCAGATTTTTAAAATCATCATATGAAAGGCTGCCCAGGGATGTGACCATAGCTTCTTTTTCTGAATATCTAGACTAGTGTGCATCTAGTCTAATGAGTTAATCTATCAGTAGCTGTGCCTTTGTAGAGGATTAGTGTGTCTGCAGTCCAAATCTTTACGACTCGGTTTCATGCACTCTGATTTTCTCAGACCCGGCTTTAAAAAGTCATCACGTAGCAGTCAGCTGCTATAATACTCTAAATCTCAAACATCACTTCACATGTGTTATTCCTTTAGTAGCAAGTAAAAGCCATGAAAAAAAGGCAAATGGGACAAGTCACATGAAAGGGGCTTACACAGGAGGGGTTCTGTATTTCTAATAGAGATGCTCGCTAATTATCTTTAGTGAGCATGAATCAGCAAATGTAAAAAACCTTAAATATATAAAGCTCTTATTAATTTGGTGAAATGAAAGCAGTGATCACTGGGTTTAAATTACTATCAGGCAGGCAGATTCGTGACTGCTGTGAGCTCTCATACAAGCTTCCTGTGGTTTTACTGACCCTGGGACAAGGTTATATCCAGCTAAGGGGAGCTCCTGCAATGTTGCCCACCTCTTTCTTCTGTCCCAACTCAGTATAAATTATCTTCCTCAAACCATGTGTTTCCAGTTACAAGTGACAGACAAAAAGTCAGGAAACTTCCAGAATCTTGCAAGAAACTGCATCTGACTTAAGACATGAACCTACATCTCAGTGGTCCAGTTCCCTGTACTGCAGCAATTTCTCTTTATGTAGCTCTAGATCTGTCAAGATTCTGTCACTCCAGTTTACATCAAACATGACATAGTTTTTGTGGCGTCAGAGGGGAGTTCAGCCTGTCCTAAGTGTTTTCAGGGATGTCTTCAGCAGAACGACAGTGGTCCACACATACCCTCAGCCCCCGAGAGTGGACCTGTACAGGCTGTTGCTAGTGTCGTATCGGTGGCCATTAGCTACAGTGTGTCCCTAGGGACCAGCCTGGTTCCACAGTGCAGCTGTGAGGGCACTCAATCTGTTCTCCTCCTTACTCTACACTGCTGTAACACCCAGCATGGCTGGTTGTTCCTCTCTGGAAATATTTCTTCCTTCCACCGTTATCTCTCTCTAATGGGAACTCAAAAATACTGCTTTTGCACAAATGAAGATAAGTAGCTGTCGCCTTAAATAGGATCAGGGAAAGACCAGGGACGTGAGAGCCGAGGCAATCACATATAAGACCCTGGAGATGAGTCATGGAAGAGGGATGGGAATGCACAGTAAGTGGAGGACCTGAAATCACTGGGCAAGTAAACAGGCAGGGGAACAAACTTTAGTTCAGGACAGAGATAACACCCAGGATTTTTCAGATTTAAGACACAGTAATACTGAACAGTAGCTCAGGAAGGGTATTTTCGTGGCAGAATTGTTTAGTTTAGTGGGGAAAGACATGTGAAAATAATGCTAAGCAAGGGCTGAGTATGCATTGTAGAGACCAAAAATTAATATTTCAGATTAGAAATCTTGGAAAGATGTGGGATAAAGGAAGCAAGTCTTTTTTTTTTTCCCCCCTTCCCGTCACTGCACCACGGTCTCAAATCACACAAGTACTTCAGATCCATTCCCTTTATGACCTAGTTAATGCACCTTTTTTATTTTTTATTTTTCTTTCTTTCTCTCCCCCAATTATATGCAAGAACAATTGAAAAGGTGGAAAGTTGCATGGAAGGAAGGAGAGTAAACACAGATGTACAACTGTCTGAGTGAAGAAGGGTGGTTGCTGAGAACATTTATCATAAAGGTTTGATAAGGTTCAGTCTCTACTGAATCCTTACAGGCTACAGTGGTGGGGATAGGCAATGTTTTTTTTCTTTGTCGTGGCATTAGCAAAAGGAGGGTTGGATGGACTGCTGAGATTATTCAGTAAATTCACTGACACTTTTTTCTGAACTTAAACCACAAGCTCAAATGTCTGCTAATCCAGAAGTCTCTAATTTTAATTTAAGATATCTATACTTAAATCTTTCATGCTTTTTCCTTTGCTTCAGCCTCCACAAAATGAGCATAAGACCAGTCTTACAAGGATTATGGGGCAGATTTATAGAGCTTTTGTTGTTTATATTTCTAACTGAAACAGAATCATTTCACTGTTTTTCACTTGCCTAATCACTTCATGTGACAACCCTTCTTTTTTTGCTCTCTGAATCAATACCCCAGACTGCAGCAACAGAGTTCTCATTAACATGTACCAAAAAGCCTCTTGGATCATTCTCCCAAATATCTTGGTATTTTTTTAATGCTACATGTTAAATTTCAATTTAAAACTAGTGTGTTTATATTAGAATTGCAATTTTTCCTGTCCAACATTGCCAGTGCTCCCGACAAACTTTTTCTGGATATATTTTTATTTATATCTATGACCCTGTTGTCCTGGTGCTCAGGATTAATTGCAGAATCCATCACAATGATAAGGGAATAAATACAATGTAGATTTAATATTACCGTCTTCTTGGCTAAGGCCATTTCATAGTGCACTACACTGAGGCTACATATTGAACTGCAGGCAGTTAAGGATATCTAAGTCCTTCTGGGGAAGAAAAAGCATGGACTCAATCCCACAATACACTTACTCTTTTAGTCATTTGAAACTATTTGCCTCAAATGCAGCACAAATAGGTAGCAGTACCATTTATTTAGATGTTGGGTTTTTTCCCCCTGAAGAATGATTTATGTTGCAAGAACAGATTATTTTTATCACATGCACTTATATGTAGATGTTTCATTAGACAGATATAGTTTTCACATAAATAACCTGTCTAATTCTGAGGCTAAAAAGATGGGCCAAACTCTTATTTTATTCTCTTAATTAATTTTTGTGTCAGCAATTTTTTGTAATAAGAGAGATCCTTACTCAGCGCAAAAGCAGATGTCCTAGTTTGAAAGAGCACTCCTTGTTCAACCTTTATGATTTTCAGCCTTTATCAGCTGCTTTATTCATAGATACTGAAAATGGATTGAAACAAAAAGGCACTATTTACACAATGAATGTGTAAAAGGCTGTGTGTTTGTGTGTTTTCCATCCTATAGCTCTTGTTTTATGAAATTGCCACCTGTCAGATGGCTGACATGCTCAATGAGATGAAATTTGGCATCAGTGGACCTCACAATTTTTTGATAGATGAAGTTATTTCCATTTGATTATCTGCTCTGAGAGCCAGGGCCATCCAGCTGAGTCATTCTTTGTGCAGACAAAGGAGGTGTTCTCGTGAGATCTCTTGGTAAACATACACACTAATAAAATTATGTGGTCTTTAAGTAGGTTTCAGAACTGAAAAACACCAAGGAAGTGTGCATGCCCCTCTTTTATTTCAGGATTGGAGTCTTTGGAGCAGCAGTGGCAGAAACGCATAACACGGGTTACACTGTCTTTCTGTCTGCTGCATTAATGCAAACCGGGAAGTTGTTTGACTCAACAGTTCATAACTCCAGATAGATCTCTCAGAGTATGAAGTCTGAGGAAATTTTGATTTACTGCAGAAAATTCTGTTAGTATTGTAATATATTTAGGGTACATATTTATGGTTAGACATTTTGGATGCCTCTCCTTATTCCATTCATCTCTTCTAATCCAAATATTTTGCCAATCTTGGCTTCAAAACATTGGGGTTTCAAAATCATCTTTGCACAATTTGTAATGGGGCAAATCTTTTTAAAGGGTAGTCTCACAGTTATTCATTGTATGTTCTCACAGGTAAAGTTGTACAAAAATTCTCAACTGTGAGTCAAGTTCAGTCTCATGAAGTAGTTGTTAAATATGTAGATTTCTGAGAAAGGGGAATAAAATGTTGTTTCCTTTACCTACCTCCCCATTCTGTCCCTAGTCACCGTAAGTGTGAGCATGAAACAATCATTAAGTCATTTAACATTGTAATAGCCCCTGGCTGATTGCAAACAGCAAGACCTGCTTCAAGGGGCAGTCCTCAGCAGGAGGTGAATGTCTTTGCAAAACACTTGGCTATGAAAAATTTCTGTAGATTCGTTGCTAAACCCCACAAAGATATTAAGATTTGATAAAATGAAGCAGGCTATAGTGATGCTGAGAGTCACCTCTTACATCTCAGCATCAGTGTTTGCAGCCAGTGATGCCTCAGGAAATGCTCCCAAGCTTGGATTTTATTGTTTTCATCCTCTGTCAGAGTCAGAGTTCAAAGACATTGAGAATAGCACCAGATGAAAAGATATAGCTCAAACACTGTCATTCAGTACTCCCTCACTTCTGCTCGAACAGGTATCAGGATGGTAAGGGCCAGATAAAACAGGCACATAATTGTTGCTGACATATCACATCCTAGTAAATTCATGTCCATGTTCTCACTTTAAGAACATAAGTGAAGGTTTCCTTTATGGTCTCTTCACTTATGCAGGCAGGAGGAGACCACTGCAGAGAGTTAAGCTTACGAGCAGAGTCACAGTATGGACTTTCACCACCAGGATTCTTGACAGACCTTGGTATCTATTTTATCAGCCATGGCCCACTGTGAATTTCTGACAGTGGAGTCTTGGGGACTGTGACTCAGGTCCAGCCAATTGTGTTACTCTTTTGTTCACTGCCTGTCTTCAAGTTCACATGTGATTGCTACAAGAAAGAAGCCTGGTGATAGCTGAAGGAATCATCAGTGTTCAGAGAAGCAGTTTATGCTTCTCCTGGTTCCTCAGGGGTGGCGCAGAAGTTGCTGTGGGCACTTACCTGTGCAGGGCTTCAATCGTCTCATTTCTTCTGTAGCTCTTCTGTAGATTGGTAAGGTGTCTGGGCAGGTTTATATGTTTCTTAGGGAGAAAGCACTAGAAGCCATTGGCAGAACTGCTGTTCAAAAAGTGGTGGCCCAGTACATGCCTTTACTATTGGACCTAAACTTCTGCAGGCTCACTCTTGCAACTTCCTGTCCTCAAGAAGGAATCCCCAGCTGCAGACAGTCACACCATCTTAATATCTACCCTTACTGTGCTCTCTTGCTTTGTCTTACTGCTGTATCTTCCCCTAAGACACTCATTTCTATCTTATCACATCCTTGTCTTTTGCTTCCTTTCTTGTTTCAATTTCCATCTTTTCTTTTATCTTCTTGCTTTGTCTTTTATGTTTTCACACATCATGAAATAAAGCCTCAGTGTCATGTCCCCAAAAGAGATGATCATTCATCCTCAGAGGCAAAGAAAAAAACCAAACCCACCCATTTTCTGTGTGTAAGGGGCCTTGCTGTCCTGACTTTTCACATGCTTTCACATTAACTTGAAGTAAATCCAGATTATGCATTGGTGCGTCATGTTGAAAGTCCAGGGGTAACCCTATGAGAACATTGCAACTAAGTAATTTCTGATTGACCTCCATTTCTGCACAGCAGCCTACAGGCTGAATTTTTGTTTCAGTGTGCTGTGACCTGTAACATGGAGTTTCTTGAAGTTTCCTTGTATCTGCTTATGTCTCCACGATAAAGCACAGTTTTCCATACTGATACCACAATTTTACTTCGTATCTCTGAGCTTGCTTGTCCTGAGATGAATCTGATTTTGGTACCTGGTGTCATTTAATGCTGTGCAACTGACTTAAAACCCTGGCTTAAGGAAGACAACCCCTCACAGTCTTGCTTTAGTACTGTAGTACAAAATGTGAGTGTCAAATGGACAGGAGCAGTAACAGCAGGTAAAACATATATGGAGAGGGGAAATTGAAAAATGAGAGTCAAGTCCAGGAAAGCAGGAACAATTAGTAGCCACATAAAGGATGGATAGGAGGTGGTGATCAGCTTGTAATGCTTAGTCCATGTCAAACACAGATTCTGCACAGGCAACCAGGTGTTCCCTCATCCACTGCAGGAAAGCACTTACTGGAACTCGTTAGAAAATGACAGTGACTTATAGCAGTATCTGTAGGAACCGAACAAAGAAATGCTTTTGGCATCCGAACCTACAGCGCAAGAGAACATCAGTAAATATTGTGCCTGTAGTACAGGCCAGGAAACAAATGCACCCACATCCTTACAACAGACTGATAAACCACTCACCCTACTCATGCCTGAGTGGCATGCCAGTGCCTGCACACTTGGCACAGTCAGAAATGCCAAGAGCTGCATCGTTCTGGGGTCTGCTGATGCCAGCTAGTGAGCATAAGCAACCCGTAGATGCAGCCCTGAAAAAGAGGTGGTTGGCTTGTTAGTCTGTGTAAAGTGATGTACATGGAACAGAAAATTTTGGCAGGTGTGGATTTTGATTTTCGTTTGGTTGGTTGGTTGTTTTTTGTTTTGTTTTTTGTGCTTCGCTACTGCTCTGCAGTTTACATAGCTTTCAATCAGGTAGGATTTTTATGACTTCTGTGGTAATACAGAGCAGGGAGCTGCCTCCATTTTTTTCCATTCTGCCCTTGTAATAGAGAAATGCATTTTTTGAGGACAATGCGAGAGCAGAGAGTGGGGCACATTTGTGGACACTGAAAGAAAAAAGCAGAAAGGTGTATTTTCTGGTTTATAGCAGACTAGGTTTAGGCAGATGAAAAAGATTGTAATAAAATTTTGACCTTTTTGACTTACTTTTTAATTGACTTCTGAGGTAGTGCTAAGCACATTCTGAACTGGCTCGCCTCAGAGACCAAATAGTAATTTTCTTTTGTGGACAGAAGAGATTTGGGACTTAAACCTGTCAAAGGTCAAGAAAATATGGAGTTCTACCTCATACAAGAAGACGAAACCTGTTTTGTGCTAGTAGTTAAGTTTATAGAACAACATAATAGCATAATAGATCTGCTGATGTCTTTTGTATTAGATCCATATATCTGTGAGTAGTTTTATGGGCTTTTACAATCAGAAGCTGTTGAGCACTTTTTATTATTTTTTTTTCAAGTCTAATTTAGGTCTATCAGATGAGATTCATCTAATTTTTTCCACTTCTGATAATGCATTCAGCTTCTGTGTGCATCATGTTTGTGTGATGTCTATAACCATTTGATTTTATTTCCTAGTGATAAAAAGAGAACACGTTAATTTAATGCTATTGATAGCAATTTTAGCACTGCACTAGGCACAGAGGGTGACTAGAAACACCTGACATTAACACCTGGTTTTCACGGGTATAAAATACTTCAAAAAAATAGAATTTAGTAATGCAAAATATGTTCTTAATTTCTGTGTTTGGGGTTTTTTTTTGTGTAAACAAAACCGACACTCCATTTTAAATGTAGTTATTATGGCAGACTGACAATGAAAACACAAATTAAAAAATAACAATTTTTAATGCCCAAACCCAGTGTTTTCCAGATGGAAACATGGCAGTTCCTTCTAAGCGGAATTTTTCTGTCTATGTTGCTGCATGCAGTGCCTCCTCCTGCATGCAAATTTCTTGTTGTGGTCACATTCAGAAACATATCTAATCCCATCCCAGAGCCGTGCCTAAATACTGTTGTGCTGTGGTTCCACAGTCTGATCTTTTAATAGGGAGCAAACTTCTGTTACTGTGAAGTGTTCTGCTACTCCTAGAGTTGCAGAGTTTCTTGAAAGTAGCAAGGTCACCATCAGAAAGAGTAGAGTATACTATTTTTCCTCTTTGTGTCCTCTGTAATGCAAAAATGTAATTTAGTTGTTATCCTTGCTGCCCATCTTGTTCTTGTGTTGTGTCTATCTGTTGCTCCTGTAAAGCATATCATCCTAATGGCCAGTGATAAATTATCTCTTTCAGAGACTATCTGATTTCGATATCTGCAGGGTTTAGCAAGTGATTTAATAAAATATGATTAATCTTCTGCAAAATAAGTTGTTTAATCTTGGGGTCAATTAAAAATCATAGTAGTAGGTTATCCTTGGTTTTAATCAAAATTTAAGATAGCTTATCTATCAAAAACAAAAAAAAACACCCACCAAAACAAAACAATTAAACAACAACAAAAAACCCAACAAAAAACTCAACAAAACAAACAAACAAAAAAACCCCCCCAAAAAAAACAAAAACCAAAGACCAGAGCAACTTCTGTATTCTGATTTTAAATATGTATAAATCTATTCTTGCTCTGTGCATATATTTTGGTCCCTTTTTCTCTAGCACATTCAGTAATTTCTCTCATTAGTAATGGAACTCGAGATCTTTTCCTACTGTCAAACATTGTCAAGTATTGCTTATGAAAGAAGATCTGGCTGGTTCTACATTTCATACAAACATCTGGAGTAAAGCTATGTGTAATATGGTATAGAAAGCAAAACACACACTGTTTGAGTAGTTAACACTGAAGTTACCATATTATTTCAGGATTGCTTATGCTTTGCTATGTTACCTCATTTAATGAGGTAAGAAAAAAACCTTTCAGTAATGAAAAAAAGAGCTATTTACTGTTGGGGTTGAGTGCAGCCTTTTTTTTCTTTTTCTATGCTGTTCAGGTCTGAAGTTTTTCTTCTACTTCTTGGGGACATTTATGTTGCTTTGATATCACTTGGAGTAGAGATTTAGTATTTCAAATCTTAGAAAACATCTCTATTTTCTTCTTACAAAAATGGCACAAGTTGTATCTTGTGTAAAAAGGGCATAAGATAACCAGAATCTAATGAAACTAATTTCTATTCCCAGTGCACTTACTCTTGAAATAAAGTGTTCTTCATCTTTCTTTCCAATAGTAATTAGGTCAGAAGGAGAGTTAGAAGGGATATCCTTGTATTGTTCACTTACATAATGGTATCAACCTAGTTTTTGCATAATTTCTCCAGATATATATCATATATAGACTTGGATGAGAATGAGCTTATTCCACACTTCCGAATGCATTCCACCAAATCCTGTTTTCCAGTACCTAGGAACAGGTTCTGCAGCAGTACTAAAGCCCTTTTCTGTATTTGTAGGTAGAACATAGCCCTCTTAATGTGGGTAGAGCATGGCATTGCATGTAAATTACTTTCCTTTTTTGTAAAACAAGTTTGTTTTCAGTGTGCTCATTTCAGAATTGCTGCTTCTCATCTAAAGAGATGTATTTTGTTCATAACAAGGGAGCTTTTTGTGATTTAGCATTTAAAGTATTTATTTCTTCATTTTAAGTATGTATCTGGTCCCCAATCCCCTTCTTTTTTTTTCCCCGAACTTTCTTCATTATTAGGGTACAGAATTCCTTTGCCGTATTGCAGCCTTGGCATTTTTTTCCTTGTAATATAAAGCTACTGATATCTTTAATATTTATTATCTCCTAGAAGGTAGATGTTGAAATATTTTCTTAGTACTGTTCTAGTACTAGTCCTGGATTTGGAGGTAGAATGGAGGCAATGCTTATGACTATTGTTACGGTATACTGCTTGTTATCTACTGTTTGAGCCCTGGCTAACAGTTGGCTCGAAAGCCTTTCTTTTCCTACAGAATCTGTATGACCAGTTGTAGCTGGCAAAATTTGTTTTCAACTGCAGATCATAAGTTTTGCCATGGTTTAAGCTCTCATTTTTCTGTCGGTAATTAAGAAAAATTTTTTTTTATGATAGTCACAAAGCTCTCTCGACTAGTTCACAGGCATTTTCCTCATTGCCCCCTGCCTACACTAGTTCTGCCTTTCTGCCTTGCATTTTTCACAACTTCCCCAGCTATTAGAAAATGGGGAAGGTCTGTACCTATGTGGCAGTGTGGCTGCTTCTTGGCACCCCCTGTGGTCCTTGCAGGGCTTCCCTTCTGCTCCCTCAACTTCTCTGCTTTCCAAAACCATCCTAAATCATCTTAGCAAAAGAGAGTTTCTTCAAAGAATGTTTCAGATTACCTCAAAAGTAGGCCATAGTGTAACAGAGGGGTTTAAAACAGACAAACAAATGCTCTTTACCCCTCCAATTTGGAGAGAAAGTTTACTCCTGGTCCCACATGGAGCAGCTTAATTCTTGGAGCAGGACTTAGAAAATAGGCTGTATCAGTGAGATGCCAAAGAATTTAGTATCACTAGGAGCAGATCCATCCACCTTGTCATTAACTATCATCACATCTTCTTTAATGTCAAACATTGTGGAAGGACACTGACAGGTTACCATCAAAAGTATCTCTAGTTTTGTTGTTCTTTCAGTCTGGTTCCTGGATTCTCCCAACATGCCAAACACAGTTAAACACTCAGAAAATGACTGACCACTTTACAGATACCTGCCCTGATTTTTTATTTTATTACATCTTTTTTTTAATCATCCATTCCTTTGCGAAACTGGCCAACAAATAGAACCCAGCCTTAGGAGGGGCTAGTGATAGCTTACTGGCAGTACAGACACTTTAATGAACTAACAAAAAAAGTAGGTTGTAGGGTAGGAATCAATATTTTGCACTCAAACTAAATGACCTGAGAGGCAGAAGAAACAATAAGTGATGACTTTTTGGTATTTGAAGTCCTTAATTAGGATATACTAACAGTTAGGAGGTGGTTCCTCTCACTGGGATGTGAGGCACCCCAACCTATTAACTCTATAAATGAATGCTTAAAGGACATTAAAGGAGTTTTGCTAGTGCATTCTTTCAACTGTTACCCAAATGAGCAAAGCAGGTTGAAGAATGTGTGAAGTGATTAATTACACTAATTAAAAACACTTTATTTACAGTTACTCTATAATTTATCATTACTACTTCTGTCAGTTGATCGAAGGTGGGTGAAGTGTTGTTTATAATTGGTACGGGAGCTAATTAAATGGTCGTTCGAGCACGTTTTGGTCTATTTCCTTTGTCAATTAGAACTGGCATTGTAATAGATGACTGACCAAATGGAAATGTGTAACACAATAGTAGAGCTTCACTTTACTACTTACTTGGAAAAGCAAATCTGCTCTGGGAAAGCCAAGTGACTTTAAATCTTAAGGAGAGGAAAAACCCCTTTTCCCTTCACTTGCCTGATATTTTTGTTGGTAACTTCACATGAAAAACTCAAGTAAGAAGCATGCAATTATCTCATGGGGGCTGACTGGGTAAACATTTCTCTTGTTTGTAGTGTAATTATTTTAGCCATTTCAGAGGTAATTATTGCATAGATTTAGAATGCTGAATTAATCATGCCCTTATCTCGTAATAATATAACATATTTAACTTGTCAGTATATGGTATTTATTTTATAACTGAACAACTAATAGGTAATGTATTATTGAATACTTGTTCCATGATAAATTCTTCCCTGTGGTGTCATACATTAGTCCTGTTTTGTAATTTGGGCTTTTTGTTTGTCTGTTTGTTTTGAAGATGGACCATACTATTGCTATAGTATAACATGGAATTGTTACATACTGTTGAAGCCAAAATTTTTGAAGTAGTTCATGAGATGCTGCAGTCTAAGGATTAGGAAACAGGAGGAACTTTTTACAGAATCACAGAATCAGAATATGCTGAATTGGAAGGGACCCACAGGGATCACTGACTCCAACTCCTGGCCCACATGTTTGACAGGTGAACCCTAGTGATAATTTGTCACTGATCTCCCCAGGGGAGCAAATTCTGTTGTTTCTTTTGTGAGTTCCTCCTTTAAAAGAATCTCAGATTCATTTGGCTATTTAGCTTTGTGACACAGCAATGGCACTACAATATGATATGGAAAAAGTATAATGTTCTCTGAGTTTGTAATGGAGGTAATCCACATTCCTTCTACCTTAACTTGCTGTCCTGTAGGTAAAAATGCATATCACAAATGCTGACTTTACTTAAATCTTATCAGACTTTCTCTTAGGAAACTGTCCTTAATAATAAAGAGTCCAAGAAAGCTGGAAATACTTTAAGAAAGAAATTTTAATGGTTCAGGATCAGGTCACTTCTGTATGGCAAAATATGAGCTGGTGAGAAAGATCAGCCTGGCTGCACAAAGAGCTTTTGCTGGAGCTCAGGGGAAACAGGTGAGTTTATGACCTTTGGAAGAAGGGGCAGGCAACTCAGGAATAGTACAAGGATGTCGTTTGGTCATGTAGAGAAAAATTAGAAAGGCGAAAGCTCAGCTAGAACTCAATCTGGCCACTGCTGTGAAAGACAATAAAAAATGTTTTTATAAATATGGTAACAACTAAAGGAGGGCCAAGGAAAATCTCCATTCATTATTGCATTTGGGAGGTGGGGGGGAACACTGTCACCAAGAACGAAGAAAAGGCTGAGGTATTTAACATCTGCTTTGCATTAATCATTATCAGAAAGACCAGTTATCCTCAGGGCAACCAGCCTGCTGAGCTGATAGACAGGGATGGGGAGCAGAATTGATCCCCTGCAATGCAGGAAGAAGTTGTTAGTGACCTGTAGTGAGCTGCTGTGCCACTTAGACACTGAAAAGACTATGGCGTGGGATGGTCCAAAGCTACTGAGGAAGCTGACAGAAGAGCTCACCAAGACATTCTCCGTCATTTATCATCAGTTACCATGATGGTTAACTGGGGAGGTCCCAGATTCCTAGAGGTTGGCCAATGTGATGCTTACCTACAAGAAAGGTCAGAAGGAGGAATTAGTGAACTACAGGCCTGTCAGTCCGACCTCCGTTCTGGGAAAATTAGGGAACTGATTATCCTGAGTGCAATCACATAGCTGAGACAAGGAATCACACCCAGCCAGCACAGGTTTAGGAAAGGCAAGTTCTGTCTGACCAACCTGGTCTCCTTTTATGACAAGGTGATCTGCCTAGTGGATGAGGGAAAGGCTGTGAATGTTGTTTACCTGAACTTCAGTAAAGCCCTCGATGCAGTCTCCCACAGCATTCTCCCGGAGAAACTGGCAGCCCATGTCTTGGACAGGTGCACTTCTCCCTGGGTTAAAAACTCAAATGGATGGTCAGACCCAGGGAGTGGTGATGAATGGTGCTGCATCCACTTGGTAGCCTGTCACCAGTGAGGTTCCCCAAGGCTCAGTATTGGGGGCAATTCTGTTTAATATCTTTATCCATTATCTGAACAAGTGAAAAGTGCACCCTCAGCATGTTCAGGGATGACATTAAGTTAGGCAGGAGTGTTGATCTGCTGGAGAGTAGGAAGGCTCTGCAGAGGCATCTGAACAGGCTGAATCAATGAGGTTCAATAAGGTGATGTTCTGAGTCCTGCACTTGGGTCATAACAATGCCATGCAGCACTAAAGGCTGGGGACAGAGTGGCTGGAAAGCTGCCCATTGGAAAAGGACCTTGGGCTGATGGTCAACAGCCAGCTGAACATGAGCCAGCAGTGTGCCCAGGTGGCCAAGAAGGCCAATGACATCCTGGCCTGTATCAGGAACAGTGTGGCCAACAGGACCAGGACAGTGATCATCCCCCCATGTTCAGCACTGGGGAGGCTGCACCTCAAGTCCTGTGTTCAGTTCTGGGCCCCTCACTACAAGAAAGACATCGACGTGTTGGAGTGAGTCCAGAGAAGGGCAACAGAGCTGGTGAAGGGTTTAGAGAACAAACCCTATGAGGAGCAGCTGAGGAAGCTGGAGTTGTTCAGTCTGAAGAAAAGGAGGCTCAGGGAAGACCTTATTGCTCTCTACAACTACCTGAAAAGGAGGCTGAAACCAGGTGGGAGTGATGATGTCTTCTCCCAGGCAACAAGCAATAGGACAAGAGGAGATGGCATCAAGCTGCACCAGCTGAGGTTCAGGTTGGACATCAGGAAGAATTTTTTCTTTGAAAGGGTGATTAGGCATTGGCACAGGCTGCCCAGGGAGGTGGTGGAGTCATCATGCCTGGAAGTATTCAAGAAATGACTGGAAGTGGCACTTGGTGCTATGTTTTAGTTGAAAAGGTGGTGTTTGGTCAAATGTTGGACACAATGACCTTGGAGGTCTTTTTCAACGTTAATGACTCTATGATTCTGTCATGTGTTTTTAAAACCTCACTCATTGTCTAGTAATATTACAAATAGCAGAACTTAATAGGATGTGTTTCTTTCCCCCCCATCTCTAATCAGTGTAGTGGGCGAGCCTCTCGGCTGGTAAGCTCCTTAGAACCTAAGTTCCTACTGGGTTTCTAACATGAGGTAATCTTCTGCTTATGAGCACTATGGGCAATGATTCAGTAGCTCTGCTACTTGCACGGCCTCTAGACAAGTCCCTACCCTCAGAAGAAAGAGAAGAAAACATGATGACTCACCAGCTCTCATTCCCAGTCTTTTCAACTACTGTTGGTGCTGATGTTGCTACCTATTTTTCATAATCTCTCACTGAAGCTCCAATGGGCATTAATGGCTGTTAATTCAATCAAAATTCAATACCGTGCTGATGCACTTTGGTCTTCGATGGTTTCGTTTTTTCTTTTTTTCAGTGTAATCCTTTCTTTGCTTACTTTGGGCATCACAGTGCCTGCGGTGTGGATCATGGTGGACAGCTGAGCACCCAGTTTCTCCTGGGTCTTGCTTCCAGGACAGTGAGGAAAGGAAAGCTATGTCCCGTACTCTTCAAGTTTGGCGATGCCATGGAGCATTGAATCCCCCATTGTTGTAGGAGGACTAGCAGAAAGAAACATGTTTTTAAAATTTGCAGCAGTGATGCTGATGTAGCTGGTTTCTGCTAAACATTTCTATTAATATAGCTACTCTTTCAGCATCGTGTTTGTTAAAAACTGATTTTATATTATGCATTCAATTGGTGCATTTTCTCTGTTAGCATGTAGCACTTCAGTGCAATTAGGATACCTTAATAACTGATTTAACTCCTCTGAAGACAAGCATATTCCAATGGATTTGAAAATAGCAGCCTTAGCCCTTGGCAGTTTCTGAGCATGCAAAAATGGAAATTTTGGACCTTTCTTCAGTTAGATTGTTCTGATGAAATATAGGTGTAAAGTCTGTTGCACAAGTGAATATAAATTTTTATGCAGAGGAATAGGGTATTATTGAAAAGCAAATTACACATTTGTCATACAGTGGAAAGCTTCTTTTATCTTAAGTATGCTTCAGAGTGTGGCTTGAAAAAAAAGTAAGGGATTATCTAAACAGAAAAATATATAAAGAAAATAATCACAGTTGTGGAATTTTATTGTTATATTACCTTTTTTTTTTTAATTACTTGTCTGTAATAGCTTGTCACTTCTTCTATAAGACATAGAGTAAATAGAAATTTTATGCATTCTGTATTTGTAACTAGTAATTTTTGGTTACCTAAGCAAGAATTGGTAGAGCTAGAACAGGTACTGAGAAGTATCCTAGTATTCTGCTGTTCTGAAACAGCCATGGGGTATTTTATCTCGCAAACACCTGCTATTCAAGAATCATTTATTTTAAAAATGAAAGTTTTAGTTAGTGATTTTTTTTTCTTGGTTGGTTTGGTGGTTGGTTTTTTTCTTTAAGAAGCAAGGGGAGGCAGTCTGAAGAGAGCAGAAATGATGAGTAAAATACTTTAGTTCCAAACAAAATATTGGTGTTGAAAAGAAAAAGGACAAATACTTTCGCAATTTCAGGTTTTGCCCCATTTTTGAGTTGGCCATGAATGATAATTGTAGCCTGGATTCTTTGTGTCACTTTGGTTTCCCACAATCAGCTGTTACTGAGATATCCTTAAATTAATAATAGTCTCACCATTTAAGACCATTCACTTTCTTGGTTTGTTTTTCAAATAGCTACACTGCACCTTATTGCAGCATTGTCCATTGTATTTTCAGAAAGAAAAGCAGTGGCTCATTGTCATGGGTTTGCCTAGGGGACAATTTTTACCACACCCCCCACAAATTGCTCTAAGGTGAGAGAAGCTTTATGC